>JACKQL020000028.1:0-700000 GCA_018296165.2 Termitomyces sp. T153 | reverse complement strand
ACCTAATTTGCCAATTTTCAAGTCCACCCACCAGACCTGGCTCCACTCACCTCTCTGGTGCTGATTCTATTGTACCATAACACTTAGGAGAACTCACTGGTATTGATTCAATCACCAATTCTCTGAGTAGCAATAGCCCAATACTGTGCCTCTCCAACCTCTGTGCCTTACACTAAATCACCTGCATGGCCTCCATCAATGCTTGACAAAGCCATTGATCCTTCCAATCCATGCCCCCATTCCACCACCTCATCCTTAAAAGTAGAAAGAATCCTGGGCTCATTATTATTGCCCTACAAAGAAATCATCTGCTATTCAAGTATAGGTGCAGTCTCAATCACTTTCCAATCCCATTTTACTTGTTTGGCAGAGCTTCTTCTCACTGGCACAAAGTCATGAGAAATGGATGGATGTTGAGAATCCATTATTTGATGATCCAGACCTCAGGGGTATGACTTTTGAGCCATACTAGTTCAACAACATTCCACCTCTGTTTCATGCTGACAAAAGTGGATCAGATGAGGAACACCTCCCACCACTCTTCATTGCATCAAACAATGGGTCAGACAGCAGAGGGGAGCCAGATGATGGTGGGCTTCCTCCTCTGTTTATGGTGATGGATGATGAGTCTGACAATGGTAACAAGGCTGACAGCAGAGGTGAACCAGATGATGATGGGCTTCCTCCTCTGTTTATGGCAATGGATGACAAGTCTGACAAGGAGGTGATCTCTGACAATGGCAATGTACTGAGAGATGATAGTCTTCCTCCCCTTTTTATTGCATCAGATGCTGGATCTAACAACAGAACTTCAATTGCCAGATCTGAAGAAAATGTACCAGCAAATATAACATACATCTGCATAGCAAACCAACCTGCCAGAGAGATTGCCCCCCTCATCATTCCACCAGGAATATCACCAGATTCTGTGATGGATAGTAATTCTGCACCATCTCTATTCAGTTCAGATCACAATTCACATCTGTTGGATAGCAACTCTGCAACAAACACCAAACATAGACTGGCCCACTTGACTCCACCAGATGACAAAATTTCATCTGGTACTCCTCCTATTCCTCAGGGGAATAATGTGGAGAAGTGGCAAAGATATCATGAAATAGTAACACCACATGAGGACATGAGACACATTGACATGCTGTACCAGAAACATGAGTCAATCTGCATTATTTACCTGGCAGACCTAATTGTTTCTGCCAGAACAAGCTTTCCAGCAAGCAAGAGATCATGGTAGATGTAGGTGTCAGGGGATGTCTCACTTGTTTCTCCTTCTCCTCCTCCAGTTCTTGTCAGATTTGCTCCATTATAGTTTTCCTTTATTCTCCTTTCTTTTCCCTATCTATTGGTCCTAGTTTCAGCCCTCAGGCTCCACCAGTTCTCTGTCAATAATTCAGACAAGTGTGGCCCTTTGACATGGCCACTGGCTTATGTAACTGCTGACCAATTGCTGACACATCACTTGTGTCTTTTTTCTCTGTCATACTGTACAGTTGTTTCTCATGCTTCTGAAGCCTCTGAAGCATCACACCTGGCCTAGGGAATCCCCAGACTTGTTCTCTTTGGATTTCCCTTTGCCAGGTGAGTAGTGATCTCAGTAGACACTGTACAGTACTGAATAGACTTTGGATTTCCCTTTGCCAGCTGTGTGATTGAGCCCCAGCCTCCAGAGGCCACCCTTACAGCAGAACAAGTCTCTAGATTCTGTCTAGGAGCCCCTTTTTGGTTACTTGAGCTTCTACTTGGTTCCTCAAAAGGTCTCTCCCCCACCAGTATCTTAGTGCCCCTGTGCTCTTCCTATGACCCAGCCAACTCCTCCAGCACCTCTCCCTGACGCTTCAAGCCCCCAGGATGATGCCTGGAGTCATTTACTGTCCCTGGAACACAGGTTCAACTTACCCAAGCCTCCCTTACTTCCCACATGGCTGAACTCACTGGACTCCATCAAACTACTGAAGCAGTGTCCCTTTCTCTACAAGCCCTTCTGGAACATCTCCCCCTTGCTCCTACCACTCCTTTGATGCCTACAGCAGATGCAGAACTGTTTGTGTCTGCACCTAACTCAGGCTTGTTGGCTCCAGCTGCTGCAGAACGGTTTGCATCTGCCTCTGGCTTAGGCCTTTCAGCTCCTCATTCCAAACTCCCTCATCCTGCACTCCCTGATGTATATGATGGAGATCGTAAGGCTGGAGAACATTTCCTCCAGTCCTGCATTACCTATATCCAGCTGAGTGGTGAAGCCTTTACCTCAGATGCCTTGAAAATTGCCTGGGTCCTCTCCTACATGAAGGCTGGTCTAGCCTCAACTTATGCACTGCGTATCTTCAGATGCCCAGGAGGAGTGGAGAGTTTCTCTAGCTGGACAGAGTTTGAGAAGGAGTTCCAAGCAGAGTTCTTCCCCCTTGACCCAGCCAAAACCGCAGTGCTTTCCCTTCAAGACCAAACTCAGTATGGTCAAGGAAAGCAGTCACTTGATGAGTACATTAACTCCTTTCATGCCCTAGTTGAACAGGCTGGATATCCAGATGGTCTACAACTCTGCCTAACCTTCTGTGATGGACTCCACCTGTCACGACCCGTTCCCTGAAGCCCCAAACACTGCCCAACAAACCCCTGCTTCCCCGGAACCCCCCAACACTTTGTCGAACTTCCCCAGCACTCTGCGCCTACTCCAGCTAACTCCGGCACCTTCTTGGTTAACTCTGACAGCCCCCTGGCCAACTCTGACATCTTCCCCACAGCCACTGGTGCTTCCCCTGGACTTCCTGAGCCCCTAGGACCACTCCTCCGCCATGCCTGACCCCATTACACATCATCAACTTGACACCCTGGCTTCCCCAACTTACCCTGGAGTATCACGACAGCCTCGGAACAGACTGCATCGCAATTGATCCCATCAACATATCAACGTGGCCTGCCCTCTGATCATAACTGACACCCATCAACTCTGTTGAGCTCCACCAAGCCCAGCCACCACAGCCAATGTCCCCGGAGCTCTTTAGTAGTCAGTATATAAGACATAGAGTAGCTCTTTGTACTCTAGTCTTGAGATTGCTTAACGTTACCTATGGTCTGATTGGTTCCTTCTTGTGTTTCGTGTTTCGTGTCTCATGTTTTGTTTTCCTTACTCTCAGTCTCCTGGTCTTATCTCGTCTCTGTTCCGTTATCTTTTTGTTATCATTCTGTGTCTCCGCCTGAATCTATTCTCAATTTTATCTCGTCTTCGTCCTATTTCGTTTGACTCCATCTCATCCCGTTTGATTCTGTCTATTGTGCTCAAGTCCTCAACCATAACGTCCTCATGAACTCCGCAATTACAATTACAAACCACCGATGCTTGTTACCACCCCCGGACCCTGCTATACACTCGGCTCCAAACCCCATCAATCCCTGTTGATCCCCCATCAGAACTCCGGCTCCGCTGCTGTCATCCGTATAGCCTCCACCTTCTCCGCACCCACAGTACTCACACACGGACTCATGGCTGAACCCTGCCAAGTCCATCCCCCTCCCCCGCAACCCGTCCCCTACTCCTCTGGACCTCCCCAGACTTGCTCAGATCAATCTCCCCTGGCTATCCTCACAAGTCCCCAGTGCTTGGACCACCTCCGAATGCTTGGTTGTCAGTGCAGGGAATCATGTTTGCCTAGTAAGGACTCGCCCAGTGTAGCTGAGCCCCCGTGGTCAGCGGAACCTGACACCACCCCTCTCTCAGGGATTGTATAGACAGCATGGCAGAAGGGCGCCCAGATGATGAGCAGGTCAATACCTGGTACAAGGTGGCATGCGAGCAGTGGCAGCTCATGGAACTGCAACGTAAGCTGCAGCAGACACAACCCCCAACCTTACTTAGGGTTCACCCCCCAAGCTCTCTCTTCTGCACCTGCACCAGCATCCTCATGACCAGGTGCAGCTCCTTCCTTCATGCCTCATGTTGCTCCCCTGCGCTCCCTACCCCAAGGAGTCCCAATGGATGTTGATGCTTCCTGACAGTGGTCCACCACTCCCTTGCTGTGTCAACACTGTGGGAAGGCAGGTCATTTTGCCCATTACTGTCCTCAAGGGCTAGAAGTTCACTACTTGTCAGCATCAGAGCAAGAAGAACTGCTCATCCAACTCCTTGCAGCCCAGGATGCCACAGGAACTCCCTCTCTGGACGCACCTATAGCTGTCCATTTGGAGGAAGTGGCCAATGGACTGGAGGAGGTTCCTGCAGAGTCTGAGGATTTTTAAAAGGACAATGAATGACCAGTATGCCCCCATTGCCCAGTACTAATTGTTTTGCTCCCCTGTCCATAGAATCAAATATATCTGTTGCCATTGTTGATACTATGCCTGAAACAATAAGCCCCTCCTCAGATGTACAAACTCCCCCTCCAGCTAAAGTCTCAGCCAGAAACACACTCCCCAGCACATGCCCTTGCATCCCTGCATGGGAACGCTGCCTCCTCCACCATTATGTTGTTGCTTCCACCCCTTCTACCAACTCCCTAAAGCTACAGGTGGAAATTAAGACAATGGACACCCAGCAGATCCAAAGTGTGGTTGCCCTCCTGAACAGTGGTGCAACAGGCCTCTTCCTTGACACTGACTATGTGCAACAATACCGCCTGACCACTCACCCCCTTTCTTGTCCTATCCCTGTATACAATGTTGATGGCACGCTCAATGAAGCTGGCTCTATTTGCTCTGTGGTGGACCTGGTCCTCCACTACCAAGACCACTCCAAGCGATCTGCTTTTGCCATCACTAGTTTGGGAAAGCAAGACATGATCTTGGGGTTCACCTGGCTACATGAACACAATCCAGAAATTGACTGGACTAAGGGTGAGGTAAAGATGAGTCATTGCCCACGTCACTGCGTTACCTGTGTAGAAGAAGCCTATATAGAGTGGAGAGCCAAAGTTTGTGAGCATGCTGCTGTGCATGCCTGTCATGCTGGGCATCTCCTTTATGCTGATCTCAACCTCCTGAGTCCCCTCCCTCTGGCATTCCCTTATAGAGAGGCCCTCTATGAGGATGTCTAAGGTGTTGGGTGTGAATCTCCAGAGGAAGAGGAAGTAGGAGGAGAATGGACCTGTACTCCAGATGCAGAGCCCCCAGATGAGAATATAGAGGTGGGTGATCAGATCTATGCTACAACCCTCTGCCTCCCTCCTGCAGTGGCAGAGAGATTCGGGCCAGTCAGACAACTTCTCAGCATCTGGCTGAGGCATTTGCAGCAAATTCACAGCCCAAGCCTTTCCATAGCACTGTTCCCAATCACCTCCACAACTTTGAGGATGTATTCTCCAAGGCCTCCTTTGATTCACTTCCAGAGCATAAGCAGTGGGATCATGCAATTGAGCTGATACCAGATGCAGAGCCCTCCAGTTGCAAGGTCTATCCACTTGCACCCTGTGAACAGGATGAGCTGGATGCTTTCCTGCAGGAAAATCCTAGCTCAGGACAAATATGACCCTCCAAGTCTCCAATGGCCTTCCCAGTCTTCTTTATTAAGAAGAAGGATGGGTCTCTTTGTCTGGTTCAGGATTATTGTGTCCTGAATGCAATGACAGTGAAGAACTGCTATCCTTTGCCACTCATCTCAGAACTTGTTAACAACCTTTGAGGTGCATGCTATTTCACTAAGTTGGATGTGCACTGGGACTACAACAATGTATGCATCAAAGAAGGGGATGAGTGGAAAGCAGCATTCCAAACTAATTGTGGACTTTTTGAACCTCTGGTAATGTTCTTTAGTCTCACCAGTAGCCCAGCCACTATCGGAGGTTCATACAGGATTTCTCCCACCATGCATGACCCCTCTTCGGCCTCACAGTTAAGGATACTGCATGGCAGTGGGAGCCCCCACAGCAAGCTGCCTTCAACACCCTCAAGCAATCTGTGACCTCAAAGCCAGTCCTCCTGTTCCCTGACAATGACTCTCCATTCCATGTGGAAGCAGATAGCTCAGACTTTGCTACAGGGGCAGTCCTCTCCCAGCAGTCAAAAGAGGATGGCAAAGTGCACCTAGTAGCCTTCTACTCCAAGAGCCTTAATGCAGTGGAATGGAACTATGAGATCCATGACAAGGAGATGCTGGCAATTATTCAGTCCTTTGAAGAATGGCGGCATTTCCTTGAGGGTGCACAACATAAGTTTGAAGTCTGGACAGACCATAAGAACCTGGAGTACTTCTGTTCTGCTAAGAAACTCAATCAACATCAAGCTTGGTGGTCTCTGTATCTGGCCAACTTTGACTTCTCACTGCACCACAAACCAGGATGGAGCATGGGCAAACCAGATGCACTGCCCAGGCAGGCAGACCATGGCACTGGAGTGGGAGATAACAACAACATTGTCCTCCTCAAGCCAGAGCTCTTTGCCATCCATGCACTAGAAGGGATTGTGGCTCAGGGAGATGATGCAAACATCCTTAGGGACATCCAATGAGGGAACCAGGAGGGTGCACAGGAGGATGTAGTTGCCCAGGCTGCACAGGCCCTACAAGCTCAACAGGCAAGTGGAGTCAAGTCAGTGCATGCAGATGAGTGGGGTCTTCAGGATGGGCTGCTGACCTTCAGAGGATGCATTTATGTGCCTGACATTCCAGAACTTCATCAGTGCATTGTAGAACAACATCATGACTCTCAAGTGGCTGGACATCCTGGAAGATGGAAGATGCTAGAGCTGGTATCCTGGAACTATTGGTGGCCACAGATCTCCTGATATGTAGGCACCTACACTAGCACCTGCAACTTCTGTCTCCACACAAAACCTCACTGCCAAGCACCCATGGGCCAGCTCCACCCACTTCCTATTCCAGCTGCTCACTGGAGTGTTGTATCAGTGGATTTCATTGTGGAGCTCCCAGATGCTTATGGGTATGATGCCATGATGGTGGTGGTGGACCTCTATGGCAAATGGGCTCACTTCATACCTACTCACACCACATGCTCTGCCTTGGGGGCAGCCAGTGTATACCATAAGAATGTCTGGAAACTCCATGGTTTGTCAGATGGGTATGTTTCAGACCGGGGCCCCCAGTTTGTGGCAGAATTCACTTGAGAACTGTATCACCTGCTAGGCATAAAGCTCCATACCACCACAGCCTATCACCCTCAGTCAGACAGGCAGACAGAACGTGTTAACCAGGAACTGGAACAGTATCTCCACCTGTTTTGTAATGAGAGGCAGGATGACTGGGATGAGCTGCTGCCAGATGCAGAATTCCAATACAACAACCATGTTCACTCTTCCACACAGATGACTCCATTCTTCCTGGACACTGGCAGGCACCCTCACATGGGATTTGAACTTCGGGCACGCTCCTCAGAGAATGACTCCATCAACAAGTTTGTGAACCAGATGAGAAGGGCACAGGAGGAGGCAAAAGCTGCATTGGTGAAGGCCAAGGAAGACATGGCACAGTACTATGATTGCAGATGGACACCTGCTCCAGTTTACAAGCCCGGGGACTGTGTGTACTTGGATAGCTCAGACATTAAGACAACAAGGCCATCCCTGAAGCTGTCACATTGTCATCTGGGCCCCTTCATGGTGGAGAAGAAGGTAGGGCCTTTGGCATACTGACTTAAACTCCTAGCAGGCCTGTGCCAACTGCATCCAGTCTTCAATGTGGTCAAGTTGTTTCCAGCTCCAGAGGATCCAATCCCAGGCCTTCACCCTAAGCCACCTCCACCACCAGTCCTGGTCAATGATGAGGAAGAGTATGAGGTGGAGGAAATCTTGGACAGCAGGGTATTCCGAGGGAAGTTGCAGTTCAAGGTGAAATAGAAGGGATATGGCATTGAGGACATCTCTTGGGAACCACAGGCTAATGTTCATGCACCAGGTTTGGTCTGGGACTTCTACCATAGGCATCCCAATGCCCCCAAAGTAATTTGAGGCATCTACTCTATTTCACCAGCTGACCAGGCAATTCATGACTTCTTCTACCCAGTGCATTGAGGTGCCGCATCCTAGAGGGGGGGTGATGTCAGGGGATGTCTCACTTGTTTCTCCTTCTCCTCCTCCAGTTCTTGTCAGATTTGCTCCATTATAGTTTTCCTTTATTCTCCTTCCTTTTCCCTACCTATTGGTCCTAGTTTCAGCCCTCAGGCTGCATCAGTTCTCTGTCAATAATTCAGACAAGTGTGGCCCTTTGACATGGCCACTGGCTTATGTAACTGCTGACCAATTGCTGACACATCACTTGTGTCTTTTTTCTCTGTCATACTGTACAGTTGTTTCTCACACTTCTGAAGCCTCTGAAGCATCACACCTGGCCTAGGGAATCCCCAGACTTGTTCTCTTTGGATTTTCCTTTGCCAGGTGAGTAGTTATCTCAGTAGACACTGTACAGTACTGAATAGACTTTGGATTTCCCTTTGCCAGCTGTGTGATTGAGCCCCAGCCTCCAGAGGTCACCCTTACAGTAGGCCTATTGGTCCTTTCACCTCAGCAGACTTTGCTAACATTTCTGATGTTCTCTCAGAAACTTCAACTTCATCAAGCACAACATCAAGTGTTGTGGGAACCCTTCCAGAGGATCCATATATGCCACTTGACTCTGAGTATATAAATGACACTGGGTTCTTCTTGGATTTGGAATCAGAACTTGGAGGATGGAGCCCATTGATGTAGATAGAATTCCTGTGAATATGAGTAAGAGAAAGGATGCCACAAAGAAGCTGTAGCCAGCACTGTTGACAGGAGAAATGAAAGTACACTGTGGTGCCAGGGAAAATGGGCACACCAGATTCCCAGTGGCTGCCAGGAGGCTTCTCACAGCAGAAATAGAGTGCAGTGGAATCCTAGCCACTGCCAGGGGGCTGCTTGCACCAGAAATTGGTATACACTGGATGCAAACCATCAAGTTATAAAGGCACATGGAATGATAGTTTAGTTACATTTGGAATAGCAGGAATTGAATAATCAAAAATCATTGCAAATCAATATGTCAAGCAAGGAAGTCAAACTCTGGGCCTGACAAATGGAATGTCACATAAGGGACAATCCACTAATCCATAGTGGCTCACAATGCTCAGCCATCTATAAGCATCTGTAATTGAAACAATGACTAACAAATGATTCCAAATTTATACAGATGTCAAGCAAGGGATTCAAACTATCAACCAGACAGATGGTTCAACTGGAATAATGAGCAATCTAGACCACTGAGCCATAGTGCTTTGGAACATATGTTGGAGCAAACAGTAGACAATCAAAAACAAATTCATAGACAATGGATGTCAAGCAAGGGATTTGAACCCTCAACTTGAGCATTTGAAGCTACAACATCAATATACCACTAATGCTGGAACCTATAAAGCCATGAAAGCCTGATATTTCAGCCAAGTTAATGGGTCTGTGGAGCAATGTTTGTAAGGGGACTGGTCCTCAGACCATCCCAACCCTAGCTCAGCTTAGCTCATGAGTACTGGCATCCTATCTAACCAGGCTCTGGGCTGCCTGGCCTCTCTTACTCCCTTCCATCTCAGCTCCATGGCCTAATGGGTATATTATACCTGGCACATGGTATATTGTTGTCAATCACTGATCCTTCTACTATCAGACCCAATTAGTCAGTATGTTGTAGTCATCAGCCTCCACTTTGTCATTAGGTTGTAGTCAGCAGCCTCCGACTTAGTCATAGGTACTATTAGTCATTGTAGTAGTCCTGTAGTATATAAGGCAGACCTGGGGATAGACTATCCCCAGTCTGGACAATAGCATCACTTCCAGGTTTCTTCATTAGCATGACTGTGCTCTTGGTCAGTGCTGCTCCCTGCTTTGCTCTGCCCTCTGCCTCTGCCTCCTCTCTTGACTGCCCACTGCTTGCCCACTGTGCCCTCTGGCCAGCTCACTTGCTGCTTGCCTCTTGACTGGATGGTCAGGACATGAGTGGCAGCTTGGCTTGGACCATCCATGACCAATGTTCCCTCACAATGTTGGCTGCAGCACAGTAAAGGATTTGGCAGGTAGCCAGCCTGAATACCCAAACTATGAGGGTATTTTGCTACAGAGTGAGCCTACACATTAGTTAGAGCATGGGAGAAAAAGTACAATAAATAAAATTCAAGACCAAATCAGCAGTCAATAGTCAGATCAAGGAATCAAACCCTCATCCTGACAGAGAGAAGTGTAACATTATGGCACTTTAAACCACTAGGCCATGATACTGTCCCCAAATTTCTGTTTCTCTGGAACATTGGCATTTGTTGGAACAAACAATTGTCAATTGAAATGATGACTAAAAAATCTTTCTATACCATCAGAATGTCAAGCAAGGGATTTGGACCCTCAACCTGAGCATATGAGGCTGCAGACATCAGCTGACCTCTGATGTTGAAATCCATTAAGCCACAATAGCCTGTTATATCAGGCAAGTTAATAGCATCTGTAGAGCAATGCTGGCTGCAGTGCAATCCAGGATTTGGCAGGTAGCCATCCTGAATACCCAAACCATGAGAGTATTTTCCTTCAGAGTGTACCTACACATTGGTTAGAGCACAGGAGAAAAAGTACAATAAATCAGATTTAAGACCAAATCAGTAGTCAATTGCCAGATAAAGGAGTGGAACCCTCATTCTGACAGAGAGGAGCATAACATTATGGCACTTTAAACCACTAAGCCATGATACTGTCCCAATAATTAAATTTCCCTGATGTATACAGACAAACCAAGAGCTTTTGAATGGAAATGCTTCTGTAATGGAAATGCTTTTGTGATGGAAATGCTTTTGTGATGGAAATGCTTTTGTGATGGGATCTAACAACAGACAAAAAAATCAACAATGGAGTGGCCTTGGAATGGAAAGAGTTATATGATAGCACAGACTGGCTAACAGAACAACATTCTCTCATGCCTACCACTTTCACAGATTTTGACAAATATCTATACAGACAAACTGAGAGCTTTTGAATGGAAACACTTCTGTAACAGAAATGCTTTTGTGATGGGATCCAGCAACAGACAAAAAAATCAACAATGGAATGGCCTTGGAATGGAAAGAGTTATATAACAGCACACACTGGCTAATGGAACTGCATTTTTGAATGCCTACCATTTTGACAGATTTCAACAAATATCTATACAGACAAATCAAGAGCTTCTTAATGGAAACACTTCTGTAACAGAAATGCTGTTGTGCTGGGATCTGGTGACAGACAAAAAATCAACAATGGAGCAGCCTTCAAATGGAAAGAGTCATATGATGGCACACACCAGCTAATGGAACCACTTTTTGTAATGGATGCCATATAGCAACAGAAAGCAGACAGTGGATGTCTGCTGATACCATTGACAACAATACAATGTACAACTTGTGTAAACCAAGGGGGCAATCAAAGGTGTCTGCTCAGAGTGTTTTTGACAACACATTGTAACATTGCAATAGCACCATTGCAGATGTAACATTGTTCACTTCCACTACAATGCAGAGGACTCTGCTGGACATGTAACATACAATACAAAACATGTTCCACTACAATGTCTGACACATGTACTTGTAGTGCCCTACCCTGCATGTGTGGTTTTGCAATCACACTATATGGTGTTTAGCCTCTGCCCAGAGGAATTTTGGAAGACCTGCAGCTATCATCATCATGTGAGCCCCTTTGACAATGGTCCAATTGTCCCATTCAGCAACACCATAGGATTGTGTAGAGTTGTGGACTGTGAGATCATAAGTAGTGCCAGCAGCATCCTGGTGAGGTCTTCATTTGTACACTTGTAAATTTACCACCTCAGTCACTCCCATAGATTTTAAGGTTTGCATTTCAATAGACTTTGACCCACACCTCATTGTAGCAATATGCCTTGAAGGTGTCAGACTTCCAAGGCAAGAATGTGATCTGCTCTTCATGGGTGTACTGGTTGACACTTGTGTAGGAGTCAAGATTTCCTCTAATGGATTCAACTTGTGCTGGAACCCATAGATCACCCTACAATTCTTCTTGCTATACTGAGTGTACACTTTTCACTTTTCTTCAAAAATGATTGACAATGTGCCTTGCACTTCATGCAGGCCTTGCAAGAGTTGGGCTTTGACAACATGTCAAGCTCAATACCATTGATCATCCCTCAGCAGACCACTTCTTGTAAATCACTGTGATTTATATGCCCCATTCAATGGTGGAGCTTGTTGATTGATACAGATTTTGATAGCAACATTGGCAACATGTTTTGGGGATGATGTTAGTGATCCATCAGCACAATACAACTCATTGTTTGCAGGAACACAACTGATGACTTGGCATTGTGGCTTTGGACTATGAATGACAAAGATCTAATCCTCAATGAGAAGAGAACACCTTGCATGATCAAGTCATAATACAGACACCAGTGTCAAATCCATTGTGGATGCATAGTAAACCTTTTTGAAAATGATGGGGACTAACCTTTCCCCAGCTCTCATAAGTAGGCAGACATGCAGATCTCCTCTGCCAAGAGCATTGAAGGTACATCTGTCAACACACAGACTGGTTTAGGGTGACTTTCCTGATGGTTAAGTAATTTTTGTGAGATGGCAAAAATGACTGCTTGCACTGCTCATGTCACAGTCAATGATGATACTGGCAGATGGAGATGTGACATGGGCTTTGTAGCTGTGTCCAGATATAACTGCAAGTGCAATGTTATCACCAATGCTGTCATCATGGGCATCAATGGTGAGAAGGGTGAGGAAAGTGTAATTTTTTTCTTTTTCCTTTATTTCAGTGGCATTTGCTGACTTTGCCTTATCCTTCCCCTTCCTCTTGTGCTTTTTCATCCATCATTTGTGTGCCTTACATGTCATGCCTCTGCCATCTTCAAAGCACTTCTGTCAGGTTCCGCTGACCCCAGGGGCTCAGCTGCACTGGGCGAGTCCTTACTAGGCGGGTGTGATTCCCCTGCATTGGTGACCGAACACTCAAAGACGTTCCGGGTCCGGGTGGGTTGCGCGGGTAGTTGGGGAGATGTGATTCAGACAGGTCTGGGAAGGTCCTGAGAAGTCGGATTGTGGGGAAACGAGACGGTCTTGGCGGGGTTCAGGCAGAAGGCTGTACGGGAGATTTGCGGAAGCAAGGGGGTAGGTGGCTGTGTGATCAATGGGGACGGAGCCGGGGTTTGATGGGAGATCATTTGGAGCTGATGGAGTCCAGGACCGAGCGAAGAGTGAGGTTCAGACCTGGTAAAGGAGTGTCGGGGTTCGTAATCATAATTGCGGAGTTTGTGAGGTCGTTAGGGTTGATGAAGACTTGGGTACAATGGTCTGACGGAGTCACCGAGACAGTGTCGGACGAGACAATATGGAACAGGAGTAGATTCGAGTGGAGATACGAAACGATAACGAGAACGATAACAAAATGGAGACAAGACAAGACCGGGAGACTGAGATAAGACTGGGAGACTGAGATAAGACCGGGAGACTGAGAGTAAGGAGAATGGGACACGAAACACGAAACACGAAAAGGAAACAATCAGACCATAGGTAACGTTAAGCAATATCAAGACTAGAGTACAAAGAGCTACTCGATGACTTATATACTGACTACCGGAGGACTTCGGGGTACGTCGGCTGTGGCGGCGGGGCTTGGCGGGGCTTGATGGAGTGGGCGGGTGTCGGTTGTGATTGAAGATCATGCCGCGCTGATACGTTGATGGGATCATTTGAGAACGCGGGTTGCCCCGAAGTCATCGTGATACTCCGGAATAGGTCGGAGGAAGCAGGGTGTTGAGTTAATGATGGGGGGCGAAGATCGGGAACAGCAGGGGTGGTTCTCGGGGTTCGGGAAGCCCAGGGTAAGTGTCAGTGGCTGCGGGGCAGGCACCAAAGTTGGCCAGGGGGCCGTCGGAGTTAGCCGGGGGGGCGTCGGAGTTAGCCGAAGTAGGCGCGGGGCATGGGCAGAAGTTCGGCGGAGCGTTGGGGGTCCTTTTGGGGGTTCGGGGGTTTGATGGACGATGTGCGGGGTTTCGGGGAACGGGTCGTGACATCACCCCCCTTTCAGCGTCGAGACCCTTCGAGACGCGGGGCAGGACGGGGATCGGCGGGGCGTGGGAGTCGAAGTCAAGCAATATTGATCAATCCGCAGCGAGTGATAGCAGCGTGGGAGATGAGGTCGAAGCGCGGCCGCCGTTTCGTCAGGGTCCCCCTCAATCAATTAAAAGCTTTGGGCGTGCCCCAGGGTTTCCCAAATTTCGTCATGTCTTCCCCCAGCGTTCCAGTGGCTTCTCCCGCCGATTTAGACGAGGTGGTGGTGTATGACAGTGGGGGTGAGGAGTTCGAGCGTCGGCGCCGGGGTAGCGTTAGGGACCGGAGTCGTAAGTGTTGTCGATTTTTCTTTTCGGGATGGTTGACGGGGTTCCTGTAGAATCGTCCGTAGTAGTAGTGGTGGATTTTCCGGGGGTTCCAAAGTGGACCAAGTTTCATCCCGCGGTGCCAAAGGGGAAGGGGGCGTCCTCGGCGATGGTTTGGGGGAAGCGTCGAGCTTCCCCGCCCTCGGGGGCAGGACCCAGCAAGAGGCCGCGTGGGCGTGAGTTGTCGGCGGGGCCTCCGGAGTCCTCCCTCTTTTCTCCTGTCCTGGGCGTCCCCTCGGAGCGGTCGTCGAGTCCCCCCGCGCCGATTCCTTCAATCACGGAGGTCTTCCTTCGCAAACAGGTGGAGGCCTTGATGACGTCGTTGGCAGTACGGGAGGGTGAGCTCCGACGGGTGAGGGAGGATCGTGACGCGGCGTGGACGGAGAAGGAAGTGATGGAGCGGGAGAGGAATACTTCGGTGCGTGTGGCGACGGAGTGAGCGCTAGAGGTGCGGGGTTTGCGGGAGCGTCTGGCGCAGGTGGAGGGGCAGCCCACGGGGGAAGCGGAGGGGCAGGGACGAGTTCCGGAGGGCGATGCGTTGTGGGCGGAGCTGGAGGCGGCGAGGCGGAGGAAGGATTGGTTGGCCAACGAGGCCGCCTTGGGTCGCGCGGGGATCCTTCATGAGTTGTCTCCTGTTCCCCCATTTGTTATTGACGGTTCATTTTCTGAGTTTAGGCTGGGTGCGGGAGCATCGGGTCCTCTTGGACGGTGCCTCCACAGCGTTCGCGTCGATTCAGGACAGGTTGACGCAGGGGTCTGCAGTCCAGCCTCCGGAGTTGCAGCAGGGGATGGCACGGTTGGAGAGGTTGCTGGCAGGGCATCGGCGGCGCAATGCGGTGGCCCCGGGATCGTGGTGGGAGGTGGCGGCCAACGCGGGGGAGGCATTGCCGGGGTTGGCAGAGATCCTAGCGGTGGTGCGGGCTCAGATGGAGGTCGACCTGGGGGTTGGGTTGCCGGGGGGTCTGGGGAGGGAGTGAGATGGGTGTGAGCCTCGTTTCTTGTCGCTCTCGGACTTGCTGCCTTCCCCGCCTATTGTATATAGAATAATTCTTTTTGTACGCAAACATGTGTTTTCTTGGTCCCTGGGCGTGTGAAGTAAGATTTTAGTTTTGTATGAGGGCAAAGTAAGCAAAACACGCAGGGGTGTGAGAGGAAGTTGAATCCCTAGTGAGTCCAGAGGCGGGGGTTACGCCCACTAGTGCCGTCTGCACTGGCTAGTCCCGGGGTTTGTCGGGACAGGGCGGGGCATCGCAGGAGGGCTCCCAAGGTCTGGCGGGGGTGGTGGGAGTTCTCCGGTGGAGTCCCGTGGCATTTCGGGTGGTGTTATTGAGTTCGATTCTCGGAAATTCCGACTTCAAATCTTTCACGGTGCTCAGCGGGTTTGGGGCTTTGGTTTTCTTGGCAGTGCGGTTGGCGGGGGGTAATGGGGGTCTCCCCATGGTCTGGCCCTTATGCTGGCACTGGTGGCGAGGGCGGCGGGGCCTTTTTCATTGGCGGGGTTGGGTGAGGCGAGGCTCGTCCTCACGGTATAGTGGGTCCGGGTCGGGGTTGTGTTCCGGAGTGTTGCGTCTGTGGGCGGGCATGCTTTGGGTGGCGCTTTGGTGTGCTCCGGAGTGATGATGACCGAGGGGTAGGATGCGGGGTGATCAGTCCCAACCAGTTCCTTTGGGTCCGGGGCCAAAATTCGGGGTGCCGGATCGTCTACATGATATTGCTTTCCTGACCAAAGGTAAGCCCAAGGCGGACAAAGGGGGTCTTACGTATTTCTGATACTTCCTCGAGTTCGGAGGTCTGGGGGTCGGTAGTTCCTTCATCGGGGAGGAAGTGGGTGGTCCCGGAGTCGACACAAGGGTCACTCGGTGGGGATTTGTTGGTTGTTCATGGTTGTTGGGGCGGCGGGGAGGTCGGCCGCGGGGAGGCACCTGTCACGACCCGCTCCCTAGATCCCTAGACACGGCCCCCAACTCCTCCCGATAACTCCCCGGAACCCCGCCCACACTTTCGACGCCCACACTGGGCAACTCCGACGCTTCTCCGGCAAACCCCGACGGCAACTCCCTATCCGTAGCCATCAACACCCCCTTGAAACCTTCCCCCACCGTTCCTGGACACGTCATACGTCCCCGACCCCCTACCCTAGTTCACCCCACCCATCCCGGAGTGCCACGACGCCCCGGAGCGGCCGCGCCCCCAACTGATCCCATCAGAATACCGCCGCGGCCCGAACTTGGGTTGTACCCGACACCCGTCGACTCAGCACAGCCCCGTCGACCCCCGCCATCACATCCGCCGCCCTTGGAGGCACCCAGTAGTTGGTATATAAGTCATAGAATGACTCCTCGAACCCTAGTCTTGATATTACATTTTACCGGTTTCCTATGTTTCGTCTCACGTCTCGTCTGTATTTCTGTTCCTAGGTTTCGAATCTATCTTTTCTCAGTCTCGTCTCGTCTCCGTCTCGTCTCGACTGTACATATTTCCTTTGTTCCCCTGAAGTTCCCTTGCTCCCTACATCAGTACGAACTCCGCGCACGCGCCACGACCTGAACATTCCTAACGACAACCCCGGGCCTCACTACCCGCTCACCCCGGAACCCATCAAGCCCCGGTAATCCCCTATCCAACCGACCCCGCCCCCCCAACAGCCGAGAAGCCTCCGCCTACCCCGCAATCCCCTCGTGCGTCCGCTAACGAGCTCCGACACCCACCCCGGGTCAACGACCAGTACCTCCGGTCTTAGACCCCTCTGAATCACTCCGGACCTACTCGGGCCGCTATCCCTAGGGGCCCCTCGCAAGCCTTCCCCACCTCCGCTCCAACCCCGGGCGCCTGGTTATAAACGCAGGACATCGCGTCCGCCTAGTAAGGACTCGCCAGTGTACTGAGCCACCGTCGTCAGCGGAACCTGACAGCACCGGAGTAGGGTTCCCCGGGAGATGCGGCAGGGTCGAGGCTGCTCTTCATTCGTGTTCCGGAGCGGCCCGGAGATTGTTGCAAGTGTGGGGGTGGCAGTGGGGAGAGGCGCTGCCCGCTTTTCTGGAGGCTCCGATGATGTGGTCCCTGTTCGGCGGACATATTCCGGTGTAGGGACGGGATTCGGAGCGGGTGGTGATCTTTGTCGCGGGGTTGGGGCTACCAGGGCATCATTGTCGAGCTGGCGCCGTGAGTTTTCTTGGTCAAATGTCGTGGCCGGAGCGGAGGCCCTGGAGTCGTGTCGCCAGGGTCCGGAGCTGTGTTGAAGGGTTTGGAGGGGTCTGGGTGGGACAGTTTTAGGCTGGCACAGGGATGTTTTGGTCTTGTTCCCGGGTTGTCGGGGTCGGGTCGGGGAGGTCGGGGCCCCTTCATTTGTTGGGCGGAGGTGACGGCCGATCGATCGAGGTCCGGAAGCAGGTCATGGTTGGAGTCTGGCCTAGGTCTGAGGTTCTTGGTTGCTGGTGGGTTGGTGGATCCACAGGCGGGCTTTGGGGAAGCACGTTCTCAGTGGTCTCATCGTGGCTGGCGATCCTTTGCACAATGGGTGACTGTCTCGCGGCGAGTTGGTGGTATTGTTTGTCGGAGGGTTGTCGGGGGCCGGGGACATTGTCGCTCATTGGGTCGGGTGGTCACTGGGTTTTAGAATGCTGTTCTTTGGGTGACGTCAGGGTCAACTTTGTGTGAGGGAACAGGGTTGGCGGAGAGGGTAAGGGTGGGGTGGAAGATGATTTGATGGTTTGTGCGAGGGGTTGGGTGTGAGTTGGGGAGGGTGTCCGTGGGGGGAGCCGTTGTATGAAAGTAACCAGAGCGGAGGGGACGTTTGGTGTCGGATCCGCGACTCAATGTGCCTCGGCAAATTGGGCGGGGCCGTATGAATTATAAGGGTTCCCCGGCACGGGTAGACCATAGACATCGGAGTTATTTGATCGTGTGTGCGGAGATAATGCGGGCATCACAGACGGGGTAAGGTAGAGTCTTGATATTATGTCAGGTTCCGCTGACCCCGGGGGCTCAGCTGCACTGGGCGAGTCCTTACTAGGCGGGTGTGATTCCCCTGCATTGGTAACCGAACACTCGAAGACGTTCCGGGTCCGGGTGGGTTGCGCGGGTAGTTGGGGAGATGTGATCCAGACAGGTCCGGGAAGGTCCGGAGAAGTCGGATTGTGGGGAAACGAGACGGTCTTGGCGGGGTTCAGGCAGAAGGCCGTATGGGAGATTTGCGGAAGCAAGGGAGTAGGTGGCTGTGTGATCAATGGGGACGGAGCCGGGGTTTGATGGGAGATCATTTGGAGCTGATGGAGTCCGGGACCGAGCGAAGAGTGAGGTTCGGACCTGGTAAAGGAGTGTCGGGGTTCGTAATCATAATCGCGGAGTTTGTGAGGTCGTTAGGGTTGATGAAGACTTGGGTACAATGGTCTGACGGAGTCACCGAGACAGCGTCGGACGAGACAATATGGAACAGGAGTAGATTCGAGTGGAGATACAAAACAATAACGAGAACGATAACGAAATGGAGACAAGACAAGACCGGGAGACTGAGATAAGACCGGGAGACTGAGAGTAAGGAGAATGGGACACGAAACACAAAAAGGAAATAATCAGACCATAGGTAACGTTAAGCAATATCAAGACTAGAGTATGAAGAGCTACTCGATGACTTATATACTGACTACCGGAGGACTTCGGGGTACGTCGGCTGTGGCGGCGGGGCTTGGCGGGGCTTGACGGAGTGGGCGGGTGTCGGTTGTGATCGAAGATCGTGCTGCGCTGATACGTTGATGGGATCATTTGAGAATGCGGGTTGCCCCGAGGTCGTCGTGATACTCCGGAATAGGTCGGAGGAAGCAGGGTGTTGAGTTAATGATGGGGGGCGAAGATCGGGAACAGCGGGGGTGGTTCTTGGGGTTCGGGAAGCCCAGGGTAAGTGTCAGTGGCTGCGGGGCAGGCACCGAAGTTGGCCAGGGGGCCGTCGGAGTTAGCCGGGGGGGGCGTCGGAGTTAGCCGAAGTAGGCGCGGGGCATGGGCGGAAGTTCGGCGGAGCGTTGGGGGTCCTTTTGGGGGTTCGGGGGTTTGATGAACGATGTGCGGGGTTTCGGGGAACGGGTCGTGACAACTTCTCTTTGGTATGGCCATCTTTGTCACAGTTGTCCCAATGGTGCTTCTCCTTGTCTTTGGACTTGGATTTGTCTTTGCCCTTATTATCCTTGGAATTGCCACAAGCCTTGGCATGACCTTCAATCATTGCCTTATGCTGTCAGCTGATGTTGGTATAAATGGCAGCACTGTTTGTTTCTTTGTTAAGGGGCCAAATCAGATCCTGATGGGAGACTGATCTCCCACAGATGCAAGCAGAAGTAACCAGGGTAGTGAATGGAGGTTTGTATGTAGGGGCAAGAGACAGCAAGGTATGGATATAACTGATGAAACATGCATTGGACAGAGGACAACCAATCTTGACAAGACACTTCCCAATGACAACCATGTTGGCAAGATAAGTATTCATGTCAATTTTGCCCATTTTTGATGCAGTGGGTGTTCTGTAGTTGAGCAAGAAAGTCAGTTCTATACATAGCACCTTTATTGCCATGAATTTACATGAGCTTCTTCCAAACAGTGGCAGTAGTAGGTTCACCCTTGACCTGATGAAGGGTAGACTGATCAACCCTATAGATGATTTTGCAGACCTGCACTTCCTTCTGCAACCATTCCTCCATGACATCCTCAAGCTCATCAACCTCTTGGTCCAACAACAGAGCAAGGGGTGTGATTTTGATAGAATGATCCCTCATGCTGAATGAGCATGGCCAGTTGATGTGCAGTACCTGTAAGGTGTCAAGAAAACTTCTTTGATGTTATGACATTTGTGATGCACTCCTGGTACATGGGCCAATTGTAGCCATTGGCTGTGACTGCCAACTTTGTTGGCAAGATATCATAAGTAACACTGGGGCCCATAACCTGTTGAGTCAGGACCAGGTCTTGGGGTATCTTGGATTATGATGAGGACCTAGGAACTGTAATGTAACAATAGGTAGATAACCTCAGTGTGCAGACAGAAACACTATATAACATTAAGTATATACCTGAGGTGTGGTATTGTAATGGAAAGAAAACATATGAGACTGTAGAGAACAGTTGATCCAGGCTACACCCATACATCCTCAACACCCCAAACAGTTATTAGTGATTGAGGGTCACAATTTTCTTCCACATTCACAACAAAGCTCTAAGCATTACTTGCAACCTATAAACCTCACACCATCCTCAAACAGATGGCCAAATGGAACAAATAAATCAGGAAATTGACCAATGCCTCAGACTCTTTGTACATCAAATTCTATGGATAAATCTCCATTTCTTATAAAAAAAAAGGTCAAAAAGTTAATACCAGCCTGAATCCTATCCTGAAATCAAAACATCCAAAAGTAGCCAATGATTTTCAAGCACAGATGAAGTCTGTTTGTGAAGAGACACAAGCAGCATTAAGGGGAGCTATGGATGTCATGAAGTGATTCTACAATCACAATCACCAACCAGAGGGATTCAAAGGAGACAAAGTTTGGCTGAATGCAAAGAAAAAACTAGATTGGAAATGCCTTGGGCCATTTCCTATCATCTAGAAACATTTTCCACATGCTTACCAACTCCAACAATCCTGCAATCCTGGCAGATGCATGCAACATTTAACATGTCAAAGCTTTGCAGATATACACCTGATGAGTTTAACTGCCCTGCCCCTCACGTTACCCTCAATGTCAGAGGAGGAAACTGGGAACTCACACAAATCTAGATTCATGCCTTCAAAATGAGAACCTTGGATACCTTGTATAATGGAAGGACCAAGCAACTTCTATAGGTACCTGGGAACTCTAAACACACATGCAGAATGCTGCCCTGTGGATGATCATTGATTTATATCACAATAACCCAATTGCTGCCAGATGAATTGCCTTCACAGAATCCAACTCCTTACCCTTGATACCCACCCCTGAAGCATTCACTGATGTTACCTTATGCTTGTCTGGTGTACTTGCATTTAAAGGAGGACATATGCTTTCCTTGTGTTTTTCTTTTCCCCATTAGTTTTCTTTAGTATCACTCTATGCTTGATGTCTCTTAACCCCTACTAATTATATAACAACATTTAGTTTAACATATAATTATGAATCAGTATATATAAAAACCCATTGTGTTCAATAGAAATCCCTAACTTTGTTGGCGTTGGTTTTTCTTTCATAGAGATCATAAGAGATCATTGGTTTTTACCCCAGTAAAGTAGTTCAAATAATTTTAGGATTCACAACAAGCAGATTTCAGCTTCACTACAATCATGCAGCAAGCGCTCTCTGAGCTCATCAGTCTTGCTCACCCAGTCCTCCGGAGGACAGGCTGTATCAAAGCCAATCACATCTGACAACATAAGTATATACATTGCAACCGGATGTTGGGCACTAAATATGAGTAAGTATACCTAACAAGCTCCCCTACCTGGATCTGCTAATTTTACATGTAACACGGAGCATGAGTGACTAGTGCGGTTGGGTTGTATACAACCCTCGGCATCAGTCTATGCAAACAGGAAGCGGAACTTGGTTGATGAGTGGTAGTATATGGAGCAATGATTTCCCTAGGATCGTATGCCGCCAGACTGTCTACTTGACAGGATACAGATGACAGGATCGGTGAGGAGTCCGGAGTTTCATGCGACACGCCTCCACCCGGTTTATCATCCTGTCCACTCATTGACTGCTTGGTATACCAATCAGAATAATCAATATCCAGGCTGATCAGAAAACAAGGTCTGAAAAGAATTCATTGAAATCTTGCACCAGTTGACTCGGGGAGAAACTTGCCCTTACAGCGCCCACTTTGACAATTCAAACGATTCACAGTATGCGCAACTGATCCCTGACACGTGTTCATGTCAAAGTCCTGTACATCCTACCATTCATGTTGATCAATTGTTCATCGCTGGTTTCTTGACAGAATGAACTTTTCATTAGCGCGCAATCAGCCTTGGACATTATCAATATATACCTAGACCATGCCGATACCTCTACCAAAGCTATACAACGCTTGACACTTGTCATGAAACTAGCCGAAACCAATGATATCTCTTTAGCATTGCTGGATGACCTTTGACACCATTACACCTCGAAGTTTATACTTGGATGACATTGATATCAGCGATCTGTATGTCCAAATCCTCATGTGTGAGCTGTCCTCATTCCAGATAGTTCCTGGGTCCTCATATTGTACTTCTCAGGATGTCTACGCCGGTAGATCATTGAACATGGCATGTTGTCCGCAGTCCTTGTCTTAAGTATTTGTGAGAAGAACTGGACACTATTTATTCTCTGTCAGTATGCGACTTCATTTTCAGGCCACCTCCTTGCCACTTAGCTGCAAGGCACAGCCCGCATCGCCGCATGGAGTCTACTTTGTTGTACAAGGAACAGCTTAGTGATCCCTACCTGCGTACCAAGATCATTGTTTTTGATACATTCGCCTTTCTCGGTGTCTTGGTCAATACTGCCGTTTTAGCCCCGCCATTACTCTCGTCTCATATTCAACGAAGCAAAATCTGGTTCAGCCTCATTTTTTCATGGATCCTCTATTCAGCTTCGTACACCCTTCTCCTAGGACGACAGACCAGATCGCAACCACCATTCGGACTATGTATCTTTCAGGGAGCACTCACGACATCGACGCCGTTGGTGTAAGTCGCAAGTTGAAGGTACCAGCGTTTGGAAACTAAAAAATGATTAGTTGCATCGTCGCTTCAACATGCTTCGCTGCCGATGTAACCTTCTCCGCTGACTCTTGTCCCTACTACTGCTGATCCTCCCTGAGTTTGCTCTTCAAATACGTGCGGCTAGTCACGGCAGAGAGAGCAATAGGATGGTCACGAACTTTGTGAGTCAATAATCCATTCGCGTCGTAAACTTTGTTTCACATTTGTCCAGCTTGCCTGGCTCCCATGGGTTGTCTTTTTGATTGTATTCCTAGAATCATTCTTGGTGCGCACGATGTGAAGTTTGGTTTGAGTCCATTGATGACTATTATGTGGGCAGGTCATCCAAGATTCGTCGATGGTAGTCCGTAACCCCAGCCATCTCTTCTGCACTATCAATAACCGCAAGCTGTAAGCTACTGTGATTATACTCACCTAGCACTTACCAGTGAACCTCAGGTATCTAACAACTGGGATTATGATACTTCTATCAGCTGTTATTCTATTCCCATTGGAGGGTGAGTGATTCAGTTTTTTCTGAAGGAATAAGCCCTTAAACTGTCCTCCAGCATACATGGCGATCATGTTTCATCGTCATTCGATACTATCGTTGCGTCAGAAGTTCATAGTCAGCAAAGTTGTATGTTTCTCCACTTTCACTCGTTTGGTACTTTTCAGTATTATCTCAGCTGCTGTGATTGGGTATCTGAGTCTTCTTACATTTATATCCCAGATGCTGATAGCGCCTCAGATTCCACTCGTATGTAATTGCCCGAGTGAACAATACAGTAACGACGTGCAGTGTAATCCTTTCATCTTGTGGGTCTTCCATTGCGACATCAAAAATAGCATACAAACCTCTCCTTTCAATAGTAACTGTTGTGAATGGCTTAATATTTGGGACAAAGAAGGTGAGCGACTTTCTCTTGAGTTGATTGACGCCTCAGGTGTCGTGTCGCGACAGGATATCTTGAATGCATGGATTTTTTGGAGAAAATCCAGCCCAGACAGTGTTCAACGATTCAATAATCACTCTCGTTTTCATGTCGACCTGGAGACTGCTGGTAAAGAGCCCTCCGAAGTTGTCCCAAAGTAGTACTGCTTTCTACTCTCCAGCGTGCTCTCGTGCCTATTCTAAGTACAATTTATTCAACTAATCTCATCAATCACCAATATGCGCGTTACATCAGAATCATCCTGTGTATTTTTGTATTTTTACTGTTACAGCCTCCTATGCTTCTAATAATAATGTTACGGCATCAGCGATGTACTGATCACGATTGCAAGATAGCTAGCTAGGTAGATAAAGCGACGTAGTACATTAATACGCCAAATAATGTCAATCCTTGTCCTATAATTCCTCGTGTATGATGGGCTCAGACAGTTCGAAGTAACAACTATAGCGAGATGACTTCGGAGTCCACCCGACTGGAGAAGAGGTTATTAAAACATCAGGTACAGATGGAAGTGTATCAAAAGATGAAAAGACGACTCACCACACTGCCAACAATCCAACAAATGATCAGGATCACTATAAGCCTTCAGTATATCATATGTGATCTGAGAACGCTCGTCACGTACAATTTCGCTTTTAACCTGAGCAACTCGGGATAGTGTTGGCCCCAAAAAGCGACTGGAGAATGCAGGTCTTAAGGAAGAGCATTATCAGGAAAACCAAAAACACTGTACCTTGATGATTAGGCTCATATACATCTGCTTCATTCTTCGGAGAACAATTAGTCATCTGCGAGGCACAGGGATTCATACATTTGCCTTACAAGATAGGCCGCATCCGGCGTTATTTTCCTGAGATGATCAATAGATTTACTCGCAGCAACGTAGTGATCTCTCTTTTCTTCGATAGTCGCATTCCAATTCCACGGTGAGACGACCGTGATATGGTAGAGACTGGATCTCCATGCATCAGTCACACTAGTTTTTCCCGTAGACGGAAATGATGACGGAGCGCTGATCAAAATGATGAGACCTGGAGTTGCAGCGTCAGCAGCGAGAAGTGCCGAGACGAGGGCGGATCTGTCAGAAGAGGTTTTGAAATTGTCTTTGCTGATTAGGCGTGACGCGAGTGCAAGGCTTGAACCAACGACCTAGGGAGATGAAATCAAGATCAAGACAAGAGGCGAGTGAGCGAAACGTACTGCAACATGGTCTTTTGTGAAGGCATTAAAGAACGTTCCCCAGCTCGGGAACTCGGTCACGATAGTTGAAGCGCCTTCTACGCCTTCACTTTGGAGCCTTTTCCCAAACTGAATCAAGGGGTCCATTGATTTGGCCGCGTCCTCCTTGGTGGAGCCCGGGTTAATCAGAATTGCAATGCCAGACGTGGAGAATCCTCCCCATCCTTCTTCCGCCCACTTAAGACCGTTGTCCGCGAGAATATTCCACAGTTCCTGCGTTCGCACAGTGTTCGGGGTGAAAGATACGATGACAGTCTGGAGAGTGACTTGCGGGGAAGCCAAGACAGTAGCCTCAAGAACGACACCAAAGGTCCCACCGCCCCCTATGATCGAAAGGGAAGGTCTGTCAGAGTATGTTCGATGAACCCGACAGAAGTAAATTGCACCTCCACGAAGAGCATAGAAAAGATCTTCATTCTGACAGTCATTCGCAATCCTGTATTGACCATCCGGCGTAACAACTTTGTATTGCAACTTTCGAGAAACAGGTCAGGCAATCGATCAATCCCAGGCTTGTAATGACTTTGCTTACCACTCGATCAACGCCCAGTCCCATAGTGTTGGATAAGGCACCATGTCCACCACCTTGGAGCCATCCGCCTACGACACCAACGGATCGATCACTTCCTGGTGTGACATCGGCCTCAGAACAATGATTCAGTGACCTTTTACGAACCTCCAACAATCGTGATATTGTGAGCTTCAGCGAAAGGGTAAGCTTCGCCCCATTGAACGCCGGCCTGATCGGGATTATCACAACTGGGATCCTAGAAAGGGGGAGGAAACTTACACCAAATGTCACTCCTGGCTTCGACTGAGAACAGCCTTCCGGTACAAATTCTGGGTCGTACGATATCTAATGACACAATTATTACCAGGCAAAGAATGCACAGACTGAAATCTTACCTTTTTCAGGTTGTGGGTCTGTGGGTATCTATCAATAAATGTTATCTGATTGAGAAGTAGAAGGAGAACAATACCCAGAGAGCCAAGGAATGAGGAACGCTGCTTCGACCTTTGTAGTCATGCTGTTGAACCAGGAGTTTAGACGGCTTGGAAGACTTGCTGTGTACGGCAACTTACACCTGTATTTTTAATCACCAGAGGCACTCTGGTCCGTCTGACAAACTGGAACGCCGCTGCCACGTCTTCAGCAGATTGGATGTCAATCTGTTCTCATGCAGTTAACCGAAAGTGATCAGACCCCAGAAGTTTGATGCTTACAAAATATTCTGGAACGCTTCCAAGTTTACATTGCCTTGACTGCAAAACTGGTTCTCGCACGTTAGGATCTATAGAATCGAGGAGACATTGATCATCTTTGACTGTTTGACAAGTCTCCCATTGTGTTTGGATATAGGCCCCAGGAGACTCTGTTCGTGCCACTGCATTTGAGTCCGTGATGAGTTTAGTGGCACCGACAAAAATTCACAATGATCAGACCTTCATCAAGGTAACTAGCGCGAACAGCAAGACATTCTGTGGAATTAAACCCTCTCGTATAGCAGGGTTGTGCGAAAGGAACACCCTCAAAGAGGCGGCCACCGACAGTAGAGTTCAAGCTGGCCCAGTCAGCGGCCGAAGGTACAAACCCGAACTTCAGAGGCTCTTGGCCATTCGAAGAGGCCCAGGCAGAGAGAACACATAATGAAGCAAGCGAACAAGAGAAAACCCTGAGCATGTGTGGGTGACTAAGTACGTCACCGTTCTGCAGTTCAGAGGTTTATATTGTTAGCTATAGCAGGGGGCGGCGCTTGGTCATCAGCGAATTCCAGGTTGCAGTACTCGGAATCGACAAGCCTCATCATTTGCTCCTCGGATGTTGACCGAGCAAACATTGCCATTTTTGGTACATCCATTCTTTTTTGCTTCCCATTCGTTCCGAACTTTCACAACACCTGATACTATAAAGTCTGAAGCTGAGGTAAATAGCGAAACTCTATTGCCGGGGTCAAAAAACCTTATGCCTGAGTTGCCCATCTACTAGTGTGCGACTTCGTTAGGATTGCAACGCCGAATGAAACACGACCTTTCCGGTGATTTCTTTGGCCCGTTCGGTGTTGAGGCATGTTGCGCACAGCCTGAGAACAGAGAAATTTGACTCTGGCATGCCTTCCATTGATGAAGGAAAAAATTGCGGCGGATCATTGCTATCTAGGTTCCATAAAGATATACTTTGATCAAGCAGATGCTGCCTGCATCGCCTCGAACAAGCCATGCTGATCGCCTAGGCCATATGTCAAGACCATCCTCTCAAAAGTAGCGGGGCCGTTCTCTGACTCTATCTCTAGCTGAATACGATGAGTGAGGGCCGCGAGGTCAAGCGATGAGGATCACGTACCAGCGAAATGACGTCATCAAGCAGATGTGCCTGTCCCACAGCCATACCGATCATCCCGACCTGGTTCGCATTCACGATGTGGACATGAAAATGATCTATAGATTATTCAACGCTCCGTAGAACACAAGGAAACGGGGATCCTTACAGTAACTTGGTTGATAATGGATGTACATCCTCACTGCCCCCTTTCCTAAAGCCCACTTCTCCTCAACGACCCTTTCTCCTTTGCTCTTGATGGCCTTGAGCAGCGGAATGTGCTGCTTCCTGAGGTCCCTGAGACTCCGAATCCCCCTGTCCTGTACAAGTGCTACGAGATATAGTGATGAAATCGTCCTGCGATCCCACTTCATGTCTGGCAGAATCACGAAATCCGAGGAGGAAAACAGAATCTTGTCTTGTTCTGATAATCCCAACAGTATGTTCTCCACCCTCCAAGGAAATTGGTTGAATTCCCAAGAATGATCCGATGGGCACTTACCACTGAGTTCGCGACTTGGGAAATGCCGTGATGTAAGGTTTCACGATACTTCCATACAGGTCTGGTGTTTCCCTCACCATCACGATGTTTTGTCTAGTATACTATATTTCTGGTCAGGTGTGATATGTTTTGTTTCATCGTGTCAATTCGTACCTTGCGTACATGAACTTCCGTAGCGGGACATACGACGTTGATCTTAATATCACTTTCTCTCTCTTCTCCCAACCACCCAAATAACCAAGTATACTAAAGCTTCGCATCATGAGAAGATGCCAACAGAGAAAATTTGGGACTTACGATATCCGTGCTTTCTTCGAGCGCCACCCTTCTCACGAGACCATCAGCAGCAAACAGATGTTTCGCAGTCCGCGCGTCCAATGCTGTCTTCTCTACTCTCACGATTGCTGTGACTCGGTCTTGTACGTCATCCGGGCTCGGAAATGTTCCAAGGAGAGTCAAACTGTGAGTCAGAGGGTCTTCGTTGATCACTTTGTTAAATTGGAAGTTTTTCAATTTATTGAGATTCGTGGGCGCAACTGGATGAGACATCGTCTATCTCAATTTCAGCTGGCTATGTAGGGTTAAGTTTCACAATCAGCGATCACGATCAATTACTATAAGTTCTTATCTTATCTTATCTGCTCAAAGAACTACTGTCCATACCTACAGTACACCGTCTTTCAGCACAACCATTCTAAATTGCAGATATGAAACAGGGTCCTCAACAGGTGCATAAGCAAGAGCGTTAAGCACCCCGAGGGAAGGGAGTCGTGTGGCCCGCGGTTCGTAAGGCGTGAGACGCTGGAGTTGTTGGATTATAAAGGTACGGAGGTGTTAAGCAAAGAAGAGGTGGAGACCCTATTCAGGGGACGATTCAGGGTTAACCGGGGCCCCGGGCGTGTAGTCATTCGGAGAAAGAAATATATTGGTGTGCTAGCGGAATGGACCTGTTGTCGTTAATTCAATCACTGCTTGGTGTAGAAGAGAGGTAGGGGTAGGATGGTGGCGGTACTCAGTGGAGTGAGAACCGCCGATCGCCACCGTTCACGATACTTATGCCCTATGTTGTTTCTTGAAACAAAAGATAATCACCTAGAGATAATTTGGAAACGGGGAATCGAACTCTGCGTCCGATTTCGAATGGAACAGAATAATTTACCCTAGTAAGATCGATGTGATGAGTTCTTTGCGTTTTTTTACAGGAAAGTTGGAAGGTTGGTGATGCAAAAAGTCACAAACAAGCAACTTGGTTGGAGCAGTTCGGATACGGGGAATTGAACCCCGAGCTGCCGCGTGAAATTATCACCACGAGATGCGCCACATGAGAGGCGGCAATGTTAGCCATTACACCATATCCGAATGTAAAACAGAAACCCGTTTTACATTCACTACTTAGGCAAGACCTAAGCGTCGCGTTCAATATGGAATAAATTTCTAAAGATATGGGTATTAAAAAGGTATGGTGAGTGTCTGTATACCCAACTGAAAAGTCGAGCACCCCACTCAATTCAAACACCTCAACTCGCCCCCAACAACCTCCAGCCCCGCCCCAAGTGCCCACCCGAGCTCTGTGCCCCTCACGCGCTTGGCAATTCTTACCTCGCGCGCATCGTCAAACTCGTAGCCGCGCCGGAGGAGGGCGTACATGAATGTCAGGTCGAGGCAGTACTCGGGGCGGGAGTTGAGATCTTCGAGGGTGGAAGGGGGGATCCGGGAGTGGAGAGAGGACCAGGATGAGGGGCCGGTGCAGATGAGTGAGGCGAGGGTGGAGATGTTGTGGATTGTTAGCGGGAGGGGAGCGTCGTGGTCTTGAGAAGAAGAAGAAGGAGAGAGAAGGGGCAAGAGAGGGGCGAGACGGTCGTAAAAGTAGGAAAGGAGGAGGACAGGGCCTGTAGGGAATGTTTCGAGGATGGAGGGTTGATATACGCCGTTGAAGGAGCATGGTTTGGTTTTGCATATTCTGTTGGATATTAGCTTGGGTGGAATGGAGGAACGAAACGGGAACGCACGCGTCCTTTGCCATAACGAGCTCCATTATCCGCAGACAACCGTCGAAGGAGCCAACATCGTCGCCGACCATCGTCACGTTCCTATCCTTCAGTTCAACGAGTCTCTGCATGCCCTTTGCGATGCACGCATTGCCAATCGTCTCTTCGGTGTGGTTGCCGTTTGCACGGATGGCCGCCATGAACTCGACAAGCTGGTGGACGTGTTGCCGGGCATGCATGAGGCCGTAGCCAAGAAACGAGTGCTGGTAGAGCACGTGCGTCTTTTCTGCAAACGCCAGCTCGTATCTGTGGCCATCCTCATCCAACAGCGCCTCCACAGCGCCTCTCGGCTCAAACGCAATCTGCGTCGACGCCCCGCCGAGATCGAGCACCGCCCACGTCGCATTCCCGCCCTCCAACGTGCCCAACAAATAATTCGACGTGATCCACGCATACACGCCCTCATCCCGTCCGTCCATCACAACAACGCCCTCAACGGGAAACTCCCACCTCCCCAGCCTCTCCCTCACTGCCCCCAGAAGCCCATCCACCTCTTCATCCTCCAACAGCCTCAGCCCAGCCGTCGCTTTCACCGCCACGGGCGTGCAGCGCCTCATCTCGCTTGGGACGACCCGCACAGCGGCGTCCATGAGTACGTCGAGTGATTTCGCGCCGAGGAGTGGCGTGTGGGCGTACGACGAGAGGCCCGGCTGTGTCTGGGTGAATACTTCGTATTCGAGCGTGGGGGATGCGTGGCAGTTGTTGAATTTGTAGACATGGATCCGCGAGCCGGTGGACCCGGCGTCGATTATGAGAGCGTATTGGACCAGAGGGATGGTGGGGCGGTGAGGAGTGGTGCAGGAGCTGGTCAGGGTGCGGTCGGCGTCGGTTTCGTACGTGAGAGGCGAGGGCGGTGATGGTCCATGCTCTACTATCACACTAGAAAGATGGTCTATACAGCATCAGTGTCGTCTTTACCAAAAATAAGATACCCACTATTATCCGGCGGCGGCGACTGTGATTCCTCTTCAGAAAGATGGTCTACAAAAAAAGTATAGCATCAGTCTTGTCTCCACAAAATAAAAAAGAAGAGATGACCACCATTCGAATTCCCTTGCTGACTCAAAACCCACACAACACCAATCACGCATACAACCACCAGCACCGCCCTCTTCCACTTCCACGTCAATGTCCACGTCCCTCTCCGTCTCTGATGCTGGTGCTGAGCCATCTTCTGTACGCCGGCGCTGGGTCCCATCCCCGTTTCGAGGAGCTCATAGTCCGGAGACGCCGGTGCCATTTCTCTCTTGCTTCTAGTTTTAGTTTTAGTGCGCGCGCGTTGGCGTCTTTTTGCCGGTGTCTGTGTCTGGGTATGCGAGGAAAGGTGGGAAGAGGAGGAGCTAGCGGAGCTGGATGAGACAGAGGACGAGGTAGAGGACGAGAACGACAGCGTCGCAGCTTGATCTTTGTTTTCGTGTTGCGCGATCTCTGGTGGTCGTGACGATGTTCCGACCATCCAGCACCGCAGCACGTCTATATACAACTCACCGTCCTTGCAGGCTGCTGGCGGTCGAAAGTGATGCCCCATCAAATCAAAATCGACAGCGCTTATTTACAACCCCTGAGGCGCTTCTCTTCAAAATCGATTCAAACTTGAAATAGGCCCGGGTACAACTCAGTACGGAACATCTGTATCATGATCTCCAATCGAGACTTTCAGACTATGTACATCCCTCTCCCACCTGAGTTTGTGGTCAGAAACCAGTGCTTCACTGTCAGCCCATGTTGTTCAATCTTCAACCGCCCAAGCTCTCAATTTCATCATCAATACTAATGTGAGTCGCATACGTCCATACCTAGATAAATTCATGTGCGAGATGGTATGTACTCATTGTCGCTGCAACCTGAAAAAATCCCTGACCGAGTTTGAGGTGGACATTGCTTGATTGATTATAAAAGGCTACAGTACTAAGTATAGCACAGTCTTGCCGTAAGGATCAAGTGAATTGCATAGTCCTAGCTCGTGTCGAGTAGCGACTCGAGTTCTTCCATCACCTTCGCACTACCCTCTTCTATCCTAGCTGCCTCACTTGACAAACATGAATATGTTTATAAATATATGATAGACAAAAGATTGATACTTACCGTTGAGCACTTGCGTAGATAGCGTCTGCGATCGCCTCGGCATCCTCACGAGTGCCCCGCCGCTGATACAATGACGTTTCCCCCACGTCCTCTGTAGCGCTAGATACCAATCACGATTCATGAATACATAGCTTGACAGACGAAGGATTGTTTCTTACGTCTCAATAACGTCCCGGCGCTCAGCAGCAGTGGGTGAGGCGACAGATAGAGTCGCAAGTGCGGAAGCGAGGAAGAAGAAGACGATGCGAAGAGAAGCCATTGCAGGAGCTTGGGGAACTTGAAGAAAAAAACACGCTCCAGTCCGTCACTCCTTATACAAAAACTTATAAAACTTGTGAGGAAAAAAACTATACATAAGCAGCATGCCAATACTACATACATGGATAGTACAATCCAGATCCGTCTTGGTGTGTGTCGTAAACTGTGGCGCCCGGTGCCGTCGGAAATCAGCGGCGTTGGGACATAGAGAGTTCGATAGGTGTAATTTCACGGCAGGATTGTAGAAAAATCTCTTTCGATCAGACAGATTCGATCTTCCCACCCCGGATTCTATATCGGTTTTTCCCATAGCTGTTATTTCAGGCAGCGTAGGTAGATTTCAATGTTAGTGATTAGTAATGAGTACATGGCTTTGCGTACCGACCCGGCCATGTCATTTAAACGCGACCCGGCCATGTCGTTTAAACGCAGCTAGCTATCCGGAAGGACTGCCTTCTTTTCCATCACAACATTCGTGACCAAGCACTCCTAATCTTTTCGACACTTCCAGGTGGTACTTTTATTCGTCTACACATAAATCTTAGATATGGTCCGGACCCATCGCTATGGGTGTCAACTTCTGTCCCCGAACTCGTAGAGTTCGCTGCCTCGAATAACCTTAACCATATCTTTGGCATCTAGACTAGTTCACCTTGTCAGATTACATTCTTACAGCTTAAGGCAGCAATTCGAGTGCGCATCGTGGTTGGTTGGTCAGTAGTGGATGTCCGACAGGATGCACAGGCCGCGATCAAAGACCCGCACCGGTAGCGACCCTCCTCGGAAGCAACATTGGCATTTTCGTTTATATGACAGTATTATTACCTACTCTGACATGGTCTCGATATAGGTCCTACTACTTTGACCCCAGTTGCAGTTGCCTATCTACATATTGAAAGGGACACTGCCTTCATGCATCTTGATCAGTTCTCATGCTCTTGTTATACTCCAATCAGAAGGTGCTCTTCCTGTCCTGACTACTAGGTATGGGCCATTGCACAGCATGGCATGCCCAAGATCTAGCCAGACAATCGCACCTTTTGTTGTAAGCCATGTTACTACATGACATGTATCTCACAAATGGTCCATATTCTGAAAGCACAAACTGCAGGGTTTGTATAATGAGGGACCATGATTACAGAGATTCAAAGACAATTGACACTGCTGACAGCCAATCATGTCTTCAAGGGAAAAACTGAGAAAGAAACTTGTTATACTATTTCTGGACAGTGTATTTCCAATGGAAAAAGGCTCTAAACAATGGAAGAAGGCTTTTTCCAAAGGAAAAATCTGTCCAAGAAATGGTATGACAGGTTTCTTTTCTCATTTTTCCACTGGAAACAGGTTCCAGTGCCAGCAGTGTGAATGGGTGTCCTTTGATTTATGCAATCAATTATCACATGTATAGATGACCACCCAAAGCCTCTCTGAGTAGGGCATTATTTAAAGCACCCATTGTCTTTCTCAGCAAAAATGGGCTTTTCCTTTTCCAGCTGAAATCACAGAGTTCTGGACTTGATGCACACTTGTTCATCAACAATGATCAATGATATCAGGGGAGAGCTTATGTATTATGTAAATCAAAGGAAAGCTGTCTACAAGGTAATGACAACATCTTCAGTTCAAAGGTCATTTAGACACAGTTTATACACATGAAGTTATACCTCTCCAAGAAATAGTTGCATCAAGCATGGATCTAAGCATATAAGAGATACATGAGTACATATGTATCAATTGGAATATCATGCAGAAGAGGGTATATAGTATACCAATGATAGCAAGGGAGAGCATAACAGATTATGTAAATCAAAGGAAAGCTGGTGGCAATTTGATGGCTACATCTCCATCTTATACATACACACAAAATTATGTTTTTTTTATTGCATTGAGCATAAATTCAAATATAAGAGATACATATGCACATAGATATAAGATGGAATGTAGCACAGAATTATGCAGAATATCTATCCTAGTATTGAAAAAAAAAAACAAAAAAAAACAAATACACAATATCAAGGACAAGAAAACCAGGAGCAAAGGCCTTAATCTATAAATAGATCTCAGAACCCTCATCCATACTCTTGGGTATGATGACCTCCTGACTCCTGATCATAACAGGAACAACATTTAGATACCTTCTATGTACACAAGTCAGAAGTGCAACAACTTGGATGCTCTTGTCATGCACTCCTCAGAAACAAAATGATGGGGCTACCAAAGCTGATCCTATCATGAACAAGCCTACCCTCTCATATTTGCCACTTGCTACCATCTGCCCCAACAGCAGGAGCCTTTCCAATATGTGGTCCCTACATTACCCCTGTACAATGTAGGTGTGAATACTGCCATCTCAATCCTGTGCATTAACATATTTTAGGGCTTTGGTTCCCTTGCCCTCCATCTATTGCCTTTGATTGGAATACCCTTCATCTTGTCACCAGCATCCATCATTCCAATGGGAAAAATGGTATTGCATACTATTGAAACAGCTGGGGCACAGTACTTGTTTACAGTTCCCTCCATTGTGGAAGAGATGATAGGTTTGCCAGGTGGCCTGGGACTCAGAACTTTGAAAGACTCAGAAATTGTCAAAAACTTTGAGAGACTTAGAAATTGTTGCAACTGGGTAAGCTCCCATGAAGGAAAACTTTGGTGTTGAAGTTTTGTTGATGGGAATCTGAATCACTGGGGTAAGCCTTATCATTGCATACATGTTCCAGTTCTAAGCATCCTTGTATCTCAGGTTGTACAGAACTCAGTCCAATTGCTCCCACCAATAGAATTGTTGGTGAACATGACTGGCATTACATGAAGCTGCAGATGGATATAGGAATCATGATTATACTACAGGATGATAAATCTCATCAACTGGTTACATCAGGACACTACCATGCCATAGATGTATTCAAATTTACCTGTGATAAGTAATCTCCAAGCTGCTTGCATCAATTCTCATTTGAGATGTATCAAGATAGACTTGGATGCAGTCATACCAAAGAGCTTCTCATGATGATCTTGAACAAGGTCAGGGAGCTGAATAAAAAAGACATCAAAAATAATTGTGAGAGAGAGAGAGAGAGAGAGAGAGAGAGAGAGATTCATTTTATTTCCTTTGAGACCTATTTTCACATGGAATAATCCTTGAACATTGTGTTCTAGGTCCTGCAGTATGTAATGGGGGGTGGTAATTATGGACACTCCAGCTAGTTCTCTGGCCTGATCCCTTTTCAGCTGATGCCAGTTATGCCTCATAGCCACTTTACTACAATTTGACTTCGTCAGAGTTCATACTACTTCCCATCCTAAGTCCCACACCATCTGCCATTAACATGCCATCCCAATTTCTAAACCCAGCTATACTCAGCAGGGCTTACTGTGTGTGTGTTGGTTTGTCCTGTGAAGAATGTCACTCCAGCTCTAAGCTCCCATTCCATCACACCAGTAAGGGTATCACAACACACCCTTTCCCACACCCAGATGATACTTTCAGAAGATTGATCCTGAGATTTGGAACCTGCGACAGAATGGCCAGTGGGCCACCTCAGTGACAGACATGCCACACCAATTAGCTAGGCACCCAATCAAACTGGCAGCTGTAGTAATTACCTCACCAAACCATCCAATGGACCACACAGTAATGTCGGCAGCCTGATTGAACTGTTGACTCCTATCCTCTCACCTACCTGTACCTTGACCTGCTTGGTCAGCAAGGAGCCTGAGACCCTCTCCCAAATCCATCAAGCCAGGGAAACCATCTGTTTTTGTCATCTGGTATGAGCATGGTGGTCACCATGCCTCATTGTATCATGTGCTGATTGGTCATTCTGGGGCAGCCTGACCGAGAAAGCCTTCCTAATCAACATGTGCGGGTGGTGGCTTTCTGGCAGCCTCGAAGAACTCATGTGGTGTCTAAGGTGTTTTTCCACATGGGTACACTCAGCCAGAGTTGAAACCCCGGCCTTGCACTTGCAAATCATGTGACCCACTTTGGGATGCGATGGTGCCAGCTGAGCCACTGCGCCCCCTCAGAAATAATTGAAAACAAACATTTTTGATGCACTGATGGAAAGTATGCCAGATAATTTGCAGAAAAGCTGTTGACAGCACCTCAAATATACTTTGAGAAACCACCAAACTACATATAAAGTGGCCAAAGAGATGCAGCTCCAAAGTTTGCCAAACATGTTGAGTCAGAATATAGCATAAGTGGAACAATAACCATCTCAAGACCATCTTCATCTGGTGAAATTTTCTTCTCCATCTGCAAAGACTTTTCTGAAGTATAGGCTTCTCCATAGACACATTGTTCCAGTACATCCTCTGATGGTTTCTAGAGTTGCTGAAATCCTCTACAGTGAATTTTCTTTGCAGATACACTTTGAGCAATTGATTTGAATACCAAAATATCATGATGAAAAAAGTCAATTTGGAAAGTTGGTGCATCTTGCTCAGACTGATATGATTTTTGAGTACAGGAAAGAGGGAGATGGTCTCTTCCAAATATCACTGGTTGCCCAGGGTGGAAGAGCTGACTGGCCTCCTGAGTCTCTAAACTCATTGGTAGGCAAATGGTCCAAGCACTTGTTCTCCACAGTGGCACTAAAGTTCTCAAAGTCCTCAGATTTAAAGTCTGGTGCTAGGATCACAGAATAAACTGGATGATCAAGAGTAGCAAGAGTAAAAGTCTTGGCAGAATAAGACTACATATGAGTCAAAAGATTGAAACATTTATTAAAGGATAAAAGCATGGAGAGTTTGTATTCTAAGGCTTTTCCACAACCTCCCAAGCAGTAGGACCTGTAAGGGGACTGGTTCTTGGACCATCCCACCCTTGCCTAGTTTAGTCTGTGAGGATTTGCACCTCTATCTAGCTGACCTCCAGACTGCCTGGCCCCTTCTTACTCCCTCACCATCTTGGCTGCAAGGCCTAATGGGTATATTGTACCTGGCACATAGTATATTATTGTTGATCATTGATTCTTCTACTACTGGGCCCATTTAGTCAATATTTCATAGTCATTGGCCTCTGCTTTATCATTAGGGTTGTAGTCAGAGGTCTCCAATGTAGTCATAGGTACTTAGTCATTTAGTAGCCTTGTAGTATATAGGCAGACCTGGGATAGAATGTCCCCAGTCCAGACAATAGCATTGCTTCCAGGTTTCTTTACTAGCATAACTGTAAGCTCAGCCAGTGTGGCCCCTTGCCTTGCCTTGCCCTCTGAAGATAGATAATAAGATAGATAAATTATCTTCATTAAACACACCTTTATTAAAAACTAGATCTCACTACATTGACCGTAGAAAGTTCCAGTTCTTTCAGCTAAGAAGGATACTTGATTTAAATCATATTTTACCACTTCTTAAATAAAAACTTCCACTCTCTATATTTTTTGTAGCTAAAGAAAGTATAGATTAAAGTAGGTATTAAAGTAGATCCAATGTGTGAGATTGTACTATAAGCGAATAATCTTTTTATTTGTGTTTGGGCTAATCCTACAACAATGATGTTGCTAAATCAGATATTGATGGGGATTTGGTAAACGGTTACACGCTTTCGAAGTTTTGTCTATTTTAGTCATCATAGCTTATATAACATATTTTTTATTTCTTATCCCATGATCACTCTATTAATTCTTATTCATTTTGCCTCTCATTGATTGCCCACCACTTGTCTGCTGTGCCTCTGGCCAGCTTGCTTGCTGCTCACCTCTTGACTGGATGGTCAGGATGTGAGTGGTATGTTTGGCTTGGACTATCCACAGCTGATGTCCCCTTACAAGTTGTCTGACTCCTACACAGTGCCCCTCCCTAGCCTGCTACATCAACACTACTCCCTACTTGCCCTTGCCAAGTATAACCCCACTCTACCACCCTGACACACTACTCTACATGCTCCAACCCATACCTGGAGTAGTAGTGTTGCCCCTTGCTTGCTGCCTGCCTGCTGCTGCTTAACACTGGCCTGCTTGCCACTTGCTTGCTGCTCACTGCTGCTCATTGGTTCCTGGGCCATGTTGACCTCACTCTAGTGCCAGACAACCACTTGCACACCTGGCCTCCAACTCTCTGTGCACCCCTGCCTCTTGTTGACTCCATCACCTGCTATGCAGCCTGCTCCTTGTCCACCCCTGGCCTACTGCTGCATTATGCTAGCCCACTAGTTTCTCACAGCTGTGGCCTGCTGGTCACCTCTTCATTAGCCAGCTGTCAGCCAAACCTCCTACCACTACCACTTCTATATTATGTGCAGGAAGAGAGTCATATGTAGTTGAAAGGGGGATGTCTTGAATCATGTACTTTGATTAGTCAACATTCAGTTAGCAAGCAGTTTGAACTCTGTGAAGGAACAATGTTTGTGGCAACTGTGCATCAAGGCTTTTCAAGCCCTGTGATTGAGTCCCAACTGCTAAACTCCAACAATTACCCTGCCTTCATTGACTAACCAAGTACTTTGATGACATAAATGAATGAATGAATGAATGAATGTGCCATTTTATTTTCTTCAAGTACTATTTTTATGTGATTTCCTGGAGCTCTAGTGTCCTAGCACTTGCAGTACATAAGGGGTGGAATTATGGACATTACAGTAGGTACTCCAGCCCAATGCTTTTTCAGACATGCCAGTCACATAGAGACATACATATGTAGTGTGTCCTACATTACAGCGGAGCATACTTCAAATTGTATCCTACATCACTGGTGGAGTCTGCTACACCATAGCGGAATCCCCATGATGTAGCATGTTATATGGGTGCTGTGGAGGCCATACATTGTGCCATATTATACACATCCAGTAGAGTCCTTTGACCAGGATCTGGAGCTGCTAATTACTACCAGGTCCATTGCAATTACATTTAACAGTGACCAGCCCTGCTCAACACTAAAATCTGCTGGTGTCAGTGGACTGGCAGCAGGTCCAGCCACTGGCTATTTCTCATGATCAGCTGCCACTGCTTGTGATGAAATTTGCCCTCAGGAATGTATCTGCCCAGTGCCACCAGAAAGCCACTGAGAAGACAGGGGGTGGCCAAAGCTGGTACCACCATTGGCAACAAGCCACTTAAATGAAAAGTGATATGAAAATCTATTTTAACTGCAGAAATAACAATCAAGGAACAGCAGAAACACAGCATTATGCCAATTGAACAAAATCAAAGAAGAACACATCATATTGGTCAAGGTTTTTTTAGATGCTTGGGAATGCATCAGAATTCTTCATAGAGGATCAGATTCTTTGGAAGGCATCAATTGTTGGCAGCCATCAAAATTGGAAGCTGCAACCTTCTTTGGCAGCCATACTGCTTTTGGATAGTACACATAAATCAACAGAGGCATGTGACTCTATTTTTTAAATTCTTAACTTTCAAGTCCTCTTTTGCTCACCAGCCACCACTCATCTGCTCATTGCTGTCCACTACACTATGTCTCCATCCACTGAGGTCCTTTTCCAACAGCTCTACAACACTGAGAACTCTGTGTGGGTCTCTGCTCTGAGAGGAGACTTGTCAGATCTCCAGGGTAGGGTTAAAGAATTGGTGAGCAACCCTACTTGTAGGATAATATGCAACACTCACAGATGGTGTTCAAGAAATCTTTGTGGAAGCAAATTTCCCAGACCAAGGACAAACAACTTATCCTGGAGGCTAGGAAAAGCTTTTCCAACAAGGTCCTCCAAATTTTATTAGGCAAGCTGTCAGATGCAAAGGCAATTGAGGAGTTGAAAGAGAAGGCATGGGTGTATTTCAAGGAGTCACAGGCAAGGAAGGAAGCCCAGGAGGTCAACAAGGGCCAGACAGCAGGAGGAGTAGCAGGTCCATGTTCAACAGTGGATCCTTCATCTTTGGAAATTTTTAAATAGATTTCAGCAATTGATCCACCAATGCTGGCAGCAGATCCCTCATCAAAACCCAGTAGAGTATTGGTGTCAAGTCCATTGTCCCCAGCAGAGCTGGTCCCATCCTAGCCCCAGCTAATCAGAAAGGCTAGCAAAGCACAGATTCCCCAATGAGAATGGAGGAAATACACTGCCCAAACTCCCCCTCATAGTCCTCCCTTGCCCAGCCATTCTGAGTATGAATTAGTTGCCTTGGACAAAGACAACAACAATGACAACAATGATCATTCCAATGATGAGAAACATTGGCAGGGCAAGATCACACCATCAATGAGGTTAGGGGAGTACCTCATGACAGCACCTCCATGCACAGGGGCATGGTCCACCCTCCTTGCCAATACTGTCAAAGAAGGGGCTCCAATGTGTCAAGACAAAGAGAGGAACCTCATGCAATGCCTGCTAGTTTGTCCTCAAAAAAACATGCAGTCTCACAAAGGATCACAAAGAAGAGGTCCAGAGAAACAAGGGCAAGAAGAGAAAGAAGGAGAAAAGGCAGAGAAAACCAAAGTCTTTCAAGTATGTCAAGGGTAAGTGTTGATTTTGCCAACTGAAATTATCTACTAACAACAGACAGAACCAACAACACCAGTTGCTGGGCTGTCAACAATCTGCTGAGTGGATATGCCTGTGGCCATGGAAAAGGGAAGGAGAAAGGAATGGATGCATCTGCCAGTAGCCAGCAGAAAGGGAAAGGAGCATGTGGACCTGCTGATAATGTGCAGAAAGAGAAAGGGCAAGCAGTGAGCAGATCTGCTCTCCTCCACCAAATCTGTTGAGGCCATCCTTACACAAACTATGGTGGGGTTGAGCCAACAGCTTGATTTCATCAATAAAGGAATCAAGGTTGTATCAGAAGAGATGAGGTCAGGGTTTGTGTTAGCTGAAGAGACAAGGTTTACAGAAATGGAGAAGATGCTCTGGCAGTATAATATGATGCTTAGAGTGCTCAACAAGCACATGGACATCATGGACACAAGTGTTGTGGGCATAACATCTAACCTCAACAGGACAAAGCAGACTGTTGAGGCTTATGCTGGGCATCTCATGCAGAACAAAGTCAACATTGTTGCTCTCTGGAGCATGGTTGACAACATTCAAAACCAGCTTCAAATCTCATCACCCCTCATCCAACCAGCCTCTGGCACCAGCAGCTTTCCACCTGTGCTGACTTCTACTCTGGCACCCATTGCTGAGGCAGAAGAGCCCAACAATGATGAGGCTGCCTAGCCCAAGGAGGATGAGAGCAAGATGGACTATGCCACTGCTGTCAATCAATCCACCATTGCTGATGACTCTGCTCTCCTCAGTAATCCCATTGCTACTGTCACTGACTCCAGTATTCCTAGTGGGTCTGCCACTGACTCCATCATACCCACTGGGCCCACTACCAGTGTCACCAACTTGGCCATTGCCACTAACTCAATCACCCCCACTGGGCCTGCTGCCAGTGTCACTGACTCTGCCATTGCCACTGGACCAGCAGCCAGCAATGAATCCACTGGTGTTAAATCCATTTTGGTTGGTCCTATTGCTGTAACTGGGCAATCAATGGATGTGGATACAACAGGCCCAGCACCACCTCATGCTCCAGATGAGATTGTGCCATGACTTGGCTGCAATGCCTCCCATGCCACACAACCCCCCACCAAATGTACCCTGTCCTCCAGTTGTCTAGCAGGTAAGAGAAAGGCCAATGAACATGCTGAGGAAGTGGTAGCCAAGAAGATGAAGGAAGCATGAAGAGGATAAGGGCCACTAAACTTTATTGACATTTTTTAGACTTTTTTGAGATGTTTCAGCCTAGTTATTACATTGTTATATTTTGTAATACTCAATGAAAATGTGTTTCTGGAACTCAATGCAGTTTTCATGTGTGGCCCAATTGCAGCAAGACTTCCCACCATCTCCTATATCACATCTCAGGATCAGAATGATGATAGAGATGATAAAGGAGATGATGAAGATGGTGAAGGCAAAAAGTGAGTTACATATGTTTTGCAACTTATATGCATTGAAATACTCATTGTATGTACCTCTAGATTGAACATGGAAAAATCCAACTCAAGGCCTTCAAGATAATGAAGTCACTCAATTCATTGATTCATAAACATTTGATGAGGCTGTGCCATGATATGGAGGGGGAGGACTACTATGAGAGTGGCTTGCAAAAACTTGTTGATGTGGTACACATACATCATTTATCTTTATCAACACCTTTCTAGTTTCAAGATGGAGTAACAAATGCTCACATGGCAGATACTCATAAAATGAAGGATGGTATAATTACACTAATGCAAAATTCAAGCATTCAATACCTGGTGGACACCATTACTGTACCATTACTCAACAAGAAACACAAGTGTGGATTCCACCATCATGATACTGGTCTTTTATTATGTTGCTGAGTTAGCTTGGAAATATAATGACACATAAGCTTATCTCATATTTTGTTATTGTACTTAGCCTGTTTTTCAGATTTTGCTTGATGCTTGGCACTGGCCAGGTTGAAGTGACAGCACATGACTTCCCACTCTTTATGTATGATGACACTCAATGCTTTTGAACAAGCAAGACTAGCTTCACAGATGACATGGAGTCTGACAAATATGAGAAGATCATGTAGGGACTTTGCCAAGGGGTGCTTCTCATCAGCATGCACTTATCTTTATCTTTATCTTATTATGCTGACAGTCTTTCAGGTCTTCTGTCACATGCTATGTGGATCTGGTGTCAAACAAGTCATTATAGTTTCAACAAAGCAGCCAATTGCAGATAAGTTAATCTGTGTGACAATCAACCCCAGAGCTCATTGCATATTCAGCTGTTCAGATAAGTAACAATTACTTGTACATATTCTGATCTGATATTATTGGTTTAGACAAGATTTGCTCTGAGTTCCATCTCATAGTGGATAATGATGAGTGGTAGATTTTCCTTTCCAGATTTATACTACAATGTTCTGGCACTATTTCAACCAATCAACAGCAAGTGGGCATGTGAGACCCTAAAATATTGGAATGAGTAAATATTTCTTCTTTTTCATTATTGTTACTAATATTTGTTTGCAGTATGTTCTATAATAAAGACAGTACCATCCACCAGAATTGCAAAGCTTCAGTGCCACCCCCAAAGCCCAGCACCATCATATCTTGCCTCAAGAAAGCTCAGTGTGAATGCCATCAGCACCTAGAGGAAGAGGAAGAAGAGTGCCAAGAGGAACTGTCACAGCAGGATCTGAAGTATAAGAAGGTATCACAACCAGATGTTACTGATTCAGATGAACCAATCAAGCACAAGCTTGAGAGCTGAAAGACTCTAATTGAAGAATCTGATGGCAATGGCAATCACAATCACAATCACATCAGCAATGACAATCATGATGATGTCAATGATGATGACAATGGCAACAGCAATCTCCCTTCCTGGAACTGCATCAAACAGAGGACAATGCAGAGTCAGATGAAGAGTCAGTTGAGGAGTCGAGTTATGAATTGCTTACTTATTACATCACTGGGATCATATTAGTTCAATGATTTGGCCATATAATCAAAGTGACTTTTTGCTGATGTCATTCACTAACCAATCATGATCTATTTTCTCTTGTTTTGGATTTGATCTTGTCAACAGATCCAAGCGTTCATTGATTGTCTCTGTTGAGGATAGATATACATCACCATCGACATACGTCATATTACATCTTACTTCCTTTCATGGCATACCTCCTGTTATCCCCTGCGCTATGAGCGCACAGTCAGGCGATCGGTATTTGCAAGTCTTTGTCTCTAAACCTTATTTTATTTTCCCTCTTATTCTAGAGTACATGACAAACACCCTCAGTCGACTTTACGTTACATCGAGTGACTGAGGGTGAGTAGAATTAGTTCATCCTTAATTCACAACGACTTATTTACTACTGTAGACTAAAACTGTGTTTTACTCTGCAGGTAATATACAGTCGGCTTTACGTTACATCGATATAGCTAGGGGCAAGCTCTGTAAGTTATATCTGTGATGATATCCCAGGAAGCTACAAAGTATTATCACGACACTTCACATTCCATCTTTCATACATCAGTCATCACAACTCTCAGCAGTACCAGGGAATTTATTGATGAAAAATTCATGATCACAAAGCTGTTATATCCTGGGAGCCTATCCTGTCCACATCAAGTTTTTCCTATTTTTCGCCCACAACACTTCTTCAGCAACGACATTCTCAGGTCTCTACTTGTAGATAAACTGCCCCCGATCCGAAGCAGATACAATATTTGAGCATCCCATGCATAGTAAATTGGGAGTCCGAGGTGGGCTCGATCATTGTGCTAGGCCGGATGGACGTGTCACCCTGAAAACTGTGAGATATGGTATTGAAGAATGCCGGGAGGTCAAATCATATCTCGAAGATCTCCTCATTCCACGCAAGTAGGAACAAAGGTGCAAAAGAATCAGTCAATGTGCAACGATCTATTTCCACATGATAACGTGTGATGTCTATATGCTTTACTTTTACTTTCAGGACTTGGTTATATATGCGGAAAAATCTCGAAAGAATATCAAGTGTAGGTTTCATTCAGTTTAAAGGGCGCATGTACTAAACATGCGACCAGATATAGATATAGACTGTCAAAGGTATTGCATGAGATATGTCAAAAAGAACCATCGAGCGAAACGATTGAGATGAAGCATGCAGAGGTATTTAGTATCTTGTTCTGAATTCCTGCATCGTATGATCATGATATATTGAATCATCAATCATGTTCTTCCCGATCCTGCTGGGCTTCTAAGCCCAATGTCGGACGAGACTTTACTCCTGACCTCGGGATCATTCCCCCGTTCGTCCATGAATCGTACAGACCGTGATGGTGACACCTCCCTCGTAGGCGGGGAGGAATGAAACATCCTGATGTGCGATACGCGTGCATTGGGAAGCGAGCTATCGCCAGTTCCAGGACGCACGATGGAGCTGTCTGCCGTTCCAGAGCGGCGATTTTGATGTCGGCCAAACGAAGTCCGCGTACTACCTTCCGCAAGAGGTCTACCGTTCGAACGTATGACACTGCTTAGATGAGACTTGGGAGCAAAGTGTGGAAAACTTGGATAAGACCGTCCCCGGGACTCCCTTTCCTCGGGCGGAGTTGGTGATGTTGATGTTGATTTCTCTGGATCTGAAACCGGTGAAGACTGTTGAAATTCAATTGCAGGGAGAGAATTGGGCCGGATGGATGTCCGCCGTCGTCCGCTGCGACGACTGGAACTCGTGCGCTGTCGTCGTATTGTTCTTTTTTGAGAAGAGCCACCACCCGCCTGTAAATCTTTCTCGCTCCCGCTATTTTCTGATGCTGATGCCCATGCCCCATCCTCGTCGTCACTGCGTAGATGCGACGGTCCAGCTATGTTTTCATCGTGACGTGGATGCGTATCCAGCGCGTCTTTTACCTTGAATTCTATTTCCTCGGCCTTGTCCTTCACCACTGGGCCCGCCCGATCCTCTAGTTCACTCACAGCCTGCTTTGGTCCGTGAGGAAAGCCGAGTGACTGTTTAATTTGTGCAGTCAAGCTTTGTGTGCTCCGACGATCATCTTCAATAACTTCGACTTCAACCTACGCCGCACCAAGTCAGTGAGAGGGACGGAATCAGTTTATTGACAAAAGGAAACTCACATCCTCTCCCCGGCTTGGCTGACGCTCGATAACCCTTCTGTGTGGTTCCAGCCACTCTGTTTCTACTGCGCCTTGGAAAGATTCTCCATCCGGTTGATCCCCGGTCTCTAGCTTGTCCGTATGTGTACTCCGCCCATCCTCACCTACATCCGCCACAGTCACACTAGGCGTCCTGAACCCCGAGCTTGTCAGCCGGGACAACGAGTCCTCCGGCTTTTCTACACCCAGCTCTCCGCGCTCCATTACATCGTCACGGTTAATAACAATATTTTCTCCGCGCTCGACGACACGCGCCTGATTCGTCCATTCTGGCTGGTTGGTCAAAGTATCACGCCGTGACCATGTCCGTGAGACGGAATGCACGCGCCGGCCAAGGGAAAAGGACGGGATGGAGAGACCGTGCAGAACAACAGAGCAAAGAACCATAAAAGCCACGATTGGTTGGATGGTTTTGGCAAGCAGTTCAGCTTGGTGACTTCTCAGCCGTTCATCTTTTGTAATAAATTCTTCTGCGAGAGTCGAAATGAATACAGCGCCTGCGACACGTTGGGGGTGATAAGCGTGCTGCGCATGGTAAGCTACGGAACAAACTCACCGATGCCTATTGGCCCGAAATGCCCGCTGAAGACAGCCTCACGAAACGTCTTAATGTCCGGTATCCACCGATAGAGCACGATCATGGGTGGGAGCCTACGAAGGATAAACACCAAAATCGCGATCACCATGAGTCTCCAGACAGTAAGCGTAGTTTCCTTGCTTTGAAAAGCACTGAATGGCATCCAAGCACCGACATACACAAACGCTGCAATGTTAAACAACAAGTCAATGACGGAACTGAAATTTGATTCCTCTGTTTGACGATTAAAGAAGCCATCCCATGCAAAAGCCGTACCGCAAGAGAAGGCGGCTAGCAGATCGTCCGAACCCAGAAGAATAGTGACACCCATAGTGAGCATTGCAAGGGAGATGTACTGGGCGACGTAAGAGTGCCGGTCGATCAAATTGTGCCGCTGGCAGAACTTCATCAAGTGCCGGAAAGCAAAGCCGAGCACTGCACCAATTATAATACCTAGAATGATTTGATCTGTAGACCGATTGGCGAGGAAAAATCAGTCATGTCGGGATAGAGTTACAAATCAACACGCACAAAGCCACAGGCGAACGAACCAGTCGCGAATAGCGTTTCCGACATCTGGGGCATCGAACATAAGGTATAGCGCGATGAAGAGGAACGGGTACGCTGCCCCGTCGTTACAACCGCTCTCCGCGGCAAGAAGATGACGTATATGAGCGGGGACGTGTTCGTCGGCCCATTTTCCACCGACGACTGCTGCAGCCAATATGGGATCAGTTGGAGTAAGGCACGCAGCTACTGCCAAGCTCGATAAGAAGTTGAGGCTGGGGATGAGACCGCAGATGAGGCCAGCAGAAACAAACCAACCCTAAGCAGAATAAGCGAGCGTCATACAATTTCCCCAATAGACATCTCACCCATGTCATAACTGGGACAAGTAGGAATAACAGGCTTCTCCAGTGACGTATCATATAAGCCTTGGGTAACTCGACACCGATGGCAAAAACCCCTATTGCGAGTACAACGCGTGTAAATTCGAGTGTGATAACATTTGAGGTGTCCTCGTCACCGCCCCAGTCTCGAGGATCAAAGATGTTTGCACCGTATGGGCCTGAACAGAGGTTGGCTGTGTGCCGCCGCTCTACACTAAATACCGGTACTCACCAATTATAACACCAAATAAGAAAGCCCAGCACGCCTCGCCGATATACAGCTATTCTGCAGTATGAGACCTACAGTCAGAATAAATAGGCGATCAAAAGCACCTTTTCGCGCAGAAGCAGCGAGAACATGCCAAACTACACGTTGAATGGCGTTCAGTAGTGTTTAGTATTGGAAAGATTCTCAACTCACCACCACGACAAAGGCACCAAGACACGCATAAGCGATATGTGGAATGGAAACTTCGAACTATACAACTTCTCTTAGTTGTCTCTTTTAAAGAACCTGGAATTGCAGGCTTACTGGGTTGAAGTCCATGACGTAGTGCAAGTCAATTAAGGGGTTAGATCAACGTCGCAGAAGATTGGCGTGGACAGTCGAATGGCGAAAAGCCCTCTCAGCGTCTGGATCGACAGCCAGAAAAGAGATCAAAAAAGCAATGCAGCGACGGGGAAGATAATACTGGAACCCAGCCAATGGCAAGTTTGTTTTATATTTGTCTCGAGCCGAGGTACTGAGGAGATCGAGATCGGCCACGTGGAAAGTATATCAATAGCTCTGAACTAATTTTCAAACCTCGCAAGCGTGCCATCGTTCCCTGGCCCGGCAGAAAAAAGGATGAATGGAAGTGCGATAAGATGATGAAAAGCTGAAGGTTTGCAAATGAAGTTGAGGCCGTGCTTCCAAGGCTTTCTCCCAAGCTCACGTGTTTGAAGTGTCCGGTTACAACTCCGAGTCCTCACTCAATTCCTCGCTTGTTCCTAGACTAGCTCTTTTGGGCTGAAAATCCTCGTCTCGCTTAAGCAGATTTGCGTCCGTCTGGTAGGATTTATGTCTGGTATTCATGAATTTCATTCTCTCGAAACCTTCCCTTCCGAATGGAAGAACTCCCCAAACTCTGGGCAAAGTGAATGAAGCAGTGCCTACAACGATATCTGAGTTGGTTTGGAATTTTTCATATGTATAGAAAATGAATGGGGCAAGGCGAGGGGCTTTTGACCCTCCGAATGGTCATGCTATAACTCTTAGATAACGGCATCACGATCTACGTTCCTTGGTCTTGGATCCTCTCGCCCACAGCGGCGGCGTATCTTGTAGGAGTTGAAGTTATACATCTTCTACGGCTGTGTGAGCCTTCGGCAGTGAGTTATTACCCCTGCACAATTCCATTATTCGGAATGCGACCCTTATTTAATGGCAGGAGATAACAGACCTTAAATAAGTATACATCAATGTCACAAAGTTGCAGCTTCTTTGACAAAAATACTCAAGGTCCTTCCGCCGTCTGGACCCATACACAAGTAAGCTTCTCGGGACCTTGAAATGACCATTTAGACCCGTGCAACACGGGTTTCAACGGGCACGATACAGTTATGGAGAGCACGTACATACACACCATGGTATTCATCGTTTCCCAGCCCTTGCTTGGCTTCGAACATTTCTGACAGGCAGGCTTTGGCGGCAACTCTCTGTATCATCTCTCTCGCATATCGTTCTCAATCAATCCAAGTATAATACGTTAAACTATCGTTAGACTACCGAAGTCGGCGGACGCAAACAAATGTTTCTTATCCAAGAATACTCGCCCATTTCTTGGCTTCATTAGTATGTACGTTTCCTGGCCTGAATGGCATGACATGTAATCCAGCAATGATAAACATTCCAGACATCGGGATGCTTGGCAGTGAGCTTTGACCTCGTCAACCCTCACCACCAGACGACAGCCGCCAGTATCGTATGTACAAAATCACTTTTGGTCCGTCAGTTTCTGAATCTTGGCTATGTATGTGCCTACCAAGAGAACCTTTACTCCTTCATGACTTGGAGCAGGTCCATTTGTGATTACTACCCTGGCTGACTTGTTTTCTGTCATCTATGTATACACCTCACCATCGCTTGGCTAACGGAAGGTAAAAAACTTGCCGTTTCACTTATCGGAGCTTTTTCTTGCAGGCTCAAGGTCCTTCTTGGCTCCATGTAATCGCCCTTCACGGTGCGCAAGTTGAAAAACCATTACCGGTCCGAACTATTTATAGCATACTTTTTGGGCAAGCCGTGGTGGAAACGCGCTTTCATACTGAGTCTCGATGGAACGATGAAAATCTTGGATCAGATGTCGCGATGGAAAATGAAAAACCGCCATCACAGAGATTGAGAATAACTATCTGTGATATTGCACTAATTATATTTTGTTCATCTGGTGAATTCAGTTAGCCTGACTTGTGGTTTTCTTTCCATGGCATTGTGCAGAATCTGTTCAGATAGAGGGTACAAAAAATCCAAAGGGATAGAATTGAGTGACCGTCCCCAAGTTAGAAGCACATTTTCAGGGTATAAGGCATGAGGCATATACATTCCTCTGCCAGCGTCAGATAAACGAAGCAGGAAGTACAGATTATTTCTTGCAAAGACTGCATTCGCTCCGGATCCAAATTACCGGGGGTAGACAATCCCTTGAATCGTGTTCTTATGAGCATCTTGATGTGGTTTTCTTGTCAAAGATTGGGATTGAACACGTCGACAATATCACAAGAATGCCTATCCTTGATCCGATTCAATTGTGTAGGTCATCCACTTTTGAGAGAGTACAGGACGTTGACAAAACGGTCAGTCGTCTACCTAGGTAAGGCTTAAAGAAGTCTCCTAATGCCAAGGATGATGAGCTCGTTCATGATTCAGAGCCTGCAGGTGCCGGCATCCTAAGTGAGGATGGAAATTACAAATATACCGCCGAAAAGGAGGATAGATAGAACAGCTCATGATTTCAAATCTGAATGGAAGGGGGATATGCGTCGACTGTCCCTGTTAAAAGCTTACGGGTTAATATGGGATTCCATGGCGGATGTCCATGGCTCGCACATCGTGCAGAGGGATGAGATGTCAGGGTAACTCAAGAGTGAAGACCAAGCGACTCACTACTAATTTTTGCTACCTCGTGATATCCATGAGCGTGGTCGCAGAATTGGCATCCAATTGACGTCCCTAGTAGCTACTCCATTTTAGTACTAGATATCCCAAAACGTTAAAAAACGCTAACATCGACAATGAATACGATGTGGCCACGCACTTTCAGTCCTTCAGCACTTCATTTTGAAGTTTCAGGTTTCATAAATATCTTGAGATGTACCATTTTGCGACACACGCAATACCAAGGTATGCTAAAATGGAGAAAATCAATATCAACGATTTTGTTAACTTTCATTTTCGAGATAATGCATTGACCAGGTGAGGTTGAGGAGGAGCCAAGGAGAAGCGTTCTGTGAGATCGCAAACAAGGAGGTCAAGGTAAGCAGAAGAAAAGGCATGCAACAGCTTTCCGGTGGTAAGGCTATTGGAACGGAAGAGGGACGCGGCAAGTGTGCGTGGAATCTGTGTGGAAATTAAGAAAGCAGGCTGCGTTGCAAAAGTAATAATTAGCCTACTGTTCCTATTGCGTTTGAAGAACCGACGACCGGTGAATTTATAGCCTATAAAATGTGCACGAAGAGCATCAATAAGTGTAACCAAGCTATTGAATCAACCTTCGCTATGAACTCATTTTATGGGCAAACAGTATACATCTAGCAATACCTAAATAACAGATTCTGATTAGTACAAGACCTGTGTTAAAGCCAGGATAAATGTAGGACATGCAAGTCGAGAACTCCGTTAACGATTGGCCACCGCAGGATTGGGAGGATTACACGTGGCCATGATAGCTTCGCTTGGAGGAATAGGCTTGAATGCCGGTCCACTAGTCATGCAGTACTGAGTGGATCAGTAGAACCCGTCGCGCGTTCTCGGGCGAATAGCATCAACAATCTTCTTTGAAGGTGTTCTATAGCCGCTTAGGATCAGATCTAAAGCTTGTGAAATGCCGGGGTACAAGCATGTTCACCCATATCGTCAAATAATATCAGCAGGCTCCAGAAGGGTCTAGACTCTGAAGGGTTCCATAGATCAAGTCCACTCGGAACCACTGGTAATTTTGCGGAATCTGGTCACAATCGGATTTGTGAGGACTACATTGGATGCCGTGATGCTCTAACAATCACTAATCAGATTCAAAAAATACAACGCACATGTGGGAGACGTATCTTATCTGACAATTGTCGAATACTTTAGCTTGTCATATGTTCCATATATTCTCAATTTGAACAGAGCTTACGGTCACATATCAAGCTACAGCATTGCTTGACTCAGAGTTGAATGGAGAACCCAAGAGAAGCTGAAGGTTTATGTCATTACTATCGAGATGATTGCGCGTTCTGTGGATGAAAACGCGCAGACTGAGGCAATAAATGTGATTCCCAAGACGCCACTCCCCATTTCAACTTGATATGATAAGGTGCAGTGATAGTAGAGAAAGACTCCCTAGTCGCTGAAGAAGACATTTAAACCAAATTAGAAGTTGAACCAACCTTTATTGCTCACGTGCATCTGACTATCGCATCGCGGTCGCTGGGCACCTCCGCCTGAACGAAAGAAGGAAGCCTCCAGGGCAATATCTCCATACAGTGTTTCAAGTGCTAGTGTAACATCATCCTGAACCAAAGAGTCCCACAAGATAAACTACAAAAAAGTACAACAGAAGGTATCAATCATACAGCGATGCGAGAGAAAGAATTGAGCCGATGCGCGGAAGTGGAATGTCTGTTATTCGTAAGACCAAAGAACAAGTAAGCAAGCCTTCGAATTTTAGAACGGGGGTATATATCACAAGTTGCCTGCTTGGGGTATGGTAAAGAGATCCGTGAACGTGAGAGGGCATCTGAGGTCTGCTAAGGCTTGTCAATCAAGAAGCACAATGATAGCTGTCCAAAGTAAGAACTTGCCTTACTTTGCCGTTACGGCGTTGGAAAGATTGGCATGTCCCTGATGGAGGGCACTAGAAACTCGCTTCTCAGAGAAACAAGTCGATAGATCCTGACCCGCCGCGCGGAAACAATCAACAGGGATGAAACCCTGGGCACGTACGTTTTTCCCCTCGTGTGCGAGAATGTCTTCAAAAGCTGGAAGCTTCTCCACGAAAGCCCAACCATCGTCGAAGAGACGTAGGACCTTAACGCTGTCCGCAGTAATAACCGTGAGCTCATCATGACGGGTGCTTGTGAACGGGCGTTTTATGGATTCAACTTCTGCGAATTCAACAGTAGGAGAGACAGGGTCAGAGAAGGGATTAAAAGGGTCGACAAAAGGATTGGGAGGCAGAGCAGGAACAACCACTGTTCCATTGGTCAAGGAACGAGAGGCACTATGCACTGTAGCGGTACTCATTGGTCGACTGGAGCTCCAGTCTCCGGATTGAGTTTTAGGAGGCATAGGGAACGCAAAGGATTCCGAAGGCGAGAAAGGTCGGACGGATACCGGAGAAGAAGCTTCCCGGTCATCACCAAGGCCACTAGGGACGATGAGATAATGCGCCCCACTACTGTTGCTTGTGGAACTGGCCATAGATGTTCGATTATTTGGCGCGGGAGCTTGTGAGTTATCGAATGTGATGAGTATGGGCGAACTAGATATGGCTGAGTTTGGGCTGAAGAGTTGGATATTGTTACTGCCACGGATTTCGGCCATGGGCGGAAGAGAAGGAACAGTGTCGAAAGAGATGTTCAGCCTAGGAGTCCGCGCATGGTCGATGGTGGTTTCGAAGCTGCTGCGGAAACTGGCGCGGTCGGATGGATTCGCGGTAGCCGTGGAATCATTCCCCGTACCGAGTCGAGTTCTAAATCCACTCCACCACTGGTTCCTTCGTTCCGAACGACGTTGGCGGTAGCGTCCGCGCAAAAGAATGACTATCACAGCAAGGAGGCCGAGCGTAATGACGATGACCATACCCGCGATCGCGCCACCAGGTAGTCCACGTGTAACGTCATTGGAAGCAGGGCTCCCCGTGTTGGTTACACCATTTGGGTCAGGAAAAGCGGTAGACCCTGGGAAATCCCTCACAGAGGAAGCTGTAGCTTTAGAGATGGCCGTGTCGGTATTGCCGCCGATAATGGAGCCGCCGATAATGGATCCGCTTCCTGGACTGTTAGCTGTGCCAACTGAATTTACATCATTGGCATCCCCGACGGATCCATCAACGTTGTTAATACTACCACTGACGTTACTGCCATTAAGGCTGTTACCATTGGTAGTAGAGGAGTTCGAAGCACTATTGCCGCTAGACCCGTTGGCTGACTCATTTCGACCTGTAGAGACATTGCCAGACGTGTCAGTTGACTGGGGTGAAGACCCTGTGCTGGTTCCGGGTGCAACAATAGTAGAACCCCCAATATTGACAACGCTTGTGTTCTCATCAATAGATCCGGAAGTTGGAGAGGATCCGTCGTTCGACCTACCCCCATCTCCAGGGTTGTTTCCACCATTGTCGCCCACAGGCGGTGTTGGCGTTGGCGTTGATACTGACGCTGGAATGTCTGTTGGAGCGGGGGTGAGGGTCGTTCCACGCACTGGCGTGGGTGTGGGAGTCGATGGCATAGTAGCCGGCCTGTTGATATTCGTTCCTGCAATGAGTGGAGTAATTAAAGGGCCAAGGAGAGGTATTGAGGGCATAGATATGGGAAGTGTTATGAGTGCAGGTGCACGAGCCTGGAGGGGGATGTGACTACGGCCAATACGTGCATGATTGCGCTTCTGTATGGCGACGTGCATTATGAACCAATCTCTCCAGCTAAAGAGAAAAAGCCGCGAGAACGCGTCGGAGGGCCTTTGAGGATTGTAAAGAACGTGGGGGATGAAAGGAAAGACTCAGGACAGAGGAAAGAATGAGATCAACGAGGGCAGAAGCATGAAGTACGAGTAGGGGTGGGGAGATTCCACGACTGTACGTTTTGCCAAGATAACGGAGGATGGAGCTTATGAAAAACAGAATACAAATAAAAAGAAGGAATACTTGCCCTTATGCAGTAATCAGGGTTTGATCGCGACATGTCAAACAACTGACCCCACTTGCAGCTCTCTCGTTCTCTGTATTTCTGGCCTTGGCCCTCCTCCCGTTTCTTGGCTTCTTGTGCGGCACAACTTCTCTCTATCTTGATGTCGGATTCCCCTTTGTGTGGCGGTAGGGCAGAAAGTATGAGATCTGCCTAGGCTAGCTTCTTGTGTGGTTTCACGTGTCTCCTTGTGTCACTCAGCTTGTGCACATGCATATGGACCTGTGGGTGAACCATATGTCTCCTGATCAACCTCTCGGCGGATTGTTGGCCAGCCTACAGATGCATTAAACAATTGACATAGTTCTTACCATTGGATTTACCACTTGTTATCTCCATGTACGAAGAACATTCACTGTTGAGAATCTCTATGGACATTTCGGATATCAAACTTAGTCTATACTACACATTTGAGACCTCAATCAGTTTGGTCCGGACACTTAGCACCCTCTAAATACGGCAAAGCTACTATAAAGGAGATGTTTCGCCTACTATGTGTACATGTCGATACTAACGTGGAGTTCGGATTGTATTGCCATACGTCAGTGATTCGTGATAATTCTGAATCGACGACTATACGTTTCGTTCGTTTCGTTCGTGTCAGTTCAAATGAATGCCAGCCGTCGCACCTGGAAAATACGACAATCTCTGTTGATGTACGAAGCGCGGCTGCAGTTCGTATCTTATACTCAAGAAGATTGATTGTACATAACGTATGAAGAAAAAAGGAATTCACGCAGTCAGCGAGGACTTGGAAAGTGCATATGAAAAATTTTCGGATACGGGGAATCGAACCCCGAGCTGCCGCGATATATGCACATGCACACTATGAGAGGCGGCAATGTTAGCCGTTACACCATATCCGAATACTTCTCTATAGCATTATAGAAGCCTATATCTCTATCCTCGTCTTATCTACCGACTCCGAAGTTCACAAGTTATGTCAAGGATAAGATTTTATGCATTCTTGTGTACTGTCGTCCACTAGATTCGGTATCTGGAAAGACTGGATTTTCCCACTACACACATTCTTCGAGCCGCTATTTCGGGTGGAAGTTTCGGCACCGGAAGAGTCAACACCCATATCAGATTCATGACTTCTTACTTCGAATTTCAGACTTCTTTCGAAAAACATATGTACTAGCGCACAACTTTGCTTCTAACCATCTATCGAAATGTAGCATACATACGGTTGGGATGCCTAGATCACTTTTCTCCCACATGGATAACAAAAGAAGAGAATCTGTCGGCTAGTAATACAGGCGGTACATATGATACAAACACTACGTGTTAGATATATATACATCTATCTAGGCTAAACACATTAGAAAAGATAGGATTAAAGTAGAGAAACAGAATTAATGGGGAGGAGCAAAGAAAAAATCGAAGAAGTGTGTGTGAATGAGAAGTTACTGAGACACTGTGTGAATGCGAAGGTTACTGTGACAACAATGCGAAAAGCACAAGCGTCAGTCCTGTGATACTCAGAAGCCTCATCGAGGTCTCCATGACATAAGTCGTAGAAAACGATGATGATAAGATGCGCTTGAACTCGGTCTCGGGGTCCATCCCATCGTCCGTACTGAACAACCTGTACGTCGAAACAGACTGACACTTTGAAGGAGGTGACGACAGAGCAAATCTGATTTTCGCATATTGTTGCTCGAAGAGTGCACGAGCTAGGGAAAGAACATGTTCGAAATTGGGACCGAGGGATCCAGTAACAGAGAAGAGGGCTTGTGATTGGGAAGGGTTTGGAATAGTGTGCAAGGCGTTCAGGATGCAAGGGAGCATACATGACGGGCAGCGATAGACGTCGGAAAGTGTCTCGTGAATCCACTGTAGATGTCCGATGAGATGAAAGGTGTATGATGGGGCGCGAAGCCACAAACGTACATCAGATATGTGTTCTAGACACACTATAGATTCACAACAAGATGTCGAATATCGAATCAATGATATTTCGAAGCTACTGCTTGATTAGTCGACAGAGCTGGATGTATAATGCTGCGCAACACACCAATGTGCACAATCCCTGCTACTGTACAACTCATCCTCCCGTTCTTCCGTCATTCGAGCCTTCCGTTTGAGAATTGAAGGTAGGGGCTTTGAGGTGCGATGCGTGAGCGGGCGAAGACTCAAGCGTGGTCTCAAATCCGACTGGACATCAGGGTTTGTGGTGAACTTCGACACTGTCACTTGCTCATCCTCGGGCTCATGCCCTTCGACAATGCTCTCAAAACGTAGTGGAGACGATGGGCGGCGGAATCGGATCGACCGGGGAGACGTAGGGAGCGACATTGTAGGGTAAGTGGGCCGTAGGGACAAGGCCTGAGCACTTCCAGCACACGATCCCTTTTTTATAACCTTGTTGGGAAAGGTGTGGGATAGGTGTAGATGGCTATCCTACTGGGTGAAACGAGTCGGAGACAATAGAGATTATAGACGCCCGATTAGGATGATTATATAGAATTCTGGAATTGAGATGATGTTTCAAAATTCTGAATATAATGAATATGGCTAGGTACGAAACTCAACGCACATTGAAATGATTGAAATGGACCCAAGTACTCGATCACCAGAAAGCCTGCGCAATGTTCGATGAGTATCACGTATGCACAGGGCTCAGGAACAGCTTCGCGAATGCTAGTTGTCATTTTGCATTGAGGAATTGTGACCTAGTTGCTATTGTTGGCTCCAATGGGACTCACTGGCATCTGCGTGAGCAAGGGTGGCGGAAGAACAGAAAAAATAGTTGGCAATCCATCCTAAAATAGAAAAGAGAAATAATGAGAAATATGTTAGGAATTTACGCTTCGATCACGTGTACCTCCTCAAACAGGAAGGGCTTAGTTTTGCAATAGACTTCTTTCATATAGTACTTACATGCATATCCTTCTCTGTGGCCAAATTGCAATCGTTACAATGTGAAGTAAAAGGCGATCCGGATGAACACCGGTAACACTCAATATGTTCATCGCCACACCGGCCGCTTTCATAACCATAGGTCCACTAGGATAACTTTGCCATATCTTCAGGTTAATGGGCAGGCAGAATGTTTCTGACAGTCGATCAGGACGTTTTCATCCCTCCCTCCAAATACTGATAAAGATACTTACCGACTACCTCACTTGCGCAGGTCGACTGCGTCGGAGGGGCTTCTAATATAGGGCGCCTGACAGTTTTCTGGAACAAATCAGATCGTTAACATGACTACTCTTGCATGCTGTGTTCCAGGCAGTAGCAATTGACCATGGCAATCATTGATTTGTTTCAAATGAAGGTTTTACCTGCTCGTGCGGAGATGACAAAGTATATCTTTTACATCGTACGGGATAATCTTCATCCCTTTCACGACATGCTCTAGCGTGTATTTCTATGACACACGCATGAATGAAAGAGAACAGTTCCGTATGGCTGATCTTTGATCTTCGATGTGTCAGACAAAAATCGGCGGTATGTTGTTGTCCAATCCTCGGATAAGACAGCTCGGATAAGACAGTTGATATGACGTTTCTTCTGACGTACCCTTTTTGAAGAGGTTCTTATCTTTGGAAAGATTGGATCTATTTACTGCCTTTGTTCTTGTTGAAGCCAGATGTATAGTATTCCCGTTCTTGTATTTCTATTGCAGTACTTTGCATTCCAACACTCTGCATCATATCCTATGCAGATATTTACGATGTGAGGAACCACTGAACTCACGGTATCACTGACTTTGCGCCACTGCCATCCTCGAGGTCAAGATACAAAACAAGTCGAGGAAAAAATGGACGGAGTCGAACTGTTATCCAGAGAAATATATGGCTGACTGTTTTTCTCGTACGTGACCTGTGGGCGTACGCAAATTTGTTCTCGATTTTTGTAACATTCGCCCACCAGATAGCTCAATCAGCCTTCCTTCTGCCTATCTTGTGTAGATACCGAGAGAGCTTTCACTCAGAGTTGCACTTGGGATCGTTGGCTTGAATATACAGGATCTTTAAATTAGTACTCAGAAACGCCCAAGGGTGTCACTAGGCACTAAATCGACGTTTCATTATGATTGATCTTGTCACAGTGAAACCCCTGATGTTTACGTTCGGATCCACGCAGGAACTTTCCGGCTCAAGACAACTATTGGAAGAGTATGACTCAATCGGAGAATCTCGTCACCCGGTACTGTCATGGTTCACAGAGATACTTATGTAGGTGATGAAAAGCAGCGCTCAATACGAAGTATATTCACAAATTTTTTCGCTCAATCGGATGGGTGATTATCATTTCTGGTTAGTAGTTTTTAACAATCTGCATTATCATCCGGACCTCTTCCTCCCTTTTCTCATGGACAGGATCCCGCTCTAGTGTGGCAGGGGCTTTGGCATATGCATTTTTTTCAAATTTATCAACGTGATGAGGTTTCTGAAGATTTGACCATCTTATGAGTTTCAATTGCTTTCTAAAAATTGGTTCTGAGCACTCCTAATGTTTTTATCGCAAGTTGTTGACGGCGTCACCTGATTGACGGATTCTCATTCTCTCAGGGTTGCAAATGCGGAGCTTCTCACTCCAGACATACGTCCATCATTAGAGTACTATGTACCTGCAGTGTGGTGACTGTTTGAACCTGTCCCTGAGTGTTTTCTCCTTCTCTTTCGCTCTCTGCTTCCTATTCCTAATCCTCTTCATCAGATGATGTCGATGAGCTCTGTAGGAGTGAATATGATCTCGTCGAAACTGATCGACTCAATAATCTCGTGGTCTCTGGATTCTGCGCGTGCGGACTGGCCTCAAAGGATGAGGTAATTGCACATAAGGACAACTTTGGGATTATTGATGATTCGGTCAGTTATGCTTTTTCAGTCTCAAATGGACACTTACGAAGTCTTTGCGTAGTTCCCCTTGCTGCCATGCGCTTTCCTATCTCTGCACTGATGGATCAACAACTTAAATCTAGTCATAGATCTCGAAGTCTTACAAAATTCTTCAAACTCACCAGTATGTTTCTCCATGAGATGATTCACATCTTGGTCACAATCTGGGCTGTACAAGGGTGGATATTCAGATTCCAGGTGTTCGTTTGAAGTATCTCCTGGTCTGGAATGCCTGCTGCTTTGTTCTGGGGCAGCTGTGCATGCTCGAGAAACTAGTTTTTTTGATTAGTCTGTGTTTGGCAAAGTGTAGTTTTAACTCTCTAAAAAAATTGCAAGCTGGCTCAAACTTGTTATATTCAAAAAGAATCGGCCGGATTGTCGAAAAAATATCGTTTGCTAAATCAGGTTCCGATCAGCTGAACTTCCTTGACCATGCCCGATTAGACAGGCCAATAGAACTCAGAAGCTGGTCATAGCATACTAAACCACCCAAAAGGTGAGAATAGCGCCGTATAAAAGTAGTGACACAACTTGGACACAACTTCCCGGCCCCTTTTTCCTTTTGGGGAATGTCGAGAGAGAGATGGGTATCGGATGGGGTCGCCCCCACGTACAGACGAACTGGTCCATAGGTACTACGGCGCATAAGGTAGGCATCCTGATGGTCCTTCCCCCGGCACTCGCTATAAAAGCAGTTATATGAATTTCGAGACTATGTATATATCAACCCAATTTGATTTGCAACACCTACTTTGTTTCTGAGACTTCCCACGATTCATACCCCAATCTTACTCAACATCCACCTCGCTAACGTCAAATTTTCACTTCTTACTCTCTTCTTGCCATCCTCCTCTGCTGTTTTCCAGGTTGTCTACCTGCACCCTTGTCCTGCTATGCTTAATACCAGTGCTTCACAATGCCACCATTCACTTTAACAAGACTCCAAAATTGGTTACTGAAATCGCTCCTTCGGACTTCCTCATGGCCGCCTCCTCATCGTCTCTGACGGTCCCCAGCCTAAGTTGCGCACACCCTATGACTTTCCAGTCACTATCATGGCCTCTGCAAATATAATACTCTTATGCGGCCAATGTAGCTGTTTTTTCCCGGCACCGCCGAACTACTTGTTGATTCAAATTGTGTGCCTCCTCATCGCCGTTGATGTCGACCTCAGCGTTGTCGCACGCATGTCACGTGGACTACAATGCATCAGCGCCGCTCACGGTCCCCGCAGTTCATCGTTCGTGACAGCATATACCAGTTTTTTCACCTTATAATGAATTTGAACGTGGTTGAAGCTGTCGGTGTCGAAGAGACCGAGAGATTTATTGTTGAAGCGAGTCTGTTAGATGAAGATGGTATGTTTTCTTAGATTCAATGCGTCGCTTGTGATAGAACCTCACAATACGCAGCTATACCAGAAAAGTCTGTTGTTCAAGCTGCTCCACAGTACACCAAGTATGTATCTTTCGACATTCCTCTTCGCTTGTTTGACTGGTCTTTTGGCAGAAACAAATTACCTAAGAGTGCTGTCGGATGGTATAAATCCTTGAAGAAGGCTCTTACTTTTCATAAGGAACCCTCAGAAACGGCACAGGTACGTTGTCCACTTTGCAAATCTGACTAGCTTGTTCCAACAGCCTTCTTGTGCGGGCTTAGAAGGGGAAGCTGCGTCCTCAAGGAGTTTACACCTTCCTCTATGGAGGTCGAGTGAATAAAAACACGTTCTACGACTACAAGGACCAGTCCCTCTGATCGATAATGAGTTCTCATTCCGTTTGTCTACTGTCTGATACTGCGTGTCATGACATGTATCACTTGTTACTTTCTTCGATTTCATTCCTGCAGAATAGCTCGTGCATGCACCTAGCAAACGAGTAACCCAACAAATCTTTACGATATTTATTCCCAAGGATTATCATACAAGCCTTGTGATAGCAACAATTTGAGTATTTTTTACCTTCTAGCTTCAACAATCAAGCAAGGGACAATATCATCTATGTAATTTCATTGCGAGCTATCTTCGACCTCACAATGCCCCGCCATCGTCGCCATCGTCTCCACCGCCATCACCAAAAGAACATAAAATCGTACTGTGACATGTCTGCAACGTGACAGATGACGTGAGGGTGTAGAGACTATCGAACATGTCTCCATCCTTCTCACCCGAGGTACTCCCACATACATAACCTTGCAGAAGACCGTTTTCTCCACATTCAAATTAGGTCAGCGATGGAGTTGCTGCGGTCTTGCTTGCACAACGCGATGTAGAGGAGAGGCTAAGTCTGTCGGTTAGGGGCAAGTTTGTAGTTACGCCAACGAGTGTGCCGCCGAAGATCGTGGACGTTGGGCCGGCGTATGCGATTGCAAGTACGTAGGACGTTATGTTCTTGAGCTTTCGTTGTCTCGAACTAACGATCTTGTTTATGTCCTCACAGATCTCACCCTCGCCAATATTGATTTTTTCGAGATTAACGAGGCATTCGTGAGCCAGACTGTGGATCGTCTCGAGAAGCTCGGGAGTCCCTACGAGAAAGTCAATGTCCATGGTGGTGGGTGCAATTGCGATTGGCCACCCATGGCTTTTACTTTGTTTTTTCGTCGTACCCTTACCACTCTCGGGTTCTTTCCTCTTTGCACCCTCGCTGTGTCCTGCTCATCTCTATCTATCTCAGTCTCTTCTCTCATTCCCATCCTGTCCGAGCGCCCTTACATCCCACCCTTTCAACGCCCTCCTTCCTTGTATCATCTTTTGCAGTTCCAGGAAGGACCCCTTAAGTCAGAATGTTCCTGGGCGTTCAAGTCTGTACATCTCATCTGTAGGTGTAATTCAAGACTGTGGGGTCATATCTGATGGAATGGTGGTCGGTTTCACCATCATAATCACGAGATCCAATTAGCGGCCCTCTGAAATCACCGTTGTCCATACTTTGTCAGATCTCTGAATGGACGAATACTTTTCAGACGAATGGCCTTCCATGTGGACGCGATTTTGACGGTGAGCACTTGCTTACGCTTGTTCGCAACGGCCAGAGTCCGTTCCAGAAGTATAGTACGGGAACTTCTTAATCCGAGAGATGGAAGATAACCTCGGTGCTACTGTAGTTGACATTCCCGTCGTTTCTCAAGGCGCCAATTACTATGTAAGCGCCATCATACCGTTCAATTCAATTAGCTGAAACTCGCAACGGCTTAGGGCTTTCAGATGAAGCTGTCGAATTCGATGAACATTATGGCACGGCTGGCTCGTGATGATGTCAACATTCCCGATTTCTGCGGGTTTCTCCATAAACAAGTAATGGAGGTCAAGTTCGAGGCGGCAGCGTATAAGCTTTTGAGTTCTGAGCCGCATATTTTGGCATCTCGTTTGCTTTACCATCGCGTCTCGATGCAGCACGCGGACCCCAGACAGAAAGTCCCTCAGGATATCCTAGACCGTCGATTGTTTGTGTCCAGAAGGCAGAGGGTCAAAATAATGTAGGGGTATGATCTTGGCCAGGATGATCGAGTGCGTGTCAGCAATCTACTTCATTGCTGTGCTGATTCTGTTGGTTGGTAGAACAGAAACATTTGCTTGTGGAAGCAGCTCATATCCGCGCTTTGCTATTCGAGTTCAACCCTCCGTCGGACTTTGCCGTTGAACGGTTCCTTGACCGCCTCTTTGAACACAAGCCCGAGTCTCTTCCGGCTCCCGTTGCTCCTACACGAGAGTTCTGGTTAGCCATACTCATATCTAAGATCGACGCGGCTATCGGGAACGTAGATGTCATAATCGAGTGGGAGGACGATAATGCTACCATTGGTCCCATCGCCGCCAAAGCCAAAGAATCTTTATTGCGCCTTGTTCATCACATATTGCCTGCTGACAACGAAAAGTCCTCGTTTTATCGCATGGTATCGGATCACGGCGATTTTGGGATTCACATGTCGATTAAGTTGGACAACCACTTATTACATCGATTTATGACTGGGAAATGGGGTGCATCGTACCAGCCATTCTGTCCGATCCGTTGATAGCCGATTCTGTTAATCTGGTGGCAGATGAAAACGCTGCCCCTGCGATGACGAGGATCGACGAGGACGCCAAAGAGTACCGTGAGGAGTGCATGTCATGGTCAAGACAATATTTCAAGGTGCGTTTATTCTCACTCCTGTGTCAATGTCAATTGCTTTTTTGAAACTTGCATGTCCAGGCACTCTTTCATGAGGCTGCAGGTTATGAGCATGCAATCAAAGCTGGAAAAGACGTTCGTCATTTCTGGTTCGCATTGCGAGACTGGTGAGGCGAAGATCCCGAGGCATATTTTGGTGCACTTGGGACTTGTGCCGAGGATAGGATGCCAGAGCTTGATGTCGTATAGTAACTATACGCCTTGTACTTACCTCTGATCCTCTCTTTAGTATGACTTGATCTAATCGTGATGTGATCTAATCATCCCGGATCGGACAATGATCTCCAACTAACTCCACCGACGGACATGTAGGTATAAAAATTCAGTACATAGAGTAGAACCCGACATGGGGAAAGGCCCCAGCGGGTGATGGAAATGATCAAAAATAAAAAAACTCGATCGACATCAGAGAAACATACAGATACCCTGAGTCCAGCCTTATTTAATCGTTCCCTACTATCATGGGCGCTCGGATTCTTACCATGCTAAAACCGCATGCGAGCAGTCAGCCCAACACTATCTCTATTCCTAATAGTGCTATTTCTGCAAGCCGCGTGCTTTCCTTATTCAAGATCCAAGTACCAACGGCAATTTCCCAGGCAAATCCCTCCTTTCTACAACCAATTTACGCCGAGGTATGCGATACTCGAGTCTGCAGAATAGATTGTAAGAGGTCGAGGATGCTGGACGAACCAAGACCAGAGTCTCCACTTGTCTGCAGATATGGATGTACGGACTCATACCTGATGATACCCACCAGTTACGAGTGATGGATTATCTGCGCATGATCATCCCCCGCCCTCATTCAAATCATATTCAGTATTTGTGGTGCCATGAAACAAGGGATGATGTGTATGTTTTCTGGATGGATATTATTGTGGCCCGGCATAGAGGTTCGCTCCTTCCCTTCCCTTCAAACTTACTCTTGACGTCCTCAGAAGTTCAAGCTTGCCAGGATTATTCGTCAAGTACATCAAATACCATATAAACTCCTCAAGATCGACTCACGAACTGCGTATGTAGCTGCTCTATAAGACCGTCTCATCTCAATTGGTTGGAAGACATCAATACCGACCCAAGTGGCCAAACAATATACCGCGATCCCTCGCTCCCCCAACTCCTCGAGAAACACGCGCCACGCGACGAGCTATACCTTCTATGACTCATCGACCGCAGTATCATCGTACCCAGCTCAACACCTTGATAGTCCTATTTCACCGCGCTCCTATATAAGTTCTTCACGGTCAGATTACCTGACTGGAACATAATCAGGGCGGGACCTGCGTAACCCTAGCCAATTTCCGTCGGTGTACAGACTATCCGCGATGGAATCTGACGACATTCGATGACTGTTGCATAGTTGTCTTGAAGTTGGAGCTATCTAAGCTTACATTCTTGAGTCCCTATACATGTTACCCGTCCAGTAGGCCTTCTTCAACGCTCGTTAATCAGAGCTCTTCTCAATCGGCTCGCTAGCTAGCTGGACCAATTGTTGTCAGTGTGTAGACAGGGGATTCGATTCACAACCGGCGCGGACCTGTGACCGTTAACATTGCATAGTCGACTTTGATTGGGGCTCACACACACAACCTTTTTTATTGATATTCCCTTCATACAGTACCTGCATTCCGTGAATCTCTATTCATACAGTCCAACAACAATCTGACTTATGTAGCCATTAGCGACGCTTTGATCTCAATTCGCAGATCTGTTGCACTCAAGCATTTAGTGCTTTCTTCCCTTTGCATTTGATTCAATTTGATCTGGTTACCTGTTGAACGTATACTGGCAGTGATGGCCGCTCCATTCGTTCATGTGGGCTTGCTACCACAAGTTGTCCGGTCGTGTTACCAGCAGCTAACAGCCATAGAGCGCTTAAGCATACTCTAATGAATGATGAAACATTGGGAGCATGAGTGGTTGGTTCAGTTCAATTCTAAACAAATTTCTGAAAACTGTGGCTGAAGCCACATTTTAAGAAGCCACACTGGTGTGAAGAGACAAACAAGTAGCAGTCGAGGACAACAAGTCAGCGAACACAATCTTTAATATTCAAGCACATCAGCATATCTTGGTAGGTGGCTTCTCATGAAAATTCATATCAGTAATTGCTGCTGGTCTTCATAAGATGTTTTGAATTAGAAACATGTATTCAGAACAGTACGGGACACAATGGTGTAAAAACATCAACACAAACTACTTGTAGATGAAATATTGAACAAAAGTGAGTATACCAAAATTTCAATCGACCAATGCAAATCAACCAGCCGGAAGGCGCATTTACATGTAGGTTCTCTCCAATCGCCATACTAAGTACAGGTATTGACCCTTTGCCTGTCTTTTCCTGTTGATATTACGAGTATAACCTTTGGGAAGGCCGGGCCAGATCGTGTTATTCAAGGAGGAATATTTGTCTGATTCGAATCGAGCCAAAGTCACTCCAGAAACGAACAAATTCTTGTCGCTTTGTCTGATAGGATGCAAATAGATTTGGCTTCCTTTAGTCCCCTGAGCGAGATTGACATATCTCGGATCTGCCTTCTGAGGCAGCGAGAGTTCAACTCTCGTCTGTGCCTCATTGACATTCGTCGTCATCACGGGGACAATCCAACAAAACCTTATGGGAGGGCATCAGTTTTTTTCCGTTCCTAACCACTAAAAGATACATCAGAAGCACTTACTTCCCGCCATACGTATCGTTGATATCAGTGGTTCCTCCGAACCAGTCTCGAACACGGTCAGGAGGTGCATCACCCCGAATATCTGAACAGACGGCCTGTTTCGGCAGGATTGGCATCTGCGCTGTTCATGATGCAAGGATTGTGGCACACATACCTTCAATTCTTTGAGATACTTCCTTGGCATCATCACCATCTCAATAGTCACATTTTCCGCCACGTTATGGACAGGGAGCGGCCTTGGCGTCCACTTCAAAACGCCCGTCTTGACCATTATGCCAGGGAGTTCAAAAACACGCTGGTATAGTATCACCCTGGTTCCAGCGCCAACCGTAACTGTCAAAGATCTAGTCCACCTCCTCTAGTTTTGATTGAACAAAGGTGACTTACGTTTGCGGTTTTCCGACTTAGAGAAAGAATCGATATCTTCTTTTTGTTCATGGACTACCTTCTGAAGGACGTTGTAAACGTCGTCATCTGAATTGCCGTTTCTTTCCCTGAAGCCGATAAAAACGGGGCTATACGATGCGTTCGGTTCGAATTGAGTAGAATTCGGTGGATAATTCTTTATTCCTGCCATGAGGTCATTGTTGAAGGTTCTAGAGTTGTACAATCCTGATTCCGTGACTTTATAGCTATAGTCAACGGAGGCTAACCACGTGAGTGAGCACTACCTTTAGTGGAGGCTTCAAGACAAACAGAATTACCTTTGTTTTTCCTATTATCTAGTTCAAAGATCTTTCGCCAGATGTATGTCCCACTAATATTTATGGTCACCCTTGGGTTGTGAGGCCCAGCGGAAGTTTTTGTGGGTGTTCCAACCACGATCCGAGGAACCAATACGGCCAAGGTGAACAACAAGGACTCAAGTTTCATGTTGGGGCAGGTTAGAAAAGAGCTTGGTGTCCTTTTCGCGGTCTCTCGTTGGTTTATAAACTGCAGGACAGGATTCTCAGGCTAAGTATTTCGGGATGCTTGGACAATACCATCACCGAAACGTAATGGCTAGAGATGAAAAATGAATTCATCGCCAACTCCGTGTCGCACTTTCATCAATCCAACGGGTACGAGCGATCTCTGTAGTTCGGACTGGATACTCGGCTTCGACGGCTTGGATTATTTTCTATGTTGAGTGTCTGAATGACCATATCAACCTTATGTCCTTTTAGCGAATCTCTCGTTGGTTCCTAATCTGCAAGACAGGATTATCAGGCTAAGTAAGTTCGGGATACTTGGACAACACCATCACCAAAACGGAATAGCTAGAGATGAAAATGAATCTATAGCCAACTCCATGTTGCACGTTGGCCAATTCAACGGGTATAAGCGATTTCTGTAGTTCAGACTGGATACTCGGTTTGGTAGGATTATGTTCTATGTTGAGTGTCCGGATAACTATATCTGGCCTAACCAGTCGATTGAACACGCAAATCGTCTCGCTGTATGAGCAGTCGTCATGCTGTCAAGAACAATGGAAATTCAAATAATTGCCAATAGCTGCGGTTAGTCGGTTTAGCAAGTACAAACACTGCAGAGATGGAAGTATAGACACCATACACGCGCCGAGCATTAATTCCTTCAAGCGAGAGTAGTCAGAACCACCAAAATCTGGAAAGAAAGGAGATGATCTGCCAATATCTGTATGACAGATGCAATGTAAACGTTTCCATCTCACAGTAAATGCATATTGGAAGAGAGAACCTTGAATCTAGCCTCTTACAGATCTCATCCAGAGCCAATGGGAATAAGCTTATCTGAGAATTTCGTCCAGCTTCCCTAAACAAGATTTTAGCTTTGAAATGTAGTCGAGACCACTGATATGCACGAAGTTCGAAACAATTGGACGTCGTGCGGGGAAGATCGAAGCCTGCAGATCACATGGAGTAAGATAGCTTAGCGCTGAGCGCTACGTACACATAGTATAAGAGGGCAAAAATTTCTATTTCCTCTATATGCGCATGAACTCTAGAACAACACTGTTGTGGGGAAAAGTCTAGAGGTAGTGCAGATCAGGATAAATCTGATGCATCTCATCTTATCGACATCAAAGAACAAGCACCAGATCTCGACGCAGAAAAGGCTTTGGATCAAATTGTGAATATCAGCACTGACACCAGACTGACACAGGAAAGTATAGATATTGAGATTCCGAGATCTACTTTAGTAGACTGAGGTTTTACTACCCTTTTTAGCGGTTCTTGTCCTCGACTTTTGTACCCACGTGACCTTTCCCATGTCTGATCTAATTCTCACATTAATTCGGTCGTACGATTCGCTAGGTAGGAGTTACTTGATGTGATACCTAGATTAGTTTTTCTTCAAGTTCTCAGCTTGCGCGGGGTTTGCGTGAGAAAATATGATTTTTTTCTGAATCCGAGAAGTTCTCGAGTCGACCCCTTGACAGAGGGGACGAAACTCAAGCCCAAGCAGTGAAGCCCCTAAGAGCCGGAGGTTCGAAAGGGGTGACTTGAGTGTGGGCCAAATGGAGGAGAAACGAGAGCTGGAGGATGCGGTTTGTGTCGTTTTCTACATAGAGCCTGTAGGCGTCGCTGCGCCAGCGTCCGAGAAGCTGGATTCCATAATCAGAGTAACCCGCGGCTGCTGCCTCGGAGGCAGCACCCCGGCAAAAGCTGTGTCCCGCGAACACGTCGGGATTGAGACCGGTGAGTGTGAGCACCTCACAAATGCCTTTGACGAAGTATGAGTATGACAGGGGTTTCCCATCAGGTTGTTTGAAGAGAGGTGCATTGTGATCTTGTGGGATCTCTGTGAACATGGCCTTGAGGGTTGCGACCGGGCAAGTGGGGTGGCCGGGAGCTGCCGCGACGGTGATGGTGACGCCTCTGCGAAAGGGGTCAGTCTTGGAGGCTGGGAGGGTGACATGCACGTGGGTAGCATTGGTAAAGTCGGGCAGGAAGGGGACGCAGTCGCGGCTGAGGTTGAGGCTAGGGTTAAATTTGCCCCCTTTTCCTGTGGTAAACTCCCCGCTGTGTAGCAGGCCTGAGTAGGCGAGGCAGCAGGCAGCATAGATGATGGTGTGTCCAGGGGTGACACCGGGCCAAAGCTGTGCAAGGAGTGCCGTGAGTATGGGGAGGGTGACTGGTTGGACTGGCCTGCGTTCCTTTTCGCCGTGGTAGCATTGAAATCCATGGATGAGACGCTGTACAAGGGGTGAGTCGATGGCATCAAAAGGGAGGCCTGCGTCGGTGTGTAGGGACCGAACTGCTGTAAGATAGGATTTGATTGTCTTAGGTTGCACGCGTCCCCAAAGGCTTGCAACCCATGAGAGGCTTGCAGGCTGAGATGCCAGTAAGATGGAGCCATTGCTGTTGTAGAGACTATGGAGCTGGGTGAACTGGATGAACTGACATTGCCCTGTTGAGTAAGTTTTTCGTGTACTTGTGGCAAGGCCATGCCATAAGTAGAATGAGACGGTTTTGGGAAGGTGCCGATGCTGTTCATACCACCAAGTTGGAGGTGTTTCGAGCAAGGCTCGAGGTTCAACCATGGGGCAATGGAAAACATGCAGGAAAAGGAAAAACGAGATGCAGCATCAGCAATCAAATTATTGGAAGAAGATAACCAACTGGAAGAGAATGAGAAATTGAGGTGGCAGGCCAGGGCAATCAGGTGGCGCATGAGTTTCATTGTTGGGGTCGATCTGATTGTCAGATCGCAAATCGCGTTGTAGACCACATCATTGTCTATGTGGAAAATGATGTGACAGCCTGTCAGTTGCGGCCCCCAGCACAGGACCGCATATATGACAGCAAACATTTCTTTGACCTGGATATGCTCAGGTCTAAGTTGTCTAGGGCATCATGCCGCAAACCACTCCTTCCCTAAGTGACCACTGAGGCCTTTCTTACCACTCGCATCTGTGTAGATGTTGACTGTGGGACGGGACTGGCCAATGAGGCAAATGCCATTCCCGTTGGTTGCAACAGAGCACCACCACTTGAGGTCACAGCATGCCACTTTTGGAATGTGATGACATATAAACTGAGATGCTGGGAAAGATGTGGTGAAGTCATATAACCTGCAAAGGAAGGCGCATGCAAGGGAATAACCTGTGACATAAATTGTAAAAAGCTGGTGAGTTTGTCTAGTTTGCAGCATGTGCAGGTTGTGTGTCCAATCCATGTGTCAAGGAGCTGTATGAGATAAGTGAGCTTATTGCTGGGGAGGCATACTTCCATCACAATTGAGTCAAGTTCAAGTCCCAAGAATTCAATTGTGGTTGCGGTTGCTGGCCCGACAATCCTTGGATGGCTGGAATGACAGCCCAAGCTGTGAGCCAAGATTGAGGGCCCACAAGAGAGATTGATGGACAGAATCAAGTGGCATGATAGCTGCAAAGATTGACAAGAAATCATCAAGGTAATGATGTACATGAGCTAGAATGTTGTTCTGCATGATCCAATGCAGGGTCTCAGCAAAGAGATTAAAGATGTAAGGAGCTGAGCAGCAGCCAAAGCCAAGAATGGTGTCATGATAAAACTTGCCCATCCATGTGAAGCCTAGGAGAGGCCAGTCCTCAACTCATACTGGGATATGACAAAATGCAGACTCTAGGTCCAGTTTGATCATCAGGGACCCAGGCCCTGATGCCATGAGATTGGCAATAGCCTAATCAATCATGTCATATACAATGCTTGCCTCCTCAGTGGGGATGCCATTGTTGACTGATGTCCTGTCAGGCCAGGAGAGATGGTGAATGCAGCATATTTTATTGGATTGTTTATATGATACTGCTCCCAGAGGAGATGTGTGGAAGTTGAGAAACAGAGGTGTGGGGAAGGGGCCATGAGTGCACCCATCTTTCTGCATGTGGCACAGCTATAAGGGTGGCCCCAGGGGCATGGAGTCATAGTGCATTTGCCTTCATTATACTTGCAACATATGTCTGTGGGGTATGATGTGCATGTGCCCACTGTCAGGTTCCGCTGACCATGGGGGCTCAGCTACACTGGGCAAGTCCTTACTAGGCAGACATGATTCCCTGCACTGACAACTGGGCACTCAGAGGTGTTCCAAACACTGGGGACTTGTGAGGGATAGTTAGTGGGAATTGATCCAAGCAAGTCTGGGGAGGTCTGGAGGAGTAGAGAATGAGTTGCGGGGAAGGGGGATGGGCTTGGCAGGGTTCAGGCATAAGTCTGTATGTGAGTATTGCAGGTGCAGAGGAGGCAGAGGCTATGCAAATGATGGGAGTGGAGCTGGAGTTCTGATGGGGGATCAATGAGGATTGATAGGGTTTGGAGCCAAGTGTGTAGTGAGGTCTGGAGTTGGTGAAAGAGTGTCGGAGGTTTGTAATCATAATCGCGGAATTTGTGGGGGCATTATGGTCAAGAGGACTTGAACACAATAGACAGAATCAAATGAGATGAGATGGAGTCAAACAAAATGAGATGGAGACGAGACAAGAACAAGAATAGATTCAGGCGGAGACACAGAACAATAATGAAATGATAATGGAATAGGGACGAGATAAGACCAGGAGACTGAGAATAAGGAAAACAAGACACAGAACACAAAACACGAGAAGAAACAATCAGAAACACATCAGGTAAGGCAGGTAATCTCAAGACTAGAGTACAAAGAGCTACTCTACGTCTTATATACTGACTACTGGAGAGCTCCGGGAATGTCGGCTGTGGTGGCAGGGCTTGGCAGAGCTCAACAGAGTCGACGGGTGTCAGTTACAACCAGAGGGTGGGCTGCGTTGATATGTTGATGGGATCAATTGTTGACGTGGTCCATTTCAAGGTTGTTGTGATACTCCAAGGTAAGTCAGAGGAGCCAGGGTGTTGAGTTGATGGCATGTAATGGGGTCAGGCATGGTGGAGGAGTGGTCCCAGGGGCTCAGGAGATCTAGGAGAAGTGCCGGTGGCTGTGGGGAAGACATCAGAGTTGGCCAGGGGGCCATCAGAGTTAGCTAAGAATGCATTGGAGTTAGCCAGAGTAGGCACAGAGTGCTGGAGAAGTTTGACAGAGCATCGGGGGAGGTTCTGGGAAGATGGGGGTTTGTTGGGCAATGTACGGGGGTCCAGGAAATGGGTCATGACATCACCCCCCCTTCAGTGTTGAGACCCTTGAGACATGGGGAGTGGGTTGGGGATTGGCAGGGGCATGGGAATCAAAGCCAAGTAATATTGATCAATCTGCAGTGAGTGATGGTGGCATGGGAGGCAAAGTCAAAGCATGGCTGCTGCTTCATTAGGGGGTTCTTCCCAATCAATTAAAAAGCCTTGGATGTACCCTGGGGCTTCCCAAATCTTTTGTCATGTCCTCTCCCAGTTACTCAGCCACTTCCCCTGCCCCATTGTTTTCAGATGCAGACAAGGTGATTGTGTATGACAGCAAGGGGGAGGAGTTTGAGTGTTGGCACCAAGCTGGTGCCATGTACTGGAGTTGTGAGCAGTATTGACTTGTTTTCTTGGAGTGGCTGATGGAGTTTTGCAGAGTTGTCCATGGCGGTGGTGGGTTCCTCGGGGGGTCCTAGGCGGGCCAAATTCCATCCCGTGGTGCACCAATTGGCAGCAGGGGATGCAGAAGGGGTCCCACCATTGCAGCAAATCCCTTAGGTGGAGGTGATGGTGGAGGAGTTTGCAAGGGTGCTGGTGTGAGCTCGGGGCCCCCCAATGCTAGAATGGTGTCAAAATGAGGCCCCAGTGAGTCTTTGAGTTCTCTTTTGTCATGTGTGCTGATCCGTTGTCTTTAGTGTGTTATCTGTGCATGGCAGGGCAAGGCCTGCATTTTTGATGTGCCTTCTGTGGGCTTGCGATGTGACACTTCTGTTTGCCTTCTGTGTCACATGAGCCATGAGAAGTGCTCAATTTTGTTGGAGTGGCGAGTGGCATGCATTGCCACGGAGCAGGGGTGGGACAAGAACTGGGTGCAGGGTCAGCTGGGCAAGGTGCGGAAGACCCAGGTATTGGGGGAGGGGAGTGCGGAGTGGTCTGCAGGGCAGGTGGAGCCTCCACAGAGTGGGCGGAGGGAGGGGGTGTCCTTAGCAGCAGACTGTGGGAAGCAGAGAGCTTCCCCACCATCAGGGGCAGGGCCCAGCAAGAGGCTGTAGGGGCACAAGCTGATGGCAGGCCCTCTGGAGTCTCACATTTACTCTTCTATCCTGGGCATGCCCTTGGAACAGGCATCAAGTTCTCCAGAGCCCATGCCTTCAATCATGGAGGTCTTTCTTTGCAAGCAGGTGGAGGTTCTAATAACAGCGTTGATGGCACAGGAGGGGGAGCTTCGATAGGCGAGGGAGGATTGAGATGCGGCACAGGCAGAGAAGAAGGCATTGGAGCAGGTGCAGAACACCTCAGTGTGAGTGGCGATAGAGTGAGCACCAGAGGTACAGGGCTTGTGGGAGTGTCAGATGCAGCGGGAGGTGTGGCCTATGGAGGAGGTGGAGGAATGGGGAATGGCACTGGAGGGTGGTTCACTGTGGGCAGAGTTGGAGGTAGCAAGGCAGAGGGAGGATTGGCTGGCCAATGAGGCTGCTTCAGGGCATGCAGGGATCCTTCATAAGTGTCTTTCCAAATTCTCTGTCTGTTACTAAAATGAGTTGTTTTTGGGGTCAGGCTGAGTGTGGGAGCACCAGGTTCTCTTGGACAGTGCTTCTGCAGCATTTGCATCGATCCAAGATGGGTTGGTGCAGATGTCCATGGGTCAGCCTCCAGAGTTGCAGCAGGGGATGGCAAGGGTGGGGAGGTTGCTAGCAGGGCATTGGCAGCATAACACGGTGGCCCTAGGGTCATGGTGGGAAGTGGCAGTGGATGCAGGGGAGGCTTTGCCAGAGTTGGTAGAGGTCTTAGCGGTGGTGTGGGCCCAGATGGAGATTGATTTGGGGGTGAGGGTGGTGGGGGTTCTGGGGGAAAAGTGAGGGGGTGGTCAGGCCCTGTTTCTTGTTGTCTTCAAGTTTGCTGCCCCATTCCACCTTGTATTATATCTTTTTGTACTTCCAATGCATCTTCGTTGTTCCTGGGTGTGTGAAGTGAGACTTTAATTTGTGTGAGGGTGAGGTAAGTGAAACACATAGGGGTGCTGGTGGGAGTTGAATCCCTAGTGGATCCAGAGGCAGGGGTTAAGCCCACTAATGCCGTCTGTGTTGGCTAGTCCCGGAGTTGTCAGGATGGGGCAAAGCGCCATAGAAAGAGTTCCCAAGGCTCAGCGGGGGTGTTGGGAGTCTTCCTGTGGAGTTCCATGGTGTTTTTGGGTGGCATTGCTGGATTTGATTCTCGGAGTCTTGGACCTAGGGTGTAGGGGTTTTCTTCAGTCTGCAGCAGAGATGTGCATTGTGCTGGTTTAAGGGGGTGGACCTCCGAGTCTTCAATGTGTGTTTGGGGTGGTCGGGGCTTCAGTCTTTTGTTGGTGCAGCTGGCAGGAGGAGCAAAGGTCTTCCGGGGGTTTGGCCTTTATGCTAACACGGGTGGTGGGGTGGCAGAGGTCCTTTTTAACAATGATGGGAGTGGTGGGGTGAGGTTCATCCTTGGGGCGTAGTTGGTCAGAGGAGGGAGTCCCTGGTGGCTTAGTGGCAGAGCCCCTGGGGTAGGGTAGTCCCTGTAGCAAGTTGGCAGGGGGTTGTTTTCCATGCCATCTATGCTGTGGGTTTGGTCAGGGTGGAGGTGGAGGTACTCCCTTAGAGTGAGGGTTGCAATTCCTTGGTTGGGAGTGCCCAGAGGTTTACATTTGGGTGGGGTTGTGCATGGTGGGGTTTTGTCGAGCTCCGGAGTATTGTATTTGGTGAAGGGCACTTGGGATTGGGGCTTTGCTGTGCTCCAGAGTGTTGGTTCTGGTCAAAGTTGTGCTCTGGAGTATTGCATCTATGGGCGGGCATGCTCGGGTGGTGCTTTGGTGTGCTTTAGAGTGTTGATGATGAGGGGGCAGGGTTTGGAGTGATTAGTCCCAGCAAGTTCCTTCTGGTCCAGAGTCGAGGTTTGTGGGTTCTAGGTCATCTATGTGACATTGCTTTCCTGGCTAAGGGTAAGTCCAGAGATGGACAGAGGGGTCTTACATATTTCTAACACTTCCTAGAGTTTGGAGGGCTGTTGGGGTTGTATTGGAGGATGCTTCTTTGGGCAGGAGCAGCATGGAGGTTAGTTGGGGAATGGCTGGTGGTGCTTTGGTGTGCTCTGGAGTATTGATGATGAGGGGGCGGGGTTCAGGGTGATCAGTCACAACAAGTTCCTTCTGGGGGTAGGTGTTTCTTTCATCAGGGAAAAAGTTAGCAGTCCAGAGTTAATACAAGGGTCACTTGGTGGGGGGTTCATTGGTTGTGTTGGCTTTGGGGGTGGTGCAGGGCAGAGGAAGGGGTTCAAGGTGCATTTTGTTGGTCTGCCATTCCAAGCACAAGTACCAGGGGTCCAGGGTCAATGTGGGGGTTGGGATTGGGTCTTAACTTGTTAGTGGGGTTGTGTCACAAATCGGAGGGGAAGCTCTGGAGTGAGGGTTTTCCTCTAGGTTTGTGTTAGCATGACAAGTAGATGTTTGATGGATGTTACCACTGAGCAGCAGAATTGTTGTATAAGAGTGGCAGTGGCTCCTAGAGCCAAGCTTGGATGGGGGGAGCAGGTCTAGCTGCCTTCCAAGGTTTTGAGTGAGTCTGGCCATTGTCCCTCTGTGTGAAATATTTGCTGCATTGGGGGGAGATGGTCATTCACAATTGTTGGAGGGCAGCAGGGAAGTCAATTGCAGGGGAGCATTGGTTTGGACTCCCTGGGAGTCATGGTGGGGTTGGGGCAATTCTTTATTTGTGCTCTGGAGCAGTCTGGAGGTTGTTGCAAATGTGGGTGGGGGTTGGTCGCTTCTTTGGAGGGCATCATTGGTCCCTTGATTGTTGGAGTGGAGTCAGTGGGGCCACTTCATTATTCTTGGCTTCAGGGTTGGTCTCCATTGGGTGTGGTTGGATTCGCCAGAGGTGTTGTGAATTTTGGGGGGGAGCTACTTCAAGGGTCCTAGAGTTTATTCTCTTCTTGGGGAGCATTTTGCATTGGAGGAGGGGAGTGGGACAGTGGTGGAGCTAGGACTCCAAGGGCAGGATTGCAGCATGTGACATCCTTTGGTTTTTTAGATGTTAATTCAGGGTGGGTGGCAATGGGGAGAAGCACTGCTTGCTTCTTGGGAAAGGCATCAGCAACTTTAGGGTACTCTGGAGAGATTACTTTGCATGGGGTTTGTTTCTGGGTACTCCGTTGGTGTGGTCCCTGCTTGATAGACATCTTCTGGCATAGAGGCAGGGTTGTATGGAGCTGGTGGTTGGTGATTTATGCTTGTGGGGTTGGAGCTACAGGGGCCTCATTGTTGAGCTGGTGTCATAGGTCCCCTTGGTTGGATGTCAGAGTCGAAGTGGGGGCCCTGGAGTTGTGTTGCTAGGGTCTGGAGTGGGTCAGAGGGGTGGATCAGGGCAGCTTTGAGTCAGCGCAGGGTTATTTGGGTTGTTGATCCTGGCAGGGAAGTCCTCCAAGAATGTCAGAGCATATGCTCTTTGGGTCATCAGAATGTTTGAGTGGGTTGATCAATGGTCTCTGGGATGATGGTGGGGCTTCTCCCTCCCTTATATGAACAGGTTAGCAAATTTAGAGTACCCTGGGGAACTACTTTGTATAGGGCCATCTTTCCTATGGTTTGTTCTGGCAGGGCAACTCCTATGCTGGGGGTTCTTGATGTGGGAGGTGGCATAGTCTGATGGTGGGGTCCACATCTGATGGTGTGTGGGGAGGGTTGGCATCAAGGATCTTTGATGTTGGAGGTTCCAGATCAAATGGGGGGGTGTCGAAGTAGTGGGTGGGACTCTGGAGTTGTTCCTTATTGAGAGTTGGGGTGCCATGGTTCTCCTTGTCAATTTTGGGGTTGTGCTTCAAGAGTTGGGGCAGAGGGGCATATCCCTCCCTTTCTTGATCACCTAGAAGCTTGGGGATTTCTTAGTCTTGTTCCAGAGTTGTTGGGGTTGGGTCAGAGGCATTGGGCTCCTTTCATTTGTTGGGCAGAAGTGACAGCTGAGTCAGCCAGGGAGTCCTAACTGATCCTGGAAGTGGTTTCTATAATTTGGGGCATAGTATTGGTCTTGGAATCTTGCATTATTGTGGGTGGGGCTGCTAGGTTGAGCTTGATTCCAATTGATGGCAGGGCTAGCTTGGAGGGTGGTCTTTTCTTGGGGAGGGTTGTGGGTGAAATTCAGATGATCTGTTGTGCAGTGTTGGAGAAGTTGTTGAGCAATGGACTGAATTGTTGCTGGGGTCTGGGTGAAGCCTTGGTGATGCCAGGTTTGGTCTTTGCGGGGAAGCCGAGCTGGCAGAGAAGGTATGGGAAGGGTGGTTTGCAGGAGTGCTGTAGGGTTGGGCATGGGTTGGGGAGGGTGTCCATGGAGAGAGCCATTGTATGGGTGTAACCAGAGTGGAAGGGATGCTTGGTGTCAGATCCATGACTCAGGGTGCCTTGGCAAATTGGGCAGGGCCATATGAATCATAAGGGTTTCCAGGCATGGGTCAACCATAGACATTGGAATTGTTTGGTGAATATGTGTGCAAGGCACATGCAGACATCACAAATGGGGTAAGGTAGAGTCTTGAGATTATGTCAGGTTCCACTGACCATGGGGGCTCAGCTACACTGAGCAAGTCCTTACTAGACAGATGTGATTCCCTGCACTGACAACTAGGCACTCAGAGGTGTTCCAAACACTGGGGACTTGTGAGGATAGTTAGTGGGAATTGATCCGAGCAAGTCTGGGGAGGTCTGGAGGAGTAGAGAATGAGTTGTGGGGAAGGGGGACGGGCTTGGCAGGGTTCAGGCATAAGTCTGTATGTGAGTATTGCAGGTGCAGAGGAGGCAGAGGCTATGCAAATGATGGGAGTGGAGCTGGAGTTCTGATGGGGGATCAATGAGGATTGATAGGGTTTGGAGCCAAGTGTGTAGTGAGGTCTGGAGTTGGTGAAAGAGTGTTGGAGGTTTGTAATTGTAATCACAGTGATGAGCCCCAGTTATTGCTGAGCACCATTTTTTTGGCATTTTGGACTTAGCAGCAGCTGACTACCTTGAATCCGACACAAGTCACAACACTCAGCACACAAGACCTAGCCCAAGGATTGGACCAAAGCATGAGACTTTAGTGACCACAAGACTTACTGATCATGAGAAACATCACATGGAGTCTGGAACTTGGGCCTAAATCATCAAGGCCTAGACCCTCCCTAGCAACGATTATTAGTGACCCTAGCAACTCTAGCAACAAAACAGCATTCTCTTACTATATATGGACAAATTATCAGATGCGTACCTTTTTACTATCATTTCTTTTGCCAAGCTTACCAACATTGAATGGCATCTACGCTTCAGGTATTGACATCGGACTTGTTTTTTTTTGGTTCCATTCACAATTAGGTGCTGCCAAGACTTTGCCTATGATTTTTCACTTAGTTACAGACTGACACCTTGTATGCACCATAAACACAGTGACAGATGCCATTGCTAGTGGTGCCTATTTGTTTACTTTCCCATACTATACTTTGAAATGTATAAATACTGATTGTACATAGACACTAGAAAAGGGAACAATCAGAGAACTGCTATCTTTAAGCTTACCAGCAAGAGATTTCACTTTGCTTCTTTTGCTCTTCTATCGCCTTCGACCCAGGCTTAGCAATAAGCCTTCTTGACTTTGACCTTGACTTAGTGTGGTGCCAACTGTGGGTGCCTATTTTAGTTAATCTGACTTAGCAATGCTAGCGACTATGGCTAGCGACCAGTTTACATTTGTCCCTTGATTTTTAGTCTTCCTGTTGCTGCCTTTCCCTGTCTCTACCTTATTCCCTCACTCTCCCCTACCTCCATTAAGAGGGTGCTTTGTCTTAGTGACATTATTGGTCTTTACCCTTTTTCTTTCCTTATTGTCACTAGCGACTTCCACTAGCAATAGTGACTTCTGCTAGCAATAGTGACTTCTGCTAGCAATAGTGACTTCTTTCGACTTCACTCCACAACACAACTTTTGCTCTAGTTCTCTGGGATGGTCACTGACTTGCCCTCAACTATTAACTTCCTACTGCCAGCTACCCTATCTAGTAACTAGTGTTAGGTCCTCTTTTTAGGTCTCCTGTGTCACGACCCGTCCCCTGAACCCCCGCACATCGTCCATCAACCCCCCGAACCCCCAAAAAACCCCTGATGCTCCGCCGAACTTCCGCCCATGCCCCGTGCCTATTTTGGCTAACTCCGACACCTCCCTGGCTAACTCCGACAGCCCCCTGGCCAACTTTGGTGCCTTCCCTGCAGCCACTGACACTTACCCTGGATCTCCCGAACCCCAAGAACCACCCCTGCTGTTCCCGATCTTCGCCACCCATCATCAACTCAACACCCTGGTTCCTCCGACCTATTCCAGAGTATCACGACAACCTCGGGGCGACCCGCGTTCCCCAATGATCCCATCAACGTATCAGCGCAGCCCGATCCTTGATCGCAACCGACACCTGCCCACTCCGTCAAGCTCTGCCAAGCCCCGCTGCCGCAGCCGACATACCCCGAAGTTCTCCAGTAGTCAGTATATAAGCCGTCGAGTAGCTCTTTGTACTCTAGTCTTGATATTGCTTAACATTACCTATGGTCTGATTGTTTCCTTCTCATGTTTCGTGTTTTGTGTTTTGTTTTCCTTATCTCAGTCTCCCAGTCTTATCTCAGTCTCCCAGTCTTGTCTCGTCTCCATTTTGTTATCATTCTTGTTATCATTTTGTACCTCCACTCGAATCTACTCTTGTTCCATATCATTTCGTCTGATGCTGTCTCGGTGACTCCGTCCCACCGTTGTGCCCAAGTCTTCATCAACCCTAATGACCTTATGAACTCCGTGGTTACGATTACGAACCCCAACACTCCTTCACCAGGCCCAAACCTCGCTCTTCGCTCGGTCCTGGATCCCATCAACTCCAAATGATCTCCCATCAAACCCCGGCTCCGCTCCCATTGATCACACAGCTGCCTACTCCTTTGCTTCCGCAAATCTCCCATACGGTCTTCTGCCTGAACCCTGCCAAGACCATCTCGTTTCCTTGCAATCTGACTTCTCCGGGCCTCCCCAGATCTATCTGGATCACATCCCACCAACTATCCACACAAGCCATCAGTGCCCGGAACGTTTTTGGGTGTTTGGTTACCAGTGCAAGGGGATCACGCCCGCCTAGTAAGGACTTGCCCAGTGCAGCTGAGCCCCCAAGGTCAGCGGAACCTGACATAATATCAAGACTCTACCTTACCCCGTCCGTGATGCCCACATTATCTCTGCACACATGATCAAATAACTCTGATGTCTATGGTCTACCCGTGCCTGGAAACCCTTATGATTCGTACGGCCCTGCCCAATTTGCTGAGGCACATTGAGTTGTGGATCCAACACCAAACGTCCCCTCCGCTCTGGTTACATTCATACAATGGCTCCCCCCACAGACACTCTCCCCAACTCACACCCAACCTCCAACCCCTCGCGCAAACCGTCAAATCATCTCCCACCCCACTCTTACCCTCTCTGCCAACTCCGTTCTCTCGCACAAAGTTGACCCCAACATCACCCAAAGAACAACATCCTAAAACCTGGCGACCATTTGACCAAATGAGCAACAATGTCTCTGGCACCACACCAACCCTCCGACCAACAATAATGCCAACCCGCCACAGAACAGTCACCCACTGCGCAAGGATTGCCAGCTACAAAGAGACCACTGAGAACGCGCTTCCCCAAAGCCTGCCTGTGGATCCACCGACCCACTAGCAACTCCGCAGACCGACAAACGCGACTAATCACCAACAACATCACCAAACTCTACTATCGACCCCCCCCCGAGGAACTATGCCCTCCGACAACTAGCTCCGGAACCACCGAAATCAAGCTCGACCCAACAACCCCAACAACAGAGCAAGAACCCCAGACCTAGGCTATGCTCCAACCCCCGAACCCGCTTCCGGGCCTCAGTCGACTCGGCTGTCACCTCCACCCAACAAATAAAGGGGCCCTGACACCTCCGACCCAACCCCGACAACCCCGGAACAAGACCAAGACATCCCCAAGCTTCTAAATGGTCAGGAAAAGAATGGCTACGCACCCTCCACCCCGCCGACTAAAGCACAACCCCAAAGTCAACAAGGAGGACCACGGCACCCCACTCTTGACAAGGGACAACTCCGGACCGTGCCGCCATTTCAACACCTTCCCCCACACAATCCAGAACCCCTGACATTGAGGACCCTTGATGCCAACCCTCCCCACATGCCACTCCCGAACCTAAACTCCAGACTCTGCCACCTCCCACGAAGGAACCCCCAGCATAGGAGCCACCCCAAACTAACTATAGAAAAAAGGACCCTATACGAAGTAGTTCCCCGAAGTACCCTAAACACGCTGACATGTGTTCATATAAGGGAGGGAGAAGCCCCACCATCATCCAGAACACGTTGATCAGCCGTTCAAGCGACCTGACGACCCGAGGGGCATACGCTCCGATATCCTTAAAGGACCTCCCCCACCTGGCTCGACGACCCAAACGACTCCGTGCCAGCCCAAAACTGCCTGATCCACCCCTCCGAACCCCTCGGCACAGCTCTGGACCCTGGCAACACGACTCCAGGGCCTCCGCTCCGACTACAACATTTGATCAAGGGGACTTACAACGCCAACAACGATGCCCGGGTAGCCCCAACTCCGCAGCATAAATCACCACCCACCCCGAATCCCACCCCTATGCCGGAATATGTCTGCCAAATGGGGACCACACCATCGGAGCACCCAGAAGCAAGCCACATACAAGTATCCTCTTTGGAGTACCCAGAAGCAGGCCACATGCGAAGTAATCTCTCAGAGTACCCCAAAGGTTGCTGATGCCTCCCCCAAGAAGCGAGCGGTGCCTCTCTCCACTGCCACCCCCACACTTGCAACAATCTCCAGGCCGCTCCGGAACACAAATGAAGAGTTGCTTTGACCCTGCCATGACTCCCAGGGAGCCCCACTCCAGTGCCTCCCCGTGGCCGACCTCTCTGCCGCCCCAACAACCGTGAACAACCAACAAATCCCCACTGAGTGACCCTTGTGTCGACTCCGGGACCACCCACTTCTTCCCTGATGAAGGAACCACCGACCCCCAGACCTCTGAACTCGAGGAAGTATCAGAAATATGTAAGACCCCTCTATCCATCTCGGGGCTTACCTTTGGCCAGGAAAGCAATATCACGTAGATGATCCGGAATCTCAAATTTCGGCTCCGGACCCAAAGGAACTGGTTGGGACTGATCACCCCGCACCCCGCCACCTTGGTCATTGACACTCTGGAGCACACCAAAGCACCACTCGAACATGCCCGCCCACAGACGCAATACTCCGGAACACGACCCCGACCCAGACCAACTATGCCGCGAGGATGAACCTTGCCCCACCGACCCCCACCAATGAAGAGGGCCCCGCCACCTTTGCCACCAGCACCGACATAAGGGCCAGATCCCGGGAAGACCTCTGTCTCCCCCGCCAACCGCACGGCCAGGAAGACCAAAACCCCGAACCGCTGGACACCCGTGAAAGATTCAAAGGCCCACCCTCCAATACCAACATGGCGCACATCCCCGCTGCAGACCAAAGAAAACCCCTACACCCCTGGTCAGAAATTCCGAGAATCAAATGCAATACAACACCCCAAAACACCCTGGAACTCCACCGGAGAACTCCCACCACCCTTGCCAGACCCTGGGAGCCCTCCCTGCAATGCCCCGCCCCGTCCCGACAAACCCCGGGACTAGCCAGCACAGTCGGCACTGACAGGCGTAACCCCCGCCTCTGGATTCACTAGGGATTCAACTCCCTCTCACACCCCTGCATGTTTCGCTTACTTTGCCCTCATACAAACTAAAACCTCACTTCACATGCCCAGGGACCAAGAAGAGGGCATGTTTGCGTACAAAAAATTATATACAACAAGGCGAGGGAGGCAGCAAGTCCGAGAGCAACAAGAAATGAGGCCCACACCCATCTCACTCCCTCCCCGGACCCCCTGGCAACCCAACCCCCAGGTCGACTTCCATCTGGGCCCACTGATGAGCCCCAGTTATTGCTGAGCACCTTTTTCGGCAGTTCGGACTTAGCGGCAGCTGACTACTTTGAATTTGACACAAGTCACAACACTCAGCACATGGGACTTAGCCCGAGGATTGGACCGAAGCACGAGACTCTAGCGACCATGAGACTTATTGATCACAGGGAACATCACGCAAAGCCTGGAACTTGGGCCTGGACCATCAAGGCCTAGACCCCCTTGGCAACGATTATTAGCGACCTTAGCGATCCTGGTGACAAAACGGCGTTCCTTTACTATATATGGACATATTACCAGACGCATACCTTTTTACTATCATTCCCCTTGTCGAGCTTACCAACATCCCCAAATGGTGTTCATACTTCAGGTATTGACATCGGACTTGTTCTCTTTTTGGTTCTTATTAGCAATTAGTCGTCGCCAAGGCTTCACCTATGACTTTTTACTTAGTTATGGACTGACGCCTGGCACGCAACATAAACACAGTGGCAGACGCCGCCGCTAGTGGCGCTTAATTACTTACCTTCCCTTACTATACTTCGAAAACGTATAAATACTGCCTGTACATAGACATCACCCCATCAAATTTTACCATCAAATCACCATCGTATCACTCCCCTCTCTATAAGCTACCAGCTTAAGATTTCATTTGCCCCATCTCTTTCCCTCATCTCGTCTTCGACTTTGGCTTAGCGACAAGCCTCTTCGACTTCGACCTCGACTTAGTGTGGTACCGACTACGGGTGCCTATTAGCGTTATTTCAACTTGGAGACGCTAGCAATTGCGGCTAGCAACAAGTTTACATTCGTCCTTCGATCTCAGTTTTACTCTTACTGCTGTCTCTCTCCTTTACTCTCCCTGCCACCGTTTCAAGTTCGCTGGTTCTTAGCAACGTTATTTGTCTTCACCTTTTTCCTCTTACTGTCACTAGCGACTACTGTTAGTGGTAGCGACTATTTTTGACTTCACTTCCACGCCACCACTTTCGCTCTAGTTCTCTGGGACGGTTACTGACTCGCCCTCAACTAATAATTTCCTACTGCCAGCTACCCTATCTAGTGACGAGTGTTAGGTTCTCTTTTTTTGGTTTCCTGCACGGCACTAGGCGGCATAGGAGCACATCACCGCACCACCGCTAAGATCTCTGCCAACCCCGGCAATGCCTCCCCCGCATCAGCTGCCACCTCCCACCATGACCCCGGGGCCACTGCATTGCGTCGCCAATGCCCCGCCAACAACCTCTCCAATCGCGCCATCCCCTGCTGCAACTCCGGAGGCTGAACTGTGGACCCCTGCGTCAACCCGTCCTGAATCGACGCAAATGCCATGGAGGCACCGTCCAAGAGGACCCGATGCTCCCACACCCAGCCTAAACCCAGAAAATGAACTGTCAGTAACGAACGGAGGAACGGGAGACAACTCACAAAGGATCCCTGCGCACCCTGAAGTGGCCTTGTTGGCCAACCAATCCTCCCTCCGCCTCGCCACCTCCAGCTCCACCCACAACACATCCCCCTCCGGAGCTACGTCACGGTCCTCCCTTGCCCGTCGGAGCTCACCCTCCCATACTGCCAACGACGTTGTCAAAGCCTCCACCTGCTTGCGAAGAAAGACCTCCGTGATTGAAGGAATTGGCGCGGGGGGACTCGACGACCATTCCGAGGGGACGCCCGGGGCAGGAGAAAAAAGGGAGGACTCCGGAGGCCCCGCCGACGACTCGCGCCCATGCAGCCTCTTGCTGGGTCCCGCCCCCGAGGGCGGGGAGGCTCGACACTTCCCCCAAACCACCGCCGAGGACGCCCCCTTCCCCTTTGGCAATGCGGGACAAAACTTGGTCCGTTTCGGAACCCCCGGAAAATCCACCACCACCACCATGGACGACTCTACAAAAGCCCCGTCAATCATCCCGAAAAGACAAGTCAACACCACTTATGACTCCAGTCCCTGACACTAGCACGGCGCCGACGCTCAAACTCCTCCCCCCCACTGTCATACACCACCACCTCGTCCAAATCAGCCGAAGGGACTACTGGAATGTTGGGGGAAGACATGACAAAATTTGGGAAACCCCGGGGTATGTCCAAAGCTTTTAATTGACTGAGGAGAACCCTGACGAAGCGGTGGCCGCGCTTCAACTTCGTCTCCCATGCCGCTATCACTCACTGTGGATTGATCAATATTGCTCGGCTTCGACTCCCACGCCCTGCCGATCCCCGTCCTGCCCCCTGCGTCTCGAAGGGTCTCAATGCTGAAGGGGGGGTGATGTCACGACCCGTCCCCTGAACCCCCGCACATCGTCCATCAACCCCCCGAACCCCCAAAAAACCCCCGACGCTCCACCGAACTTCCGCCCATGCCCCACGCCTATTTTGGCTAACTCCGACGCCTCCCCGGCTAACTCCAATGGCCCCCTGGCCAACTTCAGTGCCTTCCCTGCAGCCACTGACACTTACCCTGGATCTCCCGAACCCCAAGAACCACCCCTGCTGTTCCCGATCTTCGCCACCCATCATCAACTCAACACCCTGGTTCCTCCGACCTATTCCAGAGTATCACGACAACCTCGGGGCGACCCGCGTTCCCCAATGATCCCATCAACGTATCAGCGCAGCCCGATCCTTGATCGCAACCGACACCTGCCCACTCCGTCAAGCTCTGCCAAGCCCCGCTGCCGCAGCCGACATACCCCGAAGTTCTCCAGTAGTCAGTATATAAGCCGTCGAGTAGCTCTTTGTACTCTAGTCTTGATATTGCTTAACATTACCTATGGTCTGATTGTTTCCTTCTCATGTTTCGTGTTTTGTGTTTTGTTTTCCTTATCTCAGTCTCCCAGTCTTATCTCAGTCTCCCAGTCTTGTCTCGTCTCCATTTTGTTATCATTCTTGTTATCATTTTGTACCTCCACTCGAATCTACTCTTGTTCCATATCATTTCGTCTGATGCTGTCTCGGTGACTCCGTCCCACCGTTGTGCCCAAGTCTTCATCAACCCTAATGACCTTATGAACTCCGTGGTTACGATTACGAACCCCAACACTCCTTCACCAGGCCCAAACCTCGCTCTTCGCTCGGTCCTGGATCCCATCAACTCCAAATGATCTCCCATCAAACCCCGGCTCCGCTCCCATTGATCACACAGCTGCCTACTCCTTTGCTTCCGCAAATCTCCCATACGGTCTTCTGCCTGAACCCTGCCAAGACCATCTCGTTTCCTTGCAATCTGACTTCTCCGGGCCTCCCCAGATCTATCTGGATCACATCCCACCAACTATCCACACAAGCCATCAGTGCCTGGAACGTTTTTGGGTGTTTGGTTACCAGTGCAAGGGGATCACGCCCGCCTAGTAAGGACTTGCCCAGTGCAGCTGAGCCCCCGAGGTCAGCGGAACCTGACATCCTGCATGGCACTAGGTGGCATAGGAGTACATCAACAGAATTTGTGGGGGCGTTATGGTCAAGAGGACTTGAACACAATAGACAGAGTCGAATGAAATGAGACAGAGTCGAATGAAATGAGACAGAGTCGAATGAAATGAGACAGAGTCGAATGAAATGAGACAGAGTCGAATGAAATGAGACAGAGTCGAATGAAATGAGACAGAGTCGAATGAAATGAGACAGAGTCGAATGAAATGAGACAGAGTCGAATGAAATGAGACAGAGTCGAATGAAATGAGACAGAGTCGAATGAAATGAGACAGAGTCGAATGAAATGAGACAGAGTCGAATGAAATGAGACAGAGTCGAATGAAATGAGACAGAGTCGAATGAAATGAGACAGAGTCGAATGAAATGAGACAGAGTCGAATGAAATGAGACAGAGTCGAATGAAATGAGACAGAGTCGAATGAAATGAGACAGAGTCGAATGAAATGAGACAGAGTCGAATGAGATGAGACAAGAACAAGAATAGATTCAGGTAGAGACATGGAACAATAACAAAATGATAATAGAATAGAGACAAGATAAGACCAAGAGACTGAGAATAAGGAAAATGAGACACAGAACACAAAACACAAGAAGAAACAATCAGAAACACATCAGGTAAGGCAGGTAATCTCAAGACTAGAGTACGAAGAGCTACTCTACATCTTATATACTGACTACTGGAGAGCTCCGGGAATGTCAGCTGTGGTGGCAGGGCTTGGCAGAGTTGACGGGTGTTAATTATGACCAGAGGGTGGGCAGCATTGATATGTTGATGGGATTAATTGTTGACGCAGTCTGTTCTGAGGTTGTCATGATACTCCGAGGTAAGTTGGAGGAGCCAGGGTGTCGAGTTGATGGCATGTAATGGGGTCAGGCATGGTGGAGGAGTGGTCCCAGGGGCTCAGGAGATCCAGGGGAAGTGCTGGTGGCTGTGGAGAAGACATCAGAGTTGGCCAGGGGGCTGTCAGAGTTAGCCAAGAATGCATTGGAGTTAGCCAGAGTAGGCGTGGAATGCTGGGGAAGTTTGACAGAGCATCGAGGGAGGTTCTGGGGGGATGGGGGTTTGTTGGGCAATGTACAAGGGTCCAGGGAATGGGTCATGACACCCACTGCTGCCCTAGACTGTTTCCCAGGCATGGCCTTCCTGTAGGCATAGACATGCTTACTCAGTAAATCTGTAGCAGGAACCCCCCAGCCAGAATAATTGCCTGCAGCCATATCTGATCAGCAATGGTTGAAGAATACTGAATGGTACTGAAAAACTGCCAACCATTTGTACTCTGTGATTAGCTCAATCAGGTGAGCAGTATACTCATAGAAAAAGGTATGTTGTTAGATTTGGGCAGGTGGAACCCAAGGACATTGAAGTAGTGCTGGAGGGGGACAATGATGGAGAAGGAGTTTTTATACTCCTTGGCAGAGCAGTTGCTGATTTTGAACTGGTTTGTCATGCTGTAAAATGTGTATGCAACTTCCTTGTCCCAATTTGTGGGGTCAAGCTTATGAAAATTGGCCACCTTGAACTCATGCATGATGATTGCCATGATTACTGCCACCTCAATGTTGGGGAAGCATGTGTGAAGGGAAGTGGGGGTAACAATAGATGTGCCATTAGCTGCTACCACCATAATTAGGGGTATTAATTCTGCTGCTGCCTGAGAGGCCTGCACTGGGCAGCCTGGGCCTCCATTTGTATTCATTCTGGTGACCATGTCTCTGATGAGGGTACCAAGTTTGGATATGGTTGCATTCAATGTATTGAAGTCATTGGTTGAGATGGTAGGTGAGGGGTCCATGATGCAAGGTTCAGGTGCAGGTGACAGTGTGACTTTTAAGCAGCCATTGGAAGCACAAGGTGGTAATGCAGTAGAGTCTCTCAAAGAAGTGCTCATGCACTGTATGCATGAGAGATTAGATTAGATGCAAATGATACAATCTACATAATGATCTCGAGTCTAATTGATGAATCTGCAAGCACAGTGTGAGATGACATAAGTGATAGTAAGAAGGACATACCTATGAGTGCAGTGTGAGATAACAAGTCTCACTGGCTATGATTGTGGGTTTATAAGTAGGTGGAGACAACGGAGAGAGTACAAAGTGGGTGGCCAGAGGCCAAAGAGGTGAAAGGATAAAGAGATGGATGAGGTAAAGAGATAGATAGATGAAAAGATAAGATGAGGTCGGCAAGTGGCCAGATGCCCAAATTAACCCTGGGCAACTACCTCCTCACCCTTGCCCAATCCAATGGCTATATGGTTCACTTAATCACCACCTAAATGTGACAAAAAGGGTGACACCTTCAAAACTGGTTCTTTTTTTTGTTGTCTTGCCAAAATGCTCCTTTCATGGGGAAGAGATTTCCAAGACAGAATTTCCATATGATCAAAACTGGTTGAGATATATTTTTAGGTCACCATCATTTTGGTCACCCTCTATATTAGGCCATGAGAACACATTCCTCAATGGGAAGTACCTTCCTAAACTGGAAATTACACATAAAGAGTATGAGGCAGAACACTCTGGACTTGCCCGATAAAGCCATTGAACCAGTCCTACACTTATCCAGGATTCTCTAGTGATGCCACCAACCTTGTCTCAGCACTGCTGCCCTGCTGTAGGTCTTGGAACCCTGCTAAGTCTTGGCACCATGCCCTGTGTTCACAGCTGACCTCTGGCTCACCCTGTGGGGCTGCTACTATAAGTACTGTACCACTATAGTCAGTACCTCAGTCTTGATGTTGCCTAAGTCTTTATATGTTTCCTGATCTTAGTTTTACAGCATCATCTGTTTTTTGGCCCTTATCAGTTTTCAGGCACTTCATCTTGACTTATCTTGTAACTACACTACTCCAAATACAATTAATTGTTTACCCCACTCCTGACAAGAATCCAGTGCAACTCCAAGTCCTCCAACTTCACTTTGTCTCCAGATTTAGTCCCCCTGCTCATTGGAATACTTGATGCCTAACTATGCATACCCACAAAACTACTGGCTGACAACCACAATACCAGCTGATCTGTATGGCTGCCCCATTCCTCCAATTACAACTACCCTGCCCTGACAACCCCTAACCTCCAACCTCCTTACTGTTAGGAGACTCCCCATTCTCCCTCATGGTTTTCCTTTATTTTCCTTCTTTTTACATATTTATTGATTCCAGTCTCAGCCCTTACACTGCAATGGTTCTCTGTCTGGATTTCAGACAAGTGTCTTCCACACTGCCTCTCACCAGATCCTCCAATTGTTTCCTTTATTCCAAACCTGCTATCTGTTGTTGACCTTCCATTTTCTGATGACAAGTACTTTTAACCAAGGGCTATCTTTTGAATATATTTATACATGGTCACATGCTGCAAGTCTGGAGATTGAGGCCATTTATGGTGCATTTCTGTTTTTGGATTGGATTCCAGATTTGGTTGTTGTTGAATGTTTTTTCAGAAGCTCTAGAGTAAATTTTCCAAACAATCACATTGGAAATCCTTAGACTTGTTCTCTTTGGATCTCCTTCTGCCAGGTGAGTAGCTAGAACTCTAGAACTTCTTGTAAATGTTAAATAGACTTTGGATCCCCCTCTGCCAGTTGTGTGATTGAGCCACAGCCTCCAGAGGTTGTTATTACACTTATTTGCACTTCAACAACTTTATGAATGCTACTCTAAGCAACTATTGACTGATGGACTGACCCAGGTTTTTGCTAGGACTGTCATGACCCATTCCTGGACCTCTAGACCTCTCCCCAAGCAAGCCCCACTTTTCTAGAGTACCACCAATGCCTCCTTGACCCACCCCAACCTTTGCCCACCTCCAGTGCTTGCCCCAGTATAATCTGATATTTTCTCAGCCAAATCTGATGCTTCCTCAGACAACTTCAATGTTTCTCCTGTAGGTCCCATCACTCCTCTGACTCTCACCAAGCTCCTGAAATCCTCTGATGCTCCCTCTGAACCTCAGCACATGTCACAGACCCACACCAGTGTGTCACCATGGCCTGCCCAATCAGACCCAACACCCATCCAACCCATGTGGCCCCAGTGAGCCCTGCTGTCAGACCCATAATCCCTGGAGGAGGCCCAGTAGTTTGTATTCAAGTTGTAGAGTAATATCTATTATGGCAGTCTTGATATTACTGTTCTGTTACATCTTGTTTCCTGTTTTTGTCTCTGTTTTTGATTTGTTGTCTCTAGTTTTATCTCATATTGTTTCCAATTCTATTCTTTTTTATCTCTATTTTGTCTCAACTCCATCTTGCCTTGTTTGCCTCAGTTTCTTTTCAAGTGTGCCTGATTTCCTTTTGCTCTATCTTTGTTCCAATCTCTGTTTATATCTTTATGACTCTCTACATTCCTATCTAACTCCAGACCTTGCCCCATGCTTGGCCCCAGAACCCATCAACACCATCTGATAGCCCATCAAACTCCAGTCCCACTCCTGTGACTCATGCAACCCTTAGTTGCCCTGCACCCCAAGTATCTACCTTAGACTTGTGCCTAACAAACCTCCAAGCCTGACCCTTATTTTCACTTTCTCTTGGACTTCCCAGACTTCCCCAGACTTGCTCAGACCACTCCCCCAGTCTATCCTTGCAAGTAACTAACATCTAGAGCTCCCTGAAACACAGATTATAAGTGCAGGACATTGTGTCCACTTAGTAAGGATTCTCACAGTTGAGCTGAGCCCCTGTGGTCAGTGGAACCTGACAAGGACCATCTATCAGTCAGGGGCCTACCCCTGGCTGGTGTAAGAGAATGTCAGTCATGGATAGTCCAAGCCAAGCCCACCACTCATGTCCTGACCATCCAGTCAAGAGGTGAGCAATGAGCAGGCCAGCCAGAGGTGTAGCAGGCAAGGGGCAAGCAACCAACAAGAGGCAAAGGCAGAGGGTGAGGCAGAAGGCAGAGAGGGCTGCACTGGCCAAGCTTACTTTCATACTAGTGAATAAACCTGGAAGCAATGCTATTGTCTGGACTGGGGATATCCTATCTCCAGGTCTGCATATATACTAGAAGGCTACTAGATGACTAAGTACCTATGACTAAGCTGGATGCTGCTGACTACCAGCCTATATGACAAAGTGGAGGCCAATGACTATGAACTATTGAGTAATCAGGTCCAGTAGTAGAAGTATCAATGATTGACAATAATATACCATGTGCCAGGTATGATATACCCATTGGGCATAGGAGCCAAGATGGTGAGAGAGTAAGAAGGGACCAGGCAGTCTAGAAGTTGGCTAGATAGAGGTGCCAATCCCTACAGACTAAGCTAGGCAAGGGTGGGACAGTCCAAAGACTGGTCCCCTTACAGCTGGAACTCCATGCCCCCTCCAAATGTACAAGGCTCCAATTAGTGGACCTATGTGGGAGGTCAACCAACTACTCTTTAGGCTGCCCTATTGTATGCAAGTACTGGCCTGTTTGCAGTGGCTTTGGTGTACACTGGGATGATGATGGAGAGCATCCAGCCCCTGATTGCACCTGCAAGACTGCAGCCCCCTGCTGAGGAACTGGAACAGCTCTAGCTGCTCCCAGCCCCCTCACACCTACTGGACAAGGAAAACATTTGGAGTAGGCTGGGATCCATTCCTCTGGTGACAGGAGCAACTCACAACCTATACACAGCATTGCAATGAGGTCCTGTGGGAACTCTGGCTCTCATGAGTCCAATTTGCCCAGTAGACTCAGTGCTGGCAACCAAGTGCCTCTTGTATCCAACAGGCTTTCTGGGACTTAGCTTGGCTTGCAACCCTCATTTCTTACAGTCCATTCCTACTGTATTTACAAAACCACTAGTTGTTGTGTCCTCTGCATGGCAGCTAGGTGGCAATGGATGACATCACAGTGACAGAAAATTTACTCTAGAGCTTGAGAAAAACACTCAACAATGTCTGAATCTGTGGGTCAAATCCAGAAACAGAAATCCATTGTAAACAGCCTTGAATCTCCAGCCTCTAGGCACATGAAGTAGCATTGGATAGCCCTCAGTCAAAAGTACAATTGCCAAAGATGAGAGGATTGGGATGAGAGACAAGCTCTGAATGAGGGAAATAAGCTAGGGATCCAACATGGGTAGTCCCCTGACACCTTCTCTTGTAACAGCACTAGAATTGTCAGAAAGAAAGTACAGTATAAGAGAGATGAGGATTTGAGCTTATAATTCCCAAGTCAATTGGAAGAGACAAAAAAGTAGCAGCCAAAGACACAAGTCAAGGCACCTCCCACTCCTTAGCCAGCTCTTTGATGATTCAAGTACATGAACATATCTTGGTAGGTGGCTTATCATGAAATTCTATTGGTAACTGCTGCTGGTCCTCATAAGATATTTTGAATCAGAAATATGTATTCAGAACAATTAGGGACACAATGGTATGAAAACATCAATAGAAACTACTAGAGGAAAGGCGGAACAAAAGTGAGTATACCAAAATTTGAATCGACCAATGCAGATCAACCAGCCAGCAACCGCATTTACATGTAGGTTCTCTCCAATCGCCATACCAAGTACAGGTATTGACCCCTTGCTTCTCTTTTCCTGTTGATATTACGAGTATAACCTTTGGGAAGGCCAGGCCAGATCGTGTTATTCAAGGAGGAATATTTGTCTGAATCGAATCGAGCCAAAATGACTTCAGTAATGAACAAGTCCTTGTCGCTTTGTCTGATAGGATGCAAATAGATTTGGCTTCCTTTAGTCCCCTGAGCGAGATTGACATATCTCGGATCTGCCTTCTGAGGCAGCGAGAGTTCAACTCTCGTCTGTGCCTCATTGACATTCGTCGTCATCACGGGGACAATCCAACAAAACCTTATGGGAGGGCATCAGTTTTTTTCCGTTCCTAACCACTAAAATATACATCAGAAGCACTTACTTCCCGCCATACGTATCGTTGATATTAGTGGTTCCTCCGAACCAGTCTCGAACACGGTCAGGAGGTGCATCGCCCCGAATATTTGAGCAAACGACCTGTTTCGGCAGGATTGGTATCTGCGTTGTCCATGATGGATTGTGGCACACATACCTTCAAGTCTTTGAGATACTTCCTTGGCGCCATCACCATCTTTATGGCAACATCTTCTGCTACGCTCTTGGCAGGGAGCGGGTTTGACGTCCACTGGAAATAGTCTGTCCTGACCATTACACCGGGAAGTTCAAAAGCACGCTGGTATAGTATCACCCTGCTTCCAGCGCCGATCGTGTCTGTTAAATATCTAGTCCATCCCTCTAGCTTGGATTGAACAAAGGTGACTTACGTTTGCGGTCATGCGACTTGGAGAAAAAATCAATCTCTTCTTTTTGTTCTTGGGCTGCCTTCTGAAAGACGGTGTAAACGTCCTTGTTTGAATCCCTTCTGTCATTGAAGCCGATAGAAACTGGGCCATACGATACGTTCGGTTTAAATGGACTACGATCCGGTGGAATTCTCCTGACCCCTGCCATGAAGGCATAGTTGAAGGTTCCAGGGTTGTACAGTCCTGATTCAGTGACTTTATAGCTATAGTCAACGGAGGCTAACAAAGTGAATGGGCACTAGCTTTAGTGGAGGCTTTGAAATGCATAGAATTACCTTGGTTGTTGCTGTTATCAAAGTCGAAAACCATTTTCCAAATGTATGTCCCTCTGATTTTCATGGTCACCCTTGGGTCAGGGGACTCAGTGGAAGTCTTTGTGGATGTTCCAACCACGATCCGAGGAACCGACACGGCCAAAGTGAACAACCAGGACTCGAGTTTCATGTTGGCGCAGGTTAGAAACGAGCTTGGTGTCCTTTTCGCGGTCTCGCGTTGGTTTATAAACCGCAAGAATAAGATTCTCAGGCTAAGTAATTCAGGATGCTTGGACAACACCATCACCGAAACGTAATGGCTAGAGATGAAAAAAGAATTCATCGCCAACTCCATGTCGCACTTTCATCAATACAACGGGTACGAGCGATTTCCGTAGTTCGGACTGGTTACTCGGCTTCGACGGCTTGGATTATTTTCTATGTTGAGTCTCTGAATGACCATATCCAGCCTAACCAATCGATTGGACGCGCAATTCGTCTCGCTGTATGAGCAGTCGTTATACTGTCAAGAACAATGGAAATCTGAATGGTTGCCAATAGCTGCGTTTAGTCGGTTAAGCAAGAACAAACACTGCAGAGATGGAAGTATAGACACTATACACGCGCTGGGCATTGATTCCTTCAAGCGAGAGTAGTCAGAACTACCAAAATCCGGAAAGAAAGGAGATGATCTGCAAATATCTGTATGACAAACGCAATGTAAACGTTTCCATCTCACTGTAAACGCATACTGGAAGAGAGAACCTTGAATCTAGCCTCTTACAGATCTCATCCAGAGCCAATGGGAATAAACTTATCTAAAAATTGCGTCCAGCTTCCCTAAACAAGATTTTAGGTTTGAATTGTAGGCGAGACCGCACGAAGTTTAAAAACAATTGGACGTCGTGCAGGGAAGATCGAAGCCTGAAGGATCACATGGAGTAAGATAGTTTAGCGCTTAGCGCTACGTACACATATTATAAGAGGGCAAGGATTTCTATTTCCTCTGTAGCGCATGAACTCTAAAACAACACTGACTGTTGTGGCTAGATAAGGATAAATCTGATACATCTCATCTTATCAACATCAGAGAACAGGTACCAGATCTCGACGCAGAAAAGGCTTTGGATCAGCACCGACATAGGAAAGTATAGATATTCAGATTCCTCCGGTTGGTTCGCTATCAAGTACTGATAATGTTACTTGAACAACAAGACGAAGTAGCCGGTGGCGGAAGCGAGAATCAAAAGCTGGACGGGACCCTTTAAAGTAAGTGAAGAAGTCGACATCCCAGTCTGAAGGAGCAGCTAAGTTCCAGACCAATCAATCAACGATCAGCTGCTTGCCTGACGGGCCAGCTTTGTGGTATCCAATCTGAACACTGTAATATAGCGGCCGCCAGTTTTGATAGCAGCACGAAGGCTCGTCATTGGGTAATACTCCGAAAGGACCCTTGGTATGTGCATGTGATCAGTGGGACCCAGTCAAGCCTCAGTCGCGCTCGATTGCTATCGAGTTGAACTCACAAACCTGACAAGGATAGGCAAACCGCGGAGCTTCAATTCATATCAAGTGTCACTATGCTTTGGAGCATTACTTAGCTCACGATTGGTCAACTTGTCTTCGCCTTTTCTGGTACGGGAGATCTTCATGATAAGTTCAAGTGACAGTAAACGATATTCTCATTGGTTGCCAGTGGTTATGATCTTGCGACTGGTGCACGAAACGACCCTGGCCTCGGATTTCACGGACAAAGCAAAACGCAAGCTTGAAGCTTCCCACAACAGCCAGCTAAGTCTTTGCATTCAAGCTACACATGCAACTTAGTTTGTTCTTACTTGAGTTGCTCAACCATACGACCTTTCAACTTTGCATCTGAACGTCCTCAAACTTCGAGCTCCTCGTCTTTTTGACTCTCAACCCCCCTCACGTTCATGTTTATCTCATGTTCCACATCGCTGCTCGCCTCTTGCCCCCCCCCCCCTATCGGCAAGACTTGTTCGTTTGGCGCTGAGACTCCGTGCGCGCAACGCAGTACGTCAACTCTCGTCAAATGGTTCTCATCGGTCACCACTTGCTATCTTCACAAGTACCATGTTCAACGTTCTCAATAGGTCTTTCTGGCCTTGTAACGCTCCTGGCCGCCAAGAAGCGAAAGAGCCCAATAGAATTCCTACGACGCCCTTAATCCCATAATCTTGATCATTCGAAATATCACTCTGAAGTCCGTAGAAACGCCCCAAACCCCAGAAGCAATTTTCCCAACTCAGTTCTACCCGATCCAGAATTCATTGACATCCCCTAGACACCCACTAAACCTCACGCTCAAACGGAGCTCTCTGAGTAGCCATCAAATTGCTGCAAGACTCTCCTGCCGACCAAAAGTGGCTTTGGTCCGGGATGCATGTGCGGAGAATCAGAAGTTCCGCGATGGGCTGGAAAAGGCCAAGGCGGAAAATGTAGTAGGTTATTGCTGAGGTCGAGAAGATTTGGGATCTCCTCACACATTGTACCGTGGAAATTAACATCCTCAGAAAAAAATTGGCGCAGTACGAAGTATCGACAGGTATCCGCCGACGCTCAGAGAGCAAGACTTGAACCTACAATAGGAGATGGCATGCTGGAAACATTTTGTTTTTCCTCCACTGTCAAATTGCTATCTACACTCTATGGAAATAATGTATGTACGTATCGATTCTACTATACTACTATGCTATGTACCACTTCCCGTGGTTATCAAGGTATATATATACATCCACTACCAAATGGCAACTATAGGGTATCCATGTCCAAGAAAAAGATGTCTTCCTCCATTTCGCATCTTGCCTCAGTCTACCAAGAACTTAACCAGAACCCAGCTGGCCATCAATCGACCCGCCTCCTCTTAGCCTTCCGCGAAGGACTCGGAGGCGCAAACGACATATCCACCGTCGTAAAATTATTATTCGAAAACGGCGTAGGATCCGTCGTACTACCCCCTCCTCCTCCTCCTCCTCCTCCCCGTCCTAGTCCATGACCCGGCCGCGAAAAGCTGCTAACGCGCGAGAACGTCCTAGGCGTAGTGGGTACCGGTACTGGCGCCGGTGCCGACGGTACCAGCCCATGATCATTAGCAAGCACCGGTGGACTAGGCGTCGGTGTTATTTCTGCAAAAGACTGCGACTGCGACTGTACTGGCGGCGTGATTGGGAACATTGGTTCAAGAACAAGCTGGTCTGGGGTTGGGTCGTTGATCTGGGAAGGGAGTTTTTGAAGACACCGTCTGTACCCCGCTTGGATGACGCCAAAGTAGTCGACATCCCTTGTGAATATGCGGACGAGGAGCTCAGCGAAGAATTGGGGCATGAGGTTCGAATAGACGCCACGTTCGGCATGGGAGGGTTCTAAATTGATTGTGAGACGCGGTTCAAAGTGGCTATCTAAGAACCCGTGCTTACCATTCGGATGCCGTTTCGAGTAAAACTTCACGAAATCAAGAGGATTCTTCTCTTTCATGCCGTAATGCATCAGTGAGAAGTCACAGATTACATGCTCAACACTAAGAGTCTTAACGAGCTCCCTGATAGACGGATCTTCTTCGCTCAACTCCCTCGCAGCTTCGACGATCCCCTCAGGAGTAATATTGTTCTGGAAAATCTCTGCCCAAGGCCAATCCACAACCTTATAATCGACCATCTTGTATAGATCGCGCGTCCGGATGCGGTCGAAGATAGCGCGAGATTTAGCTAGCTCCTGTGGGAATTTATCAATTTCTTCGAGTCAAAAGAAGCTTTGGTACACATATTTGGGTTTGACTCACGGGATCTGTAGACTCTTCAATACGGCCCATTATGTCGTCTGTAAGGTAGAGATACTTCCTCGGATCATCAACGCGGTTCGCGATCTTCAAATGTGGTTCGGCTGCCAGAAGCCCATCAATGATCATATATTCGATCGCCTTGGCTGGATGGAAAAGTCAGGAATCGGAAACAGTCACAAAGGAGAACAGGTACATACCAGCTTTGTGACTGTATATCATTTTGTGAAGTTTGAATCGGGTAGCGCAGATTTCGTAAATGAGGTTCGCATCTTTGATATCGTAACAGATCTGATCGTCAAGAACGCGGGCAGAGTTGATAATGCTGGTTTGGAGAACATTAGAGTATGCTCATAACGATACGGTAATGTCATGGACGGACCGCATGAGCGCTATGTTCATCTTATCACCCACCATATGCGAATCGCGCGGGATATAATCGAACCTAAAGCCAAATGGTCGAATTAACGTACTATCATAAAAGACTCAAATCGCTCACTTGTCGACGTCAAGCCCGTTCCTCCTGTTGGCTACAATATCGAATAAGAAGGGCTTCTCATCTGCACTATGGGATAATTACGACCCGACCTAAAAAAAATAGTATGTAGTGACTTACGAACACTGGCTCGGATCGCCGGAGATGAGAGCTTTGATAAACGCTTCGTCTTCAGCTTTCATAGGAATCTCGTTTTCCCGGACTAGAGCGTCAAACATCATCACAGACGCGTCTTCGTGCTTCCATGATCTTCCGGGCCTACCAAACAGTCAACACGCCACCGTGAAATGTCAAAAAGGAAAACGGACAGTGCTTTTGGGATGAACAGTCCATCCCATACATGACTCCATGGCCCATGACCAAGATCGTGGCAAAGACCTGCCACTTCGACACATTCGATGTCGCGATCCGTAATCCCGAGTTCGGGCTGTTTATCCTTTAAATGGGTGGCCATGGATCGAGCTAGGAAAGCTACGCCTATAACCCCGTATGAATACAACTTGACAAATTTGGCATTCAATAGAGGCATACCGATGCAATGTTCGAAACGACTATGGGAGGCTCCTAGCCAGATGTAGTAGGATGTGCCGAGCTGTTTGATATTGCGCAGCCTCTGGAATTGTTTCCTGAGAGATCGCTCACTCTAGCCCAGAACGACCTCAAGGCAGGCTACCATACGTACGTATCTATAAACATACAAAGGCGGGGCGACAATGGAACTGTAAGAGTACTTATGAACACAAAAAAAAGTCTCTCGTGATCTCAATTGTAAAGGAATCGTACTCATGTCGTGGATGGGATCTTTGACGGATCGTGCAGCGACGACCGCACCTTTCCTATTTGTCACTTCTGGCTCATTGTCGCTGGAGTAGAATACAGACATTAAGAAGAAAAAATATGCGTGCAGTGAGTGATTCGCTTCCAAGTTGGCCGTCGTGACGTGACGGAGGAGAAAGTGGAGACTTTTGTGCACCGCCACCAACCAAATCGGAATTTTGATAAGATCTGAGTACTGAGTACGGATCAGGATTGCCTTTCAACCCTTTCGGACCGACTTCATGGCTGAAAGATTCCTAGCAGTGAGCCCGCGACGGCAAGCATATGCCCAACCAGCACCACAGCCGTATTCGCCGCGATGAATTCTAGACGTCCGCCCCAATTTGACCGTCAATCATCCTAATTACCTATAATCCATTACGGTCAGTCGTGGTTCTCATTTGACTCCTGAGATCATAATTACTGTTCTACATCTGCAATCTGAGTCCGAGACGACAACTCCAACGACATAATTGGTCGGAGACTCAGCTTGTCAGCCATGCGTTTTTGATGGCATTAGGTAAGCTCTAGCTGTCCTATTGCCCTTCCAACAGTCGAACCTTTCCAAAACCTTTCTAATGAAACTTTGCTCTGGATTTCTTTTGTCCACGCTCTCTCCTCTGCCGAATTCCAGTTTGACGTTGGACTGATCTCAGCTATGTACAAACTATGGCCCAATTGTCAGAAGCGAGCAACAGTCCACTTTGAGCCAGTGCTTCCCATAATAACGCTTCACCCTCAATGGTTCACTTGTCTTCGGCACATGCCTATATGCATGCTTGGCCTTCCCACTCTCCAGAAGCCTTTTGTGAATGGCGCGCAAAATTTGTAACTGCTGTTCCGTAATTCGCCAAAAATGGCTTCCAATCGACCCGCTTCAACAAAAACAGACAAAGATCTCATTCTTGCTCTCATAGCTCTCGGTGTCACCCGTAGACATCACTACGAAGCTTCGTAGCATATCTCATGGCAGCAGAACGGGAATGACCTGCCTCCTTATTGTTCTGCCTCAGCAGTGATCGAGACGCTTATTGTCTTTTTGTGATGCGACTAATGCTTCTGACGTTCTAATTGTCGTCCTTGTATACTAAAACCCTGAGTGTGGGTCCATCCATCGATACCGTAGTTATACTCCGATCTATCTATCTCTATTCTACAACGCCTGCTGGTCCAGAGCAAATTGCAAGACAACCGATTCCATCGCACCGCCCCTAGCTATTATTCCGCCGTTACATAGATCCCCTATATAATCGACCCTCCACTTATGCATCCGCTCTCCAACCGCGTATCAAAGCGTTCATTGCCTGTACGTTCACTCACTGTCGATCCCAAGTCTCCCTCTACAACTTACCTTCTCCTCCACAAGGTTCAAACGGGCTCCTTATCTGCTACTCAAGTACCTCTACACGGCGCCTACAGAACTCCGAAATCCACTCGAAGATCTAACCCAATCATGTCTACTCGTCGTATCGGTCAGAGACCCTTGCCTCTCCCCAAATTACAGCCGGTCCTCCGCAAGATCCCTTCCTCTTCATCTATCAACGATTCTCCATCCACAGGAAGCATCCCTTCTCCCGTTTTCTCCCCTGTCGCCTCCGTCGAGTCCATCGATACCGCCCTCAAATCCGTAGAAGACTGTCTTCGCTACGAACTGAATGGTCTTCGTGTCTCGTGTTCCCAAGCGCTCATGAGCGAGCAGCTGCGAATGGAAAAGCTGCGTGCACAGTCTCTCGCCTATCAGCGGGAACGGGACTTTGCCTGGGCAAAGGTCAAAGCACTAATGGCTGAAAAGATGGGCATCCAACCTTACCGACCACCTATACAACGCCGCTCTAGATCCTGCGGCGCCTTGTGCAATACTCGATCTCCAGCTGCAGCCAGACCATCTCGCTCACAGTCCCCCCGCGTCTCCGATTCCAAGCCTGCACCGTACTTGCACCCTTCAGCGTCGTCCTCCACCTCATCTTTGGAGGTCCAAATCAAGCAAGAGGAACGGCCAGTGTCCTTGGCGAGTTCAGGTTCAGCCTCGCCTACATCGCCTCAAGCCTCGCCCTCGGACACTCTGGTTGCGGATGATACGTGGGCGCTCACGTACCCCGACTCGAGCTCTACGGACTCAGCAGCGGATCGTACGCCCCTTCCTCCTCTCAAGCGCTGTCATAGCCATTCGTCCATGGCGAAAGCGAGTCTTTTTCAATGGATAGAGCTTCCGGATGGGACGAGGGTTCCTCTGTCGGGTATGAACAAGGCGCAATCTTACGTGCTCACTCAAGAACATTTGGACGTCATCTTCAAGGAACATAACAACCAGCTTATCTGTCGCATGTGCATGTGCGTAATTCCGTTCCATCTCTTTCTCCCGCGCATAACCTCTAATTCCGAAAAACCTTAGACTCGAACGAAAGAAACTTGACAGGGCGAAACAGCTGCGTTTTCCGGTTGCCCATTTCGATGTGGACGTGTCGAACTTGGATAGGTACACCCATTGTCTTCATCGGCATCCAAAGGAATCGGAGGAAATGGCCAAGCTACCGAGGTCGATGTTGATTGAGATGCGCAAGGGCCTTGCGAGGACGGATAGAGATGATGATTTTGAATTGGACTATACGCTTATTGATTGATTGATTGGATATGATGCATACATCACTTTCACGCACGCGTTAACGTTAGTATATTCTAGCATTTTGTACAATACCCCTCGCACGTATACATACCTCTACTATGCCCGTCTGTTTCTTAGTACTAGTAGGACTAGTACCTTATCTCTTATGCCACGTACTTCAATATGTATGTAAAGCCTGTTCAATGATTCCTATACTCAGGCAACTATGCCAATATTACAAGATATCTAATAGATGGAAAGCATCGACAATGCCGTCTCTTCAAATCCGCAGCCGACAACACAAAGTCTTCTTTGCTCACGAGCTACTTGGTCATCACATGCCGTCACGGTAGCCCCAATTACAGCATGACGATACTATATATATCGTAGCATCCAACAGAGCGTCCTCACTTAACCACAGCTTCAATCAATCACTGCAGCCTGCTAGAAGACGATCACTTCCTCCACAGAGTACTAACGGGAACGGCTGGGGTTCAATTCAGTGGAATACCAATTCCAAACACTAATATATCTTTGCCTGTCTACCACTCGACGACACCCTAACGTGTTCCCTACGTCCCGCTTGGATATCTACCCCAAGACATGATGTCGAACACACGTCAAGACTCAGAGGAGTCTCGTGTCTATTACGCCACTGGCGGACCTGCATTCAATCCTTCAAGTCATCCGGCTCCTGGACAGGAGAACTATCGAATAGATGCTTATTCCTTGAACACTACGGCACCTGTCATCCCGAGCCAAGAGTTCGGTAACGGCTACAGCTCTAGAGACCAACAGCTCCCTCCGCTGCGCATCTACTACCAACATCTACTCAATGAACAGAATACCTATCAATTCCGCTCTGCAATGCGGGAACACATGGAGACCACGAGAGAGGTGCAGTGCCTTTCAAGTGCGAATGCAGAGTTGCATTCAGAATTATGCGGTGTTCGGGGCGAGGTTAATCAGCTCATCGAAGATCAAGCTCGGAGAACAAAGGAAGAGGGGAAGTTGCGGTTGGAGATCAAGAAGCTACTGGAGGTAAAGGATAGGAATACACAGGAGATTCGAAAGATCAAAGAAGCTAATAGACGGTTGAAAGCCCAGAATGCGAAGTTGATTGAAGAGGCAAAAGCGCGAGATGGGAGTATTGAGAGATTGGAGGCGGAAGGTAGCGTTGCACGATCATTGGTGCAGAAACTACATTGGGAGAATAAGGAGCAGGCTCAGGCGCTCAGGGAAGCTTTCCTCAAAGCGGCATGTGATACTCCTACCGTAGGAGTAGTAAGTGACCTCATTTGCAACCCTTCACGCTCGAGTTTATATGTACAGGCACAGGAGACACAAGGCGTTTCTTCGGAAGAACAAGCGACTGAGGATGATTCAGAAGCCATATTACATACCTCTCGGGTCGACTTCGCCGGACCTCCATGCGAGGTTCTAAGTTCACAAAACCATGGAGAATACGAGATAAAACGCGAGAATGGCGAATCGGAACATCTGTTCTTCCTACCCGATCCATCCTTCTCGGACATCTTTTTACAGGCACAAAACATCGAGAAGAAACCTTCGAACCTCGATTGAGTGCAGTCTGGATGGGGAAGGATAAAGTCTCCGTAGTTGGCGTATCAACGAAGTTTGTAAGGAACTAGCGATGAACTTATAATATAATTCTGGCATAGTCAGGTAACGGTCTCTTTCCCTCATTATATTCGGTGGAGTGCTCAAGTAGTATTCATTAAGTTTGGTCGATATTTATTTCTAAGTATTCAGGCGATTGAAACCAAGATTCGATATATAATAAGAGATCTTCTATATGTAAACTCAGCAATTATCCTGAGTGTACTCATTTGGAACAACCCGGACTCAGCGGAGCGAGAGGGAGTCTAATCTCATCATAAAAAGAGGATTGTGTACTGTCAATCCAATTCTGCCCTTTCCTTCCGGGTTTCACTACTGATGGGTGCTCTGACGAAATACATCGAGTCTTTCGAAGCCTACCTCCATACTGGAATACTAAAGGCTGTAATACCTCTCTCCGTAGCTGCGATCGTCATTTCCCGCTTGTTTCTAGTAAGCTCGAGAAATCGTCGCACAACACGACTTGATGGCCCGCAAAGCCCAAGCTATATTTTCGGTCTCTCGCGCAAACTATTCCAGCTACCGGACATAGGCATCGTCTACGAGGAATTCGAGAAGAAATATGGTCCTGTCTTTGCAGTGCCTGGAGTGATGGGCTCTAGTTCTGTCGTGTTATGTGATCCCAAGGCTGTGGCCCATTTCTTCTCCAAGGATACGTTCACGTATCAGCAGTCGTCTAATATCCGACACGTCTTCTCACTTGTAAGTTTTTAATTGGATAGATCTGACGGGAGCTCATTCTGCCAGTTCGGACCTAATCTGCTCTGGGCAGAGGGTGAAACGCACAAGAGGTTGGTTTGTCCTTGATTTGTTCCGATATCTTCCCAACTCATATACTTTTTAGGCAGCGTCGGGCCCTCTCATTCGCGTTCAGCAACTCAGCAATCCGCAATTTAACACCTGTGTTTTATGACTCAGCGTACACAGTATGCCTTCATGTTTTATTACTTTCGATTGTTGAACATGTTGCAGTTGAAAGACATCTGGGATTCCTCTTTCCGGACCTCTTCGAATGATAGCATCGTTGTTGAAGTACAAGAATGGTGATCAACTTTGTTCATAACTACGGGCCCATAGCTCACTAGCGTTACTTAGCATGAATCATATTTCGTACGTATTTCTAAAGCCAGCCATGGGCGCAACCTTGCTCTTAACCTCGTTTTACCTTCAGACTCGATAGTATCGGCATTGGTGGATTCGGGCACGACTTCGGCTCACTTAAAGGCCACAAGTCCCCAATATCGAATGCGCTAGATTCCTTTGGCGCTACAAAACCTGGTCTTGCGTCCATGTTTGCTTTTATCCTTGCACCGGCGCTTCCTTTATTGTTCAAAATGCCGACTAAACGCAAGAACATGTTTCAGGCGATCTCTGACAGTGTCGGGGATATTGTAAATGACCTCCTCGAACGAGCACGGGCAGAAAAAGAAGCTAATGTTTCCGAAAGTAATGCTGACAAGTCAATCATTGGGACACTCAGTATGTCTTATCATTTTTTTCCTCTGTGATCATTGATATCCACAATGAAAATCAAGTTAGGTCAGAGACTGCCAGCTCGAATATTCATTTGTCTCTCGACGAAATCAGGGCTCAAGTACGTAGTTGCGACATACCTTAATAATATGATATCTTAGCACATATCTTCTCTTAGATGGTATGTCAATCCATGATTCCCATAAGCGACAGGTGCTGAAAATCACAGAATCTCCTTATTCTGGCAGGTTACGAGACAACTTCATGTACGTTTCAGTATTTCTCTCCTGATAGTAGTGTTGATTTGTCAACATTCCAGACAGCCTGACGGTTTGATGTTTTCTTTATGAACTCTGACTTTGCTACAACTCTCTTCTAGTGGGCCTTGATTGAACTCTGTCGAAATCCACAAATACAAGAGAACCTTCGAGAAGAACTCAAACAATTCTCAGAACAAGATCCTTCGTTTGAGGAGCTCACAAATGGATTGCCTTATCTAGACGCTGTCGTTCGCGAGACTCTACGATTACACCCAGCCTTGCCCGAAGCGAATCGAGTGGTATGTCCCTGAAATATCGGTAAGATGCAATCCTGAAAAAAGTCCTGTTCTAGGCTCAAGAAGATGACATTGTTCCCCTCACCGAGCCCATAACAGACGCAGACGGCAAATCCATCGACAGCATCTTTATTGCGAGGGGTACTCCCGTTCGTATTCCCGTCATGTGCCTCAACCGGTCCGAGTTGCTCTGGGGTGCAAATTCCAAGGCGTTCTTGCCCAGCCGCTGGTTGAATGATGATGTTAGCAAACAACGGGCCGCCCAGTTACAGTCCCAGCATCACATACTCACTTTCTATGACGGTCCACGGACTTGCCTTGGAAGGGGATTTGCTTTAACAGAATTCAAGGTAAACATTCTTCGGTCTATTCCCTAAACCAAATCCGTAACACTGGGTTACCTTTACAGACAGTGCTGTCAGTACTGATACGTAATTTCTCCTTCGAGCTGCCAGAGGGTCCAAAAACAAGAATTGAGAACCATACAGCTATTGTATTACGCCCTAAAGTGGCTGGTCAAGAAGGCGCAAAAGTACCACTCATTTTGAAGAGGGTTATTTGAGGTTCAACATATCCTACTTTAACTATACTCATGTCTGTGTCACACGCCTAGCACTAATGCTTGTCATATTTTCCAGTGCTCGTCCGCCCATCTGTTCATTTGAGTGAGATATCAAATCCAATTGCTGTGACCCATTCTTGCAATGTGAGAGGTTTCGTTTGATGGATCATGACTTGGAGAAGTGAAGCATAACCAGAATAAGTAACTATTGGTTCCAGCAGCTAACCTGATAACAAATGATATCAATCTGTAAAGGGTGAGGTCATGCCACTGCCAGTGGGAATGCAACACAAACATTAAACAGTTAATTACATACATTTTCTACTGTAGTGATCTCATGGAGTTCCTACATCAGGCAGCATAATGTTGATCAACTACAACTCCTATTCCAAGTGCATTTTAACAACTGGATACAGTGGCTCAAAAGACTGTCCCAATGTTTTATACTTTTTAAAAGATGACATTGGCATGAAGGATTGGAAATTTCTAATATTCTGGTTAAATCAAATACTATGGCATCATAGCTACAGATTGCATTTAGGCTTATGTAATTTGATTCAAAACTGATGGAGTAATGGCCACTTTAATCACTCATTGGGACAGTTTTTTGAGCCTCTTTACTTTGCAGGTTCATCCCTATTTTAGTCAGAAATAAAGAGTAAGTTGCATGTGGGAATATTAACAGAGTCATGCAACCATGCTTGAATATATTTAAGAGTGATTCAAGTTGGCTGAACCACATCTTGACCTTCAACTCCATCATAAAAGCTACTCCTTCTGCACAATGCACTATTGTTGCTTTCTCTCCTTGCTCAAGAGTAATTGCTGCATCAAATTGAGGCTAAAACTGGTCTACAGAAGTCTACTATTGGGAGGATTGGTAGAGAGTTGGAGGTGGACAAGGAAACCATCCTAGAGGTCACCCTGCTAAGCTTACTCCATGCAATAAACAGGCTGTTGTTTGCCAAATCTCAACCAGGAGACTTGATACAGCTGTTCAGGCCACCAATTTTATCAACTCTCCTCAGACTATCTGGAATGTGCTGAAGAAGGAAGAGTATTGGTCTGTTACAAAGAGGAAAGTTCCTATGCTCAAAGCTAGATGTTGGCAACTACAACTTAAATGGGCTCAAGAGCATCAAAACTGGATTGTGGAGACTGGAAAAGAGTGTTGTGGACAGATGAGACAAAGATTAACAGGATTGAGTTAAATGGGAAGCAATATGTGTGGAAGCTACAAGGATAATGCATTTTAAACCAAACCACTACACCTACTGTGAAACATGGAGGAGGGAATAATCTCATAGTATGGGGCTGTATGGGTTGGAATGGGGTAGGAAAGCTGGTGGAGGTGGTGGAGGATGCAGAGCAGTACTGTGAAATTTTGGATGATAGAGCAAAGGAGAGCTTTGAGAAGTTGGAGATGGAGGAGGGTGCCTGCTTACAACAGGACAATGACCCCAAACACAACTCCAAGAGGGCTAGCAAGTGGTCTGAAGACAACAACTCTGATGTCCTCTGGTGGCCAGCCCAATCCCCTGATTTTAACCCTATTGAACACCTCTGGAAGTACCTCAAGGAGCAGCTTAGGCAGTATGAAACTCCTTCTCATGGTGTAGTGTGCATAAATTGTGGAAGAGGGTTGCAAAGGAGTGGGATGAAATACCACCAGAAGTATGCTAAAGACTGATAGAAAGCATGCCTGGAAGGATTCAAGCAGTTATCAAGGCAAATGGAGGACATATAAAGTATTAAATACCAAAATTAGAGATGCTCAGAAAAATGTCCCAATGAGTGAATATTTTAAAATGATCTCTGTCAGTTTTGATTCAAATTCATAAGCCTGAATGCAATTTGTAACTACAATACCATAGTATTTTACATGATTTAGCCAGAATTTTAGGTACTTCCAATCCTTCATGCTAATGATGCAAAATGCAGAGGTTTGTCTTTGTTTGTCTTAGAGACTTGATCAAATAACCACAAATGAACAGGTTCAAGGGCTTGAAGTACACCCTTAGAATCACACTAGTTTTATAATGTAACAATAGATTGATTGAAATCGATTTTACTATTAGTTCAAACCATAGCTTAAACAAATAAACAGGTTCAATTTATCAAACAAAACCTTTAAAATGCAGCTTTATTTGCAAATTATAGGCCTAAGTAATGCACTCCCTGGGGATTCTGAGCTGCACACCAAACATTGCTTGTCATTCTCAAAATCCTCCCTCCCTTTTATACCACCCTCCTTATACACAGACCACAATGCACCATGCATGCTTCTGTTGTCATTCTGGTCTTTCATTATCCTATGCTAACAATTTTTGTGACTCTGCATGCTTGGCAAAGGCTAATGCCCCATTCCCCTTGCCTATAATCTGTCCCTTTTCTTTTTCAAAATCCTTCTCTAACCTCCCCATCCTCTCTAAGTCCAATTGAGGGTCATTTTGTGTTACTTGAGGGAGGGAGGTGGTCATTGGGCTGGGGAGGGTGGGGAGTGCTTTCTTGGCATCAGTTAAGCAGTAACCAACCTGAGCTGGCACTGCCACCTTGTTAGGTGAGTCTGGCCATCACTGCAATCATTGCATTGATCACTAACATGGATTACTCTCAGATCTTTTGTCTGTTGTGCTGCTAAGGTGTCTTTCTAGTGCTCTTCTGAGATCATTGGTGTCTTAAGTAAATCCCCTTTTCTTTGCCTGGCATTATTGCTTACAGTTTTTAGCAATTGTTTTACTGATATATATTGAGGGGGACTGTCAGGACCACAGTCCTGGAGGAGGACTCTTACAGGAGCCAAAACCACCTTGGGAAGATGATGCCAACAGCAAGTATGTAAATAGGGAAAGAAACTAAGAAACTAAGAAATGAGAGCGAGTAATGAATGGAGAGAAGATCAGATAACAACAGAACACAAACAAGATATCAGGTAATGTCAAGGCTGGGGTGTAGCTACAGACTAAGGAACCTTATATAGCTGTAGGACACTGCCAAAAGGAGAAGATGGAAGTGATCTAAGTCAGGTGGGAGTGATCTAACACAAGTGGAAGTGATCTAAGTCAAGTGGAAGTGATCTAAGTCAGGTAGAAGTAATCTGAGTCAGGTGGAAGTGATCTAAGTCATAGCAGGAAGTGATCTAAGTCATGAGGAAGTGATTTGGAACAAGGAAAGCAATCCTGGAAGTGATCTTGGGCAGGTGGAAGTGATCTGGGACAGGTGGAAGTGATCTGGAACTTATGGAAGTGATCTGTGCCTGTGGGAATTATCTGGAACAGGAAAAGCAGTCCTAGAGGTGGCTAAAACCTGGATGTGGCTGAAACAGGACTGTGGCTAAGATCTGGGGGTGTGGCTGAGATCCAGAGAGGGACTTTGTAGAATCTGAGGTTGGATAATGGTGAAGGGAAGGGGGGAATGGAATGGGTCACGATAGGGACTTTTACTTATTTTGTCATCTCTTTAGTAAGAGATGGCATAACACCAATGTCATCTTTCAAGAAGCATCAAACATTGGGACAGTTTTTCAAGCCACTGTAAGTTCAAAAAAATTGTTGATTTTCTTGCATTCTTTGCAGCATCTCTAAGCTCCTTATTTCTTCTGGCCACCATTGATCTCCCAGCACCTGAATATGCAACTTCAAAGCCATCTTCTGAGTCTCCAGAACAGGATTTGATGTCAAGTTCTACATCATATGGCATGAGTGCATGGCTTTATTCATTTTCTGAATCCAAGCCCTCAAGAACAAAATTAGATCAAGTTTAGCAACAGGACTACCATCTATGAGGCCAGTTGCTTGAAGTTCTCTGAGCTTTTGCTTACTGTAGGCATGATATTTTCTGTACAATTCACACAGAACCAGCTCACTTGATTTTTTTCTTCTTGCAACTGAAAATTAGATTTCTCACATAATCTGGTGATTTTTTAGAGATCTCATTTTTTGTCATAGATGTGATATATACATTGTTGGATGTATTGTTTGCAAAGTAGTGGAACAAGCAGTCTGCTACCTTGTTGAGCTCTCCTTTCATATAGGTGATGTCGAAGTTAAACCCTGATATAAAGTTCCATCCATCATTGTTGACATGGGATCAGATTCTGTTGAGCTTTGAAAAACTCAAGGGCCTTATGATCTGTGATAACATGAATCCTATACCCCAGGAGTTTGTCTTCCCATTTGAAGAGGGCCTCCAAGATGGCCAGCATTTCCGATTCATGCATGGCACAATTTTGTTGTGCGTTGGTAAACTCTTCAGACATGAATCTGCATGTATATGGCTCTGATGCCTATCTTTGAGGTTAAGCATAAAATGGAACATGCCCATGAATTTTTTTTGCATACCTCTTAGAGCTTTAGTTACTTATGGACTCTACGTATTAGCTGATGGAACCTTAGATTGAGATACTTGCAGTATCTGTGATCTTTTAGGTACAGAATTCAGCCGTTGACTGAGGATTAAGATACTTACGGTATCTGGATCTTTTAGGTCTCCACGGTTTGGATTCCAACAAGCACCCCTCTTCCCTTGCAGGGCAAATCACAGATAAGGCCTAAATTGGTTGTCCTAAGTCAGACATGATATGTCCTGGTTGGGCCTGGGCTTGATTCGTTATTTCCGGGGACAATGCCTTCGTAAGTGTGTCACTTTTGAATACTCCACAGCTCTAACTGCCGAAACAACCCTTCACCAAAGCTTCACCAATGAACATCAGAGCACTTGAGCTCTTACAATCACCTCATGACATAAACACAAGGTTCACTGCGATACTTGCGTCACTATCTAAATATGTTTCCTAGCGAGCGACACCAAACATTAAAGTTATTTCTGAATCCTCTCCTTATGCGGTGAAAATTCGAATTCCATGCATGTCCATCGCAAGCAAAATAAGGTGCTACCGATTTGCCGGTACCATTTCCAACCTCGCTTCCCGGTTGCGATCAGTTTCACTATGCCAGTACATATATATAATGACTTTCCAAAGAGCACTCTTTGACAGGCGCCCCTTTTCAGTCGTCGGAACGATGTCGTCCAACATTCCACTTCTGTTCCAGCCTCTCAAAATTGGCACAATGACTCTCCAACATCGTGTTGTTCTCGCGCCCTTGACACGATATCGAGCATCGAAATCCCATGTCCCTATACTTCCCCTCATGAAAGAGTACTATTCCCAGCGTAGCTCCACCCCTGGTACTCTGCTGATTTCTGAGGCCACTGTCATCGCTCCACAGGCAGGGGGAAATGCCAACTGTCCGGGAATCTGGAACAGCGAGCAAGTTAGCTGCTGGAAGGAAGTGCGGCGTCTGCTTCATAATCGCTGTACGCATAACTGACATTCCTGTGTCAGATCACTGATCAGGTGCATGCTAATGGATGCTACATATTCATGCAACTCTGGGCACTCGGGCGTGCTGCATTACCTGATATTCTTGAGTCCGAAGGGCACTCTTACGTGGCTCCATCGCCTATACCTCTTTCATCAAGGCCGTTGCCGCCTCCGCGTGAAATGACAACAGACGAGGTCAAAGAGTACGTACATTTGTATGCGCAGGCTGCAAAGAACGCTGTTGAGAAGGCTGGTTTTGACGGTGTTGAAATTCACGCCGCCAATGGGTACCTTATCGACCAGTTCCTTCAAAGCGGCAGCAATCAGAGATCTGATGAATATGGAGGAAGTCTTGAAGGACGTAGCAAGTTTGGGCTTGATGTTGTTGATGCCGTGGTAAAGGCAGTCGGGGCAGAGCGAACAGCCATCCGCTTGAGTCCGTGGTGCCCTTGGCAAGGTCATGTCATCCCACCTTTCTCACATCTGAGTGGATTGCTACTGACACTGGACATTCCAGACATGTGCAAGGAAGATCCAAGCGCACAATTCTCATACTTTGTCTCTCAGCTCAAAGCCCATCACTCCAACTTGGCATTCCTCCATATTATTGAACCTAGGATCCTTAGTAACACGGATCGGGTCTGTGGAGCCCATGAATCATGCGACTTTATCCGTGACATCTGGTCTCCCGTGCCGATAGTGTCAGCCGGAGGATACACACGCGAGAATGCTATCCAAGCTGCTGAGGAACGCGGAGAGCTCATTGCGTTTGGTCGATACTATGTGTCGAACGTGAGTGAGTTTGATACGATAACCTGGCAGATCTGACGCACTTTCAAGCCTGATTTGCCATTCCGTTTAATTAACAACATTCCGCTAGCACGGTACGACCGGAATACGTTTTTCGGGGTTGCCGGTGATCAGAAGGGAACAGAACATGGGTATATCGATTACCCCTTTGCGGGGGACAGATTTACAGCACAGCTATAAACAATCTATCTCCATTACGAGATTGTGGGAGTCAAGCGTACATTCCCGTAATAAAGCTTAGTATGTAGAGCGCGACGCACTGATTAGTTAGTACGCCCCAGGATCTTCGCGACAATAGCTGTTGAACACGATCAAGCAGAAGACTACGGGCACATCAGAAGTACAACTCTTGCGCTGAAGATGGTAGAAAGAGAAAGCCAACTTCGCAAGATATGAACTGTGGAAACTCGGAATGCCATAACGCCAACCTGAGATGCAACTGGCATTTGGTAACGTGCGAGGATATGTGAACAATTTTCCTGAGATGACGGAGACAGCCCCAGAAGAACGACCCGATCATACGGAGCATTGCTATTACATCCCAAGGCAGCAGCGTCGGAGTTGTCGAATGCGGAAGATTCACTTCATTGTTTGTTGTTACTGTATTATTTGTATCAGATCTACTTATCATCTGATACTATCAAAAGTTTCTTTCGGGAGACTGGAAGGAGTTCACTTAGCCTCCCCACACCGACATGTCCAAACAAGACTTAGCGTGCTCGGTGGAATTATCCTGTTGATACTTGCTTGGTGCGGGAAGACACGTGGGCTGAGTGCATCTGGGAGAACTAAACTCGGTTGAGATTGCTGGGCTGTGCACGTGTGATTACCTCCAAGGGAATGTCAGTGTAGGGGAGAATTAGGCGAGTTTCGCATCCCAGATCCTCTCCTCCCGCACCCATTCTTGACTCGTGGTGTTTGTCGATTCAATGCCATTGTTTGGCAGAAGCTGGTCGGGGACGGTAGGGCACAAGTCATGATTTGTCCCATGCATCACAGATGGAATGGAACACCACTTACCTCAGAATTCTCGTGAACGCGTGCTTTCTTATCAGAACCACTCCGTAAAGTTCACCTCTCAATGGCTCGAACGGCGCGGCTTTGCTAAGTCAGTCGTCAACTGTTTCTCGCACCTTGCCTTATCTCCCTTTATTTTTCTTTAATTCACATTTAAAAAATTCTTTCTTTTTCATTCTATATCTTTCCACTCTAGTAGTATCTTGAGTGATCCTGCTCGTCTCATTTGTCGTCACTCCAAGAGTTTCTATGCCTACCGTCTCGTTGCATAGAAACTGTAGAGGTTGATCAACGATAAGTCAACGAGGGTCAACGGCGTCGGTCCTTACCCGCATAATCCAACGATTTCAACAAGGACATTGAGCAATAGGTTATCGTACGTTAAAGGAACGAGATAAAATGTAATGAATAAGGATCGCTGAGTGCTTGTCTTAATCCGAGATTTTTAAGTCAACAAGAGGACCAGACTATGTAGCCTACCGCCCTGCCATGTTACAAATAACTTGTGCCCTCGTCCATTCCGTAATACCATCAGTCGTTCCAGATATCGCCCTCCAGACGAGTATCCTACTAGTCACAACACCCCACAATTCCGACGCGTCCTTGAGCGTCATCAAGATACGCCAAAGCGCTTCCACGCTTTGGCCCCATACCTGCAGAGGAGCACAGTTCTGTGTTTCATGTATGGTATGAGAGCGGTAGAGGTGACGGGGATGAGAATCGAGTTCGAGGGGACGCGAAGAGATCGAAGGCGGTACAGTCACGGAACCCTCCAGATCCCTAAGGCACGCTACAAGTTTTTGTATGAGAAGAGCTAGATTTGCTACTTGGGGTCCTGGCAAAAGACTCAGCCGTAGAGCCGCTGCAATAGCTAGCGGGAAAACGAAAAAGGCGTTGGCTAGTAAATCGTATGCATCAGATAAGACGAGGGGATACTGGCATGGCAAATCAACGTACAAGACTTTGGATCATCTAACAAGATCAGAAGACATCGACAGATCACTGCACGCCATTCTCCCCCAGTCGACAATTCTAGTTTACCTGGGTCTACGATGGTCATGATATTGTCTAGAATCTTGACCCATTCGACACCCTCGACGCCGCTCGACGTCATCAACTGGATCTCGATCCATGATAGGAGTCCTGACTTCAAGATCAGTGATGTGGTGGCCTGAACGTTGCACGTAAGATTTGCGAGAACCTGTCGATTGATTGATACATGCCCCTCCAAATAAAATTCAAATAAAAAGCAATTACTTACATCGAGTATGCCAGCACGGAAAGCACGGTCGTCTTCTGAACATTGGAATAGGCTAGCGAGCAAATCCCAGGTATGCCGGCCTTTAAAAACTTTCCAGTCATCAGTGCTCATCATGCCGTCCGACAAAAAGCGAATCATCCATCCGCGCTCCTTCTTCCAGTCATCGGAGCTGCAATAGAGCATATTGTAGAGCAGTGGTACATCATTTATATCAAGCTCTGGGCGCTGTAAGAGAAATCGGGCAGTGATAGGATATATGAAGTTCGAAGGATAAAATATTCCTCGGAGTGAATGCGAAAGAAGAAGCGTGGTGTAGGATGGGAGTCTTCGTGGAGGCCCGTTAGAGGGAACAGGTAGCACATTCTTTAGTAATGTGAGAATATGTAAAACATGGACACGCTCTTGCAAATCGGCGTTCTTTTCTATATTGAGTCAAGCTGATCAAGGAACATAGCTAACCACGAACCTCAAGGTATTGCCACAATCCCGCCAACTGGCACAGGGCAATGTCGCGAATCATTTCACACTTCGATGACAAAGCCCGAATGAACAAGCTCACAATATTCGTTCTGAAAACCTCGACCCATGCAAAACCAGACTCCGGAGGATTCTCCGCCAGCATCTGAGCAAAAAGCAGCATTAGGAAGATGGGGTCGTACAATTGCACTTCATGGGAAGAAGCTTTCTCCGTTGTTAGATCATCGAGTCTCCTCCACGAAGGGAAATTAAGACATGTTCGGAGCACTAAGATGGGATCGAGACCCTGTATTGCCTCCAATGATGTAGATGAAAGCAGATTAGGTGTCGGCGACCATTGGCAGAGGATAGATGAGATGGCAACCTTCCGTTCAGTCTCGAAAAGGCGAAATATCGACAGAATGAGGCCGTCAGCCTTCGATAATGTCCCACGATAAATTTTGATGAGAGGTTCAATATGTGTTATCTGACATGTGTTGGCCAGATGAAGATTGAAAAGGGTGTGTAACAGCTGAACAACGGCGTCTCGCATCGAAGCAGTATCAGGCGAAACGTTGCCACAATATTTGAAGAAGTTGGCATGCTGCAGGATACCTTGCAAATGCCGATTGACCACGACAGGCTGAAATAAAGGTTAATCATGGTACAAACAACGTGAAGACTATGACACTACCTTGAGATGTACACGAGGCAACAATGCAGTGACGAACTCTACAGCCGCCAAATGAGAAAGTCGGCTTTGAATCGCTACTCCCAAAACGGTTTCCACAAGATGAGGCTTAATCCCGACCGCGACATGTACGAGCGAGGCTGTATAGAAGGTAAGAGTAGGGTGACATGGTCATAGGGAAGGATGTCATACTCAGATCTATCAAAGTCTCATTCAGAGATGGATCTTCCTCCTCGGTGAAGTATCGGATAGCCCATTGTATGCCATGATTCACGAGTTCTTTTATGAAATCTCCGGTTAGTCGAGGAAGACGCGCGTGCAGGAATTGTCCGATCAAAAGTAGCTCTGAGTAGATTTCGGAGACAGGCAATGTCTGAACGGTACGGACGAGAATTGCAAGAAAATCTGCCATGTTTGAAGGTATGAAACACGCCATAAGTGATAAACAAGCACCGCCTTTTAAACGTATTGACTGGGGAGTCTTATTATCGAGCACTATATGGAGAATGCGCGAAAAATGAGTGATCCAACAATCGTGCTCAGCGAGCTCTTCCTCTCCAGACGAAACAACGTCAAAGAAGGCGTGCACGACAATGATGAAATGTTCTGGGGAACGCGCGGTACAATGATCAGTCGAAAGCCAAGAAATGAAACTGTCCCGAGGCAGATGCCCCGAATAGAGAAGGCCTGATACGATTGCGACTGTCGATGCGGTCCACGAATCCTGGCTCAAGAAGGATTGGACTGGTAGATCGGTAGGCCAAACATCTAGACCCCGGGACCACCGTGATTCTGCGCGCTTCACGACATCAATCAAGTTCGTCTCGTCAAATGCCTCTCTACACTGACCACCATCATGATATGCAGGAAGCGACGATTGAATGGCAATCGCTATCAACTCCTCTAGAGCAGTAGAGACGGTCATCGAGTAAAGAGACAAGAGTAAGGACATCCTGTGAATCAATGCCCGTCCAGGTTCCGACTTTGACGTCGTCATTAACTTGATGGCAGAAAGAACAGGTTCCAAAAGGGCTACGAGTGTTTCAGCGGAAAGAGAGTCCGAGGAGAGGGAATCCAGAAGGCTAAACAGTTCTTGGTGTTGGATGTAGTTGATCCAAGGAGAAGCGAGTGAAAACTGCGTAAACGTTCTCTAAATGGCCCAATTCACTATGTATTCATGCATACCTGAGCAGGATCATTGATCGTATCCGACATTAGGACTCCAAGCCAGTATGCACTAGGAATAGCCAACAACTCCCTATCCAGAGGATTTGTTGGATCTAGAACCTCTCTAATGAGATGGTGGAGCCCTTGACAACAGTTGAATTCGAAGATACAATTGTGAAAGTCGAACATACCTTCGCGCTCGGCGTTTGATAGCGAACCAGATATTAGATAAGGCTTGAGATTAGAGCGAATGAATACTGCCTCCTTGAGTATCATGAAATCGCTTGATGGAAGGACAATCGATCCTCTCTTCAGAATTGATCCTAACAGAAAGAATAGGTCCCTCGTCTGCTCAACATAACTACCCGCTAGCCTGTGACCAACAAGGCGTACAGCCCTCTTTCCATCTCCAAGGTTAGGTTCACAACCAAAGGCTGCTTGCGAAAGAACTTCACGACAAGCTCCATCTGCGATTTGAGACGGACCCGCATGGAGGAACAAGTAGTCGAATAGAAGGCTGCAATACACAATCAAATACCAAACTCGTTCAACAAAAACAACAATGAACTTACTATGTTCGTGCTTCCGGGTAAAGAGAACCTACGTCGAGACCTTTCCAGAGAGACCCTGTCTCTGGAGATAGAGATTCTAGGACCATGGAAAGAGCAGGAGGGTAAAGCTTAGTCAAAACGGCCACCACACGCGCAATCTCATGTGATCCAAATTGACCGTCCACAAGACGAAGCCAGTCTACAAGTTCATACGCAGAAGACTTGCGTGCCTCCTTCGTAGTAGCTGCATACGAAGATGAAAAATGAATTTTGAGTTGCATCATGAAACCAGGAGCCACCTACAAACAGGTATCTCTTCAATAATCGATAAAAATGCCTTTGCCTCGTCCGAAACGCTCTGCAAAGAGAAATCATCCGGGAACAAAGCCATCCTTAGAAGATCGATTTCTTTGCGGACTGCAGATGTAATAACAGGATAATCGGGGAAAAGCTTCTTGGCCTGTAGTATCACACTGAATTTATCCGCAACGGCACGGAGGAAGCCGAGATCCTGTTGATTACTCGACAAACGGAACACAAGCTTACGGACAAACGACGCAATAGCGAGAACGTCAGATGGCGAGAGCATCTTTTTGGAAACCTTGATCTCCAGCTGCTCGAGAACGGTCATCAGAAGAGGACCAGGCAAGGATTCATCCCTGTCAGTCATGGACTGGCTCTGAGGGACGGTGAGTTCTGCGAGCACATGTAGATCTTCGAGGTAACGGTATGGCGTCTTGAGACACCTCTGAACACAGTCATCTAAGAATGTGATCACACTCTCGCCTTCGTCCGTCAAGATTGCACCGTCAGGGGATTCTGTTCCACGTCTTCTGTGGGAGGTAGGGAGAGAGAGTAGCCAGAGATGGGGTTCGGTAGGGTCGTCCTGAAACATAATACTTTCCCCCAGAGTATATTCGAGAAGGTCGGACAACGCCATGCGTATTGCGTGAATATTGGTGGTTATGAATGCATTGAGAAGGACAGTAAGATAGCTCTGTGAAGTGGAGCCTGAATCAAAGACGAGCTGTAAGCGAAGAGCCTGCGGCATCGAAAGATCATACCTATCCTCCCGGACCACCCGAACTGATCACTATCCTTTAACAACCGCAGAACATGCAGCTGCTGTACTACATGTAATCTCATGGCAGCCGTCATCTCCTCGTCTCCGCTCTCCGCTATTGTCGTCTTCTCCTTCCCAGCAAAACCCTGCAGGAGCTTCCCAACATCAAATCGAGCTTCCGCGACCACCATCGGCAAGCATCTCTGATACATCCAAAGAAGCCTATGCGCACTTTCGGACAGCAGCGCGATACGTGTCACATTCGACGTAGGCGCAGTAACACCTGACGTCGTCGTCGTAGTCCCGGGCACCTCGACGAATTTCTGCTGCGAAAACGCAACAATCACTTGAAAATCTGGAACCCTCCTCCTCACTTCCTTCTCAACGTCCTTCCTCCTTCTACTCCACTGCCCTTCAGTTTCATTCTCCTCAAGCGCCACCTTGACCTCTAAAAACAGCTTAAGCACGTCCTCGTACTTAGCCAGGCACTTCGCTAGCGCAAGCGCTGTGCAGTGTTGTACCAGTCCACTGGTTGATTGGAGACCTCTGGTAAAATGGACCTTGGTATGGACGGAGGGAAGGATGCTTTCAATGATGGTGGATAATGGTGGAGGCGTGGGTTGGTAGAGAGCTGTGCCGATGAGGTGGAAGGACCATGTGGGTACCGGCTGTGAGAGAACGGAGCCGAAGAATGATATGTTCGCTATCCATTTAGAGGAAAGGCGCGGTTCAAGGGTGAGGGCGGCTCCTGACCAGTACCTACATACACATAAACAGATGGTCAAGACGAAAGAAGGCGAACGACGCACCCAGCCACGAGTTCTGGGCATGCAGCCAGGATTTTTAAGGCGAGCTCCTGTTGTCGGAGGTCCTCATTGACCTTGAGGGTCTTCAAGACATTCGCTAGAATCCTGTTGTATATTTTTCCTCGGCCCGGTTCATCTTCACCATCAGACTCGCGCGGGTACCATCCTCTGTCCTTGAAGCATATCCCTGTCCCAGGGCGTGTGCAAATGGCGAGTAAAAAGTGGTGTACAAGGTCTGCAGGCACATGGTCCGGGTCGTCATCCTCAGCGACCTTGCGATCGTAGAGTTTTAGAAGCTGCAATCGAGGTAAGTAGTACTCGTACGACAGACGGAGAGGCTCACGTGCGAAATGGTAATCTCGTTGAACAGATTGATCTTCAATGTCCTTTTGATTTTGGGATCCGACCAGAGTCCGGCCCAACATATTTCAAGAACTCTCCGAATGATGCTGTAAGAGTCTTGAACGAGGCCTTTGAATATCGAGAGAAACGGTTCCCGGTGCTGCTCGATGAACGTCGCCTTGGCCTGAGCCGGGCTGTCTGATCCCACAAATGAGAGGATGAATAATATATACAGTGTTCTGATGTCTAGTCGCGAATGAGAAACAGGATAGATGAAAACCATAGCACTCACCAGGCTTCGCGAGAGCATCGAAAGTGTCGGATGTGGATTTGCGACGCATGTTCAAAAGTTTGGGAAGAGACTGGACTACACGCATCAATCGCGAATGAATGGATACCAGACTTGAATTTCTACTACCTTGAGCTCCCAACCAAATGCCTCTGATACAGACTTCTTCTCACGACCGCCCGCGAATGACGACATTGCATTGAAGAGTTTCAAGGTAACCAGAATCAATTCTGCATGCGAGCCGCCGAGATACGAGTTCAAACGCCGTGTGTACGTTTGTGCGAGTATAGTTTTGATTATAGGTTGTCCAAGAGCTTGATATGTATAATGAGACGACGTAAGCGTCAATAGAGACGACAAGATAGATATCAGAACTGCGAGAAGTGAGTTTTGTCGCTAAAAAGAATAAATTAATTGGATTGTAGATTGAAGAATTGATAGTTACCTGTGTGAGACTATCCCATAAGCCGAATATATCGTGCGCCCCATGAACATTGTTAAGCCAGTCTTTAACAAGCAGTAGCCTAGCATCCTGAAGCGTGATCGCATCTTCTCCAGGTCGAATCGACAAGTGGTTGCGCAAAGCCGTCAGATCTGATACAAAACTTATTAACAACTTGGGACCTAGCCGAAGAACCATACCCACCAAGTATCATACTCTCATGATTCTGAGAACGCAATACCGAACTAATGTCTGCCACACTCGAAAAAACACGAGCATGATGATTTTTTTTTCGTCCCGCCGCCGTTCGAGAATGCTGGACAGATAAAGTAGGCATACCAGTAAGATACACTCTATCGCATGGCCCCTCGCGATGTGGAACGTTGCAAAAATATGCACGTGACATTCGCGTGTCACATTCAAACTCTGTCCTCAATGCAGAAGTTTCATTAAAGCTTGCAAGCGCTTGAAGCTCGAGGAGGTTTACGTTAACAAAATTGACGACACCCAGGTTACTTGTAAGAAAATGTAGGCACAAAAATACATGATTTGATTATGACAAATACAACGTCACATCTTCATCACAGAGTCGCGACTCGTCACCCAATCTGCATGAAGAATTACTGGAGATCAGCCGGGAGAGCATCGTACTATAACACACTCAGTAAATAGGTGTTCCAAGTGACCATACCAGACGAAGGCTTACCGCAGGGCATAGATCCTCCCAGGCCTTGTTGGGATGGATATCTGCACGATCAGTGCCATCACTGGCGCCAGAGGCCATGACAGTCGCAAGTCCTGCTTGCATGTGCCAGAAGATATGGCAGTGGAAGAACCAGGTTCCTAAGCAAAAATAAGTCATTGCTCCAACACTGAGCTGCATAAGAAGCGACCCACCTGGCCTATCGGTAACGAATCGGAGAAAGACGCCCGAATTTCCGACACCGGCCGTCTAGGGCGGAAATTGTCAGAAACAGTGTGCCTCGGATAGAAATGTTGATATACATCACGACGGATGGGATCCACGGTGTTGATTATGTCAGTGGTATTTGACTTGATAAGGAAGAAATTGTTCTAACGAAGCATCGTCAATAGATATAGTCTGACCATGCCCTACAATTGGGATACGCACCCCATGAAGATGGAATGCTGTAAACAAAATCATTTAATGTGTTTTCCAGTGCGGTCGATGGTTGATAATCTACTTACGATGAGCTTCGTCATCATCACTATTAAGAAACAGACATGATCAGACCAGCTCGGTAACATGAGTATGTATCTTACTTAGGAAGGAAGTGAATCTGGATGACAGAGTTGGCGGGCAGAATGAAAGTGTTCTCCGTGGCATTGAAGTCAGCTGCCATGTTAGCACCGTCCAAGACTTTGACGAGCGTCGGGACTACAGGAGATAAGTACGAAACGTTGTTGACGTTCCACTGTGCCTTCCCAGGCGTCTGAAATCATCAAATGAGTTTCAGGACTCATAGTCTCAGTCCCCGGGTACGATGTGCTACGTACCACCATCAGCTCGAGGGTGATGTTAACATCAGACGGGGGAGCCTGCGGGTATAATCAAAAATTCATAATTTGATGAAACAAATAGAGACACTGACAGCTTCAGCAACGAGGGGCTGAACAAAGAAATGAGCATACACCTCCCAACCCATCGCAAGCATTACTTACACGGAGATTGGCTTCAATGAGAGCGTTGGGGTTATCCGGGCCAAGAGTCATGGGGGTCACAGGGTCAGCAGCAGGTGCACCGGCATATCTCAAGATAGCACGCGAGAGGGTCGCGTTTTCTGGTTGTCTGTGCATAAGTGCACTTGAATTCGGCTTAACAGATTGCACTGACGATTCGGATTAACAGCAGGATTGCCACCAACGAAAGGAGCGTTAATCCAGTAATTAGCAACCGGTTGATTGGCTTCGAGCTAATCAGAATCAATAGAAGTTTCTTTGAAAAAGGCAAGCTGAACATACAACGACCGAGTAGCGTTGACCCGCAAGCATTTGGATCTCGTTCACGACCATCGGAGTCGTAGGAGTCCCGTCGGTTTCAATAATGGCTTTACAATTCGTCTTAGACAATAACCAAGTCACAATTTAAAGAACGGATTGCGCACTGAGATCGTGACCATCGACAGACATAGTGAAGACATTGCGAGCCGACTGGTTGATGATGCGGAATCGGTAGCGCTTGCCAGACTCGACATTCTGAACAAAGAACGGCACTTCTGGACCACCATTGAAGCGTCCGACACCATTAAAAGTGCCAGAATCAGAGACGGGTACGATACCGGTGGCAACATAACCAGCGAGCATGGTAACGCTTGAGTTGTGCCACCAGTCACCTATAGTCACTCGTGAGATAGCAAGTTGATCAACGGGTTGGACCTAGACCCTCACCGATTTGCCAGATCTACAAATGACACTGAGTCTTCGATATTGAACGATCAAAATTGTTCATTCACATACCGTGTTCTCATCATCAACATCATATAGGTGAGCCAAAGGATCTTCAGGATCTTTATGACGGTGGCCATCATAATCGACTTGACATCGTGCATGAAAATTAGAAACGCACCATAAACGATGAGAGCTCCACGGAGACCCTAACCAGTGAATGAGCGATTGTCAGACACAGAAGGAACAAATAAGCTTACGTCTACATACTGAACACTGAGCTGGCTGTATAATTGTTTCAGCATCTCGAAACTCGTGATGCTCTGATGACCGTACCTGTGATACCAGTATGTACCAGTTTGGTTCAGAATGAGTGGAACATCATAGACGAAGCTAGCATTAGGTCCGACAGGGCAGGTGGTGACGAATGGCGTTCCTTCGTGGAAGCTATTCTGCGTCGTGAAAAAGATGCCATCGAAGTCCTGATAACAAGAAGTCAAGTGGGATAAGATCCGAGCACCCACAAGAATTCTTACCAAGCTGGTGCTGCGACGCATTGTTGGGTCAGTCTGTGCGATCCATGTCACATAGTAGTTGGAAAAGGACGGAAGTAGATACTAACAAGGCGGTTATTCATCGTCACTCGAAGGAAGTCACCTTTGTTGAGAGTGATCAGAGGGCCGGGATACCTGACTAGCATCAGCCACTGCTCAGTGCTGGATAGAATTCACGGATATTCACTGTCCGTTGGCAGTAATAGCAGCTAGGGGCCAGGTCAGCAGAGAACATAGTAATATGACGACGATGAATACCCCTTTCAAAACCGTCGGGGGCGACTTGGGCATTCTCGATGTTCAAAGTGACCTCCTTGAGGTTTCGTGGTTTGATGGCAACTCCATTAGCAGGATGGGGCCTGAAAAGGGCTAAGAGAGCTGATGTAAGTAACAGGAGCTGCATGATGGGCAGTTAACGAGAAGAGTAAGACGTTTGAGCTTTTGTACTGTTCTGGTGAGGTTTCAAGTCCGCAAAAAGGACTCGGAACCTGTACATTCCTTGGGTGCGTGATAGATCCCACGCAGGGGGATAATACACGGTGAGAGGCATTAAGTCACAACGTGCTTCCACAGAATTCTGAATAGTGATCACTTCAAGGGGATTGGACAGAACCAAGAGATCATCAGGAGTATGCGGTTGCGAACAATACACATAGAGGCCAAGACAGGTTTCGTGAGAGTAACCGGGAGTTGTTCGAGTATTGAACCAGGAAATAATCTTCGCAGCATCAGGAATCCGAACGAAGGGTACCAGAGTAAGAATGAAACGCGAACGCAACGAACGACCATAGAAGGAAAACCTGCGTTTAACACGATATTGTCTAGCTTTGTAAACAGAGCTCACGAGTCCGTCGCAATAGCGCTGTTGTTCTCTGCCTTGAGAGTGCGACCGTGAATACTCCTGGACCTGGCAACATATTCTTGGCCGCCACCAAAGAGAGACTTTGTCTGACATATGACAGATACAATTAGTATTATATTCGCATGCGTGCCGCGGGGCCGCGATCGAAACGGGGAATGTGTGGCTTTTGATTCAAATCCTTCACAAGGCCAGAAACCATAAATAAACTAATCTTCACATCTGGTCACTAAAAAGCTGTTGCTGCTTGACATGTTATGGGAGCCTAAAGCACATTACATTACGCTTGATTTGCTGAGAACCTCGATCAGTGCTGAAATTTGGCCTAAAGGATTCATATCAATTTCAAGACAAAGTCTTGACGCGATGCTGACAATGAACTCACTTAATCTTATCTACTCCTATCATGAGTCATGTGTTCGTTGTCCTTCACTAATGAAGAGGGAGAAGTTGCGAGAGAAACTGCCAGTGAGGGACGATGACTGGAGCCGGCGTACATTTCTTTCCGAGTGATCCGGAACCACGTGCCGTCGCCTACTTTCCGTTTCTCTACGAAAGCGCAGAAAACGCACATCCCCCTTTGATGAAACGCATGTCTACTTTGCGCCTCTAGCGATACAGAGGATGGCCGATCGTCGATATCAAGTTCATCATCCCTTTCATCAGATACGAATTCGAAATTTCAAGGTACAAGATGTATGACACGTAGTATCGATGATTGGACATCTACTAATAACATTTACTTACAGAAAGCGGGCTCCACGATGCCGTCAGTCTAGCAACTGATTTACATGAGTATCATTGAACCCTTCGCCTTTACGAGAGTTGCAAGGTTCTCAGCTTACCAGGAGCAATGAGTCGAAATACCCACTTTTTACTGAAAGTCCAGCACGTAATGTCAAAAAGCCGAGCCCGTTTCGCTCAGATGATCAATGCGAGATATTCGCCTTAGGGACCGAGAAGAAATAAGTGGCTTGATAACGTTCGAACTTCGAAGATCTACTTGGTGCTTCGTTGATTGATTGATGTGTCTCTCAATCTTAATTGGACTATTGTGCTGGCGGTTATTGTGCTGGCGGTTTGTATCAGTGTTCGTCGTAAAAATCCCTTTGCCATGATCTCCGCACAAAGCTCTTTCGGAAATGGTCAATGCCTCACGGTGCAGTCTCCATATACCCCGGAGCTCCGACGGACTTGGAGAGGCCTAAGAATATGATACTACGCATTGTGTTCTGGCTATCTATGGCAACTTTACTGGGAACGATACATTTTGTACGCTATTAATACCATTCCCACGTCCATGCACATCTACAATAACGATGGAAGGGAAAAGCTCCATTTAATTCATTGTCTCACAGATAACGATTGTTTGACTTGCCCTGGGCAAAACTTACTCCTTTTGCACTTACAATTCACACAGTATTCGCCATGGGTAATGTCAGGCTTCCATGTGTTCTAGATGAACAGACAGGTTAATGATGACACGCGTCCATCAAGACTCTGCATATGACCTCCGGTTTGACGTTGCCGGACAGGGTCCATCCGAATTCTAATCGACGGCATCCAAAGTTAGCCGTACGTGGCTGCCATCGTGCACAGTTATAAAGCAACAGCCGTCTCTCAGCTTGACACTAACCGGATATGTTTTCCCATCTTCTATAAGGTAGAAGCACGTTCTGTATTTCTACCACATGAACTTCACAGTGCCTCGATCTCGTGCCATCATTCACGCAACCGTGAGTCAAAATTTGTATGAGAAGATCCAATAAATCAACTCAAATTATGTTTGGCTGACTCCCAGGACAGTGTTCTTACAGAGGACATGAATAGTTATTCACCATAAGGAAGACCATGGAACGACTAGCCGGAGATCTTGTGAGCTTGCCTTTCCGTGTTCCTCAAAGCATCTCATAGTTTTGATTCTAGCAGGGTGCCCTATCAACGGCAGAAGCTCAACAATCATTCAAAGTGAGGATATTCTCCAAGAATGTTTCCCCGTAACATTGGTGCTCCGTGAGCTCAAGTCGGGGTAGGTCGCCTCATGAGATTCCTGCGGAGTACTTCTTTGACTTTCAGCCTTTGCTGTGATAAGCTGTATGTCAAATACAATGATCATTGCGTGTCCGATATGAGAGGTTCAATCACGCGTGGGATCATTCTTGACTTCAATGGGTAGAAGTTCAACGAATTTCCACCACCTACGAAAGATGACAGAACTTTGATGACTTAGGGTATCACAGGCCAATCGGATTATCTGTTTTCGTGAGCCCAACTTGTAGAATTTTCAGAGATGGGTCGTCAACGATTCTTGGAAGTCCAACTTTCCGGCCGAGTCTCATTTATATATCATCCTTTTTTCCAATCTGATGACCACCTGAATACGGAATGATAGGCCATGTCCTTCTGCAACACCATAAGTCCCATCACGCTGCCCTAATCAAATAATACTAAGTATATACGGAAGCTTTGGTTGCCCTTGATCATGACCTTGCCAATGACTAAATACTCGGCTGCAGTGACACCACGCGGCAGATAATGAATGAATGAATGAATGAGCTCTATTTATACCGCCGACAAGCCACAATGCTGGGCTAAGAGGCGGGGGCAAAGTAACAAAGTACTCTACTCCGATACTATCCCACCCCCGTAGTTCGGAGTACCCCATGAGTCGGACGTCACAATTTAGTCACACTCAGTCAAACGCCCTTTTTCAAACTCGGCCCAGAGAAAATTATGAGTAGAACGCGGAGAATACATCGGCGCGAAGGAAATTTCAGACTCCGCCTTGCCGTCGAATCGGCAGGCGTGACATTGACTCGACCATCATCCACGACGGAAGACAACTACAACACTGTTCCTGAACTCGAATCAAGTTGGAAACAGGTAAGTAGTCATACTGTTGTCTGGGTCTCAACTCTTGGACGTTCAACGTGGCTATTTGCTGCAAAACTTTTTTTGGTCCGACTCTAGGGGTACTCCGAACTACGGGGGTGGGATAGTAATGTAATTAATTATGTGTCTGTTGCGGCAGAGGATGAAATGTGCCAGAATTGTACGTGGTGCAATTGACAGGTGGACTGTTTGACTGTTCCATTAATTCAGGTCACAACTAGTCACATTTCGTATCATAAGTTCTCAATCTTTTCATGTTGTTCGTAGCTTTGCTGTCAATGCAGGTGTCTACAAGTTGTTCAGCTATATATACTCCATGATTACAGCCGCATGCAGCAATACGCGAGGTGCAATATATATCACCTTTTCTTTTCTGTATGTCTCGCTCCCAATCTGTATGTTCCACTCTGAAATGAAGAGCAGCCTCTTCCTCCCGCCTTCAGTGACGAGCAGCGGGTGAATTTGAGCTCTGTCTATAGTACCAGATTGAGAAGGAGGGGGCAGTATTTCGAGATCACGTCGGGCGAACAAGAAAACCGCAAAGCATCGCTGTGGCAATTACCTATAACTAAACATAGATGTGCAACTTGCCCCGATCCAGCTCAAGAGTTAGAATTCCAATAGTCTTACAATTTCTGTAGACTCACTACTCATGTTCGTTACTATCCTACTAATCTTATGTTTGTAAAACTTCTTCGCTCATGCATGAAATATTAATTTATGTCATACCAGGTGATTATCATTTAGATATGGTAAATTATCTGTTCTATGAGGAGCGAATTTAATACATCCTCTGAAGATTATCCTTCGCTAAGAGCTCATTTTTTACTATGTATACCGAGCCCGAGAGTATCAAAGTCAGGAGACAGGTTGGTACAGATCTGAATTCTTGTGGCGCTAGACCTTCAGATCATTGAAGCCCGATGGTCGGAATCTTGAAATATATCGTGTTCTTTTTCAATTTCTCCTTAATTTTCACTGACTGCTATCTCACACGCGAAAACTTTTACTTCATCGTTCTCGTATTTGCCAAGAGATGATGTGAGTTAACTACCATATCCATAATTTCTCACGATGCGCAGTACTCATCAAACCAAAAAGATCGAGTTACACCGTCAGAATTGAATGCACGCATAGGCTCCGCTGCCCATCTCCACGCATGTATCCAGATTCTCTGGACACCGAAACTTATTTTGAGCCTCTCAACAGCATCGTTCAACAATTTTACATTGATTGAGTCTTCTTGAATATCTTTAATTATAGGGCACTGTCTACATTTAGATTGAAGCCCAGTACCCGTGCACCTCTAATGATGGGTATCGTAATTGACACAACTCCACTATTGTTCCACCGATGCCGCTTTACTCCAAGCCCGCAGTACAGGTCCATACCGATAGAACACAAAAGGTGCAGGACAACCAATAACCAAACAGATCAAGGCGAGGATCGAGTTTCCCCAGCCTTATGACCGCTGTTATTCAGGGAATTTAAAACAGATAGGCCATCGTGACACACCATAACCGAGTTTTCCATACATTTTATCCGCAAATAATGGAAATCCGAAGCCTGCCAACGCTCGAAAGCTTGTAACACCCGCAATGGCGCTTGCAGCATACAGCGCATAGTTGTCCACCTTTTGAATGTGAAACGAAAAGAGATACCAACCAACAGAAGGTACGTACAAGATATGTTTGGATGCATGTCCAGTTTCCGCCTGCTATGACGTAAAAAAGTGTCTAAGAGTCTTACAACCACTGATCATTTACCTATTCCAACCGAATAGATGAAAACACCTAGGTCTAACCATATTCAGTGCAGTGTCATCCTCGCAAACAAACACTGGCCAGACATACCTGGGATCAACCAGAATAACCGAGCATTTGCTGTCCAACCATAAATAAGGAGTCCAATAGGTAATGTTGTTGCCGAAACCATGAGCAATGGTAGCCTATATCGTTTGAGGCCTTCAAGTTGTTGCAAGCCGGATAATCGTGACAAGCGAACCTCATCTCAGGAGTCCCAACACCACCGTTCTTTGCTTTGAGTTTCCGGTAAACAGAATTCAAAGCTCTTGCACCGACCTGTCCACCAACTAAAGCTGGGATCAGCTCCTACGTGGATCAACAGAGTATGATCATACACGTAGATCCAAGTGCAATCGCAAGATAGTGAATGCCTGCAATGCCTGACGTTTCGCCATAAAGACCGGTAAAAACCTCCACAAATGCTGGTCAAAGTTTCAAACCTTCAACTTCCCCTTTAGCAAGAAAGCCCTTACTTGTTATACTCAGGTAAAGCACGCCATAAAGAACAGCCATGTACAGCGCAAATACTTGAACGATTGGTTCTGTCGCAAGAAAAACGATCGGTTTAACCATTCCACGTGCTATGACAGCTGTCCAATGTCGGTCTGGACGTTCGAAAGTGGATCGAAGCCTCTTGTTTCCAGTTCTCTTGCGCATCATCCGGGCCCTTCTCTTGAGAAGCTCAGGGGCGTAAGTTTCTCGAAGGAAGATCTGAGGGGAAATGATCAAAAAAAAAGTTGAACAATGTCTTTATCAATAAATTCGAGCTCACAAATCCAACGATTTGAACGAGGGCATCTGCGATACTAACACTCCAGAAAGTCCAAGGCCAAGTAGTACGCTCAGCTATCCAGCCACCCACCAATGGGCCGGTCGAAGGTCCAACGAGCGGCGCGAGAGAGTAGATACTCATAGCCATACCACGTTCTTCAGGCGACCACAAGTCGCCGACAACTCCGCCACCTAATGATTGAGGTGCGGCACCTCCAAAACCTGCGAAGAATCGCAATACAAGTATTTGAGTAGGAGTCTTCGCAAATCCGCAGAAAGTGTTGAAGACTTATGGGTAGGGTAAGATAAGGAGCTCCGAAGTACGAGGCCCTCGTACCCAAAAACCAAATATTGGAAATCTGAAGGACGACCAACCGGCCATAGAGTTCGGATAGAGGCCCCCAAATTAAAGGCTGAAACTCTAGTCAGCTATCTCATCGAGTGATTGGCACAAGTTATAACTAACACCAAGAGCGTACGCGAGGACAAAAATTGAAAGTGACATATTTTCCAGGCTAGACCCAGGCATAATTCCGAGGTCCCGCGAAATCTCCGGGAGAGCTGGGGAGGATATAGATGACCCAACAGGGCTATATAATTGTGGTCATTCCTCGTGTCTGATGATGGGCATACGATAGCAACCTTATGAAGGTGAAAAGACTAACGACAAGCGTGACAACCCAGCGGCGACGCTTAGTCCAATTTCTCGGGTTTCCTGAATCATCGGGTCCATCCCACCCAACGACGTCGGTCGATTCATGATCGCAGCCAGAGTCTTTAGGTATAGAAGTACGTGAATGAGCAGTGGGGCTCGAAGAACGTTTAGTGTGTATTGATATTTCTGAGTCGGCAGAGATGTCGACGCCATTCACGATCCCTTTGAGAGACCTTTCATCAGGGCCTGTCAGGATGAAATATCATTAGTCGTGAGCTGAACAATCAATTGGTCTTATTACTCGACGGAGTCGACGACACACGGTGTTGCTCTGGTTGAAATGTGTTGGAAGAAGGCGTAATCGATTTACACTGGTCATCCATAGAACAACTGAAAGGTAGCATCCAAGATGCTAAACAATAGGACCTTTTGTAAGGGAGTACTAGCGAGAAACGGAAGCCGAACGGGTACCGAGATGGGTACTTCCGAATCCCCCCCCGTGTTGGAACCCAAAAAATGAGACGCACCGGGCGATCTCAGAATGCGATTGGACTGGTATGGGATTGCCAAGAAGACAAATTAAGACGCTGAATGTTTTTACACGCTAAAAAAAGAATTTGGGGTTCCGGCGCATTGCAAGACACCTCACAAAATGTAACAAACTTGCCAAGAATGTCAATGTCGACACGACCCAGAACGGGATAACTCATGATAAACGGGAAGTCAGAATGGCCCACGATATCGAAATAAGATGCAAGAGAGTTGTCAATGGAAGACAAGTGTTTGATGATTTGGCTCGGCTGTTCCTTTTTAGAGAAATCACGTGAGAGTGTGGGTAAACTTGAACAATCTAGATTTTGGCTACCAATATACTTCAGCTTATATTGTGCTCTTCAATTCTTGGCCTGGTCATAAAGAGAGTCAGAATTACTCATGAACCCAACGTGCAAGCTCCATAGACACCTCAGGTGATCTTGGGCTCTGGCCTATTCCGCCGAACAAGGCCTGAAATACATTACATCCTGAAATACACCATATGTAGATAAAGAAAAATCGACCGAATCGGGAAGTCACGCGTCAACTCTATTTACAATCGATCATCAACGTTCAACTTTCAAAAGAAGCTGCATATGGATCGTTCTATCTTTGACCAGAGCCGGTGCTGCTAGTGACTTGAGATATATTCCTGAAGGGGTTTTGACTTCTCCCGACTTCACACTTGCGCAGGTGCTTGCTGTATATCCCAATGGATAACGAAGAGTGCTGACGTATCTCGCGTTTTGTTCGCGAGACTGATACTTGCTAGGAAGCCCGTACTCTCGGACGTCTCGTTATCGTGTCGGAATCTTGGCACAGCTCTATGATAAACTGTGCCAGAATAGTCCAGTCACCTGTAAGCCGGGTCTTGGCCTTTTCTTGGAACCAAATCCACGCTATCGGAGGGTGAGATACCTGCCGGTTCCCGGGCTTGCCTCTTTGTGGTATCCCTTTCACAACCGCGTTTTTCACCCCGGAAAGATTTCCGTTTTCTACAATCTCTAAGATGATAGAAGAAGGTAACGTTTTAAAGATAATTATAGCACGTGGACCCGCTTATTCCCCCACGGTCTCCAAGATTCCTGTCGCTATCATGTAGATATACTGCTGTCCGAGAGTCTATACGCTTCAGATGTGACTTGTGACCTGCTATATTTGAAGGCTGCGCAGACGTTCGAAGCGCTACTAGCCCAGCGGCGGAAAGCTAACGATGGTCTGCATCCTGGTATATAAATCCATGAAGTGAAGATGGTCCGTATATGAGAGACCTTTCAAGTTCACTCGCCAATTTCTCGGTGAGGACTTCCACTCTGGAGCTGTGACAACTTTGGACATGAACATGCGGATAACCATAACCACAATGTTACGTGTGACGTTCGAAATGTGCGTCAGATTACTTCGGCAAGTATTTAAGATGGGCATCTGGTATCTCAAGCTTTTCACCCCCTGATTTGTCTATCTTGTTGCAATGCCTATGCTGCAAGTCATCCTCTTTGCGCAGCGATTTAGACTGCTAACTAGTTATGTCAGGCTCGATCCATCAACAAAATATCTACGTTATCCCGATGTGCCTTTTCCTCCAGACTACGTGCGACGTTGGCCTACTAGACGGACTACTCGTGCGCCGCGATGGCTATCGACCGACCTTCGCGATGGCAATCAGGCACTGGTTAATCCAATGAGTAATTCTACGAAGCTTGAGTTGTTTCGGTGAGTATTTTCCCTGTGACTAACACAGTGTGGACATTAAATGATCGGTCATTTAGAGAACTAGTCAGAATCGGCTTCAAAGAAATTGAAGTAGCTTATCCTTCAGCATCAGAGCAAGAGTTTCAATTCGTTCGGTCAATCATACAAAATGGAGAAGTTCCTGATGACGTCTCCTTGCAAGTAAGTGAGATACTTTCACGGCAGCCTAAAATTGATTGTCTTTCATAGGTTATTACTCCCGCACGCGCTGATCTCATCGCGAAGTCCATAGAGTCATTATCAGGGTGTCGTCATGCTATCATACATCTCTACAATGCCGTTTCTCCGGTTTTTCGCGAAGTTGTATTCCGTAATACGAAAGAACAGACTGTCGACTTGACAGCCGGGGCTGTACGTCTAGTGAAAAAGCTAACTGAAGAAGAAACTGTACGCTCAGGTATGTGAATCTTTCGCGACCGTACGAATTCACTGACAATACTTCAAGGGACCCGTTTTACACTTAACTACTGCTTGGAAACTTTCTCTCAAACAGAAGTTGATTTCGCTGTTGAACTCGCAAATCGCGTCCTTGCGGAGTGGGGAAAAGCTACACCTGATGACAAGGTCATGTTCAACTTGGCTGCCACCGTGGAGTGCGCTCCAAGTAACCATTATGCCGACATGGTCTGTATTTCTCGAGTGTTTCTTAGACGAAAACTTATGCCGTTCAGGTCGAGTATTTTAGCACCCATATCGACCAAAGAGACTGTACACTCATTAGCATCCACCCTCACAATGATAGAGGTCAGCCTTCATTCTATTATATATATATTAATGGTAATCTCTGGTGTCTAGGTACTGCCGTTGCAGCAGCTGAACTCGGCCTTCTCGCGGGTGGCGATCGTATCGAAGGATGTCTTCTTGGCAATGGTGAACGGACTGGAAACGTGGACCTGATTTCCCTGGCTCTGAACTTGTACTCGCAAGGCATCTCCCCTGGACTCGACTTTTCGAACTTATCCAAGACAGTCGCTCTCGTTTGCCGGTGCAACGAGATGCAAATTCCAGATCGATATCCATACGCGGGACAACTTGTCTTTACCGCATTTGCTGGAACCCATCAAGATGCGATTAAGAAGGGCCTTGACGCCCAAGACAAGCGCTGGTCGGAAGTAGATCGCACAAGGAAGGGAACAAAGTACTGGGCTATGCCATACATTCCCCTTGACCCCAAAGACCTGGGATATGGCTACGAGAACCTGATCAGAGTCAGTAGCCAGAGCGGCAAAGCGGGGACTGCGTACATGATCAAGCAGACTATGCAGCTGGACCTCCCACGGCGCATGCAGGTATCATTCTATCAAGTCGTGCAGGATGAAAGCGAACGCACCGGGAAAGAGATGACTGCAACTCTCATCACATCGGCATTCCGGCAGACGTACAGTCTGGGCTCGCGGCCTATCGGAAGGCTTTTCCTCAGAACATTCACCCTTTCACCTCTGTCCCCGACTTCTCGCGAGCCATCCTCTCCCCTTTCCGACTACTCAGACGACAACCAGACGCTCACGCCTTTCGACGACGACTCCAGCATCTTGCGCTTCGAGGGCGAACTCGCAGTAGACGGCACAGTGCGGACCATCCGTGGGGATGGCCACGCCCCCGTCCTCGCACTCATCGATGCCCTGCGCTCGGACCTTGGGTTCGAACTCGATATCGGCGAGGTGACGGGACAGGTCATCAACGACGAAACGCCTGCGAGCACTAAATATGTCACATTGCTCGAGATGTACGTTCGAGGCGCCCCTATACCTTCCAAGTCAGGGGTCGGGACGACATGGGGCGTCGGCATCTCTTCCGACATCACTGCAGCCAAATGTCGCGCTGTCATCAGTGCAGCCAACGCGCTTGCGGGCGATCGGTCGTTCTTGCGCCCGAAGAGGATCTTCACCCCACGTCCCAAACTTGCGGATGACTGGATCCATCATGGAGTCAAGTTGCGCACGGGTGGTATCACTCCATCTTCTGATCAGGAAATCTTTGGTACATTGAGAGTGCAGACGCCAACACAGAATTGAAATTCTGGGGGATGTATATGTGGCGATATAGATACTTTCTTGTTATTCTCGGATACAGAGGTTGATATCAAGTAGGAAATTCCCTCAATATCACTTGCTACGGAATAGTTCGATTGCCTTCAGTATACCTTTGTGTGTTCGTAAATTACAGAGTTAATCGTTTTCACAATCTAGCAACTATATTCGGTAGCGTGGCGTTCTGATTGATCCGTGCTAGCCAAGATTGCCAAGTCTCCTCGGTCCGCTCGAACATCCTTTACGAAGGAGCGTTCATGAGAGCCACGAGGACTTTCGCTCTTGGCATCATTGACTCATCCGCTAACACGGGGATTAAAAAAGATGGTCCAGTGACGTATATGTGCTGAGATGAATAAGCATAAAATACGTCAGGTCACAGTACAGAAAATTCTGCTCCAGTCAAGACTTGCAGCTGGCAAATTTCGGACCGTCTTCTATCCTTCTATCCGAGATGGAATCCCAAACCTTTGAAACGTACGCCTACCAAAACTCCAGTTATAAGACATATAGTACAGTACATACATTCATCACGATACCGATTCGGATACCTTGAAATTTGGTTACATATATTCAAGTTTACGGTCACTTGGCATCATCATAATGACCCTCGCGAGTCAGTACTTGAGGCCTTCGCAAACAACTTCAATGCTCGGCGAAAATTGACGAGTACGTAGTACATGTCATTCTCTTACTTCGTACGTATGTGCGGACTCAAAGCTTGACAGACTTGTTCGCGATTTGACTCATAGACCCGAGCAAAAATCCACTTACTAGCTGATGAGTATCACAAGAATGATCCAAGGGCGCCAGAGAACTAGAGCCGGAGGTGATTCCTAGTCTCCGGTAGCTGACCTAATAAAAGATGATAGTCGATCTGTTGGTAATTCCAGACAAGTTGGGCATGGAGGTGACAAGGGTGGCATGACGTATCATCATCCACATACAGCAAAGTAGATGAAGTTTTTGAAAAGAAAAAAGAGACCGGGTGTGCTTACAGGTGTTATGGATTGGAATGGCGCACAGAGTAAGTAATCCAAGACCAATACCGACAGGGTAAGTAGCTGCGCTGCGTTGTTTAGCGTGTGCCAGACAAAAGCAAGAAATGATCAAAGGGTCCATTGATATCCATATCAATATCACATTCAAGAATGAAGGCTGCAAAGGACTAATAGGGGGATACAGTAGAAGCAATGGCCATGTATATTACTGTGAAGGAGGAAAACTCAGGCATAACTGACCTGTTCAATCACGAGGCACTTGGCAGTTGCTTGGCAGGGTGCAAACTTGAAGAACAGAGAAACAAGTCAGACCTCAGGACTCGAATATATGCATACGTGCACAGGAAAATAGAGATCGATTGCAACAGGTGGTAGTCCTCGAGGGAAAGAGCCTGAGTTACGAAGTTATTGGGGGCCCAGATGTTTTCTTTACAAAGTTGAGTCAGAATTTAAACCAGAGTCAGAGTCAAAAATGACTTGGAGACCAAACCGTCTGAAGTTGTATTATGAGTACAAGAACACAAGAGAATGAGGTCCCTGCAGCTCATATCATTCCCTCTGGTCTCAGACAATTGAGCTTGAACATTGCATATTGAATCATGAGCATCGTCCCCGTTCCTAGGCCTAGATCCAATGACATTAAGACACCGAGTCAAATAGAGGAAAGGACGGAGAGGAAATAACAGAATGTGTAGAAGCTTAGTGGTGAGTGTGCAGGTGAAGAATCCGAATCCCTACAATTGTTTTGGTTTGGGAAAGGATAAACTGAATTTGTAGTTAGTAGACCATGGAACAAGTACTTATCTTGATAAAGGGATGAGACTGGAAAACATGAATGCATTGATAAGTGTCGGTGAAAGTTATCTTTCAGTAGAGTCTATGCATACAGTAGATTTGAGCTTGAAGGGTTCGAAGCAGCTGGGCGGGCCCGGAGCTTGGAGTCTGGAAGAAGGGCTGAGTAGTATTTATTTGGAGTCAAGTCTATAGGTGATCCTGGTCTTTTTTTGATTAGTCGAGTCAGAAGATGGGTCTGAGGCTGAGATAGAGCAGTGATTAGTTTTTGTTCTATATCGATGCTTATACTCATAGGAGATCACTTAGCCGTGTTGATATATTATAGTCTTGTTGTTTCGCCCTCATTGTCAAGTTTGAACTTGAAGCAGTTATACATAAGGTGTACGTGAAGGAAGAATGGGATATATCATGTGTCGTCGGGGTAGTTGCTTTTCAAAGGCTTCGAGGGCCCTTATCTATCAAGATCGGATAATCACTAGATCTCTTTCATCTAATCAGATTATATTGAGCAAATCACCGAACAGCGCAGTATTTAACCCTCGAGATTACTTATGGACGTGTTACTCTCAAATTGAACTGATCAATGGCGTCAAAAGACATAAATTTACCAGACATAATCAACCTTCCACGCTTCACCACACTCCTCGTATCATTACTTGTAGCTTTAGGCTCCGGGACAAACTATGTGAGTATACACTATTCATACAGCCAGCTCTAACACTTCTCAGGTATACTCCGGTGAGCTTCAACGTCCTGTTATTTGCTATTAGTACTTCCCAGAAACAACCATAACATTAACAAAAAACCAGCATACGCCCCCCAACTAGGTGCCCGACTTAACATCTCCCACACACATCTGAACATTGTCGGGCTGGCAGGGAATCGTACGTTTAAAAATTCGCTTGAACCATGACTCACAATCACATAGTTGGCGTATACACCACCGGTCCGATCTGGGGCCGCATGGTTGATACTCACGGCCCGCGTATGCCCATGGCATCCGCATTTGTTCTTCTCCTCGTGGGATATACTGGTATCAAGTTTATCTTCGACGCAGGTGTACCCACAAACGCAAATGCCAACTCTAGCACGAACACAATATCGTTCTTCACGTCTTGCGTGCTCGTTCTGTGCGGGTTCATGACAGGCGCAGGTGGGAACTCGGGCTTTACTGGCGCAGTGAACTCTACGGCTAAGACAGTTCCTGATAAGATGGCGAGTTTCCTGTTATTTTCAAATAAGCGCTGACGTCAAACCTTTTTAAAGCGCGCAACAGCAACAGGAATCGTCATATCTGGCTTCGGCCTCTCCGCGTTCCTCTTCTCCACAGTCTCACGTATCTACTTTCCTGATAATACTTCATCATTCCTGGGCCTCCTCGCCCTCGGAACATCGCTGCCTATGATTGCAGGATTTTTCTTCGTTAGGCCGATATCGCTCCCCACCACTCCTGGGCGTTCGAGCTTGGAGGAGGCACGAGGGTCACGAGAAGATCGTGACGAAGAGGTGGACGACGAACACAGCGGAGAACAAAGCACGCTTTTACCGTTATCATTTCCAAGTTTGAGGTGCGTTTCCCCCCTTTTTACTCGCATATTTTATCATGTCATTTATTGATATCTACTTAGGACACCATCCCCATCCCCATCCCCATCCTCCCAACTCCGTCCCCCCTCACTTCCGAGACACCCTACGAACACACTTATCAACATCCACCCCCCAAAACTCTTCAAGAGCATCGACTTTTGGCTTCTTTTCTCTATCCTCTCCACACGTACGTCTTTCCTTTTTCCGTTACCTTCCTCCTTCTCTACTTACCACCATTCATTTTTTGTCTATTGCATAGTCGCGGGGACCGGTATCACATGTATGTCCCCCCCATATCGCCTTTGACAAATAGATAAATTAACCGACCGAACACGAACAAACCCCAACCAGACATTAACAACGTAGGCCTAATGTCCCAAGCGCTCTACATCCATTCTCTCCAAGGCGGAGGCGGAGGAGCGACATACGACCCAACAAAAGCTGCGCGTTATCAAGCAAACCAAGTCTCTTTAATCAGCCTGTTCAACTTCGCAGGGCGTATTTTCATTGGTGGGTGCCCTCCTCTTTTCTCTCCCCCTCCTTCACTAACTATCCCCAGGCCTCCTAACAGATACACTTTATCACACCCACGGTCTCCCACGGTCGACCTCCCTCATCCTCGTCTCCACCCTCTTCCTACTTTCCCAGCTCCTCGCTGCGTTCCTTATATCTGACGTCGCGCATCTCTATATCACGAGTATGACACTGGGCTTTGCATATGGGAGCGTCTTTTCATTGATGCCGAATGTGTGTTTAGAGTGGTTTGGGATTAGTGAGTGTCAGCTTTCGTTTCGGGAAGGATTGGTTTTGTGGATTTCGATTCTTTATGCTTTCATGCTTTTTTTTTACGTGTCCTTGGTTTGAAACCTTTTTTTTTAGTTTCAAGTCCCTTCCCTTGTCCTAGTCTCTCTCGATCCGAACTAATCAACACGATCACCCCAACAGCCCACTTCTCCGAAAACTGGGGATACCTCGCCATCGCACCCGTCATATGCGGCAACATCTTCGCCGTGGTATTCGGTCGCAACCTCGACGCACATGACAACGGCCCCTCCCTTTCTTTCTCTCCTTCCTCCTCCCCCCCACCGTCTCCCCCTCCTCTCCCTCCAAGTTCTCGTGATCCATTGAAGACGTCAGCTACCATCGCACTACCCTCCTCAACATGCACCCTCGGTCGCAAATGCTACGTCGACGCTATATACCTCACGCTCTTCGCGTGCTTTGTGGCTCTTGGCCTTAGTGTGTGGGCGGGGTGGAGGGATCGACAGAGGATGGGGTTGAGGCGGGAGGGCGGGAGGTGGGGTTGAGGGAGGATTCGGCGAATGGGAGGGAGCGCGATTGAATTGGATGGCATACCCATTGTGGACTCTACTATGTAGAGAGCCATTAGCTAGCTACCTTGCACTCGTCTACTTGATACCTATGAATTGTCCGAAATACCAAAAAATTATAAATATTGTTCTGATAGGCATGACATATAAAAAGCCTTTACTATGTACTAGCTCAAGTAATGATTGTGGATGCATGTGGTGCTACAAGTGCGAATAAGGAAAAGAGTGTTACCAATACTAATGATCTACAAAAAACGTGAATCCAATCGGCCTTCAACCCATCCATCCACTTCAAATCAATGCCTGTCTAACATAAAACCTCTTCGCCTCACTCAACAGCCTATTCTGCTCCTCCGCCCAACTAGCTTGCACAGCCATCTTCACCCGTCCCCTCTCCTCCCTCTCAAGCTTCTTAACCGTAACCTCAAATGCCGCCGACACAGGCCTATGATCGCTCACATCGATCTCATACCTCCTATAATGCACCTGCCTCACTCTCGTCGGCACCTTCGACCGCCACAGCACGCGATCGCACCACGCAGGCGACCGCCGCTTCTCCGACGTGTCATAGTCGTTCGTGTTGGGGTCGTATTTGTATGTCGGTGGAAAGGTCAGCGCGCCCTCAGAAAACCCACGGAAGCGGCAAGCCCGGTTGTATTTGATCTCGCGCAGGAGCTGGTCGTGTGTTAAGAGCGAAGTGTAGTCGTTTGTGCGGATAGAGGAGATGATGGCGTCCCGGCGATGGTCGATGCGGTAGTTCATGTCACCGTTGGCCTGAAGATGTCATCAGTCTTGGGCATATGATACAAAGCAGAAAACATACGATGACAATCTCGTGATCCAGTATCATCGTGCCGTCTCCTCCACCGACGTACGCAAACGGAAAGTGAGTCACTGGGAACAGAGCATCCCTTTCCAGAATCGCAGTGACATCGCCATTCCGCTGTCGTACAGCATTCTGACCCGCAGCAAGATGACAATTGAGCAAACAGATCGACGTATCATCCAGTATGAACCGCGATATAATAGCACCCTGTAAGATACTCGTCAGTTTTATAGCCTCTTATAGGCATCAAAACCAAACCTTATTCCCATACCGTCCCCCCATACCTCTCTTGATGTGCGTGATATGCGGCTCCTTGATAGTTCCCCGTTCCATCTCCGAATCCTTGATGAGAATACAGCTAAACAACCCGACAAGACTATGCGTGTGTATCACCGAATACGACACATCCGGTATGGCCTGCCGTAACGCCATGATGAGATGGTCGTTCCATCGCCTATAGGCTGACGACACCCGGTCGGAGAGCCCATCTTCGTTCCGAGAGCTGGACGCGAGAAGGTTCCGCGCGGCGAGCTTGCGGCTCTCGAGATCGATGACTTCTTGGAACCCGAAGGAAATGATGTCGGGCGATTTGATGCTGCGCAAGGCGTCACAGAGGAAGTTGACATTTACGGGGTCGCCTGTTGCGAGCGATTCTGGACGAGCGGCACCCACATTCCACGAGACGACAAGTACCTTTAGATGTCGTGTCTTGGCGAATGTGTGTTCGTACTTTAGAAGCTCTTCGTCTACATCCAGTATCAAAAGCTTCTCGCAAAGGGGGAAAAACCCCGCACTCACCGACCCAATCAAGCCCAAGCAACCCATCCCAAAGCCTCAACTGATCATCTCTGCCAACACTGACAACACATAGTCTCCCAATTTTATCAATCCCATAATGATCCACTGCAATCTTCGACACCGGCAACAACGGATGCGCAACCCACGAATTCGTCACAACCCATGGTCTCGCACTCACATCATACACTGAAATGAACCCTCCCCTCCCACCAACCCACAGCCGATCATTCACGCCCTCCACACAAAGAACATCCGAATTCGATATCTTCATCACCTCGATACACTGTGGATACCCATCTTCTGTATTCAGTGACCACATTGACACCGAACCCGCCTCATGGCCGACATATACAATCCCCGGAGAACCAGAGATGAGCGTCGCGCACATCACCGCACCGACAAGCTCCGAGGGCACAACGGCACGACTCGGATTCCCCGGTTTGAAGATATCATACACGCGCAGGACTGGCACCCTATTCGCTTGAGGCGTCCCAGGTAGATGTTGCGTCTCGCTCCTCACAGCCGTCCACAACCTCCCTGCAATAATCTTCATGAACGACACATGCTCGGAGATCCGCACGACACGCGGGGTAGTCTGCGTGAGCGTGATATCCTGCCCGCCCGACGCGTCTGGCGCCCACACGAGCCCCTTCCCCGAATCATCAATCGTAACCATCGCCCTTCCATACCTGAAAATATGCGTGATGGCATGCGGGTGCGCAGAGTACTTCGTCGCGACCATCGTACCCATCCTTACATCCAACTCATGCAGATGCCCCTCCTTCGTCCCAAGCCACACTACAAATCCTCGATCAGCCTTCTGTGCACTAGGTCTGAACTCCATGCTAAGGATCCGGTAGTCTTTCCCGACTAAACTTCTCATGTCCAGACTTAGTCTTGGGATATCAGACTGCGAGAGGTCGTAGATCTTGACAGAGCTGGTCCCTGCCACGACGGCGGTCGTACCAGCAACGGACACCGTCGATTGCTGGCCGATGTGGATGGCCGGTTCGACGTTCGCATAGTGGAAGGACATGACGGGTGGACGCCGCGAGGTCCGCGAGCAGTCGGGAAGCGGGTTAACGACGATTTCTTCCTCGCCTGATTCCTCGTCCGAGTAATCCGGCGTCGGCGGGCGGCGTGGAGCAGGGAGCTTGTCGCCTGGTCCGATCGTCCGAGTGGGGGGTGGAGGGAGCTTGCCTGAGCCCAATGCCTTGCGTTCCATTTTCTCAGTAGCAGAAGACGAGGAAGGGGAGGGAAAGTCGGATGTGTTGATGTGCGTGGAGATGGCTACGTTCGGGCGGGCAGGGGGACGGGTAGAGATGTTCGAGCTTTCTTCAGAAGATGAGGATATGACAGGAACAGGACGTCTAGAGGGCAGAGGAGGAGGATTAGGAGAGGTACTTGGAGAAGAAGCGAAAGATGCATCTGTACGAAAGCGGGAAGAAGGGCGAGAAGATCGAGACGAGACGCTGATATCACTTTCGCTGCTTGCCATACTAGATTCACTCGAGGGTGGGTGATTCGATACAGGTTTTCTTCTGGAGGGATGTGTAGGAGGTGCAGCGGGCGTGTTTTCGCCAATATCGTCATCTGAAAAGGGGCTGACGGTTCGAAAGTTCGTGTCTAGTATGTTATCCGAGTTTTGGGGATGTGGTCTAAGAAATGATATATCCGATTTTGCATGTCGAGGAGGGACTGGAGGTCTGGTGCTGGTATCTGGGGGGTATGGTGGGGGAGGTTGACGAGGAGACGTAGGTGGTGCAAGTGCACTAGAATAAGTTGGAGATAAGGGACCCGAGCTTTCTCGCGAAATGAACTCACAGTTCATGTCTTAACGATGATTGTTGAGGTCCTTCATGAGACGTCAATGAGGATGGAGACGGAATCCTAGGAGACTGAGGGCGCGGGCTTGTGTGTGCTTTAGAAGGTATAGGTACCGGGCGAAGCAACGCGGCTGACAACTCAGCTGGTGCGGGAATTTGAGAGTTGGGCAGCATCTTTGACGGTCGTGAAGGAGGGGGCGGGGGCGGTCTCTTAGTTGCAACCTTCAAATCAGATGAAGAAGAGGATGACCGAAGGTGAGAGACGTCAAAAGGGGTTCCGTTCGATGACGAGCTCGACGTAGCTCGAGGCCGAGGGCCCGGTGATGTATTTGAGGTTAGAAAATCCTTCTGACTCCCGTTGCTCTGTCTGGGGCGCGACGTGGGAGACTGATCCAGTGCAAGTTGCTCAAACTTTGATCGAAGATTTTGTACAGGAGGTGAACGGTCTGTGTCAACACCATTCGTTATATCTTGCGCCATAGTGGTCACAGTAGTTCAATAAACGGATTCTAAATACGAGGGTGAGCGCATATCCTGAGCAATATGATCGACTTACCGAGCAATTTTCTGCCTTATGAGTCGCTATCAATGCAAAACTCCACGCCAACAATAAAATTCATAAAAGAGTATCTGCAAGGATCTAAAAGAATAGGCCTAGGCTCCTATAGATGAGATCAGCACCGAGTTTACTGTTATAAACCGTTCACTTACTCGTACCCTTCCACCTCGGGTCCTTGGATCGGTGTAATTCAGGAATCGCGCCTCTCGCCAGGTTGACTAAGCTCTGTGGAGAATTGACTTGGTGGCGGTCTGCGTCCACGTTGACGACAACGTTAGAGGTTGACAAGACATTGATACAATAAATGTACTTACCTAAATCCTAACAAGTACTTGACAATACCAGTATGACTATCAAGTACCGAAACCAATGAACTGAAAATCTGCAGCTCGATACACAGCTCGACGCTGTCTCGCTGTGAGGGTATTGGTCAGAAGCAGATAGTTGTCCTTCGGCCACACGGTGGGGTGATTTGTTTGGCGACAATTCAAAACGTGGAAATTGTAGTAATTACATAATCCATCGACCCTTTGACATACATCCGGCGTACTGGAGACTGAGACGGAATGGTAAACGTAAGTCGATCCCTCAGTCACCTTCAGTTGGATTTATTTACTAGGCGTTACTTTTTGGTTCTTCGTCAGCTGTTCTTTTCCACCTGGAGCATCTGATTTACAGGACTTGATATTTTTTTCAATATTTGGGACGGACTCGGATGGGTCGTTCAATGCACGTAACAAACTTCACGATTCTTTCTCCCCGACAACACGCTGACTGAGATTCAAACACACTCGACTGTATGAACTTAGAAACTGCTTTGACGTGGATCATTGTCTGTTAGCTCTTTCTTGCAGAGGTTCCGAGGCATTGGTCACTGGCTTTTCTCTGATGACCTGGCAGAGGTGGAACGAGCTACTGGCGTAAACAAACGCGCAGAGAATCACTAGCGTGCCGTTTGAGTTTGTTTTGTAACCGGTACAGAGATTACCTGCGATATCGAATGTCATGCTGTTCCGTCCCTCAGTGTAACGCACGATCTTCGTCAGAATCTGATTGGAACCCCGACAACTTGTTCAATGAATAGGTTGTATCCTGGGTGATGAAGTCAGATCAAAACTTAGAAACGGATACCATACTTGCCACGGAGTTTGAAGAGCGAAATCAAAGGCTCAGTCGGTTGTCCACGAAACAATCTGTCGCGGATTATAAAACGAAGAGATGTTGGAAAAGGCCATGGGTGTGCGCCTACAACCTTTCACTTCTTTACCAATATCGTGGCACCATCACCATCCGACAAATCCATCCGGCACTCAGGCTATCTTGAATAGGAAGGCAATTTCCTGCTAAACCACCCACAGTCATTGATGGCCGCCTTGTTGATCTCACTGCTTTGTAATTCCACTGCTTTGGATTCAATAACAAGCGAGTCAGTCAAAGTCCAAGAATTTGCTGTATCGCGGGTCACAAAGTCAGAAAATCGAACATTTACTTATAAATACCATACTTGCCACGGAATTTGAAGAGAGAAGTTGAAGGCTCAGTTGGTTATTCGCGAAGCAATCTCTCGCGACTATAAAACGAAGGTTTGTCAGAAAACGTGTGGACTTTATCGTGGTACCATCACCATCCTCCGTAATTTGTGGGCTCTCAGGCTATCCAACAACTCAACCGGGCACTCAGGCGAAGGCAATTTCTTGGAAAACACCCACAGTCATTGATGCCGTCTTGTTGTTGATCTCACTGCTTTGGTTTCAATGATCAGTGAGTCAGTCGAAACCAAAGAATGTGCTGTCGTCGCGGGTCACAAAGTCATGGAATTGAACACTCACTTAGAGATACCACACCTGCCATGGAATTGGAAGGCTCAGTCGGTTGTTCGCGAAGCAATCCGTCCCGACTATAAAACGAAGATTCGTTAAGAAAAAATCGTAAGTGTGGGCCTACGACCTTCCACTTATTTACTAATATCGTGGCACTATCGCCATCCTCCATGATTTGTAGGCTCTCAGGCTATCCGACAACTGCATCCGGTACTCCCACGCACGAACAATAAGGCTGACTTCTAGTCTCTCGTCTGTAAGTAGGATTGCTTGTTTGAGTAGTCGAAGAGTTTTCGAAAGGGGTATGTCTGAGATATCCTGCCTAGCAGATATAGAAGCATTGTTCGCTTCGCCATGGCCATGGCTCTTGTGACTAGCAAAGTGTGCTCATTTGCACAACGAGAAGTCTTCGAATTCATGGTAAGATGATGTCCTCTGACCATTTGATCAAATCGGTGACCATGAATTCCCTACGGGGACAAACTCCGAGACTCAAGTCGACGCTTGCGCGTCTGAACAAATAATTACAAGTGTATGATTCAACATGCTTAGACAAACTGGAATCGACATCTGAGAAGGGGACGCAAAACTCGTTCTGAAAAAGACAAGTATGATCGCACTGTCAATGAGGTCCGCGAATTAGAAGTAAGTTTCCGTTACCTTTTCATCAATTTCTCTCCGGATAGAGCACCTATCTCTCTGTAAAGAAATTCTAGATGTTTGAGTTTCCAGCCCCGCGTTGCTCAAAATCGTCAAGCGACACGCCAGTGCGACCTGCACGACTAAGTGTTGTAATAACCAAAGTTCTACTCCTTGTACATAGCACTTTCCAACGAAATCAGATCCACAGATACACATATAGTCGTGCTGCGCGCAAGACTTTCAACTACAACGATGCATCAGTGTACTTTCAAGTTCTTCTGTTGCAGTGAGCAGCACATATGCAGGATACATATTAGTGACCCAAAAAGCTATCCAAAAATTTTCGGCTTTCTTTATAAAATTCACATTGGCAGCGAGTATGTTCCATAAGCATAAGCGCCAAGAAAAGAAGACTTCCCTTCCACCAATGTACAGTTGGTACAATATTGATATCCGGATTTATTCTGAACTTCGAGACTTCGAGAAACGAACAACGGCGAGCGCGGGTAAAGTGAGGCGAACGAACACGTATATTCTGCTATTTATGACTCTGCGTGTAAGCACGACGCCACATCATAGACGCCGATACCCTTGACAGGTTTTCGAATGGAACCGAAGGGTTTCCGAGTAAGAACATCGTACACCCAGAAAGCTCATTGCAATGATGGAGTGTTATTTCACACTCTGTTGGTCTCACGAAATGAAAAACAACTCGGAGTGTGGAGGAGATGTAATTCAGTAGTTCATACGAGACCAGAGGTCGAAAAGAGAGGTGGAAGGAAAGAAACGTTATTCTCGGCCTCTGCCGATTGCCCCAGTCTTTCTCTGCATCTGACACCATTCGGATCACTTGAAATGAGAACAGCCGCAACTCTAATCAACCTTGTAGTTACTAGTAAGTATCTGAGCTCCTCGTCCAAAGCATACACTTATGCACAACATCCTTACATCCTACGCGTTTACACCTTTTCCCTATGCTCTTCGGCAATCAACATGGTCACAAGCCACATTCCAACCATCTCAAAACATACAACGTGCATCGATCATTCTGACACTTTTACGTGAATGATACTCAAGCTTCACTGTGAAACGAGATGAGCAGCCGTAGATGAGTCATTCTGTCACCAAGTCGAGCAAGGTACATCATTATCTAGGCGACCTTGTAACTGATGATGGGCATAAGGCAAGATCCCAGATTATCGCAAGGCTTTTGTAGTACCACATATGTATGTACCATATATGTACTTAGGTGTCTTGTGGTCTTTCAGTGCTCGGCCCGGGGCCTTTCACGAAGTGTCACCACAGAAACGAGAAATAATAAAACGTGGTATGTACGGTACATCTCACTTTTCCTTTTGTCTTTCAGTGTTTTGATCAAAAAATTGGATCGCAACAATAGTTCTGAGAACATAGCGATTACGAGTATCAGTGCGGACCGATAGACTTGGTTCATTTCCTCAATCAGTACGTAGTGTGTCGTCTATGTTCTCAAGGGTCCGAAACTTCACGGTGTTTGCGAGGGTCTTTCAGATTGCCATCTAGAGACATACTCAAAGAGAACCTCACTAATGTTACCGAAATGAAATGTTATCCCCTTGGGTTAGAAATGTGTGTGTGAGATTTGACATCTTTCGCTTAGATCGTTCGGTTGGTTCTCTATTACATACAGTATAAGTATTCCTAACGTTGCGTCATGATCATCTTTATTTGTCGTCTGGTCCAGGGACGTCGCTGACCAGGTCGCCACACTTTCGGAGCAATCCTCGGTTGGTTCCGTGCGCCACTGTCACGGCCATGTATTTCGCATCCTCCACTTGGTAAGATAAATTCCATACTAGTACTCAAATCAGATCCTAAGCGCCCGTTGTAGGTGTCCCCAGTTTGTGTATCCTCCCCATATCCGTTTGGGTCCGATACACGAAACAAAGCACTTATACACCTCAAGCACATATCACAACCTCCATCAGGAAATATTGTCGCAAGAAAGATGACGGTGGAATGTTCCATTTCGCGTTCCTGCAACGAGGCCGCCGCGTTACCCCCCACCAAGAGACCGCAAGGCACGAATTATCGATCATCTGATCGCTCACGTAAGGGACCCTGAACGAAATTCGATCTTCGTCCTATATAAGGCTGAGTTGCAAGTTGAAGCAATACTCCTCCCTCGTGCCCCTCCGTCGTCGCTTTACGCGTTGCTACAATACTGTATGAACAGTAACACCTGAGAACTTTCCACTTCTCTAGGGATCTTGCAATGAACGGGATTAAGAACGAAGAGTCTTCTTCTCATAGGTCTTTGTCAGAATCTCAGTTTCGCTGGAGAGCAGCGCCTCCAAATGAGCCAGTACGTTCTCTTGAGCAAGGCAGTAGAGGAAAAATAAAGAACGGAGCTAGACGGGAGCTGAGCCAACGTTTGCAAGAGGAGGGACCAGTGGTAAGCAATTTTTCTCCCTATTGGGATTGAGTGTTGCTAAGTTACGAATTAGGCTTTAGGACTTAAACTTCCTTCTTCCGTATTAGCTGCCTACGGTGAGAGAGGTCGAACACTTCAAGAACATCGCGAGCAGTCCAAAGAGCGGAAACGCCCTGATCCTTCAGACAAAGTAAGTCAGTCTATCGTTATAGGCTTGAACATTTCTGAAGTCATTGAAGGAGACTCTGTCGACATTTATTCCCTATGACCAGTCGGGCAGACTTCTCCAACCTGCTCCAAGAAGCAGCGGCAGCGTCCTTTCTGAGCGACCCCGACACCAAGATGTCAACGAGCGTCACTGCCAACGTCGGTACGCTGATCAGGTGGTTCCTCGTGACCGTCGGCCAACGTCTCCGCCTATGGCGGCTCTAGCCACAGTACCAACAGATTCAGCTCTTGTGAAGGCGGCTTCGCATCAACATCCGCAACTGCTGCCCCGCCCTCCTGCCACTGCCACTGCCACTGCCCCTGTGCTACCGCCTCCCCAAATAAGTCAGACTTCATTAGATCTGCAGCCGGCACCGTCATCGAGTACCTCCCATGTTCACCCTGCTGTCATCCAGAATTCCGCTAAAGCATTAATGCCAATTCGTATCCTCTATGAGCAGGCATGGTATCAGACTGTATCCAATGTTCAAAATGAGATGACACGGATGCACCGTGAGCTCGTGGACGCACTCGACCGGGAGCGTACTTTGCGCAGCCATCTTGCCCAAGAGAATCAGTCACTTCAGCAGGATCTTGAGTGCATCAAAGCAGACTTACGCAACGCGCGTAGGGACTCGGACAAGTTCAAAAGTCAATGTGACAGGCTTTTAGTGGAGAATGAGAGCCTCAGGCAAGCAGCGAAAGACCGAGTGGCTCCCAGAGGTGATCGGGACGATGAGGTGCGCGAGGCAGCGAGGTCATACATTGACGAGCGGTTGAAAGTACAATACGGAGAGCAGGTGGAGAAGCAGATAGAGAAACAGCGGATGGAGACCGAGCGGGCATTGGAGCAGCACAAGGCAGTGTTTGAAAAGGAACGAAGGGAGCTACATAAGGTATGTGATGCCCATCCTTCTAACACAGTATAACACACGGTTTATTGTTACGATAGATTGCAGTCGCCCAAGAACGCACTGTGCAGAGAAGTAGTAGTGAATCTGCTAGTACCCTGGTTGCGTCTGACACCGAGAAGCTCCTGTCTCCGCTTTACGATCAGGGATCACACAAGAATGATATGCAGCAGGAGTCGACTGATCACGATCGCCCTCGGGGTCATCGCATGTCCGTTTCAAGTGGAACTAGATCCCCAACCTCTTCCAGAGAGAGATCGCTCTCACGACATCCGACAACAAATCCCGAGGATGCTCATGTGAGCCACCGTCATGGTTCTAACCAGCTCGATAACGCGACGGATATCGACATCGATGTCAGTGGCGATCTCACATCACCTACGACGAGTTCAATACGAGACATTGCGCGGCCAACGTCCCGATCAGTTTCCTATTCTCCTGTTTCTCGCGCCTACTCGCAATCTACTTCCCGATCTGCTTCACAAGAGGTCTCACCAAATATACTGAACAGCATAGCCCACCCTGTTCTCAAAGTCGACATTTCTCCTGCGGTTCCACCTATTACAGTGCTTGAAGAGTCGAACTCACCATCGCACAAACAACAGGAGCTGCCGTCGTCATCAAAACCACTGAAGACAGAACCGCAATCGCTGTCTCTCCTACCTCAGGTATCTACGCATCATCGTGCTCTGAAGCAGCCTACCCCCCAAGCTCAGCAACAGCAGCCACGGCCTGGCCCACTTACGCCCCTGCCTCCGCATCAACAATTAGTACCACCTATACCACAGCTGCCCCAACCAGCGCAGCCTTCGAAACAACCGACGGCTCAATCCCCGCAGCCTCCACCTCCACCGCCCCCACCTCGATCTTCTCAGAGCAGATCTCAAAGGCCGCCTCGACAGCCCCAACAAAAATATACTTACCAAAGTCGTTTCCCCGAGCACAATCAAACAGACCCCCAGGCATGGGTCTCGTACCCATATGCGTGTCAATATCAGTATACCTCACCGCCTCCGCCTCCGCTTTCTATCCCTTCCTCTGTTCCTGCCGCTCCTCTGTCCACTTCAGCCACTCCTCGGTCTACCTCAGTCACTCCTCAGTCCACTCCAACGTTGTCGATGACGACGTCGAACGCGTTCTTCTCGAGACAGAGGAAGCGTGATCGTGTCGAGTACGAGGAAGATTCGGGCGCTGGAGAGCGAGCGCGAGCGAAGGTGAAATTGGCCGACAAAAGTAGCGACGGGCTTGTGGCGACGGCAGTGGAAGTCAAAAGGACAAATAAGATTGGTATTACTCATATGGATTTGTTGTACGAGACGCGGGGTTCCAAGATGATTTGTCGGATGTGTCGGTATGTGTTTCATCTTCGGTGTCGATGGGCTGTATGTATATTGATTGATCCGATTTTCTCTCTGTAGGCTGTCAGATAAGGACGAGCAGCAGAAGACTCCGACGGTGACGTTCCCTGTGGATGCGAAATGGGCTGAGCTCATTGGCCACTGCCAGGGCGTACACCCTAAGTCATGCGCGGATCTGGAGAAGCTCAGTCCTAGTCAGGTTCAGGAGCTGCGCCAACGCATGCAGAGTGGGAAGCTCACAGGATATACTCTCAAATCGTGAACGGCCGGGTAAGGAGGCGATAATGTCTCCTACTTGTCTCTTTTTTGGGTGAATTCTTTCTTTCTTTCCATTTTTCCCTGTTCTTGGTTCTACCCTGCATTGTATGAGGATTTGTGTCTGTATCGAAACATGTACAATATGTACCCTTGTATCCTGCACCGACCTGTAGCCCCAAATATTTCTATCATGTCTATATCATATTCCATCTTGTACAAATTATCCTATGATTGCTTTAGTATGTGACCGATCCAACCACTATCACATGCCTTTTTGGAATTCGTTGGCCCTCGCGCTTAATCCTAGGTTCTCACTCCACCTTCTGGCCGCGGCTAGTCTGGTCTCATGGAAGTCATGAGGACCCCTGAACCCTAGCCATGAGGTGCGTCACGCGTGATTGCCCTGCTACGCACGTACGTGCATAGCGCTTCACTAAGCAGAATCACTACTTACCATCCTTGGATTTTAAGGGCGACTCGACCGCTTGGACCGGTAATCTGACAAGTCATTTAACGAGACAGTCGGATTCGGAGAAAAATGAAAGAGTCGAACAGAATCTTCAAGTTCACTTTGTTTGTGATCATGATCGAAAGGATAGCAAGTGAGATTGTAAGGTGCATCTTAGCGTCGAACTGTGTTTACAACGCAGACCGATCTTGTGAGCGTTAATGAATGATAACCCCACAACTATAAAAATCCTCCAATCCGATTAATCTTCGAAAAGCGTTACGGGCACATCCTTGTCCCTAGGCATCATCAGAAGTTCTGCCTCGAATGCAACCTGAAGGTCCAGATCAGTCTGAACCATAGAACATGAAGACTATCTGCCCAAAACTTGCCTTCTTCTGTCGTTTGGCCGCCCTTAACGTGCCATTCAACGCCTCTACTATGGCAATGTTTTGAATCGAAGGGGCATTTTCTAATGGCGCAATTTTTCCTTACATGTATTTGCTGTTTTCTCGAAGAGTAACCCGTAAGATATGTTATAGTTACCATCCGCGCTGACGGTCCCAAATTCCTTAATAGCATCTAAACCGGCGAACCACCGATCGGAAACCGATCAGTAAGAGAGAGAAAAGTATGAAAGACACGCAACCTTTCAGAACGCTGATCTCATGTGAAGTGTTCATGTTTATCTCTTGTTTCGATGTGTCAGTTTTGGGCAAAATCCTATCAAGTCACAGTACCTGAGGTGTGTTACTATGTTACCATGGATGATAATCTACCTACGCTACACCGTTACCTACGGCAAAGTTGACATCGAATTGTACTTAGAGAGTCATAGCATCAACTGTTGCGGCACGGCTGCGTGCATCTTCTTCTATATAATCAGACACCTTCTCTATGTATAAAAAGTATTTCTCAGAATAGTCATCATGATTGACAAGTGCTACCACACCAGTCACGGCCAGTATCAAAGTTTGGACTCGGCTAATGACACATTTCTAGATAGAGCTTCATACATAATGCCAGCCAGTCGATCTGGGGCTTCCTGCGGGATCTATAGAGGCGAAGTTAGCTCTGTGGATGTAATAAACTAACTACACACCAAATGTCCGATTCCCTTGACCCTCTGTACGGAAGCGTACACACCTCCGTATTTGGGATCAAGAATTGCTCTATGTACCCGTGCAGGTCTAGTGATAATCATCAGAATAAGTTGTTAAACTGGTACCGCAAGACACGAACATGAAGTCATTTACATCAGCTAGAATCAAATGTACTGGAATGGCTGCACACACTCTTTTGAGATCTTCAACAGGTTTCGTCGGTCCATCCGCGTCACGATACATAGCCTGTGATTATAAGTTTCGTAGAGTCATTTTGAGGTCAACAAGCTGTCTACTCGCCGCCTCCTGATCGCGGGTGCACGCCAGAGTGACACCAGTGTAAGGGGTTTCCTTTTCGTATGAGCCGGGATGAGGAACAACCGCGTGCTTGACGAAGAGATCGAGGATTCTAGGATCCCATTTGGCCGTCCGTTCCCGTCTCCTGAGAGCAATCATTGCACGCTCACGGTCAGGCCACACATCACGCCGTTCATGAGCTCCATGGACTAGAATAGAGCGTAGCTTATTCAGATGTGTAGGGCCGGCCGGACTGATCAAAGGCTCAACAATTATTAAGGATCGGAATCGAACTCGGGGCTCGAGATGCTGGAGGATGAGCCTGGTTGATATCAGCTGTCGTGTCCTGGACTCGAACGCAGCCACCTACATCGCGTTCCCGCCGAGCGAATGCCCGATTCCTACCAAATTTCTTGTCCGGAAGTCTATCCCGGCGCTGTGATACGGTGCGTCTGAGAGGAATAGATGAGCAGCTTTGGCATATTTTTCGCAAGTGACTTAGTAAAGGACAGCCCAGTGAGCCTTCGACAATGAAAAAAGTGAAAAGAAAGATACAGTTGTTGCGAAATGCACGCTCGTTCAACAATTGTTGGTTCAAATGGCCAGCTTCACCGTGATTTGGACAGTCGAGCGACCAAGCCTCTCGAATCTTGACCTTGCTTTCCGGCTGAGCAGAAAGGGCGAGAAGCTTCTCGAGTGAAGGCTCCCATGTCTCCTTGTGAAAGCTGGTGGAATGCAAAAGCACAAGCGTAAGTGCGTTGGGATCATCAGCGTTGGCTGTGAGCTCAGGCAGCCAATACCGCTTAGCTGTCGTGATGAGTGGCCATCCGTCATGAGGATTATCCTTCACAGCTTCCACCAGCATCGTTTAGGTTGCGGAAATGTGATAGAAAGACAATGCCTCCTAAACTCCATACTATAAATACTAAAACAATAATCTCTGGGAAAGGTCCCGGTTATCAATGTACACTTGTCCAGTTCGTCACAAGTTGTTCTTATGATTTGCCGACTTACTTGAGTACGTTAACAAACCACTCGATTCATACACTATGTTCCAAACTTCGTTAATCCTACATAGGCACTTGTACGGAAGGAGTTTCGATACAGGTACATCGTCACAAAAATATGGCCGTCTCCAGTTAAATACTAACCTCAATGTACACATTCCGCGAAGAATGTGCAGCGGAAAGCCTTCAAAAATCGAGTGTTTGACCCGCATTGGCAGTGACAGAAGCACGGACGGAGGATGTCGAGAGAAGAGTGTAAGAGTATGGTGCTTTCGTAAAGTCACCTTGAGGAGCTGTGTCGCTTGCACCTCCGAAGTCATTACCGGTTGCAACGGCAAAACCGCCATCGGTGGAGTACAAAGGCTTGTCCGTTCCTAGAATACAGTGATTCATGATTTATTTACAAAAGATATGCAGAACTTCGTACCAGTCCAAACGTTGTTCTCGACAAGGACTTGAGCACCTGTATATCATAAATCATTGTCACGGTAGGTTAATGTAATGAAGATACTGGAAGGATACGAACCATCCCGGGTATTGATACCGTCGTTGTTGTCGTCGAAAACGTTGTTGAAGATGTGTCCATGACCAAAACGGATAGAAGGGGTGCGCGAATTCAAGTTGGTCCAGGAGTTAAGGGCCAGGGTGACCGTGATGGGGGTGTCCTCAGCACCGTTATTGTCAGAGTGGCCAATGAGACAAGCCTTCCAGTGGTTATAGAGTTTGGTGTTCGACACAGTGACGCCAGTGATACCATGGGTCAAGTCGAGAAGGCCGTCGTAGCTGGAGTGTTGTTAGATTAATTTGGAGACATAGGAGTAGACAAACACACAAGTCTTTGTCGTGGTCGCGGTCACTAGAGAGATCGCAGTGGTCAACCCACACCTGGTGCGAAGCCTGAATTCCCAAGGCATCACCAGCCTCTGCGAGGACCTTGGAAATCTTGACGTTACGGATGATGACGTTGTTTTCGTTCAATACACGGAGCCCGACTCCGTTGAGTGCTGGGAACCCTGTTCAGCGAAAGTCATTCCTGTTGAGTACAAGTACTCACCGGATCCTTTGGCTCCAAGGACGGACGTGTTGGAGCCAATCTTGATTACAGTGTTTCCAGTGATAGTCCCTTTGGGCACGGTCAGCTTTCGATAGCCTTTAATACAGGATACATTGGAGCAGACCCGAGATGATAACAATTTTCTTTGCGTTACCCGAAACAGCCGAGGTAAGAGCATCGAGTGTCGTAACGGTGGTTGTAGGGCCACCAGAACCGCCAGTGGTTCTGGTGAATGGCTATCAATGTCTTGTCCATTCAATGAAAGAGTAGAGCCTACTTACCCCCCGTTGAGGGTAGCATATCCGATAGTGGCGACATCATTGACTGAAGCGCGTTCCTCGAGAATAGAAGCCTTTGAAATAGTTCGTGTAAGTAACGATCCCATTAAGTGACATAACTACAGACCATGGAGACTTGGAAGGCGGTAAAAACGGCAAGGGAGTTAAGCCACTTCATGGTGCGGGTTTTGAGTATCTGGTTATGAGGGTGTAGTTGAGCTACGAAGAAAATCATGTTCCCGTGTCTTACCTTTATACTTCGTCAGTAAATCCGAGCGGAGAATCTATGGATAGTCATTCGCCATTGAAAAAGCGACGATGTCCAAAGCACCATACCAGCGGCCCGTGGGTTCCACATGGTTGAAACCATCTTTGCGACCGTAGTTCCGGCTATACTGCAGTGCCTACGACAATTAATGACCAAATGCGGCCAATAAAGGGCACTAAATTGGAGGGGGAAAAGGTGCACCCAAAGAATGAGGCCTAAGCGACTTCGCTATTTCTCTTTTCATTGGGGTTGAGCTCTTCCAACGGCCCCATTAAATTGGGGTATTCGAAAAATCCGCAGGCTCCAGAACATTGCAATATTAGTGACTAAATAAGGTCGCTAATCTGACCCAGTTACCATGACTGAGATGAAGCTGCTGGCAGCGTTTCCAACAATCCGTCAAGGAATAAGTATGAGGCCAGAAGGCGAAGGCGATTTTCTTGACGGTCCGGTGGAGCCCGCAAGGCCAAGACATTCGACGAGCGATCAGTTCCGAAATTTTTCGCCATGTTCCAACTTGAGAGTCGTTTCAATTATTATAAATCTATTAAGAAGGCCGCTTTACTTACGTGTACTGGGAGGGTTTATAGAACACAACACGTTTTGTAATGTCGTCGTGAATGTATGTAGGTGAACGGGACCATGTTTTTGCACGTTCTTGTCCTAACTCCGGATTCTCCTGTAGTATCATGTATCCGTACCAACGATCGGCGCAGAAGGGATTTGGGTAAGTCTTGGCACATAAATGTTCGACATTGGCGGACCGCAATACCGCGCGGCCCAGTATTTTGAAGGAGAAGGAATGCGTGAAAGTGTCTTGAGGAGCTTGACTTCAAATTCTCAAATTGCTTGACATCGTCACGTGCACAGTATGGCATCCAGCCAGAAGTTGAGAAGTCATTTTGTTAAATGTAGCAGTCAAGAAGTGTGGGACAGGTGATACATGCAAACTTCTGAAGCTGTCATTTTCCCTCGGAACCATGTGCTATGTTCGCTTTGAAGAGAATCCCTTGGGATCTTAGAGAGGTTCTGAAAGTTGAAGATCTGAACTGCGCCACTCACATATTAGTGAATCGGATGCATACGCATTCCTGATGTGAAATCCAATCCTCGAGCTTTAGAAATCAAGACTCTCGAAACGAGAACCGTTTGTTACGCTGCTCTATTTTGAACCAATCTATTCGGTAAAACGGAGTCAATTTGAGTTTCGCCTGAGTTCACGAGTCAGTTGATTGGACCCTGCAATGAAACGGGAAGCTATAGCTGGACCCACACGAGAAAACTGCATCCTGCCCTTCTGATATCGATTGGTCCTAGATATTTCCGATATTCGTTTGCAGACTCAGAAGCTCAGACGTAGAGTATCTAAGTTATGTTGGTTCGACGTATTGCTGCCAGAACAACTGCTGTTCAGGTCTCGTTGAAACGAGATGATTCTCACTTAACCCACTGTTCCAAAATTCTCGCCCTACTCTCTCGCGTCACTGGCATGAATAATTGCATCAGGATGATGGCATTTGTATTTTGCTATAATGTGAGACGAGCGGCCCGCCCACTTGAGATATTCCAGTGGCATGAGAACACCTCTGACAAAAGTTCGTCGGAAAATTGACATCAAGAGCTAAGTATATGGCTCAATCATCTGAACAATCAAACTCTTGACAAGCCTTTAACATCATTCATGGATGAAAATACTTCTAAGTCCGCTTCACTTCGTACTTTTCCCACCCTACCTCCTCCAACTTGTGAACCTTTCCCATGACTTCTTTCTCAAGGCTCTTGAGGTACTCATCCATAGCCGTGATCAGCACCGGCATGCCCGTCGCAAGAATTCGTACAGCCAACAGCCCGGCATTAGTGCCGTTGTTAATAGCGACAGTAGCGACAGGAATACCGCGCTGAAGTAGGGGTCACGAGTCAGTTATTGAACGAGACAGGTAGATCAAGAACTCCGAAACGCACTGGCATCTGAACAATACTGTGAAGAGAGTCAACCCCATCAAGCGAGCTACCTTTGACAGGGACGCCAATCACGGGCAACGCCGTCATAGCAGCCACCATCCCAGGAAGATGTGCTGCTCCGCCGGCGCCTGCGATGATGGCGCGCAGCCCGCGAGTGGATGCAGAACGTGCGTACTCGACCATTCGGTCGGGAGTACGGTGCGCGGATACTATGGTCAATTCATAGGGGATGTGGAAGCGGTCAAGGATATGGGCCGCGGGGAGCATGACGGGAAGGTCTGAGTCTGAACCCATGATTATGCCTACAAGGGGTTGAGGGTCTGATAGCCCAGATCCAGGCGCTGTAACAACAGGAGCATAACGATCTATCTCTTCAGTGGTGCTCGATGGTAGCGATTTGAGCAATGGTCGAAGCCGTGAGCGTAGCTGGGCATCTGAATCGGCAACGATGGTAATGTGACCCATTTTGCGTCCCTTGCGACATTCTGATTTTCCATATAGATGGGTGGAGGCGCCCGGGACTGTTAGAGCTACTTTCACAGTGGCGGAAATCTCATCCATGGAAGACGAGTGCCCAATTAAATTGAGCATCACAGTCGAAGGGACCTTCAGTGCCGTCGATCCCAAAGGCAGGTTCAATATCGCACGAAGGTGGTTTTCGTATTGCGAAGTCTCACAAGCCTCAATCGTGTAGTGACCAGAGTTGTGGGGACGAGGGGCAATTTCGTTGATAAACAAGCAGCCTAAGCCGATATTAGTAGTTATGATGACGAGAGGTATGATAGTCTGACCGTCATGCTTGAGGAACATCTCGACGCCGAAAACGCCTGCGCCCGTAAAAGTCTTGACTGCAGCTTCAGCGACATCTCTCGCTCTCTTTGAAAGAGTGAGATCGTGGCTACGAAGAGGCGCGAAGACTAAATGACATATATTGTCCTTGTGAACGGTTTCGACGACCGGATATGATTGTACCTCGCCATCGACTGTTCGAACCACCATGACGGCAATTTCCTTGGCAAAAGGAACCCATCTTTCGGCATACAGCGGACGATTCCTCAAAGCTGCTATGGCATTGGGAATATCAGATACATCGCGAAGGACGTAATTCCCCCTGCCATCGTACGCCAGGGTGCGGCTCTTCAACATCAATGGAAGCCCCAACCGCGCAACTGCAAATTGAACCGAAGCATCTGTGGATTCTACAGGTAGGGATTCTGAAACCGGACAACCGCGAGAAGAAAGATGTTCCTTTTGTCTGAACTTGTCTTGGATGATGCGAATAGTGCTTGGGCTCGGATGAATGGGAATAGGCACCCCTTCTGCGCTGCTTTGAACGTTCTCCAACGTTGGAACATCGACATGCTCAATTTCAACTGTTAAGACATCGACTTTACCTGCGAGTTCTCGAATCTTGTCAGGATCAGTGAACGAGCCGTCGATATGCCCAAACTTTGGCCCTAGCGGGGCGATTACTTGTTTCGCAGGTGCTGTCTCTCCGACGTCGAGTATAACAACTTTAACATTGAGGAGAGAAGCCGATGCCGCTAGCATTCGGCCCAATTGCCCGCCCCCTGTTCTGAAGGTGAGATTGATTGGGGATCCAACGAAAAACTTGAAGGTCAAATCAATACATTGCCAGCAATATATCACATCTATCAACGTACACGTACCCATAATTCCAATAACTTTGTCAGTCATTTTGATAGCTAAGAGTGGACGACAAGGATAATCTTTTGGACAGGACCCTAAGAAAATTTGAACAACCCTAACCTCAAATTAGGTGCGGTGATGATCGGCTTTACCCGAAATTGATCATCCGATACCGCGCATGGGTTCTTATCCAATCCTTGCAGATGATTGAGAGTAGTAACTTCAATTTCGTCCTGTCGCTTACTACGAGGTCATATGAAAGGAAGGCCGTCATGTAGTGTATTGTAATTTACTATGTCAAATACACACGATGCAAGTTACTAGCTTGCATCCTCCTTCACCAATCAAGTCATAATTCAGTATAGGCCTCGATATATAAATTCAATCTTTACCATATTGTAGTCAGTACCTGCCAATTTCGGACCAGGCTCAGCCTGGAGATGCCAGAACAATAGCGTCGTTTGGGCTGTTTATGGACCCCATGCATGTACTCACAATCTGCTTAGCCCATACTAGGCAGACAGTGGAATTCGCCATGAGCCAAGCCATGAGGCAAACTTCTTTCTTATGATCGATTGTTTTCCGCAATATGGCAAACTTGAAACCGGATGAGTTGTGTAGGATATCAAGTCTAAGCGGGGGAGGGACGATCTCGATCCCATCAAGTCTGAGAGTTCCGAAATATTTAAAAATAGACCACATCACGTCACATCAGCGGTCCAGCCAAACAGACCCAACTTTGTGATGCACCTTTCCGAAAATAATCTGTACACCGTCAACAGTGGCAAATTCATGTGTCCCAGGTGGCACAATGAACTCCCCTGGCCACCACAATACTACAATGGCACCATTGCTACATAGACACATATATATACAAGTAGATAGCACATAACACCCTCAATCACTTGTATCCAACTGAGGGTGAGTAGATTCCACATATCATACATTATCTCAGACTAACATCATACCAGATTACATAGTTATTGACTTTATAGGTATGATAGATTATAGTCACTTGTATCTGACTGAGGATTACATATTTATTGACTTTATAGTGTGATGTCTGTGCTAGGATTCTAACAGGTTATGGGTGTTTACTGCCATACTATCTAAGAAGTATGACATTGGAAATTCCTGCACATATCATCACACTCTACAGCCCTGAGTCCTGATCAATCATGTTCTTCAAATGTGTACCTATCTTATCTCTATGTGACAAAACTCTTCTAGAAAGTCTTTGTTCTCTGAAGTCTTTAGCCCCTGGACCATTTCCAAACACCTTTGACCCTTGGATCCTTCCTCCTTTACCACAGCCATGGGATCAGTCTTTGACACATCTCCCACAATGCTCATGACTGACCCTGCTTATACTTGCATCTGCCCCACTAAATTCAACACTCACTGGCCTACATCAATTATGCCTTTTGACCATATGACTGGTGAGTTTGTAAAATGGTCAAACAAACTCAAAATCTTCCTCCAGTAAAGTGGACTGGATTGGTATATCTTCATGCCAGAGAGCAAGCTAGATCATCCCATGACTGAGCCCAACTCAAGCACTGAGCCTGTTGCCTACACCTACTAGCTGGCAAAAAATGACCTCATCATTGGTGTCATCCAAGCAGCAGTGTTTGAAGCTGAGCAAGATGGCCTAAGGACTGATGAGTCTGCAAAAGAGTGCTACAGTGCACTGAAGGTGAGAGCTCAGTGCAAAGGACTAGTTAAGCAAGTTGTGCTTATTTGCAAAGCTCTAATCACCTATGTGCCTGTTGCAGAACTAGTCAAGACCATGGTTCAAAAGATCTGTGACCTTGTTAACCACACATTTGCAATATGCACAATTGACAAGGACTTGCTGAAGTGTATTGCATTACTCAACTGCATTAACAACAAATTTTTTGAATCCATACAGACTCAAGTCTACTGAGGCCTTGCTGACTCCACCAAAGAGAACCTCTATACTTCCTCCAATATCTATAAGCCATTCTAAACTTTAAACAGCCTTGCCACTCTCTCAAGAACCTTGAACATGGACACTGCTCTTGCCACTAAGAATGGTGACATAAAGAGCCTTTCTGGCCACAACCATGGTTCTGGACAGCTGTGCTGCAAGGTGTGCCACATGTCAAACCAGCCTTGCTATAGTCACACCAAACAGTGGTGTGTTTGCTCTGGAGGCAAAATGGCTGGGAAGACAATTGAGGAATCAAAGGCTGTGCAAGGAGGAGAAAAATCAAGGACAGGAGGAGCACAGACTCTCAGGAACAGCATTGCAGTTAAAGGCCTTAATGGCCAGGCATACATGGTTGACCTGTCACATCTCCAGAAGATACATCTGGACTCTGCCACACCCAAGCCAAAAGAATTTGCAGGAGTTGCCTCTTGGACACACAAACTCCAATTTGACTGAGATCTTTGAATAATATGGCTTCATAGCAGAAATTGATGACTATGAACCACAAGCATCTGTCAATTGGAATGATTATACAGTCCCATCCATTTCAGCCACCACTATTGTAGCACTACTCAAACAAGCTGAACACACACTGCTTGTGTTATTGAACAAAAAACCCTTCTATGTCAACTCTGGAGCCACTGTACACATTTTCCCATGCATGTCCAACTTTGTCACACTTCAACCCATACATACTGGCTCTATCAGATGAGTTGTAGGTCTTTTAATCAATGCAATAGGAGTTGGAAAGATTCATCTCCATGTACAAGGCAAGGTTGAGATTGAACTTCAAAACACTCTTTACATTCTCAAGTCTACTGTACAGTTGATCTCCTTCAGCACTCTTGCCATCTATGCACACACATCCATCACATTTGACAACTGAGGAGTCTTTATTACAGACCAAAATAGTGGAACACTCCTTGCAGCAGGGCTACTTATCCTAGGCAGGCACCTGTATATGCTTAACCTCCAGAATGCTCTTGCTAAACATGCCCTGTCAGTCCAGCACCCTATCCATCTCAACATATGGCACTGGCACCTAGGTCATGCCAGCTATCAAGTGGTGGCAACTATGGCATGTGCTGGCCCACTCCCAAGTATGCCCTCTGCTTCTCTTCTCACACAACCCAAATGTGACCTTTGCATTCTTGGAAAGCAGACAAGAACACCAGTACTCAAAGTGCAAGAGGAAGGACATAGAGGAGAGGATATACTGGAGATAGTTTGAATAGACCTAGCTGGACCCATAAGTGTACAATCTCATACAGGCAATAAATACATGATGGACATTGTCAATAATTATACAAACATGCTGTGATCTATACCACCTAAATCCAAAAATGACACTCTACTAGCCCTCAAGACATGGAAAAGAGCTTGAGAACTGGAAATTGGGAGAAAGGTCAGCATAGATTGCACAGGCCATGATGAGGAGCTTAAGAGCAATGAAATGAACACATGGCTTGCATCCACAGGATCACATCAACAATTTGAAGCACCATATACTTCAGCACACTTAGGGCACATAGAATGAATGCACAGAATGCTTCAAGAAAAAGCTAGGATGATACATTTAGCAACAAGATGTCCCAAAAACTTATGGAACAAATTTTACCTAACTGCAACACACCTACATGCAAAAACACTAACCAAATCTCTTAGTGGTAAGACATCCTTTTAGTTATAGTACAACCAAATGCCAGACTACTCTTATATAAAGGAAATAAGCTGTAAGGCTTTTGTACTAATCCAAAACCAGCACAACCCAAAACTGTATGGCCAAGGGATTGAATGCATCCTAATAGGATATGGCCAGAACTCCAAGGCCTATTGATGCTACAATTCAAGAACATGCAAGATATACAAATCCTTTCAGGTTCAATTCCTAGAACAACATGATGGCCACTCCATCATCCCTAATATCATAAGTCTGAATGTTGCTGACACCATCCCAGCTCAGGAGGAGCCCACATTGGTTGAACAAGTCAAAGCCTCAGCATCAGAAGCACCATTCACCATTGTAGATGAAGATGAGCCAACCCCACATGTATTACTCCAAGAAGACATACCCCTTAGCTAGCTGAGGAGTTGCAGGAAAGCAAGACAAGCCCAGAACCAAGGTAACCAAATTGTGTATCCATACTAATGGCAAATAGCAATCCAGGTCACTCACCTGCCATATGAGTGGAGTGAGTAGTCCAAGAATCATGTGAAGCAGGCAAGTGTATCAAGGCAACCAGGGCAGAGAAGAAGTAGACTGGCACAGTGGCACAAGACATGGACCAGGCCAAAATGCCCCAGACATACACCTGCCAAGCAACTTTGCAGAAACTAAAGAAACCACATCAGACCTTGCCAATAGAGCAACTGCTAAGGATGTCAAGTGACTTCTTCATGTTGTCAAGTCATTGGAAAAACTGATATCACTTGACCTTGGAGACAAGCCCTGTACCTGGAAGAAAGCACAAGAATCACCAGATGCAAAGCTGTGGGAGGAAGCATACAAGAAGGAGTTGAAGTCACTAATAGAAATGCATGTATAGTTAGTCTCAAGGGAGGAAGTGCTAGCTGGTCAGAAAATATGGAAAGGCCACCCTGTATTCAAGATTAAATGAGATGAGAATGGGAAGGTCATGCAATTCAAGGTATAATTAGTATTCAAGGAGTACAAGCAAGTTTATGGACAGGACTATACAAAAACCAACTGCATGCATGGAGTCATGGAGGATACTGCTACATCTTGTCACCACACAGGGGTGGGATGCCACACAAATTGATATAAAGACAGCATTCCGTTAAAGGCTGCTCCCCAAAGACAAAATCCAGTACATGGAACAACCTAAAGGATTTAGGAAACCTGGAAAGGAGCAATACATCTGTTGTCTAATACAAGGCTATGGAATGAAGCAAGTAGGATGTATCTGGAACCACATGCTCAACAACAATATGGTTAAATAGGGGTTCACATGTCTTCCATGCAAGTCATGCATCTATTACTGGAAAGCAGACACCAGGATCATGATAGCAGCAGTCCACATCAACAATCTTCCATCTATAGCAAGCAACAAAGCAGAGAACAACAGGTTCAAAGACAAAATGTGGGTGGTATGGTCAATCTCAGATCTGGGACTCCCAAGATTTGTTGTAGAAACTGTAGTCAAATGAGATTGCAATAGTGCCACAGTATTTCTCTCACAAACTGCTCTTATTGACAAGATTATACACTAATTTGAGCAGAAGGACACAGCACCTCTGTCACTACCAATAGAATCAGGCCTCAAGCTTTACAAATTTAATTGATTATCTCTCCCAAAGAATGAACAACTGATGCTACAACACATACCTTATCACTCTCTCATAAGATGTCTACTCTATTTAGCCATTTCCACCAGACTGAACATTACTTACACTGTACAACAACTCACACAATATGTCAACTCCTATGCCATGACACATTGGAACACAGCAATCTGACTGGTCCAATATCTGAAAGGGACTTGCAATCTGAAACTCACACTAGGAGGCAACAGGAAGCTCTTCAGTCTCACTGGGTTAACCAATGCAGACTGGGCCAACTGTCTCAATATGCAGCACAGCATAGGCAGCTATGTGTGGAGGTCTGGGATCAGAAATCATGTCCTAGGCCATGAGAAAGCAGAAGACAGTTGCCACATCCTCCTGCAAAGCCAAATACATGGCCATGTTTGAAAGTGCCTAGGAAAGTATATGGCTATGAGCTCCACTAAAGAGGATTAGATACAACATTACTGCAAAACCCACCACTATCCTCTGTGACAACAATGCCACAATCAAGCTCCACAAGGACCCTACTCTACACTCATGGATGAAAAATGTCAACATCAACTGACAAAATTTGCATATAGTACATCAACATGAAATATAACATAGTGGACCTTTTCACCAAGGCCCTGCCAGCTATGCAATTCAACTGCCTCTGTGCCCTGCTCAGGCTACACTGACAGCACAACTCCATGCAAGGAGGAGACTAGTGAGGAGGAGTGTTGGAACCCCAATTATGATACACTGTCAACCTCATCACAGTGGTAAATTCATGTGTCCCTAGTGGCACAATGAACTCTTCTGGCCACCACAATACTATAATGGCACCATTGTTACATAGACATGTATATATACAAGTAGATAGCACATAAGACCCTCAATCACTTGTATCTGACTGAGGATGAGTAAATTCCACATATCATACATTATCTCAGACTAACATCATACCAGATTACATACTTATTTACTTTATAGGTATGATAAATTGTAGTCACTTGTGTCTGACTGAGGATTACATACTTATTGACTTTATAGTGTGACATCCCTGCTAGGATTCTAACATAATCCAGGTGTACTGTTAGCCAGTTATGGTTCAGCTAGGGTTTTTGTTAGGTTGGTTAGTGTTTGTTAGTGTCAGTATTAGTATTAGTGCTAGTGTTAATATTAGGGATGATGTATGAGGGGACTCATCAGACAAACTGATCCAAATCAACATTGACTTTCACTTTCCACACATGACTTCATTTGAGCTCAAACTAAATCAATGTTGACTTTCACTTTCCACACATGACTTGATTTGAGCTCAAACTTTGCTTCAAAGGGTTGAACAGGCCCTGGGAAGCTTGCTGATATGTCTTTCATAAAAATGATGTATTTCAGAAAATGGCCAAATCTCAGTCCAAGTATAGCATATTCTAGGCACTTGTCCACCTGCACAGCAGAAAAATTTTGAGACCTTTTGTTATTTTGATAGCAATCACATGGAAGGAACCTTAGTTCAGAATTACATATTTGGAGCCCAAAAAAGCCAGATTTATGGTGTATTTAAAACACATTTTGAGGGTAAATTTTGGACAGACCTATAGAGGAGCTTGCTGGGGGCCTGGTTGAACTGCCATTTGTTTGGAATCCTCAATTGCTTCATTCTGCTTCAAATTTGCATATCAATGGTTTACTGGACTGAACAAAAGTTGGTTTGAGATCATATGAATCAACTTGTTCTCATACCTTCACTTTCCACAAAAACAAAGTTTTCTCTACTTGGTAGTACATAGTGCATTAGCCTATTGTGACTTATGGGCTTGCAGCCCCTGTGCAAGAAAATTGGAAGGGAAATAAAGTGTATGTGAGGATGCAACAATGGCCTGAGAAGCTGTGGAACTACTGGCAACAGGAGGAAAAACAGATGGTACATGTAATATTGTTGCTGTAGATACTGCTGGTAGAGGTTGAGGACTATGCATGTTTCTCTCAGGGCCAGAGCTAAGGTTGGAAGGAGGTAATTTTGGCCATACTTTTGTCTTTGCCAGAGCTTGTAGATGTGCTGGTCATACATACTCACACATGTGAAAGTCTGGGCTGCAACATGAAGCAATTTGAGTGGACTATCATACAATGATACTTTGTCAGTCCTGGGTTTGACATCACATGTGGAAAGTTGAATTCAAAGTTGATTCAGCAAAAATTGTTTTGAAAGTTGGATCACCAGGTTAATTATGAAAAAATTCATGTGAAAGTTGACATTTTCAACATACTTCTCAAGAATTTAAGGTGAAAATGATTGAATCCTTTCTGTCCAGTGCCACTCAGTATAATGATGGGAGGTTGCAGACACACATGCACAAAGAGGACAAAATAGTCTTCTGTACCTTCATTTGATGGGATCGAGCTAAACAGACTGTAAATAGACTCAGTCTAAGCTTTGTCCCAATTCATACTTATATGAAAGGTACAATTTTCCAAGACAGATAAGATGATTAATTTGTGTTTGTTCCAATCAAAAGTTCAAACCAAATTTGGTATCACAGTCTTCCCACATTCACTGCTGGCACTGGCACTCAATTGTGTTTCCTTGGGAAAAAATCAAAAGGAAACCTGTTATGCCAGTTCCTATGTGGCAATTTCTGATGGAAAAAGTCTTTGGACAAGGGAAATTTTCCTTTTTGTATAGTAAAAAGCTAGCCAAGAAACAGATGACAGGTTTCTTTGACTCTTTTTCCATTAGAAACATTTTCTGGCCCCAGCAGTGATTGCGGCGGCTAGCGGATCAGATGTTTCCCGCTCCGTTTTTCACACTCCGAAACGTAAGAGGTTCTTCGACACACCCCGACCGCCACAACACCACATCATTCACCATTATCGATACTTTTTCAAATTATAGCTTCAAAAAACCCATCGAATCTTGTTATATCAGTTTCTCCACAAGATATCATATAAAATCAAGCAGTCGCGAATCCGTGATTTGGACCCTTATCACAACTCTGCCCCATTGAGTATAATGCTTGAGTCAGGTCTTGCGGCGCACCATGTTCGTTTACGTTGGTGGCATTGTGAAGTCTGTCCTCACCCCGAGGCCACCCCTCTAACAACACAGCCGAGTGCTTCTATTGTGACCTTGAGAAAGACGTGACCCGGCCGTACTTACGTCTTACCCTCAACGGCCTAGCTCTGTGGCTCGACCCCGGGCAACGGCGTTGAAGTAGTCCTCTCACACGTATTGAGCTGATTAACTGCAATTCACATCGATGGGTTCACTACTGGGGAGCGCATCGGATCGAGTAGGTAAGTAGTGAATTTTCAGGTACACATAGCCTCAAACCCAAAACGACTGTAAAGGCCCAAGGACTTCTGCCAGACCATACAAGTTCTTTAGCGCGTGAAAAAGACTCCCAAGGTCACATGAATCTTCCGCAGAACCAGACGATATCCAAGCCGAAATGACTGCACCACGTGTGAATTTTATTATGTCCAACCCCACGCAGAAGACGCGGAGAACGTGTTCATGTATATTTGTCACGAAGGCCACCCGATACTCACAAGTAAGGGCGGCAGGAGAGCTAGAAACTTGAAGGCTGGATTGTTCGAGGCTCGAGAACGCACAAGCAACGTGTGATTGAACGTTGGATCGAGAGCATCCTGGAGTCTTTCTGTTACCGCATTCCTGCAGTACGAATACGACTCAATACTCGATAACGTGCATTGAAATGGAGAAAGGTCTGTCAACCACCTCTCGTGCTGTGGTGTTCAATAAGAGGTTGATAGTCAATAGGAATCAGACTCGAAAATGGGTATAATGAAAGAGCGGATAAATTCTGGTCGATCTATGTGTCTAAAGCGGAACAACACGATTCAAGCAGTACAGAAACCTGGAAGGGTGATATGGAGAGTACATTGATTTTTGTGCGCTTGCTATTACCTTTCGGTCTGATGCCTTCTCAACGAAACTCAGGCGGGTCTCTTCTCCGCAACGGTCACGTCATTCATCATAGAAAGCTACAAACTCCTCAAGCAGGATCCGATGGACAACATGAATCTTCTTCTATCACGTCTTCTCGCTGTTCAAACAACTGCTGCAACAAACGATTCGGCCTTTTTTCGGGTTTCCGAACCCCCAACGACCACTTTCACGCCCACTGCTGCAGCCGTCTCAATTAATATTTTGTGGTTTCTGAGCCTTTCATGCAGCCTCGGTGCGGCTTTGTGCATTACTCTCGTCCAAAAATGGGTGCGAGACTATTTGCAGCGGATACAGTGCCACAATGAACCGCTCCGGCGCGCTAGAATGAGAGCCTTCTTATTCAATGGCACCCAGAGATGGAAGATGGATGTCATCATCGAATATATTCCGACCTTACTCCATGCTTCACTTTTCCTTTTCTTTGCTGGTCTCATAATTTTCTTATTCGACCTTAACGCCTCTGTTTCCCTTGTCGTCGCTGCGGTAGCCTTGATGTGGTTGGCAGTATACGTCCTCGCAACCGTTGCTCCTGCTTTAGATGCAGCCGCTCCCTATGAAACAATGCTAACAGGCCTATTTTGGGGTCTGCTGCAACACTATCGACGTCTGTGCTGTCATTCTCCCAAGCCAATCTTTGAGGGTCAAGATCTAGCGACAGTCCGTACCTATTTAGCTTTAAATCCTGAACTTTCGGACAATGTTTCTTCTCCTGACGCACAAACCTTCATGTGGGCACGGTCCATGATCACGGCCGATCACGAGCTGGAAACTTTCTTAGAAAGCATACCTGGTTTCTTGAGCTCTGCGGATGGGTGTAGAACATGGGCAGCCGTTTACAGTGATTCGTCGAATCCTTTACAACGCCAAATAACCCAGCTTTTGGCTACATGTGCCCAAGCCACCTATATGGAACGCTCAATCCGGCAGCGACGATCCTCGACCTGCATTGAAGCATTGTTCGCCATCTCGCAGCATGAAATACATCATACTCCTTCTCGCGGAGTTGGGCCTTCTGCTATTCCAGACCTTTCCCATTATATCCAGATGAGCATAGAAGAAAGGGACCAGGAAGGTTTGCCCATCACCAAGGGTATATGTACTCTTGTCCTGTTAGCGCGGCAACATTTCATATCGAAATTTACTGTTCTCAATCGTTCTATTCCGGAGAATGCCTATTCGATTCCGGATAACCGCGTGAGCTCTATTCCTGAAAATGTCGTAGAGCTGTCGCGGAGAGCTGACAAGGCATTGGAGGACGTCGATATCATGAGACGAGTGCTGGAAGAAGGACTCAAAAGATACGCGCGGGACCCTCAGAATCATCAAACGGATATCATGACTTTATTACGGAGATATTTCGAGGTTGTGAAGCCTAGCTCGCAGCGTTTGCTTGACTGGGGAAGAGTGATTGGCCCTATTCTCTACGAATATGAGATGACAAAACAACACACCTTGCTATCTTGGTACTCTCTGCTTCCTGACGTATGCCATTCATTGATGTGTGGCAATATCTCTGGGCTGGATGCACCAGGGGGTAGACTCGATGTTTATGCTCCTCAAGTATTAGTGTTCATGAGACGGCTTGGTGTATACCCGCAACTTCCAGACGTATCACAAGATTGCTCGACCTACGGTCCACTCCCTTGTCGCCCTTCATTCCAGATCCAGCAAAGTTGGACTAATTCGGAAGATTATGAACCTCTTTGCCGAGAGCTCGAGCCCTTGTCTCGACTCCTGAACTTGCTAGATACCGGTCTGACAGTACATCAGATGGAGATTCGCTCGGAGCGTTTAACTACCGCATTCATCTACAACGTTCCATACCCCAGGGGACGCCCGATTCTCACTGACCTCCTGGGCCCCTTCAGCACGATAGCATTCATACTGGAAGATATCCGGCATGGAGCCAGGATCGTCGCCCTGCTAGACTTTGTGGTAAAGTTCAAGACCTTTGCACCTAGGACTGTCGAACCACATATTATTCACGAGATGATTGACACGATCTTTTCGGAGGCATCTCCAGAGCTCAAGGCAGGTTCTCAGGTCCTCTTCGTTGCAGTCTTGCGCACCATTCTTGACTGGGAACGCGAGGCATCCCCCAATCAACGCTGTCCATTCTCTGATTCCGACATGATGCTGCTTGTGGGACAGCTCAAGAACCTGTCTTATAAATTCTCCCTAGAAACTGCTGAGAGGCTTTTCGGCCTATCTCCCATTAATGCCCTTCATCAAGTATCAGGCGTCGAGGATGTTACTGCTGGTATCAATAAAGCAATTGTGAAGCCATCTCAAAATACCGATAATGCTACTCGAATTCAGGCCGTCTACAATCATGTCCTTACGCAACGTGCGAAGCGCTGAGGTCCACTTAAGCTTGAAGTTACGTACCTCCTCTTTGAGTTTTGACTGTGTTTACAAACCTAGTTTGTTCCAGTTATTCACCAGTTGACTGGGGAAAATGCCAGTGCATGAGATACGACGACTGAGTTAGAAATACCGATGGTTTACGACAAAGAAACTATGATTTCAAATTTTTTTCTTACACAAGGAGCCTTTGCAGGTGTGGGAATGCTTTCGCGATCGTTTCATCCGCATGTCCACTGGTCGTATCAAAGTCAGGTCGTTGGAAACGCGTCCATTGATCGGTTGGGCGCTCTTTTACATGTGGTAGACATCGTGTGATCTGGGTAGCACTTGGCCGATCTTGAGGAAACAATGACCAACATTTCTCCATTAATGCCCAGAGATCATCGGTCAAACCAAATTCCAGGCACTTTACATCAGTTGGTCGGCTAGGACCTTCACCTCTTACAGTCTTTTGATAAACAAGCATGGGACCAGAGTTGCCAAAGGGTCGCTCTCCAGTCAAAATCTGATTTTGCATAGTTGTTAGAGTCTCGACTTGCATTAAAAATTGCTGTACCTCAAAACAGACCATCCCAAAAGCGTACACATCACTCGCCTGCGTTTTTTCACTGTACTCCGCATCCAAATCAATGAGCTCTGGAGCTTCGAAGCTCGCTCTAGAAGGATCATAATTGGATGAGAGGGCATGTCCCATAAGGGCAGTGTTGTTGGAAATATACGAGATCCCGAAATCCGTAAGACAGGCTCGTTCAAAGTTCGTAACAAGTATGTTTGTACTCTTCAGGTCGCCATGGACGACTCCGTTCATGTGAAGATACTCCATTCCTCCAGCAACGTCGCAGATCTGGGTAGAATATGACGTCATCGTAGAGTAACAGACAAAGCGAAGCAGGAATCCTGTACCAGAGGTATTCGATCAACGTATGGCTTTACAGATAGAAAGTCTCTGATGTTTCCGCTCGATATCCAAGGCGATACGAGGCACAAGCTGTTCCGGAAATCGCCAAGACGATGGATACCATAAAATGGGAGGACATTAGGATGGAAGAGCTGACCCCAAATTATAACTTCACGATAGAAAATCTGTGTGTATGTGATAAATATCGAATGTAAATTCACGAAGAGTGAATTTCTATATACCTTGGAAAGTAGAGATTGATCAGAATGCTGGTATAATCTGCATATCTTCAAGCATATAGGCTGTCCATTGTGATAGGCTTGATAGACGTCGCCAAAATTCCCAGCCGATTGTGGATATCCTTCCTTTTTGATGACCCCGTCAACAGTGAAACAACGGGGATATAATTCTGATTTTCTACTCAATCGAACAAGAGCCACTTTAATGACCATGTGAAATCGAGGTTCGAGGGGAGCATGATCTGATAGCTAGACAAAGAATTTTACGGGATGCTCGAACAAATCAGGCTTGCATCGCACACCTTCTGAAGGAGATCAAGCACATCTTGAGCTACATCACCGCGATAGCTCAGAAACTTCGTGTACTTTTCTCGTGTGGAAAAGATACCAGCGAGCAACGCGCAGATATCTATGATTTCGTTACCGATGCCTAAACCCAAGTTTCGTGCGCGAGGGATATCTATAAATGAGAAATTGGCGCCAGAAGATGACAAAACGTTCTTGTCCCAGTCCTCATCTTCGGAACAGGATCTTGTTTGTGCGCGAAGGAAATTAGTAGGAAGGGTTTGTGCTTCGAATAAGTTTGTACAACATCCATTGCTGGACGATGGATCAGAACCTCCTGGTCCAGTTGTCTCGGTTCCATTTGACATGAGGAAGTTATTACCAAGTGGTACACGTGTCAAGAAATTTGCTATGGCAACATTCTCCTCGGCCCGTATTGGAAGCTATTCACCCCAGCAGATGCTTCGCAGGCAAGTGACTTTCGGAGATTGCCGGAAATATTTCCTAAGGGTTCTATGAAGTTATGATATTTCCCGCTGTACGTATCCCATTGTATCGCGTGTTCGTCGTTTCTCCGACTATGACTGCCCCTCTGCCCACGTCGTACCGCGTATTCTCCCCGTTTTTGTCATATCATTGACGAAATCAGTGACGTCACGACCGAATTTGCCATCACTCAAGGCCTTCATCCAAATCTCGTTGTTGAATTGGATCTGACTGCGAAGAATATGTGCTGCCTCTTCAAAAGCTTTACTTTCTTCAAGAAAGGTTTCTTATACTTATCTAACGTGCGAGCTTCGAGACTAATGATGTCCTCGGCCTCGAAAAGATTTTCAATCGAATGTAAAATCTCGTCCCAATATACAACAGGAAGATCAGACAAGAGATCCGTGAGATCTTTGATCATCCTGATCTGATCCTGCATTTTCTTCGTTTACGTGCCGTCTATTTTTTTCAGACAACGACTGTTGTTTCAAACAAGTAAAATTCGACGCGTTAGCCGGTGATGTAAGCCGACATTTGCCGCACTTATGATGCGTAGGTTTTGGAGGGGTCCATTTAGGCAGCAGAGAAGAAGTATACGCGTTATGACGCGTCATGAGAACAAAAAACATGAAATCTAAATCTAGTAACATCCTAACACCGCATAGATGTTTAGTGTCCCATAGCTTCCACTGGAACAAGCCATTTCGCATCATACGACCAAGCGTGCACATAGCTAACTTCTATTAGTCTCATCTGATAGTAGATAGATATCATCGAGTCGAAGTCTGCTTCAGGCGACTAGCGTTCGCCAATCACTACTGGATTGCGTTCCCATGTTCTACATCCTAGTTGTGGCTTCTTCTCTGTGACATCACTAAAAAACTTCAGGTTTGCCAAATACTCGGATCTTGGACAGAAGAAAACATGACTAAGAAACACATCCAGTATAAAAGTTGTTTCGGAATGACGCAAGCCGTAGGTCGAACAACAAGTGGAAGTCTTACAGGTAACTAAGGGATGATCGATGAGCGCTGAGCGCTTGAGTATTCAGAGTGCACGTAGATGTTTGTAGGCTTTTTTGATCGTAGCATCATTGACCTGTTCAAAGCCAGGCCGTATCCTTCTGTTCATAATCCGGTCCCCTGCGGAGCTCGACGGCAATCCTTGCTTGATCTCTTTCGCTTTTGGACGACAGTTTGGCTCCGGAGACAAGCACCTCTCTATGAGTGCCCACATATCGTCAGTCAGACCGCGCGTCGCATTGATTACAGGGCGCTCAGGGAGTTTAGGTTCAGATGAATAGACGAGGTGTCCATGGATCGTTCTGATGTCCTTGGCCTTCGGAAGGACAAACATCTATCTTGAGTGTCAGCGTCTTTCTAGAATGTATTCGCTTGCACTACCTCGTAGCAAAGCATACCAAAAGCGAATACATCACTCGCTCCATCTCTCCTCTTCTTATGATTACTGAAAAGTAGTTCTGGGGCTTCAAATTCAAAAGTTCCACCCTTTTGATGACTGGATGAAAGGCTCCAATGCTGGAGGCCATCGTTGTCCGTAACATAGGAGAAACCAAAGTCTGCAAGAAGTGCTTGCTCGGGTTCCGCGACGAGGACATTTAAACACTTCAAGTCTCCATGAGCGACGCCATTCTGATGAAGATATTCCATCCCAGCAGAGACGCCAGAAATCTGAAAAAACCAAAGTAAAACTCCCAACGACAGAACAAAATCAGCAAGTAACTGACTAGTTGAGTTCGATCCGCTTCAAGCCTCTCAGGCACATTTAAAAATTGCCAGACGTTTCCTTTTGGTACCAGAGGTGAAACGAGATGCAATTCCTCGTTCAAGAAGCAGATGCCGTAGAACGGAAGAATATTGGAATGCGACAACTGGCCCCAGACGACAGCTTCGCGAGAAAATGCCTAACAAAACTCGTGAGAATAGTGCAAATAACGGCAAGTGAATTCTACATACCTTGCGAGTGAGAACTTTCTTACGTTCGAACTCTTCCTTGCTGAGATTCTCTGGATATACCTTGACAGCTTTAAGGCATACAAGGCTCCCATCGTAGCAAGCTTGATATACATCCCCAAAAGTGCCACGCGACTGAGCCTCGCCTGACCTGTCGGTCACTCCTTCCAGTTTGAAAGATCGAGGACACAGCTCAGATTTACGACAAAGTCTGACAAGAGCCACATAAAGAATTTTCCGAAATTCAGGCATGAGTGGAGCATGGTCCAATAGCTACGCAACCAGAGTAATGTCACCACTGAAACAAGGAGAGAACTATTTGCTGCACCTTTTGAAGAATATCGAGCAAGTCTTTGGCTGCTTCACCATGATGTTGGAGAAACTTGGCGTAATTCTCGCGGTCTTTGAAGACATTTAGCAGAGAGTTACATATGTTTGTGACCTGGGGGCCAACTTCTGGGCCTAAGCTATCTATACGCGAGGCATCCACGGTCGATTTACAAGCAGAAGCAGAGGATAACATTCGAGTGTCTAAGTCTGAAGATGGATGCCATCCAGTCTGTGCAGCAAGATATCCTGAGTCGGATGAGAAGTCGTGGTTCATTGTGAACAATCTCTCTGGTATTGTTAGTTCCGTCGGACAGTAAGAGGGTGATTGGGGATTGATGCCGACGTTGTAACCACGAAAGGGAGGTTTTTATATGCAAACAGGCCGTCGTGGTGCGAACTTTGAAGTGCGCCCGAGCCCAATCGGACATGACATAAGCCTTTCTTTCGTAGAAACATCTTCCAAACTTTGATCTCCTTGCCATAACACAGGGTCTTTTTTGCTAGATTAGGGTCCATTGTATTGCTTGGGACTGCGCGGCCAATTCTATTCAAAACAGTCGACCTGTGAGAATCGTGGTTAGAAGGAACCCATCAGACGTGAGGTCTGAGGAATCATCTCTACCAGCAGAATACCGGGTTCCTCGCCGCTTACGCATATTACTTGCTTTCTTTCATGAACTGTAACTCCTGATTCATTACTAATGCCTCCCAGCATCAAAGAGAGACATCTTCAGGGCATTTTCGGGGCCATATTGATCTGAACTACTCACTATTATCTGGCAACGTGGAAAGTCAACTCAACCCATAAGTATACTCGCCACTGTCGCATTCATGAAGAACACCAGTTACTGGTAGAGAGTAGACATTTCACATTATAGCTGATTAGAAAGGGTTACTCGCGGCTGTGAAACGACCTTTGTCCCGAGGAATCCAATGTTCGGTGCCTTAGGTACCTCATGTGCTCGTCCCCATGTCTTGACCACGGGGCACGCACTATGATTCAAAAGCACCCGGTCACAAAGACTTTTGCAAGAGCAAATCTTAACGCTCATTGGCATGATGCATATGGAGTGCAGAGCCTTCTCTAGAATGTGTCTGCCTAAAACAGGATAGTTTCCCCCAACATGCCATTGAAGATATCGAAAAGTTTCTAGGAGTGACTTCTTTTCAGACGTTCACCAAGGAACGAATCACGAGAACTTGTTTGGGCCTGGATCAATCGACATTGGTTTTCCTTGTGCACAGATGTTGGTGACCACCGCAGGGGACTAGCATATTGAACGCGTATCACACGCAGAGGGCGATCGCCAAGCACTCATCATATTCCTCATTCTGACTAAAGAATCGCACATATAGGATGATGGCTGAGGATGGAATGATAAAGGCAGGGGGGATCGTCGTCGAGCGAGGGATATGGGGAAGGCATGTCGACATCGAGGAGCTCATTGGTCAGTGTGAGTATCAGAATTGGCCGTACGACGAGTATGCGCCGTCTTTCAATGGGAAGAGAGCCCAGGATTTCTTGGATTCGCTGTAGCAACATGCAGACAGAGCGGGTGTTCCTCTGCCAGGTCAGATATCGATGTGATCGGCGAGAGTACAAACTTGAGACAATCATGGTAGACTTGATGGATCCTTAGAGGCAATGTCATTATGTCGCAAGATTTGAGTTTTCAGTTTGTTCAATGAAAACTTATCTGGCAGAATTACATATTGTATTGTTTGCCTAGGAATGTAAGTCACCCAACGTGATTCCGGTGACCACTGTCACAGGCCGACCCGCCCGGACTTAAAGAGACTTGCCATATCTCATTCAAGTTGGTCAAGCCCGTTCCTGAATACTCTGTGAACGCTTCGAGAGATTGGGGAGAAACATGTACTATTTTCAAATGAGCGGATGAGATGTTCATCGTTTTCATGTTGGCAAGAGGCGGATAGGTAAACAACTATATGGAGTATAAGCCTCCAGTCAAAGACACAGATATATGGTGCTACCTCATAACAAACCATCCCAAAAGCGAAAATGTCACTTTTTTTCCGTTCTTCTGCTCTCCGGATCTTCTGGTCTCTCAGGAGCTTCATATGCCCTTGTGCCTCCGAAAGCATGCGAAGAGGAGAGAGTTGGGCCTTGGAGGCCGTTGTCATCCGTGACATAGGAAAACCCGAAATCAGTAAGGAGCGCTTGCTCGGGCTCTGCTACGAGAATATTCAAAGATTTCAAATCTCCATGAACGACACCATTTTTATGTAGATGTTCCATCCCTGAAGCTATACCGCAAATCTGGATAAACTCGAATCAGACTGCTGATGTCGTAATGATCTACCGAAAATCACTCACTAAACGGAGTCGGTGAGCGTTGGGTTCCTCGGCCAAAAACTCGAGAACATTTCCTCTACACATCCAAGGCGAAACCAAACAAAAGCTTTTGCGTGGATCGCTGAGGAAGTGGATGCCATAAAACGGGAGGACGTTAGGATGCGATAACTGAGCCCAGATAACAGCTTCACGCCAGAAAGCCTGACAAATGAAACAATGAGCGACATCTCAGTAGGACACCGAATTTGTCATACCTTAAATTGAGCTTGACTTGATTTATGATACAACCTGACAATCTTGAGACATACGGGCTTTCCTTTGTGATAAGCCTTATAAATGTCGCCAAAATATCCGGCCGGGTGTGAATACTCTTCTCTGTCCTTCACATCAGAAGATAGAACGATCGAGGACAAAGTTCGGATTTTCGGCATAGTCTAACGAACGCAACATAGAGCAGCACACGAAATTGTGGCTTGAGAGGCACATGATCTGATAGCTAGACGACAAGTAAAGCCACGCTAAAACAGCTGGGAATGGATTTACGCACTTTCAAGATCGAGAGAATCCTGAGCCGACTCCCCACGATGACTCAGAAATTTCATATATGCTTCGGGAGTAGTAAAAGCCTTGAGTAGGTGTGCAGAGATCTCTGTGATCTGTGCGGAGGTCTCAGGACGTAAGCTATCTGTGGACGAGGCCGTTAGAGGCGACCCGAAATTGATTGAGGATTTTATGATATAACTGTCCCAGTCCGTGGATCCATCGTCACCAAAGCAAGATCCTGTCTGAGCGCTAGAAATTCCAACTCTGAGACGGAGAAGTTGAATTCGTTCAGCATTTTCAGGCAAGGTCGAAGGACTTAGATGATAGTGAATGGTTAATCATGTTCCAACCGAAGTTTCACGCACCTGGTAGCTCGTTGGGGATAAGATATGACCGGTCAGAGTCCTATCGAGATATCCCATCTCTGTGGAAGGAAAGGCAAACTCCACACTCACACTTGATTGTTACGGCCCATCCTTACGAAGTCCTTAAACCTCCTATGTTGATCAATTGCTAGACGAAGCGTCTAAGATATCATGTGGCTAGTAACATGTCTAATGCGCGGCCATATGGAGGAGCTGATTCTCATGATGATCATAAAGCGTTAAGCACTTAGAATTTGTTACTGTCACTTGTGATGCGTCAAGGTCGGCGGAGTCTATGAGACGTTCGACTGTCGAGATCCTACAATCTCGTAGGACGTATATGCTTATGAGATGAGGCGCCTCGATTGGCATGCATCCCCGTCAAGTGTCTGGCAAGCTGTGCTGTGTAAGTTGGATCATGCACCCCGTGACGGTTACACCCTGTGCGGATTTTCGGATCGCTCCAAAAACGCTCACGAGGGCAACGAACCTTAACGTATTCCTGACGTCAATTAAAGCAAACTAGCTCGACAGAGTAGCGAGGCATTTTTAGTAGTGTTTATAGCATTGTGGCTGAACAGTAGTGCCATTAATCGACTTTTGAATGATGTTACTGGCGACGGAACCTCGAGAAGCTTTTCTAGTGTTAAAGAGCACATCATCGAGGGTTTCAGTGAAGAATGTCACATTTGTGACGAAGAGCCTGATCAGCGAGAGGCGGTAAGTAACGTCAGGCCGACATCAGCAAAAAATCAGGCAGAAAATATGGGCATGTAAGAGCACTAATGCAATCCCATCTGTGTAATATATTAGCTGGGTGGGTTAGCCATAGTATGAAAGCTGGGTTTACACTGATTTTTAATCATTCTGGAGCAATCAAAATAATTAAAAATAATCAATACTCATGATGGGTTTTGAGTGATACAAAAAGTATGCAGCATCAACTTAGATCTATTCTTGTGACATTATGAGTGTACTCTGGGATCCTGGTCCCAGGATAGGATTACCATTTCCCAAAGCCTATATTCTGCAATCACATTACAACAATGTTCAAATGATTTTCATTTCTTACATTTAGATCTTCTATCACAGTAGTAATCATATGCATCATATTGTAAGTGTCACAGGATATCAGAAATTCATACATTTTCATGGAAAAGAAACACAAATTGACATACAAAGTCCATGAAAACATATATGGAATGAAAAAGAAACAATGAAAAAACATCCAAGACCCAGTCACAAGCAAGTCCAAGTCAAAGCACTGGCATCAGAAAGGAAGGCCAAAACAAAGTGGTCAGTACACAAAGTTCCTCAAGTACAAGTTCATGATGAAGTCAGTCCAAGCATGTCAATCATTGCACCTACATTTCCTTGTCTGAGTCACAATATTCCTATACCCTTGCTGACCAAATGGACCTGGAAGACAAGGCACAACTGCCAGTGTCCTCACTGTTGGAGTCCTCATCTATATCATCCTCACCTTCACCATGACTGTTCTTGATCTTCCCTGATCCCATGCATTGATATTTTGCTGGTTGCACATTGACTGTCTTCTTCTCGCATTTAGTGCAGTCAACTTCCTCCTGTTCCTCATGCTCCTGGGACTCTTGGAAGTCTTGGTGCTTACCATGCAGTTGTTCTTTCTGCTTACAAAGTTGCTTCTGATGAGTCTTCTTGAGGCAGGAGATGTTGTTTTTGGGTAAAGGAGGTAGGGTGAGTGTAAGGGTAACCTCCGGAGCAGTGGATTGGAGTCATGCAGCTAGCAGAGGGGAATCCAAAGTATATTAGCAGGGTAGACAATGATACAATCAGTAACTAATCACCTAGCAGAGGGGAATCCAAAGAGAACAAGTCTAAGGATCCCTGCTGCTTGGTGCAGCACATCAGTGGGTGGCAGAGGGGTGGGAACTACTGTACAGATGACTGGAGCTACTCCTAACCCTAGGGCAATGATTGCTGAGGTAATATGGAGAACTCTGCAGCTCTCTGAAGATCTCCAGGGTTTCAGAAAGAGCCTCAGACACATTGAACAAGCTGCAGAGGTGCTGGAACAAGTTGTAGAGGTTGGAAATGGAAGTCCTCTGACATCACCCCCCCTCTAGCATGTGGCATCTTGATGTGCAGGGTAAAAGAAGTCTCTGATTGCTCAGTCCACTGGTGAGATAGGGTAGATCCCTTGTATGGCATGCGGGGCCTCTGGATGCTCTGGTGGAACTCCTTGACAAGTCCAGGGGCATGTATGTTCTCCTGCAGCTCTCAGGAGATATGCTTGATCCTGTAGCCTTTCCACTTCACCTTGTACTGTAGTTGTCTCCAGAATAAATGGCTATCCAGGATTTCCTCCACCTTGTATTCCTCATTGTCATTGACTACCACAGGGGGTGGCAGAGGTGGCAGACAGCACCCTGGAATAGGATCCTTAGGGGCCAGAGTTAGTTTGACCACATTAAACACTGGATGAAGCTGGCACATCCCCATGGGGAGCCAGAGTCAATAGGCCAAGGGTCCTACCTGTTGTTCCACTGTGAAAGGCCCCAACTGCCAGTGTGACAGCTTTTTTGAGGGCTGGGTAGTTGTAATGTTGGAGGCATCCAGGTAGACTCAATCTCCAGACTGATATTTGTGCTCCAGGGTCCTCCTGCAGTTGTAGTATTGTGCCATGTCATCCTTTGCCTTTGCCAGCACTGCCCAGGACTCCTCCTGCAACCTCTTCATCTGGTCCACAAATTTGTTTACTGCCTCATTCTCCAAGGGCTGGGCCTAGAGTTCAAAACCCATGCATGGATGCCATCCTGTGTCAAGGAAGAATGGGGAAAACTGGGTAGATGTGTGAATGTGGTTGTTGTATTGGAATTTGGCATCAGGGAGGAGTTCATCCCAGTCATCTTGGCATTCATTGCAAAAGAGGCAGAGATACTGCTCTAACTCCTGATTTATGCATTCCATCTAGCTGTTAGACTGTGGATGGTAGGCAGTAGTGGTGTGGAGCTTCACTCCAAGCAGTTGGTAGAGCTCCCTGGTGAACTCCACCACAAATTGTGGTCCCCAATCTGAGACATAGGTGTCAGAGAGGCTGTGGAGCTTCCAGACATTCCTCTGGTACAGGTTTGCAGTGCCCATGGCAGAACAGGTGGTGTGGGTCAGAATGAAGTGTGCTCGCTTGCTATATAGGTCTACCACCACCATGATTGCATCATAACTGTGGGCATCAGGGAGCTCTACAATGAAGTCCACAAATGCCACCCTCCATTGTTCTGTGGGCATGGGTAGCAGGTGTAACTGTCTGTAGGGGAGTCAGCCCTGGGGCTTGGTCTGGAGGCAGAGATTGCAGGTACTAGTGTAGGACCTAATATACCAGGACATCTGAGGCCACCAGTAGTTCTGCAATACTAGTTCCAGTGTCTTCCACCATCCAGGGTGCCCTGCAATGTGGGAGTCATGGTGTTGCTCCACAATCCTCCAACTGAGCTCCAGAACATTGGGGACATAAGTACAGTCTTGAAAGGTCAGAATTCTGTCTTGGAGGGCCCATTTGTCAGCATGGACTGCCTTGGCACTGGTGGTATGCCCTAACTTCAGTGTCTGAGCAGCTCATGCCACCAGCTCCTCCTGCTTACCATCCAAATTACTCCACCATATGTCCTGGAGAATGTTTGCTAAGACTCCCTCTATGGCAAGACCCTCCATGGCTCAGATTGCAAACAATTCAGGGTGGAGGAGCACAATATTGCTGTTATCCCCTTCTCCCATGCTGTGGTCCACTCTTCAGGACAGGGTGTCTGGTTTTCCCATGCTCCAGCCAGGCTTGTGGTGCAAAGAGAAGTCAAAGTTGGTGAGATAGAGGGACCACTGGGCCTGTCAACAATTGAGCTTCTTGGCTGTCCAGAAGTATTCAAAGTTCTTGTGATTTGTCCAGACCTCAAACTTGTGTCATGTGCCCTCCAGGAAGTGCCACCACTCCTTGAACAACCAGATGATGGCCAGCATCTCTTTATCATGGATCTTGTAGTTCCACTCCATTGCATTCAGGCTCTTGGAGTCAAAGGCCACTGGATGCCACTTTCCATCCTCTGGAGATTGCTGTGAGAGCATGGCTCCAGTGGCAAGGTTGGAGCTGTTAGCCTCCACCCAGAAGGGAGAATTGTCATCTGGGAAGAGGAGAACAGGTCCAGAGGTCATAGTGCACTTGAGAGTGTCAAAGGCCATCTGCTCTGGAGGTCTCCAACTTTACAGAACATCCTTTTCCATGAGGTCAAATAGTGGATGGGCATAGTTTGAGAAGTCCTGGATAAATCTCCAGTAGAAGTTTGCAAAACCAAGGAATGCCTGCACCTCCTTGTTCTGGGGCTCCAGCCACTCTGCCACATCTGCTACCTTCACTGGGTCCATCTCCATGGCTCTGTGCAATATGATCAGGCTCAAGTACTTGATCTGGGTTTGTTTGAATTCACACTTCCCTGGCTTGAGGTAGAGCTGGTGCTGGTGAAGGTGTTCCAGGACAAGGTGAGTGATCCAATGGTGTTCCTCTAGCATTTTGGTATAGATGAGGATGTTGTCAAGGTACACACACACTATGCCCTCTGCTATAAGGTCCCAGAAAATGTTGTTCATCATGGTCTGGAAGGTGGTGGGGCTATTGGTGAGTCCAAAGAATATAACAACTGGCTCAAACAATCCCTGGTTGGTCTGGAAGGCAGCCTTCCACTCATTTCCCTCCTAAATGCACATATTGTTGTAACTTTATTGGACATCCAGCTTAGTGAAGTATTATGCACTCCAGAGGTTGTTGATGAGCTTGGAAATGAGGGGGAGAGGGTAACAGTTCTTCACCATCATGGCATTGAGTACCTGGTAGTTCTGGACTAGTTGGAGAGAGCTATCCTTCTTTTTAATGAAGAAGACTGGAGAAGCCATTGGACACTTGGATGGGCAGATGCAACCAGAGTCCAGGTTCTCCTGCAGGAATGCATCAAGCTCATCCTGTTCCTAGGGCATGAGCAGGTAGACCTTATAGCTGAAGGGCATGAGTCTGGTAGCAGTTTGATGGTGTGGTCCCACCTCTTGCACTCTGGAAGTGAGTCAAACAAAGCTTTGGAGAACATGTCCTTGAATGCATGAAAATAGGGGGGTACCATATCCCAGAACTCTTGAGGTGTGGCATTAGCAGCAAATGCCTGGGCCAGCCATTGAGACATGGTCTGGCTAGCCTGAATCTCCATAATGGAGAGCAGCAGATGTATAGTGGTAGCATAGATTTGATCCCCCACTTCTACCACTTTGTCCAGGAGCTCCAGCTTGTATATGCCACCAAACTCCTCTCTGCACTCCTCCTTCAGGGCTCTGCTGTTGCTCCAATTGTCTTTGTAGAGAGCTTCTCTATGAGGGAACACCAGAGGTGGGGGATCCAGGAGATCTAGATCTGTGAAGGGGAGAGGGCCAGTGCAACATATGCAGATGGCTGCATGCTCCCAAACTTGAGTCCAGCACTCTGCTCTGTCCTCTGTGGCATAGGCAGAACACTTCCGGGGGCACCTGCTCATGGTTACCTCCCCTTTGGTCCAATCAACCTCAGGGTTGTGCTCTCAGAGCCATGTAAAACCAAGGATCATGTCCTACCTTCCCAAGCTGGTAACAGCAAATACAGTGCACTCCACATGGTTCTAATAATAGAGGACCAGATCAACCATGGAGTTGATGGCACCTGCTTTGTTAGGCATTCTGTTGATGTTGTAGACAGGAATGGGCTTGAGGAGGGGCTGTGTAGTCAGGCTGTGGCATTTGACAAACTCTGAGTTCAGGAACAGTCCCATTGCTCTGCTGTCCAGAAGAGCTGTGACTCCACAGGTCTGCTGAGTATCTATCATCTCAATCTACACATTAAGGTGCAGGAAGTTGGCAGATGGGGCAGAGGCCATCATATACTATCAGGGCATTCAATGCACCCAAGTGGGGCCATGCTGATGGACCTTTGGAGGTGTTGGGGAGCTCAGTGGGGGCTCCAGAGTTAGTGTTTGTACATCTGAAGGGGTGCATTGAGGTTCTTGTCTCAGAATGAAGAGTGTCAGAAAAGGCAGTTTTATTTTCTATCAACAGACATGAGGACCTGTTAGCACCCAGCAATAGAGGTGTACACCTCATCCGTCACTCAACTAAAAATCCCCCTCCAGCTCCAGAGGTGAGGCGCATGCACTAATCTCCTTCAGGGTCAACTCTGGTGTAGGCTTATCCAGCAATGGAGCTCCAGCAGCATCCTTTATGGCCAGCAACTGCAGGAGGAGTTCCTTCTGCTCTGTGGTAGAAAGGTAGCATACCTCCAGGCCTAGGGAGCAGTGCCATGCAAAGTTCCCAGGTGCTCCCTCTGGATCTCCATGAGTTGCCATTGGTCCTGGGCCACCTCATACTATGATGCAATCTTTTCATCATTGGGGCAACTCTCTACCGGATTGTCAATGCATTCCACCAGTGCAGGGTGCAAGCCATCCCAGAAAGTAAGGCATAGTTGGAGGCTATCAGGGTAAGTGGCTTGCTCCACCAGAGCCTGGAATGAGTCAATGTACTCATCCAGTGTATGCTTTCCTTGTCTGTACTGCTCCCTATTATGTAGCATCAAGGCTGCAGTCTTGGTGGGGTCTAATGGAAAAAACTCTGCATGGAAGTCCTTCTCAAAGGCAGCCCAGTCCAGAAAGCTTCCAACACCTCTGGAGTGGCAGAAGACTTGCAGCATGTAAGTAGAGGCACATCTGATCTTCAAGTATGACAGCACCCAGGCTATTTTCAATGTGTTGGAATCAAAGGCATCTCTGCTGAGGGTCAATATAGGTGAGGCAGGACTGCAGGAATCACTCTCTACTGGAAAAGGCACCATCATATATGTCTGGTAGTGCAGGATGTGGAATCCATGGCTGTAAGGTCACTGGAGCTGCAGAGATGGGTGCAGATGTGGTTGGGGCTGGTTCCATGGCTGCAGGAGGGGCAGAGTTAGGGGGTAGGCATTTGAGCAGCACCTGGAGGGACTGAGAGATAAGATCAGTTGTTTGATGGAGAGTAGAGAGTTCAGTAGTATAGCGGGTGAGAGATGATTGCGTTAACTGCACCTGGGTTTCTAGGTGAAGCAGGTGAGTCCAAGCCTTGTCCTGCAGAGCTGGGGCCTCCAAGGGTGTGTCTGGGTTAGCAAGCTGAGACATAGAACTCTGCAGTGTTGAGTCCTAGTGGAGAAGCAATGGGTAGCAGCTTAGAGGTTCCTTGCAGCTATGAGGGGCTTCCAGACCAGTTTTTGGAGACTTGTTCTGCTGTAAGGGCAACCTCTGGAGTGGCAGATCAGAGTCATGCAGCTAGCAGAGGGGAATCCAAAGTATATTAGCAGAGTAAACAACAATACAATCAGTAACTAATCATCTAGCAGAGGGGAATCCAAAGAGAACAAGTCTAAGCATCCCCACTGCTCAGTGCAGCCCATCAGTGGGTGGCAGAGGTGTGGGAACTACTGTACAGATGACTGGAGCTACTCCTAACCCTAGAGCAATGATTGCTGAGGTAATATGGAGAACTCTGCAGTTCTCTAGAGATCTCTGGGGCTCTTTCTGGAACCCCAGAGATCTCCAGAGAACTGCAGAGGTGCTGGAACAAGTTGCGGAGGTCACAAATGGGAGTCCCCTGACAGTGAGTGCTTTGTGATTGGAATAAATAGTGCTGTCATTACTGTAGAAGGTTCTGATAACATATAAATTATATTTGTCCCTTCAGTTAATTAGCACTTACTGATTCCAGAAATTCAATGTGTCCTGTGCCCATTCATGGTCATTGAATAATGTTAGAATGTTATAATAAAAATTGTGGTACAAAAATTGACTGTCTGTCATGTTCCATTGAGAGATTGAGCTCAATGAAAACCAAGCCTTTGTATTGAGAATTAACAAAAGAATCAAATCTGAGTAGATTATATACCTGAATTGCTGAATATGCAATGATTTTTGGTGAAATTCTTGTGCAGCCATATTTGTCTGCAATCAGGCATTTGGTGGCCTGAGTTTCTGCTTGGTCAATCCCACTATCATAGAGAATATGCTGGCATACCTAAGAAATGATCAATCAGTGTGGGTACCACAATACAAGAAGACATGTACACTGATTAGAAGGGGGCCCTGACACAACTCTTTGGTGATCTGGTCATATTCATCCCTATCCAACTCCTCTTCAGCATCTTCAGAGTTTTGTTCAAGAAGTGAAATGTGCTTGGTTGGAAGATGATATGTCATTGGAAAGTACATATAGTCCCAATAAATTGCTATATTTAGGAGAAAGGGTTGTGTTGTCAGTTTGTCTCCAGTCTTTAACTACATATACCATGGGCCTGAGCTACAAGCTATGTCATTGTATTAATGGGCAACTAGATGTGAATGAATCAAATTGACTAAATAGAAAAGAAGGCAGCAAATTGATTCTGATGATGATGAGTGCAATATACACTCTATCCATTGTTTGTCTAGAGTGATGATATATTTTATGGAGGAGCATTCATTGTCAGCATCACACACAACCATAGTGCACCCACCTCATCAAAAACAAGTACCCAATCTCATAGGTGCAAATCCTCCTTGATGTGATAACAACAACAAAAAAGACTACTGGATTACTATGCTGACATTATTCAAACCATGGCATTCAGGTGTTGACCTCAGGAATGGCAATGACACCTGGAATACAGCCTTTACAAGTCACAACTTCACAGACACCCAATGCATCTTGATGAGAAACATGAATATCAAGTATGAGTGCATGGATGCCCAAGATAATTTCTCTGCTCAGCTGAAGTCAGGTGGAGTGGCATTTCCCAGTTTGGGATCACAAAACATAATTGAAATGCAGCAGACAGATCATGTAGATGTAGTGGATGAGGGGAGTGCAGAAGACTATGGAATACATATGGATTGCAATGGTGAACTTGGTAAATGCAAACTCAGAAGGAGGGGGGACATGGCCCATATGACATTGACCATGAATGGCCTTTGGTGGGACAAACCAGTTATGGGTCAAACTTTCAAAGTGACAAATAACCATTCACCTGATATATCAGATCAGCTGGGATCATATTGAAAGCATCAAGTAAATGAGATGCAAGTGTCTATATTGGTTGAATTACAATCATCAATTTCATCACAGGTTCAACAGGACACATATAACAACTTGGACATGCCAGGTAAGATTATGTAGTAGACAGATCATATATGTCATCAAAAACAATAGATCATGTATGGGAGCCCACTATATATAACATTGCAACTGATTTTGATCTAAACAAGGAACAGACAAGAGCTTTTTGAATAGTTGCTAACCATGGAGCATCCCACAGGGCAGATCAACTTAAAATGTATTTGGGAGGAATGGGGGGAACCAGAAAAACCCAGGTGTTGAAAGCTTTGAAAGATTACTTTTCAGCTTGCCAGGAATCTCATTGCCTCACTATTGTTGCACCCACTGGAACAGCTGCTTCTCTTCTTGGAGGATCTACCTATAATTTTCTGTTTGGTATTAATGACTTGTCACACTTCTCACAAACACAGTTGGCTCAAGTAAAAACATGTCTAATTGAAGTAGATTATGTATTTTTTGACAAAGTTTCAATGCTCTCATGTACCAATATGTACTATATATCAGTGTGCTTTGCTCAAATAAGTGCTAATCCACACCTTCCTTTGGTGATATGAACATGGTATTTGCTGGTGACTTTGCACAGTTGCTCCCTATGGCAGGTAAAGAAAATGGGTCACTGTATAGTCTGAGGGTTAGTGCCAGATCATCTAACATCAAGGAACAGCAGGCTGCACTGGGTAAGGTTGTGTGGCATCAAGTCACCACTGTTGTTGTTTTGTGCCAGAATATGAGACAAGCTACACAGTTGGATGAGGATAAAGCACTTAGGACAGCTTTGATTAACATGAGATATTGTGCATGTACTAGTGACAATATACTGTTCCTGAGATCCTGATGTGTACTGACACTTTCCAATGCCAGTATTGTAGATTCAGCATTCTGGAATGTGTCAATTATAACTGCACACAACATTGACAAGGACACAATCAACATTGGAAGCACTTGGTTTGCTTTGGAAAGTGGGCAGCAGCTTACTGACTTCTTTAGGGAGGATACCATTGCTGACAAGGGAGATGATAGGGCAATCAGGCCATAGAAGGGTAAAGGCCATGCATCCAGGGCAAGATGTGTTACTCCTTCAATCCAAAAAATCCTGTGGGAGCAGCCTTTTTCATCAACTATGACTCAAGTGGTGGGAAAACTCTCCCTATGTATTGGTTTACCTGTTATTATAAAAACAAATTTGGCAACAGAGTTGTGCATTACCAATGGTCAGGAAGGGTATGTATATGGATGGAAGTCCTGTGTAGGTTCTTTGGGTCAGTGGTTGCTAGATGCCCTATTTGTGAAACTTAAGAATCCTCCATACACTATGCAGATTGAAGGTTTGCCTAAAAATGTTGTCCCTGTTGCCCAAAAATCTGGGACTATAGATTGGTGCTTATCAAATGATCAACAATTGGTATAACCAGGTCACAGGTAGAAGTTCTTGTAAACTATCCAATTACTGACTATGCAAGCCAAGGGAAGACTAGACCATTTAATCTAGTAGATCTGTTCAAGTGTCAATCACATCAGGCATACTATACTGCTCTGTCACAAAGTGCCACAGCTGAGGGGACCCTTATTATCAGAGGGTTTGACAGGAGCATGATATAAGGAAGAGCAAGTGGGGCACTATGGCAAGAATTCAGGGAATTAGAGCTCCTTGACAAAGTTACTCAGTTAAAATACATAGGTAAGCTGCCAAAGAGCTTGCATAATGCACCCAGACATTTGGACTTAATTGCTTCATTTCATAAGTGTAAGGGTGAATGTTACTTGCCTCCTAAATTTCATCCTGCCCTTCAGTGGTCAAAATTTGATCTGTTCAATGAATCTTGTTTCATGGATATCCCATGGCAAATTGTGTCCAAGAACAAGTCTGTCAATTTACCTCTGGAATCTGTAAGCATGTTTGTACCTGCCCAAGGTTCAAGGAGCACTGTGCAAACTCTTGACAACCCACAGAAACAAAGGGTGAGTGGACAAATGGCTTCATATTCAAATAAATGGAGGCAGCTGAGCTGTACTAAAACCTCCTTGTCAGTGTCCCATGATTGGCTGACTCCATTTGCTTGCAACTGGAAACTTGATAGTTGCACATATGACTCTGTCATGCGATATTGTTCAACTTGTGCAGGGAAGACTCTTATGGGTGGCTTGTCAGAACAGAAGAGATCAGTCTCTGGTCATGCAAACATATTGCAAGAGAATTCATGAAAGTTGGACCTGGAGATCACAAAGCCTTGGAGGAATGCAGAGAGTGGCTGCAAAGAAAACTAAACTCTAAAAATCACAACATGTTCTCTTTTGGTGAGTATTTGTCCATGCACACATTAGTTGACAGACTCTCTGTAAACAAACAAGTTATACTAGATTTGTCCATGGCATGTCCAGGGCAGCACAGAGGGAGCCATAAGTGGTCAAGTACAAAGTCTTGCATGGTTGTACTATCATTCAATAGTCAATCCATACATGAACACATGGAGAATTTCTGGTTGCAGATCAGATCATGATGCTGGATATACAAACAACTCCTCATCAGAGTGTTCCAGTTTGTCCATGCACCTAACATATTATATTTTGATGTGTTGTCTGTGTCTGTCACAATTGACAAGACTATTGCTATTTATGCAATGGATACATCCAAGACCCACAACTATAAGATAAGAGATATTATATATTACAGTGATCATCATTTTACCAGTAGATACATGTCAGCAGATAATAACATGTAGTTCCATATTGGTCCAGTAACAGGTTACCAGATAGTTAAAGAAAGGGGGTCTTTGAACAACATAGACATGTCTGAATGCAGGTCCAAAAGTGCAACAATTATAGTGTATGTGTCTATAGCCTAATTTGTTGTCCATATCACATCAAATGTTAAACATATTGTTTTGTGTAAGCAATATTAAATCCTAAATATGGGATGGATCATTCCAACATGGCAGCTATGATTTGTCATGTACTGTTGCAACAATTGATTTGTAATTAATCACCTGATCATTGATGCATCCACATTGTTGTAAACAATAATTGATGCAGGGGTTTTGTTGATTTTGTCAGCATTCCTTCTGTTTAGATAATCATGCCACACATATTGTCAGGTTTTTACTGTCCTTCATCTGGCTTCTTTGTGTTTCATATATTCTGTTTTTGCTTCTCAGATTTTGTACTGGTCCTCTTGATCTTTGTTCTTGACCACCTTTGATATTGTGTTGAATGTCTGTGTCAGGTTCTGCTGACCATGGAGGCTCAGCTACACTGGGCAAATCCTTACTAGGCAGACAAGATGTCCTATACTGATAACTGGGTGTTTGGAGAGGGTCTAGACATTGAGGACTTGTGAGGGTAAGTGATGGGGAGTGATCCAAACAAGTCTGGGATGGTCCAGAGAAGTCTAGGACAAGTTGCAGAGGAGTGGTTGGACTTGATGGGGCATCAGGTACAAGTCCAGAAGTGAGTATTGAAAGTGCAGGGTAAGCAGAGGCTACATAAGTGATGGGAGCAGAGCCAGAGCTTGATGGGGGATCAACAGATGTTGATGGGTTTTAGGGCCAAGCAGATAGTGAGGTCTGGAGTTGGTTTAAAAAATGTTTGAAGTTTGTAATTGTAAGCATGGAGTTCATAATGGTATTAAGGTTGAGAGGACTTGAACACAATAATGGAGACAGAGTCAAATGAGATGGAGCCAAGACAAGATTGAGATGAGAACAAAAATAGATTCAAGCAGAGATTTGAGGCAATAATGAGATGATAACAGAAATAGAGGCAAGACAAGACTGGAAGACTGAGATAAGACCAGGAGACTGAGATAAGACTGGGAGACTGAGAGAAAGGGAAATGTAACACAGAACACAAAACACAAGACAGAAACAATCAGAAACACATCAGATAAGGCAATATCAAGACTAGAGTATGAGGTGCTACTCTAGGACTTATATACTGACTACTAGAGAGCTCTGGAGGACAGCAGGTGTGACAGTGGGGCTTGTTGGAGCCACACAGAGTCAATGGGTGTTGGTTGTGATCAGGGGATGGGCCACAGTGATATTCTGATAGGGTCAGTTGAAGATGTGGACTATTCCAGGGTAATTGTGATGCTCTGGGGTTGGTTGGGCAAACTAGGGAAATGAGTTGGTGATGCATGCCAAAGTCAAGAGCAGTGGAGGAGGGTTCCAGGGGCTCAAGAGAGTTAGGGAAGTGTTGACAGCTGCAGGGAAGGTGTTGGAGTTAGCTAGGAGGCTGTCAGAGTTTGCTAGAGAAGTGTCAGAGTTACCTGGAGTGGGCATGGAGGGTGGACAAAGGTTGGGGGTGTTTGATGGGGTGTTGGGAGAAGCTCTGGGGAAGTGAGCAGGTTAGGAACAAGGTTGGGGTTCTAGGAAGCAGGTTATGACATCACCCCCCTTTAGCATTGAGACTCTTGAGATGCCAGGCATGAGTCAGGAATGGGCAGAGGGTGTGGGAGTCAAAGTCTAAGCAATATTGATCAGTCTGCAGCAAGTGGCAGCAGCATGGGGAATGAAGTTGAAGTGTGATTGTTGTCTATCAAGAAGCTTGTCTTAGAAAATTAAAAGGGTTGATATGCACCCAGGTATTCCCTTGACTACTTTTCCATGGTTTTGCCAGTACCATCATCCTCATGGCCCTCTCCAACTCCATCCCTGTCAGATGATAATCATATAGAAGTGTGGGCAGAATATGAGCATCACTGGGGGAAGTTTGACAAGCATCAGGATTGTCAGAGAATAGATGCCATGCACTGCAGTTATGAGTATGGTGTTCTTTTTGCTCCAAGGCAGATTGCTAACCCATGACAGAATTGCTCACAGCTGTAGTGAGGTTCATCTAGCAACTCTACTCATATAGGGGGCCCAGGGCAAATCAGTCAAGCAGCTTCACTGCTGCTAACCCATTCTGTAAGGTCAAGTTTGGGTCCAGGGATCATCCAGGTCATCCTGGAGGGGCAAAGGGTGCTACAGAGAGAGGTGATGCCAGAGATATTTGTGGAGGCATTGGGGCATGCACAGGGCAATGAGGCTCCAGTGAGTTCTCAAATCTTTCTTGCCATGTTTACTGACCAGTTACTCCAGTGCACCCTCTGTGCCCAGCAGGGGGAGCCATATAAGTTCAACGAGCTCTCTGCAGAGTCCTGCCATGATACATCAGTCTGCCTTCTATGCTATGCAAGGCATAAGAAGTGCTCAGTTTTGCTGGAGTGGTATGCAGCCTGCATTGCTATGGAGCAGGGGTAGGAGGAAGGCTGGGTGAGTAAACAGTTGGGGGAGGAGCAGAGGACCAGGGCACTAGAGAGTGGTGGTTTAGCAGAGGAGATGAGCCCACTGTGGAGGGGGTCACAAGGAGGGAGAGTTGATTGCACAGGACAAGGAGAAGAGAAGGGCATCCTTGCCCCCAGTAGCCAGTTCTAGCAAGAGGCCCTTGGGCAAATTGTTGATAGCAGGCCCTCCTGGGCCTCACATATACTCCCTTGGCTCAGGGGTGTTACTGGGGCATCCATCAAGTTCCCCTGAATCTGCACTCTCAATTACTGAGACATTCTTCTATTGACAGGTGGAGAGCTTATCTAGGAGAAGGGTGGTTTATTCCAGGCAGAGGCAGAGGCCAGCAGGCAGCAGAAGGAGTGGTTGGTGAGCAAGGCAGCCTTGGGGCATGCCAGGGTTTTGTATGAGTGTTTTGCTCATTCCTCCAGAGCTTGTTAATGAAGTTGGGCCAGGCTGGATCCACAAACACCAGATTTTGATGTACAGGGCATCTACTGCACTGGCATCAATTCAGGATGGGTTAGTGCAGATGCCTGGGGATTACCTGCCAGAGTTGAGGCAGGAATGATGAGGATGGGGCAGTTGCTAGCAGGGCATTAGTGGCACAATGCAGTGGCCCCAGGGTTATGATAGAAGGTGGCAGCAGATACAAAGGAGGTGTTGCCAGAGCTTGCAGAGGTCCTAGTGGTGGTGAAGGCACAGATAGAGGTAGACTTGGGGGTCAGGGCAGTAGGGAAAGGGATTTCAAAGGGGGAAAGGAAGTGAGAAGGAGTGAACTTTGTGTTTCTTATTGCTTCATGCCTTCATATCAAGCATTTGTTATTGGGCTTAAGGGTGGATCTCCAGACTTTAAGTATGCTTTGGCAGTGGCTTTGGTTTTTGTTCCAATGTGGCTGGCAGAGGGGGTGGAGATTTTCTGGCAACTTTGATTTTGCTCTGACACAGCTGGTGGAGGGGACAGAAGTCCCTTTTGATGGCAGTAGAAGTGATGGATTAAAGGTTGTCCTTTGGAGCAGAGTAGGCTAGAGATGAGAGTCCTTGGCAGCATAGCATTGGGGGCTCTGGCATTGGGGTTGCCATTGTAGTAGACTCAATAGGGAACTGTTTTGCATGCCAGCTATGCTGTTGGTTGGATCAGCATAGGGGCAGAGGTACTTCCTCAAAGTTTGGTTGGCTTATTCTTGCAATACATCAATTGACAGTGTTCAGAGGTTCACATTTTGGTGGGGGTGTGCTTGGGTGGTGTCAGGTTCCACTGGCCACAGGGGCTCAGCTATACTGGGCAAATCCTTACTAGGCAGACAAGATGGCCTGCACTGATAACTGAGCATTTGGGGAAGACTCTGATGTTGGGGACTTGTGAGGGTAAGCAATGAGGAGTGATCTAAACAAGTCTGGGAGGGTCCAGAGAAGTCTAGAACAAGTTGCAGAGGAGTAGTTGGACTTGATGGAGCACCAGGTGCAAGTCCAGAAGCAAGTATAGAAGGTGTGGGGTAAGTGGAGGCTATGTGAGTGATGGGAGCAGAGCTGGAGCTCAATGAGGAATCAACAGATGTTGATGGGCTTTGGGGCCAAGCAAATAGCAAGGTCCAGAGTTGGTTTAAAGAGTGTTCAAGTTTTGTAATTGTAAGCATGGAGTTTGTAAAGGCATTAAGGTTGAAAGGACTTGAGCACAATAATGGAGTCTGAGTTGAACAAGACAAGATGGAGTTGAGACAAGATTGAGACAAGAACAAGAATATATATTCAAGCAGAGATACAAGACAATAACAAGACAATAATGGTAATAGAGATGAGACAAGACCAGGAGACTGAGATAAAAGGGAAACAGAACACAGAACACAAAACACAAGACAGAAACAATCAGAAACACATCAGGTAAGGTAATATCAAGACTAGAGTATGAGGTGCTACTCTACAACTTATATACTGACTACTGGAGGATGGCAGATGTGGTGCCAGGGCTTGACAGAGCTGTGCAGAGTTGACAGGTGTTAGTTGTGATTAGGGGATGGGCCATGGTGATATTCTGATGGGATCAATTGAGGATGCAGGCCATCCCAGGGTTGTTGTGATGCTCTGGGGTTGGTCAGTGATGTGCTCCTATGCCACCTAGTGCCATGCAGGAAACCTAAAGAGAGACCCTATCACTAGTCACTAGATAGGGTAGCTAGCAGTCAGAAGTTAATAGTTGAGGGCAGATCAGTGACCATTCCAGAGAATGAGAGTGAATGTGAGTGTGAAGTATGTATTTGGAAGGATTGCTAGTGCTAGCCTAAGTCACTAGATGGTAACAGAGGGTTGCTAGTGCAATAGAACAAATGCAGACAAATTTGTTGTTAAGGCAAAGCAAACTTTAATGGTGAAAGAGGAGTTGGGTAGAGAAAGGAATGGAGGAGTGGTAACAAGGAGACTGAATAGAGGATTAATGCAAACTAATTGCTAGCCATAGTTGCTAGCATTGCTGAGTCAAGATAATGCTAAGAGTACCCATAGTTGGCACCACACAAAGTTGGAGTCAAAGTTGGCAAGACTTGTTGCTAAGTCATTGTTGATGGAAAGTGAGGTATAGAGTAAATGATAGAGGAAAAATGAAATCTCAAGCTGGTAAGCTTAGAGATAGAGGGATTCAATAGAAGTAGTATTTGATGAGGATAAGGTTTGATGATTGGATGGCTTCTAAGTGTCTATATACAGGCAGTATTTATACTGTTTAAAGGTATAGTATGGAAAAGTAAGCAAATAATTGCCACTAGCAACAGCATCTGCCAAGATGTTTGTGGTACATACAAGGCATCAATCCATAACCAGATGAAAAATATAAGCAAAGTCTGAAGTGTAGATGCTATTCAAGTATGTTTGTAAGCTTGACAAGAAAAATGATAAGTCAGAAATTACATGACTGGCAATATATCCATATATGGGGGGTAGAATGCCATGTTGTTGCCAAGAAGTTGCTAGCAATTGTTGCTAAGAAAGGTCTTGGCCTTGTTGTTGACTCAAAGTCCAGACTCCATGTGATGTTTCTCATGATTGATAAGTCTTGTAGTTGTTAAAGTCCTGTGCAAAGGCTATGTTGTTCCAGACCTTGGGGCTAGGCCTCACATGCTAAGTGTTGTGACTTGTGCCATGTCAAAATAGTCAGCTGCTGCTCAGTCCAAAATTGCTAAAATTGATGCTCAGCAACAAATGGGTCTTATCATCAGGCAAACTAGGAAGATGAGTTGGTGATACACACTAGAGTCAGGAACAGTGGAGGAGGGTCCCAGGGGTTCAAGAGAGTCAGGAAAGTGTTGGTGACTGTGGGGAAGGCATTGGAGTTTGCCAGAGGGCCTGTTGGAGTTTGCCAGAGAAGTGTTGGAGTTACCCAGAGTGGGTGCAGAAGGTGGACAAAGGTTGGAGTAGTTTGACAGAGTGTCAGAGAAGCTCCAGGGAAGTGAGCAGGTTGGGAACAAGGTCAGGGTTCTAGGGAGTGGGTTGTGACAGTCTGGATACTGTCCTCCTATCAGTTTGCTGTTCAAGTATCTTATGCAGGCTTGAACTCCTACTTCTCTTCTCTGAAATGGATACTAAACTCATGATTATATGCCTCCCATCCTCCTCCTAGTTGAAACCCTATGGATATTGTATTAGATTTCTGGATATGATCCTCTTAGCTTGAAATATAATCACTCCTTGCACTCTGACATGCTTTGTCTGCAGCAGTTTAACCAACAGTTGCCTTGTCCTACTGCTGGTTGCCCTCTCCCTATTAACCTTGAAGTAGCTGAGGTATTAGCCTGGGCATTAGGGCATGACACTTCACCTGGCATTGATAAGGTCAGGTCATTCCATTAATAATGCCTTTGTTATTCTTATTTCTAATTTTACTGATATTCTATTTTTTTTTCTACTTTTTAATTTTTTTGAATTTTTAAAATATTATACTATATTAATTATTTATTGGTTTTTTTCCGGATTTTATTCATTTATTTATTATTTTTCTTATTATTATTTCTTTTTTTATTTGAGTCTATTCTACAATGGTGAAGTGGTGCTGACATGCAAATTGTTGTGCTTGTCAAATACAGATGCAGAAGTGTTGACACCTACAGTATGTATTACCACTCAAACATTTACATCTATTTCTTTCACCTCCTAATCATCATTTGTCACTCATATATAATTGTTCTACCACCTATTATTATCCATTGTTGGCATCCTAGGATGTCCTCATCATCTCTGAGCAGCTGGAACATGCAGGGAACAGCAGAATTAGGGTTAAGGACTGTTGTTGGTAGATATTTTGATGTTTTGATGCAGGTGAACATTGCTGAGCTGGCATTCTGGTACATCTGATTTTGTGACATTTTTTCTCAATTTCACTAGTTATATCTAGCTCATACACTAACTTTGACCTGAACACCTGCCACCTCATGTTGAAGGGCTTTGATCAGGCTAACCACCTGGTCACTGCATTTCACACTCACTCAGATGATGCACAGCAACAACTTGATGAGGTGTTTACTGATGGCTATACTGGAAGGAGTTTCAATTGGAAGGCATCTCAAATCATTGTTCAACACACTGTTCCAAGAAAAACAATGAAAAAACACATTTTTAACACTTATTATAGGGATATAGTGAGTCTTGCTTTATTATTATGTTTTCCACTGATTTTTTACATGTTGTCTCAATTTATTTTGTTCCATACAACTCTATTTTGCTACCTCTAAGTGCATATTTGCCATTGGCATGCACAATTCAGCTGCCTGCAATCACTGCTGGCAGTCAATAGTGTCTCCTAAGAAAATACTGAAAAATAAACCTGTTATGCCATTTCCAACCAGGGTATTTCCAATGGATAGAGGCTATAAACAATGGGAAAAGCCTTTTTCCAAAGGAAAATTCTGCCAAAGAAATGATATGACAGGTTTCTTTTTTCATTTTTCCAATGGAAACAGGTTCCAGTGCCAGCAGTGAATGTATTTTTCTTATAGTATCTTGTGCATTCATGTAAATAAATTTATTATATCATTGTGTCTATGAATCTGTAAGTAAGTCATATGTAGACCTCAGTATTGCTGTGCACCGCAATGTCCCATCCTCAACAGTTTCTATAGACCTCCTTTTCCACAAGGTCCTTGTGAGGTCAGCTATCTGTCTCTCATCACTTCTGCCCTCCCACCCCTTGTGTAAGCCTGTCCAGTCAGCTACAAAATACTTTGTCAAACATCACTACTTTTTTCACAATCTGTTCCATTACACAGGCTTTAGCCCAAGAACTCTAGAAACAATCCATGCACCTGCTGGCACCTGAGCTATCACCCAGCATTCAGCACCCACATCAAACTAACAAAAGACCTTGCCCTAGCAGCTATCCAGCTTGCCCATGACTGTGCATGCATCTCTTCTTACTGTGATGGATCCATATTCAAGGGTAGCATTGGAGTCTTTGCAGTGTTGTTCATAGATGGCAAGGAGGTCACCTCTCTAAGGTACTACCTTGGCTCAGCAGCTGAGCACACAGTCTACAAAGAGGAAGCAGTAGGCTTTATGCTTAAACTCCACCTCCTGCTGTCTCTGGACCAGTGGCTTAGGGGACCCACAATTATTGGAAGCAATAGCTAGGCTGCTGTTCAGGCCTTCAACAACCAGCACCCACACCCTGCCCACCACCTATTCAACAGAGCCCACACTGCAGCTGAGTCCCTCCACAAGAAACAGAACTACATCACCCACATGGTACACCATTGCACCCTACAAGCTATGGATCTGGAACATGGCATGCACTCCTATGGGGTTGATTGAGTCATCCAGCAATTTGGGCAGAAGGATGCTTGCCCACCCTCCTTGCCCATGGAACCAGGTACAAAACACCAATGATGCCAACACAATCTCCAGATTCAAGAGGAGAAAGACAACATAGCAAAACTTCCCTACAGATCCTTAGTCAGATGCCTTCTTTACATAGCCATTGCAATGAGGCCCAATATAGCTTATGCCATGCAACAACTGTCTCAAACCTGGATAACTACAACAGAACACATTGGAATGCATGCATTTGGCTCATCAAGTATTTAAAAGGGTCCAAAGGCCTGAAATTTTGCCTGGGAGGACCATCTATTGTATACCAAAGGTTCACAGATGTGGACTGGGCAAGTTGTTTGGATACATGGAGGAGCACAAGGAGATATACCTGGTCACTGAGTGCAGGAGCAATCTCATGATCAGTTCAAAAACAGAAGACTGTGGCCACATCATTGTGTGAGGCAGAGCACATGGCAGCATACAAATCCATGCAAGAATGCATATGGTTGTGTATGCTACTAAAGGCAATTGGATGGGACAGTGAAACCTACTATGATGTTCTGTGATAACAAGGCTGCCATCTCACTGTCCAAAGACCCCATGGCTCATGCTAGAGTCAAACACTTTGACATAAAGTATCACTTGATTTGTGAACAAGCAGAGAATGGCAAACTGACTATCAAATACATTAATACTTGAGACAATGTCGCCAACATGTTTACAAAAGCATTGCCCAGGCCCCTGTTCCTTCAATTGCACCAGATGTTAGGAATAACATAGTGCACCACAGTCCCATGTATGAGGAGTTGAGGTCATGTCTGTAGTAAGGAAGAGTGTTAGAATCCTATGGACATAACAGGTGTGAAGAGTACCACATACACAATTGACTGTGGCCACTATGGGCCACCAACTGCTTTGTCTGTCTATCTACATATACCACCCACCATATACAACCATCCCCAGTCTTGTTTATACATCTCTGGGGGTACATTACTATACTTACCTACACATACACCTATACTAACTATATCTGTACCTAGATCATTGTACTTACATATCATGTTTAGGTACATACAATCTAGTCTTGTTTATACATCTCTGGGGATCATTATACTTACATATTGTGTTTAGGTGCTGCTCACACCTATACATATCTGCTGCTAGTTGGTTAGGATTCCAACATGCCTTTGATGCCTGTCCTGTCTTTGCAATATGTCTTGACTTCTGCTTGCAAGTCCTGGAGAGCTTGAAGCTTGAAGTCTCTTTAGGTCTGGGTGGGTCAGCCTGTGACAGTGGTCACTGGAATCACGTTGGGTGACTTACATTCCTAGGCAAACAATACAATATGTAATTCTGCCAGATAAGCTTTCATTGAACAAACTGAAAACTCAAATCTTGCGACATAATGACATTGCCTCTAAGGATCCATCAAGTCTACCATGATTGTCTCAAGTTTATACTCTGACAATCACATCAATATCTAACCTGACAAAGGAACACCTGCTCTGTCTGCATGTTGCTCCAGTGAATCCAAGAAATCCTGGGCTCTCTTCCCATTGAAAGACAGCGCATACTCATCATATGGCTAATTCTGATACTCGCACTGACCAATGAGCTCCTCAATGTTGACATGCCTTCCCCATATCCCTTGCTCAACAATGATCCTCCTTGCCTTTATCATTCCATCCTTAGCCATCATTCTATATGTGTGATTCTTTAGTCAGAATGAGGAATATGATGAGTGCTTGGCAATTGCTCTCTGCATGTGATACACATTCAATATGCTAGTCCTCTGCAGTGGTCACCAACATCTGTGCACAAGGAAAATCAATGTTAATTGATCCAGGCCCAAACAAGTTCTTGTAATTCATTCCTTGGTGAACATCTGAAAAGAAGTCACTCCTAGAAACTTTTTGATATCTTCAATGGCATGTTGGGGGAAACTATCCTGTTTTAGGCAGACACATTCTAGAGAAGGCTCTGCACTCCATATGCATCATGCAAATGAGTGTTAAGATTTGCTCTTGCCAAAGTCTTTGTGACTGGGTGCTTTTGAATTATAGTGCATGCCCCATGGTCAAGACATGGGGACGAGCACATGAGGTACCTAAGGCACCAAACATTGGATTCCTTGGGACAAAGGTTGTTTCACAGCTGCGAGTAACCCTTTCTAATCAGCTATAATGTGAAATGTCTACTCTCTATTAGTAACTGGTGTTCTTCATAAATGCAACAGTGGCAAGTATACTTATAAGTTGAGTTGACTTTCCACATTGCCAGATAATAGTGAGTAGTTCAGATCAATATGGCCCTGAAAATGCCCTGAAGATGTCTCTCTTTGATGCTGGGAGGCATTAGTAATGAATTAGGAGTTATAGTTTATGAAAGAAGGTGCTAGAGTAGAGAGGGTCCTGGAAGAAGTTGTGTTCATTGGAGAAACTGGTGTAGCCCCCTTATAAATGCTCAACATTGGCAAGCCTGGAGGAAGAGATGGGGGTTGCCAGATAGAAGGGGTAGGGGCCATGGTAGCAGTTTGAGATGCTGCTGCTAGAGTGCTAGAAGAGGGCCTTCCTAGCCTGGTAGAAGTCACGGTAGACAACATAGTGGATCCTGAAGGTGCTGGTGCAGCAACTGCCAGTTGTAAGGGGACTGGTCCTCAAACTGTTCCAACCCTAGCTCAGCTTAGCTTATGAGTACTGGTATTCTATCTAGCCAGGCTCTGGACTGCCAGGCCTCTCTTACTCCCTTCCATCTCAGCTCCATGGCTTAATGGGTATATCATATCTGGCACATGGTATATTGTTGTTGATCACTGATCCTTCTACTATCAGACCCAGTTAGTCAGTATGTCATAGTCATAGGCCTCTGCTTTGTCATTAGATTGTAGTCAGTGGCCTCCAACTTAGTCATAGGTACTATTAGTCATTGTAGTAGTCATGTAGTATATAAGGCAGACCTGGGGATAGACTATCCCCAGTCTGGACAATAGCATTGCTTCCAGGTTTCTTCACTAGTATGACTGTGCCCTTGGTCAGTGCTGCCCTCTGCCTCACTCTGCCCTCTGCCTCCACTGCTCTCTTGTTGCCCACTACTTGCCTATTACACTCTCTAGCCAGCTTGCTTGCCACTTGCCTCCTGACTGTCTGGTTGGGACATGAGTAGCAGCTTGGCTTGGACTATCCATGACCACTGTTCCCTCACACTAGCATGACATTGACTGAGCATTGCTTTTGTGCTATGTGGACTCACTTCTTAGCTATCCACTTTCTAATCACCACAAGAGCTTCTCCAATCTGCTGATCAGAGCCCCAGATAGAGACAAACTGGCAGTCTCCTCCAGCTAAGCTAACCATAAAGGCTGCTAAGCAGGCACTGGAGATGTCAAGGGCTTGTTTAAGGCCCTGCCCCTGGTGACCAACCATGTGTGCAACAAGAGAGTCAGGGAGTTCAGGTGCACACTTGAAATGTGGGGTGCAGCCATCTGTCACAACCCACTCCCTAGACCCCCAACATTGTTCCCAGTCCTCTCCAATGCCCTGCCAAACTCCCCCAACCCTTATCCACCCTGGGTAACTCTGACACTTCTTTGGCAAACTCTGACAGCTCCCTGATCAACTCCAATGCCTTCTCCACAGCTATTGACGCATCCCCTGATTTCTCCTGAGCTCCAGAGACTCTTCCCACCACTCCTGACCACGTCACACACCCCTGACCCTCTACCATAATTCCCCCAACCTGCTCTGGAGCATCCCAATGACTCTGGAGCAGACTGCTTTCCAGCTGATCCCATCAGAATGTCACTACAGCTTGCCCCACAATTGCACCTGACACCTGTCAACTCTATGCAGCTCCATTGAGCCCTGCCACCATATCCTCTGTCCTCTGGAGCCACCCAGTAGTTGGTATATAAGTTATAGAGTAACTCCTGGTACTTCAGTCTTGATATTGCATTTACTGGTTTCCTATGTCTCATCTTTTGTCTTGTCTCTGTTTCTATTTTTAGTCTCAAATCTATCTCTTTTCACTGTCTCATCTCACCTTGTCTCCATCTTGTCTTGACTGTGCATACTTTCTTTGTTTCTCTAAGTTCCTTTCATCTCCAATGTCAGTACAAACTCCATGCCTATGCTACAAACTCCGAACATTCTTATAACAACCCCAGGCCTCGCTCTTTGCTCAGCCTGAACCCACCAAGTCTTGATCAATTTCCCCATCACACTCTGGCTCCACTCCCATCCCTAGTGAGGCTTCCGACTACCCCACAATCTATTTATGCACTTGTTTCTGATGCTTGCCCAAGCCCAACATTAATATATTTGGACTTAGACTTCCCTAGACCACTTCAGACTTGCTTGGACTGCTCCCCCCAGCTTTCCCTCACAAGTCCCTCCACTCCACACCAACTCTGGACATGAGGTTATAAGCGCAAGACATTGTGTCTGCTTAGTAAGGATTTGCCAGTGTAGCTGAGCCCCCGTTGTCAGTGGAACCTGACACCATCCATAGAAGGAAGGTCCTGAGCAAGGGGGATGGTGAGGGGATCATTAGAAGTAGGGCATGCTACATGTTGAGGAATGCAAGAGGTGGGCAGGGTAGGAGTTTTGATGGTAGACAGGGGATTCAGCTGCTCTGGAGGAGCCAATCACATTGCCATGCCTATCTTGCCCTGGCAACCACCCATACTAGGCTGTGAGGCCATTTGGGCAGTGGCAACAGTGGCAACAGTGGGCAAGGGTGTACAACTGGACTCAAGTACTACTAATCTGCTCTTAAGTCCTGCTATAAGAGTTAGCAGTCTCTCAATAGTGTGAGTGGGATTGAACAAAGCAGCAGAGGACAACCTAGTGTCTTGAGGTTAGGGTGAGGCCAAAGGTAGATGGTAGGTTGGATGTTGTGGGCTAGAGGTGTGGATGACATAGGGACCAATCAAGATGTGAGAAGATAAGCACAACTGCAGATAAACCTGGCTGGAGCAAGCAAGCACAAGGAACAAGCAAGCATCAAAGAAGCAGAGCAGCAGCTAAGAGGCAGGCAAGGGATGAGCACAGTGAGCTAAGCAAAGGTAATGACACTAGGGCTCTCATAGTCAATTTACTGGATAGACCTGGAGAATGCTGTTATTGATCAGTCAAAGGATATTCTATCCTTGCAACTGGCTTATATACTATATCCATGGCTATGCTATGACTAATGCTATATGTGATAAGCAGCCCAGATATGCTAAGCAGTAATGACTATCAATATATCAAAAGGAGAAATAGAGTCTGATGACTATGAAGGGCTGACTAATACTGTCTGGAGGGTGCAAGGGCTTGGCAGCTGGTTGGTTGGGTATGCTAGAGATGATGCTATACCTGTGACTAAGGCTGGATAGAGTTAGAGTTACCCATAAAGGAGTCATCCTCCTACAGCCTCTTTTGCAATGAGTGCCAGGATGACTAGGACAAACTCCTCCCCAATGTCAAATTCCAATACAACAACTATGTTCATGCATCCACCCAGTTCTCTCCATTCTTTCTTGACATGGGATGGCATCCATGCATGGGTCTTGAATCCCAGGCTCAACCCTCAGAGAATGAGGCAGTAAATGAATTTGTAGACCAGATGAAGAGGTTATAGGAGAAGGCCTGGGCAGTGCTGACAAAGGCAAAGGATGACATGGCATGATATTATGACCATGGAAGGACCCCAGAGCACAAATATCAGCCCAGAGATTGAGTCTACTCAGATGCCTCTAACATTATGACTACCTGGCCCTCAAAAAAGCTGTTGCACCATCACTTAGGACCTTTCACAGTGGAACAACAGATAGGACCTTTGGTCTATCAACTCTGGCTTCCTGTAGGAATGTGCCAGCTTCACCCAGTGTTCAACATGGTCAAACTAACTCTGGCCCCTAAGGACCCTATTCTGGGGTGCTGTCTGCCACCTCCACCACTCCCTGTGGTGGTCAATGACAATGAGAAATACAAGGTGGAGAAAATCCTGGATAGCTATTCATTCTGGAGACAACTACAGTACAAGGTGAAGTGGAAAGGCTACAGGATCAAGAATATCTCCTGGGAGCTGCAGGAGAATGTACATGCCCCCAGACCTATCAAGGAGTTCTACCAGAGACATCCAGATGCCCCATGTGCCATACAAGGAATCTATCCTATCTCACTAGCAGACCAAGCAATCAGGGACTTCTTTTACCCCATGCATCAAGACACCACATGCTAGAGGGGGGGTGATGTCAGGAGACTTCCATTTCTAACATCTGCAACTTGTTCCAGCACCTCTGCAGCTTGTTTGATGTCTCCAGGGCTCTTTCTAGAACCCCAGAGATCTCTGGAGAACTGTAGAGTTCTCTGTATTACCTCAGCAATCATTGCCCTAGGGTTAGGAGTAGCTCTGGTCATCTGTACAGTAGTTCTCACCCCTCCACCACCTACTGATGCACTGCACCAAGCAGCAGGAATCATTAGACTTGTTTTTTTTGGATTCCCCTCTGCTAGGTGATTAGTTACTGATTGTATTGTTGTTTACTCTGCTGATATACTTTGGATTCCCCTCTGCTAGCTGTGTGACTCCAATCTACCACTCCAAAGGTTACCCTTACAGTGTTCCCCATACAAGAGGCCCCTGCATTGTAAGCATTGATGTTGCCTTTGCTTAAACTAGTGTAGCCATACTTTAGCCAGCCCTACTTATATAAAACTCCCTACATATCCCTTATTCCATATCCCTCAATTTAATGCAATTAACCCCAAAAATGTGTGACCAAACTAAGTCTTTTTACTTATTTTGATTTTGTCAAGTAAAACTTTAATTTCTCATCAACCTTCAGGGCTATTATCTGACCCATTCCCATCATGGTCTAGAGGCTCATGAAGCCTTATAGATCCAAATGACAGATCTGATATTCCTCAACTCTTTTAGCTTTTCTGGAGTAATATCTACCCACTGCTCTAGGCTCTAAGATAGTTTCAATCATTTTTGGGCTCTGTAGGAGACTACCCTAAAGGCTGCCACCCTAGTCTGCCAAACTGATCCATCTAGCTCTGCCACAATGTAATTACCACTTTTGGTCTTAGTAATTACTACCATTGGACCATGAAAGTGGGGAAGCATTTTAGCACTGTATGAACTTTCTGTAATCATATTCTTGACCAAGACCAAGTCCAAAGGCTTGAAATTGAAGTCTTTGATAGAGTTCTTATGCTCTTCTGCAAACTTCAAGGCCCATTGGAGTTTGTCCTTCCCAACTCTCTCTCTCATCTCTTCTACATGTTGGTGGTGCTTGGCTAAAGCCCTAGCATGATAACCAATCAACTCTTCTGTAGATAATGGCCCTTCTGGTAATTCTATTAACCAGGTAGCCTCTACCAAGTCTAAAGGTAGAGTTGGATGAGCCCTAGTGACCATGAAGTATAGTGAACATCCAAATCTCTGCCAGATAGTAATGCAATAACTCCACATTATATGGAAGAAGAACCAAAACCATTTAGTTCAATCTTCACAAGCTTTGAATAAGGCCTGCCTGACATTCCAATGTGGTCTCTCAATCTTGCCATTTGCTTGAGAGTTGTATGGAGAGATGGCAATACCTCTGATTCTATATTTACTTTCTATCCAAGCTGTGACCTTCTTGAATTGTCCAGCATTGTCAGTGATGATCTCTACAATGCAGCCCCAATGACAGATCACATCCTCAAACAACCATTGACCAATTGTTTTATGGTTTTCCTTGTGCAGAGGTCTCCCTTCCATCCATGAAGACAATGCACACCTACCATGGACAATATACTTGCAGCCATTTGAAGCTGGAGTCATGTGCATGGTATCAATGTGAATTGTTTGGAAGATAGAGGGGGTATAGGTCACTGTGAGAGCTCTGTTTACAACTGTCTTCTGATGTATCTGACAGTTGTGACAAGTCCCAACATACCACTGCACATCTCCATCAATTCCTGGCCACCAAAACCATTCTTGTATTAACATTTTGGTTGCATAAGTCCCTCTATGCCCCAAGGCATCATGGGCTGATTTAAGCATGAACATTTGCCTATCAATATTGACTACTAGCTTATGCCTAGCCTCATGATTGCACTTGTAAAGTCTCCCCTTTTGATCAAAGAAGAACTGTCTTGCAAACCTCTTGAACTTGGTTGCTTGTCCTCTCCCTCAATTCCCCTCCCTTTTTATAGCTTGTTGCATACACACAGACCAGGGTGTTTTCCATGCACACCTGTGGTTGTGCCACGTGGTTTTTCTTGGCTTTTTCTTCTCATTGGCTGATAGGACAAAATGGCATGCTGGGTTGGCATTACTCAGTTTTTGTATGTCTGTCATCTTTTCTTTTGCTCTTTTTCCCTCCAACTTCTCCTTAATGGACTACATGTGGTTTGTATGGTGGCCAGCTCAGATTTTAGGTGGTCTAGCATATGAAGGGGTAGGGCATTATTGTTGTGATAGACACCCATGGCTGTCCTTGGCATTGGTTAGAATTCTAGCTGGGTCACCAAGCACAGCCATTGATCATCCATTAAATGTGTGATCAGCCTTGATTCATTGTCAGAGCTTTTGCTGGTGTCATTCAATGCATGCTTTCTGGGTTCTTCAGTGATTTTTCTTTATACTAGGTAAGCTTTTTATGTCTACAGTTTTTGACATTACCCAACCTTACAGTTTTAAGCTTGTCTATTTGGGATTATTATCTTTTCTAGTACTTCTGTCCTGTTTCAGAGTACAAGACAGGCATATCACTGAATAGTCAAGTGCCCAGTGCTCATCAATCATCTCTTAGTTACCTGTAAGACTTCCACTTGTTGTTCAACCTATGGCTTGTGTCATTCCAAAACAACTTTGATACTGGATGTGTTTCTTAGTCATTTTTTCTTTTGTCTAAGATCCAAGTATTTGGTAAACCTGAAGTTGTTTAGTGATATCAAGGAGAAGAAGCCACAACTAGGATATAGAATATGGGAATGCAATCTAGTAGTGATTGGTGAATGCTAGTTGCTTAAAGCAGACTTCAACTCAATGATATCTATCTACTATCAGATGAGACTAATAGAAGTTAGCTATGCACATGCTTGGTTGTATAATGTGAAATGGCTTGTTCTAGTGGAAGATATGGCACAGTAAACAAGTTTGCAGTGTTAGGATGTTACTGAATTTAGATTTCATGTTTTTTTGTTCTCACAACATGTCATAATGCATATACTTCTTCTCTGCTGCCTAAATAGACCCTCCAAGACCTATGCATCATAAGTGCAGCAAATGTCAGCTTACATTGCCAGCTAATGCATCAAATTTTACCTGTTTAAAACAACAGTCATTGTCTGAGAAAAATAGACAGCACATAAATTAAGAAAATGCAGGGATCAGATCAGGATGATCAAAGATCTCACAGATCTCTTGTCTGATCTTCCTGTTGTATATTTGGACAAGTTTTTACATTTGATTGAGATAAATTTTTGAGGCTGACTTGATCAATATCATCACTCTCAAAGCTTGTATGTCAGATGAGTATAAGAAACAGGGAGTCATGTGCACAATATGTTATATCAGGATGGGTAGGGTAGGTCAAGGCTTAGTACACAAATATGTCTCACATGGTTGGAATACAGATATATTTTCTCACACAAACAAATTAGGCAACTGTTGGCACAATTGGACTCCTTACAGAAAATACATGGCTTATATAGTGCTCACCCTGTACTTGTGCCTGGTGTCATGACCCATTCCCTGGACCCCCATACATTGCCTGACAAACCCCCATCCCCCCAGAACCTCCTCCAATGCTTTGTCAAACTTCCCCAGCACTCCGCGCCTACTCCAGCTAACTCTGACACATTCTCAGCTAACTCCAACGGCCCCCTGGCCAACTCCAACCTCTTCTCCACAGCTGCTGGCACTTCCCCTAAATTTCCTGAGCCCCTGGGACCACTCCCCTGCTTTGCCTGACCCCATTACATGTCATTGACTCAACACCCTGGCTCCTCTGACTTACCCTGGAGTATCATGACAACCTTGGAATGGACTGCATCAACAATTGATCCCATCAACATATCAATGTGGCCTGCCCTCTGGTCATAACCAACACCCGTTGACTCCATTGAGCTCTGCCAAGCCCCGCCACCACAGCTGATGTTCCCGGAGCTCTTCAGTAGTCAGTATATAAGACGTAGATCATCTATTCATCCCAACTCCCTGAGTGCCCTAACATTAATGTGTCATGCAGTCTGACTGACAATATGTGGGCACTCATGAAGAGGTGCTGGTCTCTGGAGCATCGTCCAACCGCAAAAGAGATCAAGCAAGGATTTCTGTGTGTCACAACCTGTTCCCTGAAGCCCCATACACCACCCAACAAACCCCCACTCCCCCGGAACCCCCTGACGCTTCATCAAACTTCCCCAGCACTCCGCGCCTACTCTGGCTAACTCCGGCACCTTCTCGGCTAACTCTGACGGCCCCCTGGCCAACTCCGACATCTTCCCCGCAGCTGCCAGCGCTTCCCCTGGACTTCCTGAGCCCCTGGGACCACCCCCCTGCCATGCCTGACCCCATTACACATCATCAACTTGACACCCTGGCTTCCCCGACTTACCCTGAAGAATCACGACAACCTCAGAATGGACCGCGTCACAATTGATCCCATCAACATATCAATGTGGCCCGCTCTCTGATCATAACCGACACCCGTTGACTCTGTCAAGCTCTGCCAAGCCCTGCCACCACAACCAACATCCCCGGAGCTCTTCAGTAGTCAGTATATAAGACGTAGAGTAGCTCCTTGTACTCTAGTCTTGAGATTACCTATCTACCTACCTTTCTGATGTGTTTCTGATTGTTTCTTCTCATGTTTTGTGTCCCATGTCTCATTTTCCTTACTCTCAGTCTCCTGGTCTTATCTCATTTCTGTTTTGTTGTTCTTTCGTTATCGTTCCATGTCTCTGCCTGAATCTATTCTCGTTCTCATCTCATCTTTGTCTCGTTTTGTTCGACTCTGTATTGCTCCATTTGATTCTGTCTATTGTGTTCAAGTCCTCTTGACCATAACGTACTCACAAACTCCGCAATTACAATTACAAACCTCCAACACTTGTTACCACCCCTGGACCCTGCTATACACTCGGCTCTGAACCCCATCAACCCCTGTTGATTCCCCATCAGAACTCCAGCTCTGCTTCTGTCATCCGCATAGCCTCCGCCTCCTCTACACCTGCAATACTCACACACAGATTTATGCCTGAACCCCGCCAAGTCCGTCCCCCTCCTCTGCAACTTGTCCTCTACTCCTCCAGACCTCCCCGGACTTGCTCGGATCAATCTCCCCTGGCTATCCTCACAAGTCCCCAGTGCTTGGAACACCCTCAAGTGCTTGGTTGTCAGTGCAGGGAATCACATTCACCTAGTAAGGACTCGCCCAGTGTAGCTGAGCCCCCATGGTCAGCAGAACCTGACATAATCTCAAGACTATCCCTTACCCTGCTCATGATGTCCACACTAACCCTGCACACACATCTGACAAACACCCTGATGTCTATGACCGGCCCATGTCCGGAAACCACTATGATTCATATTGCCCTGCCCAATTTGCCAAGGCACATTGAGTCATGGATCTGACACAAAATGTCCCTTCCACCCCAGTTACATCCATACAATGGCTCTATCCATGGACACCCTCTTACAGCTCCCACACCTCCCCCCCACCATCTCTGCCAGCTCCGCCCCTCCCAGAGGCCAACCCCGACATCACCTTCACCCAAAACCCCAGCGACAATTCAACCCAGAGCTCAACAACTTCTCCGACACCGCACCCTCACCCCTCCAACAACAGTAGCAAAGGCCCCGCTGTGGGAAGTTGCTCACCACATGAAAGACCAATTGCCAACCTCCCCCAAGACGACAACAAGACCTCCGAGAACGTGAACCCTGCCTTTGGACCCTCCAACCCACAGCAGCCCTGTACTCCATCAGGAACAGACCCAGTGGGTTCCCGACAATATCGAGTCTGTCCACAACCTCAATAGCAGAACCCCGCCACCAGATCATCCGACTTTCACACCCATCCCCGAGAAGGTCCACCCTCCAAAACTAGCCCTGCTGCCGACTGGAATCAAACTCAACCCAGCAACCCCATCCGCAATGATGCAAGATGCCAAGACCAACACTAACCCCCAATTACAGAACCCACTTCCAGGATCAGTTAGGACCCCCCTGGTTGACTCGGCCATCACCTCCGCCAACAAATGAAGGGGCCCTGATGCTTCCGACCTGACCCCAACAACCCTGGAACAAGACCAAGGAATCCCCAAGCTTCTAGGCAGTCAAGAAAGGAACGGCTATGCACTCCTGCCCTGCTGCTCAAAGCACAGCCCAAAATTAACGAAGAGAACCACGGCACCCCGACTCTCAACAAAGAACAACTCCAGACCCCCACCCACTACTTCAGCGCCTGCCTACTATCTCAACACCTTCTCCCATGCAATCCAGAACCTCCGACGTTAAAGACCCTTGATGCCAACCCTCCCCGCACACCACCCCCAGATGTAAACTCTGCTACCAGACTCTGCCACCTCCCACAAAGGAACCCCCAGCATAGGAGTTACACTGAACTAACCATAGGAAAAATGGCCCTATACGAAGTAGTTCCCAAAGTACTCTAAAATCACTGACCTGTTCACATAAGGGAGGGAGAAGCCCCATCATTGTCCCAGAAACTGCTGATCAACCCACTCAATGTCCTGACAATCCAAAGAGCATATGCTCCGACATCCATGGAGGACTTCCTTGCCAGGACCAATGACCCAAATAACCTGGTGCTGACTCGAAGCTGCCCCGATCCACTCCTCTGACCCACTCTGGATTCTAGCAACATAACTCTGGGGCCCCCACTCCGACTCCAATATCCAACCAAGGGAACCTACAATGCCAGCCCCACACCCCATACAACCCTGCCCCTATGCCGGAAGATGTCTATTGAGCAGGGACCACATCAATGGAGTAACCCGAAACAAACCCCATATGAAGTAATCTCCTGGAGTACCCTAAAAGTTGCTGATGCCTTCCCCAAGAAGCGAGCGGTGCCTCTCCCCACTGCCACCCCCACATTCACAACAATCTCTGGGCCGCTCCGGAACATGAATGAAGAGTTGCCTCAACCCCGCCGTGACTCCTGGGGAGTCCCACTCCAATGCCTAACCATGACTGACTTCCCCACTGCCCTCCAACAATTGTGGACAACCATCTTCCCCCATCCAAGCTCAGCTCCAGGAGCCACTGCCACTCCTACATGACACCTCTGCTGCTCCGCAAAACCCCCCCCACTCCAGAGCTTCTCCTCCAATTCACAACACAACCCCACCAACAAGTTAAGACCCAACCCCAATCCCCACATCAACCCCAGACCCCTGGTATTCACGCTTGGAATGGTGGACTGACAGAATGCACCTCAGACCCTTTCCTCTGCCTGCACCACCCCCAAAGCCAACACGACCAACAAACCCCCCACCCAGTGACCCTTGTATTGACTCTGGGACTGCCAACTTTTTCTCCAATGAAAGAACCACTGATCCCCAGAAGGAACAACTCACAGAACAAGCCCCGAAGCATCTCTGCTGAGGCAAGCCATTCCCCAACCAACCCCCGCACTGCCCCCCGCCCAAAAGAAACATCCACTGATACAACCCCAACAGATCCCCAAACTCTAGGGAGCATCAGAATTACATGACTTGGAACCTTCAAAATTTGACTCCAGACTCAAAGGAACTGGTTGGGACTGATTACCCTGCACCCCACCCCCTTGGTCATCGACACTCTGGAGCACACCAAGGCACCACCCGAACATGCCCGCCCACAGATGCAATACTCTGAAGCACGACTTGACTTGGACCAACACCCCAGAGCACAGCAAAATCTGATTCCGAGTACCCTTCACCGAATACAATACTCCGGAGCTCACCCCGACAACCCCGGGGCTAGCCGACACAGATGGCACTAGTGGGCCTAACCCCCGCCTCTGGATCCACTAGGAATTCAACTCCCACCCACACCCCTGCGTGTTTCGCTTACCTCGCCCTCACACAAATTAAAGTCTCACTTTGCACACCCAGGAACAGCAAGGAAGTATTGAAAAGTACAAGAAATATATGATACAAGGCAGAATGGGGCGGCAAACTCAAGGACGACAAAAAGCGGGACCTGGTGCCCCCTCACTCCTCCCCCAGAACCCCCACCATCCCTACCCCCAAATCAATCTCCATCTGGGCCCACACCACCGCCAAGACCTCCACCAGCCCAGGCAAAGCCTCTCCCGCGTCTGCTGCCACTTCCCACCACAACCCCAGGGCCACTGCATTATGCCGTTGATGCCCTGCCAGCAACCTCCCCACCCTTGCCATCCCCTGCTGCAACTCCGGAGGCTGACCCACGGGCATCTGCGCCAACCCATCTTGAATCAACGCAAATGCTGCAGAGGCACCATCCAAGAGAACCTGGTGCTCCCGCACCCAACCTGGCCCCAAACACGATCCATTTAGTAACAGGTGGAGAAGTGGGAGCCACACTTACAAAGGATTCCCGCACGCCCTGAAGCGGCCTTGTTGGCCAGCCAATCCTCCCTCCACCTTGCTACCTCCAACTCTGCCCATAGCAGACCAGCCTCTGGCGCCATTTCCCGCTCCTCCACCTCCTCTGTGGGCCGCCCCTCCTGCTGTGTCAGACGCTCCTGCAAGCCCCGTACCTGCAGCACTTGCTCCGGCGCCCCCCGCACTGAGGTGTTCCATGCCTGCTCCAATGCCTCCTTCTCTGCCCACGCCACGTCTGGATCCTCCCTCACCCGCCGAAGCTCCCCCTCCCATGCCATCAATGCTGCCATTAGCACCTCCACCCGCTTGCAAAGAAAGACCTCCGTGATCGAAGGCGGGGGCTCTGGAGAACTTGATGCCCGTCCCAAGGCCGCATCCAGGGTAGGAGAGTGAACATGAAACCCCGGAAAACCCGCCATTGGCTTGTACCCCTGCGGCCTCTTGCTGGGCCTCGGCCCTGACAGCAGGAAAGCTCTCCGCTTCCCGCAGTTTGCTGCCAAGGATGCCCCCTCCCTCCGCCCACCCTGTGGAGGCCCCACCTGCCCCACAGACCGCCCTGAGCTTGCCTCCCCCAACGTCTGGGTCCTCCGCGCCTCGCCCAGCTGACCCCGCACCCAGTCCTCGTCCCACCCCTGCTCCGCAGCAATGCATGCTGCTTGCCACTCCAATGAGATCAAGCACTTCTCGTGGTTTGTGCGACACGGAAGGCAAACAGAAGTGTCATGCCGCAAGCCAAAGACGCAGGCCTCACCCCGCTGCACACAGAGAACACACTGAGAACAACGGATCAGTGCATGCGACAAAGAGGAACTCAAAGACTCACCGGGGCCTCGTTTTGGCACCATTCCAGCGTCAGGGGGCTCCGAGCTCGCGCCAACGCCCTTGCAAACTCCTCCGCTGTCACCTCCACCTGAGGGATTTGCTGCAGCGGAGGGACCCCTTCTGCATCCCCCGCCACCAATTGGGGCACTGCGGGATGAAATTTGGCCTGCCTAGGGGCCTCCAGAGAACCCACCACCACTGCGGACAACTCTGTAGAACTCCGTCAGCCACCCCAAAGAAATAGGTCAATGCTGCTCACAACTCCAGTACATTGTACCAGCTTGGCGCCGATGCTCAAACTCCTCCCCCTCATTGTTGTACACGATCACCACGTCCATGTCTGAAATCAACGGGGCGGGGGAAGCGGCTGAATAACTGGGAGAGGACATGACAAAGAGTTTGAGGGAGCCCCAGGGTACGTCCAAGGCCTTTTAATTGATTAGGAAGAACCCCCTGATGCAGTGGCGGCCACGCTTTGACTTTGCCTCCCATGCTGCCGTCACTCACTGCAGATTGATCAATATTACTGGGCTTTGACTCCCACACCCCGCCGATCCCCAACCCACCTCCCCGCATCTCAAAGGTCTCAACGCTGAAGGGGGGGTGATGTCATGACCCATTCCCTGAAGCCCCATACACCGCCTGACAAACCCCCGCTCCCCCGGAACCCCCCGACGCTTCGTTGAACTTCCCCAGCACTCTGCGCTGTCACAACCCGCTCCCTAGCTCCCTAGACACTGCTCCCAACCCCTCCCGGTTTCCCGTCTAACTCCCCTGAACCCCGCCCACACTGGATAACTCCCACACTTCTCTGGCAAACCCCGATGGCAACTCCCTCTCCGTAGCCATCAACACCCCCCCTGAAACCTTCCCCCACTGTTCCTGGCCACGTCATACGTCCCCGACCGGCTAACTCTGGCACCTTCTTGGCTAACTCCAACGGCCCCCTGGCCAACTCCGACGTCTTCCCCGCAGCTGCCGGTGCTTCCCCTGGACTTCCTGAGCCCCTGGGACCACCCCCCCGCCATGCCTGACCCCATTACACGTCATCAACTCAACACCCTGGCTTCCCCAACTTACCTTGAAGTATCACAACAGCCTCGGAACAGACTGCATCACAATTGATCCCATCAACATATCAATGCAGCCCACCCTCTGATCATAACTGACACCTGTCAACTCCGTTGAGCTCTGCCAAGCCCCGCCACCACAACCAACATCCCCGGAGCTCTTCAGTAGTCAGTATATAAGACTTAGAGTAGCTCCTTGTACTCTAGTCTTGAGATTACCTATCTACCTACCTTTCTGATGTGTTTCTGATTGTTTCTTCTCATGTTTTGTGTCCTGTGTCTTGTTTTCCTTACTCTCAGTCTCCCGGTCTTATCTCGTTTCTGTTCTGTTATTCTTTTGTTATTGTTCCATGTCTCCGCCTGAATCTATTCTCATTCTCATCTTGTCTTTGTCTTGTTTTGTTCAACTCCATATTGCTCCGTTTGATTCTGTCTATTGTGTTCAAGTCCTCTTGACCATAACGTACTCACAAACTCCACAATTACAATTACAAACCTCCAACACTTGTTACCACCCCTGGACCCTGCTATACACTCAGCTCCGAACCCCATCAACCCCTGTTGATCCCCCATCAGAACTCCAGCTCCGCTCCTGTCATCCGCGTAGCCTCCGCCTCCTCCACATCTGCAATACTCACACACAGATTTATGCCTGAACCCCGCCAAGTCCGTCCCCCTCCCCTGCAACTTGTCCTCTACTCCTCCGGACCTCCCTGGACTTGCTCGGATCAATCTCCCCTGGCTATCCTCACAAGTCCCCAGGGCTTGGAACACCCCCGAGTGCTTGGTTGTCAGTGCAGGGAATCACGTTCGCCTAGTAAGGACTTGCCCAGTATAGCTGAGCCCCCGTGATCAGCAGAACCTGACACTGTGGAGCTCCGGAAGGGACCACATTTCAATACGGCCTGGCTTTGAACAGGTCAATGATGCTATGATTACAAATGCCAACAATCATCTATGTGCATTCTGATTACTGAAGTACTCAGTGCTCATCGATCATCCCTTAGTTATCTGTCAGACTTCCATATGTTGTCCAACCTACGGTTTGCATCATTCCAAAACAACTTTTATACTGGATGTGTTTCTTAGTTATGTTCTCTTCTGTCCAAGATCCAAATATTTGTCAAACTTGAAGTCATTTAGTGATGTCTGCCACAACTAGGATGTAGAATTTATGGGAACGTCATCCAGTAGTAAATGGTGAATGCTAGTCACCTGAAGTAGACTTTGACTTGATGATCTTTATTATCAGATGAGACTAGGAGAAGTTACCTATGCACTGGTCATATGATGTGGAATGGCTTGTTGCAGCAGAAGCTGGTCAGTAAACAAGATGTGGTACTTTTCAAAGGATCAACGTGCAGAGGAGGGGCGTGGTTTAGAGTAGGCTAGATAGAGCCAATACAATGTGAAACGAACTATATTCATTTACCTAGATAGAACCAATATGACTAGGTAAGTGCAGTAAGTAAAATAGTAAGTAGATTTAATGTAAGTGTCTAACATACCTCAGTTCTGTGCATTTCTGATGTGAAGCGAACTGAAGTATAACAAATAAAGAAAACATATTTGGGTTGGCGCAGACAAACACATGTGATGAAGCTACACCAACAATGCCTGTGAGGCAGGAAACACTTATTTTCTGACACTCCCACTCATGTGGAGCAGCAGCCCCATAGCTTTTACCACCTTCCAGTGTTTGTCTTGGAGGAGAGCTTTTGTGAAGATACCAGCCAAGGCCCCGGGAAGCTCCCCTAGAGGATATAGAAGGCTGGAGATGCATACTCAGAGGATGATGGTCAAAATTAGCCCACTTGTATGTGTTCATTGAGGAGCCTTGTCCATGATTCATGATATTTCTTAGGTGCAGTGTATCCTCATGAGCTGACCACCTTGTGTGGGTCTTTGAGCCAAATTCAGTGAAAAATGTGGTCTGGTACTCCTTTTGTGGTATTGGAGAGCCTGATAGAGAACCAATCTGCATACCATTCCTTAAATTGGGCATCCTTCTGTCAGAGACATTCTTGAAAGCCAATTGTTTCTACTCTAGTCTGCACCATTGCTAATACCAACTCTGGCAGTGCATGTCCATTGAGGTCAGGTAGAGGAATCTTCTCACATGGAATCAGTTTGGGAGGTTGTAGCTGCTTGGGTGTGGGTGGAGGTGGTGTATACCTCTTCTCCTTCAACTTTGGCTGTGGTGGTGGTGGTCAACAGGGATCATAGTTTGTATGCTTGTCAATTGTGGTGCAAGAGTGCATTTTAAGAAGAATTTGCTCAAAAGAAAGAAATGGATTTCTAAGGAGGAGAGGTACAGGTAGTTCAATGTTTACTTTAGCTTTGAACACTCTCAAATTCCAAGCTCTGTTATCCAATGAGACCTCCAGTTTTACATACTCCCAACAGTGCAATGGCAATTCTGACAGGGATGTCAGATTGTCTTCCTCTACAGGTAGAGGGAATTGATGGAGTGCAAGCTGTGTGACAAGTTCATTGCTAATTACTGTGGAGAGGCAACAGTTGTCAAGTAAGGCCATGATGGAGAGAGGGAAAGATGAGATGGCAGGCCCAAAGACAGTTAACTTTGCCTTCAGGTGTTTGCTTGGTATCCTTGTCTTGGACATGGTCCTTAAGATATGCATATCCTGTGAGTATTTTGGGCTTGTATGCTAACATGCTCTCCAGCATGATGGGCTTGTATGTGCATAGGTCCAGCCAATTGTTTGCAATCTTTATGGGACACTTGCTGGGGTCCATGGCATGTTTGCAGTATGTTTTGTGGCACCTTGTGCAACCCTGGTGATCCTTTAAGAGTTTCTCCTCTTCCTTGTTGAGTTTGGGGAGTTGAGGAGCATATGTGCTGTTGCTGAGAATGGGGTTTAGATTATAGGGTCTGAGAGTTGTTCTTCTAGGAGTTTGCATCTCTGGCATTCAGCTGTGCATACTGCATTGTTTGCATTGATGAAGCACTGCATGCATGTGTTCTCCTCTCAAATGTCTTCATCCATCTCTGTGATCTCATAGATTCAGTCTCCAAAGGTTGTGGTAATCACATCGGAATTATCTAGTTTCACTCAAAGGTCTAGATTCATGTTTGCTTCCAGTTGAGCTTGTAAGGCCATGTCTGAAAGGGCACACATGGCTATTGTGTTGCTGAGGAGCAGGTTTAGGTTCTTAAGCTCAATCTCCTAGTCTAAAAACAGCTTGTTCCCCTGCTTGGATGATATAATTATGTTCTGCACCCCATGTTCCCACTTGTGAGGTAAGGCATACTTTGCCAATTTGGTGAGATACTTGTCAAAGGACATAGCATCAATTTGCTTCTGGCTGGCATAGTACTACTTCACAAATCTTAGCTCCAGCATGCCATTGGCTACAAATTGCACAATCTCCTTGGGCTTTTTCTTGGAGTGCTTCAAGTATTGGTGATAGGCATTTGACCACTCCTCAAATTTTTTGATGTCAATGCAGTTCAGTGTGAGCATGGGGCAGTCTTTTAGCTTGGTAACCTTTATCTCTGCAGTGGCATGGCTGTCTGAGGATGTAGTTGGCATTGGCAGTCAATTTCTGTTGTAGCAGCATTGATTGTGATCAGTGGAGAGTGACAGTGGCATCAAGCTGGGGTAAGACAGAGGGAAGTAAAAGTCTTTGTCATCAGAATTCATTAGACTCTCTTCAAGACTCAAGAGGTCAGTGAAGAGTGGAGTCTGGGAGTTTTTGCCAGTGTTTTCAGATGATTCCCTGCTTGTGATTGTGGCATGGCTTGCTGTTGATGTAGTGGTAAATACCTGTATGGCTCTGCACCATGACTCCTGCCAGGTGAGGAGCAGGGTGGGCATTAACAGGATGAGTTGAGTCAGTGTGAAAATATCACAAAAATAGTTGCCATTGCCAAAAAAAAAAGTGAAAGGCTATTGTGTAGGAGCAGCCTCACTAAGACCTGATCCAGATATGGCAACAATACCTTTGTTGCTTCCAGATTAGATAGATACATAGAGAATAAGCTATTTGTCTCACCTTCATTGCTTCTAGATTAGATAGAAAAGAACAAAGGTGAGTCCAGCTTTTTTGAGGTGGTGTCACATGATCCATGGTGCTTCATCATTTTGTCATATCTCTTCTCACACAATAATGAGGTGGACTTACTGCATTACATAATCTCAGAATGCTAGAGCCCTGGTCAGGGACTGATATGGGATCTGATGAGGAATCTATGACTGCTCTGGACTGGGAACATCCTGATGAAACAGAGCATGAGTTCTGTAGTGGGCAGCCTGCTGATGACCAAGAAGGATGAGGAAGGACAGCAATTGAAGGGCCTCACATGTCTATTCCAAGTTTTAGTTATAGAATCTGCATACTCAATTTGGACTCTACACTGTGAGAGAGTCATTCAGGATCAAGACAACCCCTTCACAAATGAAGAAATTCAGAACAGGTAGAACAGATCAATAATAAACAGAGTAAATCTGGACATTAAAATGATGGACAAATGGCTCAGTTGAAAGGCTATCCCAATGAACCTAGTCAGATATACTTGGTGTGGCACTCCTTTTGAGAAAGATGTACCTAGTGTTTTCAATAGAGAACTCAGAAGGAAGATGAATGGCAGTGTTTTAGTGGGCATCTGGCCCAGCAACAGGGCAGGAGTGGGATAACACACCTAAGAGGCTACAAGTCCCATACTCAGAGGATAAGAGCTTTTCCTTGTGGTGAACTAAAATGGCAATGAATCAAATTTAACCTGGTTGAAACTCCAGGTGAAAGCCAGCAGGTGAGATGGACATGCCCAGGGCATAACTGTCATCACTGTATAAATGCTCCATCAAAAAAAAAACAAAGATGAGTCCAGCCTTTTTGAGGTAGTGTCACAAGATCCATGGTGCTTCATCATTTTGTCATCTCTCTTCTCTCACTTTGCCATGGATTTGCCTAAGAGGGCTCATAGGGATCCAGTGCAGATGGAAAGCTGCTAGTGCTGGAAGCTAGTTGGATGGGGAGGATGAGATTTGAAGCTGGTTTTGCATGCTGTTTACCATGCCCTGGAGAGCAACACAATGTTGACTTTGTTCTGTGTAAGATGCCCAGCATGAGCCCCAACAGTCTGATTTGTCCTGTGGAGGTCAGATGTTATGCCTGCAACACTTGTGTCTATGATGTCCATGTGCTTGTTGAGTGCTCAAAGCATTATATTGTATTGACAGAGCATTTTCTCCATCTCTGTAAACCTTGTCTCTTCAGCTGGCACCAACCCTGACTTCATCTCTCCCAGTGTATCCTCAATTCCTTCATTGATGAAATCAAGCCATTGGTTCAACCCCACCATAGCTTGTGTAAGGATGGTGTTGATGGATTTGGTAAGGAGGAGCAGATCTGCCCACTGCTTGCCCTTGGCCTTTCCACTAGTTGTCAGTGGGTTCACTTGCTCCTTCTCCTTCCTCTTTCTGCTGGCCACTGGCAGATCTGCCTGTCCCTTTTCCCTTCCCTTTCCACTGGCCTCTGGTATATCTGCCAGGCAGATTGTTGACAGCCCAGCAACTGGTGTTGTTGGTTCTGTCTATTGTTAGTGAATTATTTCAGTTGGAATTGGCACTTACCATCAACAAACTTTGGTAGACTTTTGGGTTTTCTCTGCTTTTTCTCCTTCTTTCCATTCTTGCCCTTGTTCCTCTGGACATCTTCCTTGTGATCCCTTGTGAGGCTGCAAGTTTTCTTGAGGACAAGCTAGCAGGCATCACATGAGATTCCTTCACTTGTCTTGACACACTGCAGCCCCTCCTTTTGACAATATCAGTAAGGGAGGTGGAGCCATGCCCCTGCACATGAAGGTGCCATCATGAAAAACTTCCTTAGTATCATTGACAGTGTGATCTTGCCCTGCTGGAATTCCTTATCATTGAAATAATGTTGTTATCATTCACATTATTCTCATTGTTTTCATCTGAAGTGGCTGATTCATACTTAAAATGGATGTGTGGGGGAGGACCATGAGGGGGAGTTTGGGCAGTGTATTTCCTTCATTCTCATTGAGAAATCTGTGCTTTGCTAGTCTTTCTGATCAGCCAGGGCCAGCCTAGTGCCAGCTCTGCTGTGGACAATGGACTTGACACCAATACTCTACTGGGTTTCAATGAGGGACCTGCTGGGAACAACAGACCTGCTGGTACTACCAGAGCTGCTGATGGCATTGGCAGGATTGCTGAAATCCATTTAAAGATTTCTCAAGGTGATGGATCCAACATTGGATACAGACCTGCCACTCCTGCTGCTGCCTGGCCCTCATTGACCTCCTGGGCTTCCTTCTCCTTCTCCTGTGACTCTTTGCAATATGTCCCTGCTCCCTTTTCAATTCTCAATTACCTTTGCATCTAACAACTTGCTTGAGAGAACTCAGAGGGCCTTATTGGAGAAGCTTTTCCTAGCCTCCAAAAGGAGTTGTTTGTTCTTGGCCTGGGAAATTTGCTTCCACAAAGATTTTTTGAACACCATCTATGAGTGTTGCATATTATCCCACAAGTAGGGTTGCTCACCAATCCTTTAGCCCTACTCTAGCAATCAGGCAAGTCTTTTCTCAAAGCAGAGACCAACACAGAGTTTTCAGTTTCATAAAGCTGTTGGAAAAGAGCCTCAGTGGATGTAGACATGGCATAGCAGACAGCAATGAGCAGATAATGATGAGCAGTGGGTGCTGAGCAAAAGAGGACTTGAAAGTCAAGAATTTCAAAAATAGGGTCACATGCCTCTGTTGATTTATGTGTACTGTCCAAAAAAAGTATAGCTGCTGAAGAAGGTTGCAGCTTCCAAAGAATTTGATGCTTTGATGAGATTTTGATGGCTGTCAAAGATGATTGATGCCTTCCAAAGAATCTGATCCCTTAGGAAGAATTCTGATCCATTGATAATTCTGGAGTTAAAATAGATCTTCATATCACTTTTCTCATATTTCTAGGAAAGAGTCTGGGCCAAACATGTCTATTTAAGTGGCTTGTAGCTAATGATGGTACTGGCTTTGGCCACACCCAGTCTTCTCAGTGGCTTTCTGCTGGCAGTGGGCAGATATGTTCTTGAGAGTGGATTTTGTTACAAGCAGTGGTAGCTGGTCATGAAAAATAGCTGGTGGCAAATTCATGGCCAGTCTGCTGACACTAGCAGATTGTAATGTTCAGCAGTCATAACAGGCTGGTCACTGCAAAAGGTAATTGCAACAGACCTGATCATATCTGCAGCTACAGATCCTAGTCAAAGGACTCTGCTGGATATGTATCATATGGCACAGTATACAGTCTCCACAGCACTCATATAATATGCTACATCATGGACATTGTGTTATGGTGTAGCAGACTCTGCCAGTGATGTAGGATACCACACAAAGTATGCTCTGGCTAGGTACAAGACAGGTAAGAATGAAAGAGTCCAGGACTCCCCCACCCCTCAATCCTTCTCTTCCCAAACTCCCCTTCCCATCTCCCCAATCCCCAAATCAACCTCCATCTGCACTCTCACCATAGCCAGGACCTCTGCAAGCCCTAGCAATGCCTCCTCTGCATTTGCCACTATCTCCCACCACAACTTCAAGGCCACTGCATTGTGCTGTCAGTGCTTCACCGATAGCCATCCCATCCACACCACCCCCTGCTCCACCTCCAGGGGATGATTCCCAGGCATCTGCACCAGTCCATCTTGAATCAATGCAAATGAAGCAAATGCCCTGTCCAGAAGGAGCTGATGCTCCCAGATCCAGCCTAACTAGAGCTGTATAAGCATGGCCAGGGGCAAAGGAAAGAACACTCACACAGTATACCTGCCAGCCCACTCTAAGGCCACCTTGCTAAGCAGCCACTCCTCCCTTCTCTGCACCACCTCTGCCTCCATCTGAAGTGCCATGATGCCTGATGCATTTTCCCACTCCCCCACTCCTTCTGCCAACCACACCTTCCATTGCACTAGCTGCTCCTGCAAACCTTGCACCTCCAGGGCTTGCTTTGTAGCTATCTGCATAGCAGTCTCTTGGCCCTGCCACACTGTGTCCCTGTCCCATCATGCCATTCCCTATCTTTGGGAGCTGTATCTTGATTCTCCTCTACTCTCTGGAGCTCCTCTTCCTATGTTGCCAACATCCTCTCCAACTCCTCTACACAGCATTGCAAAAACTGCTCCATGGTAGATGGCACCAACCCAGAGGCCCCTGCTGATTGCTCCAGCAGAACTACTGAGCCAGGGGAGTAGACATGAGGCGAAGGAGGGCCCACCATCATTGCCTCACTCTGGGGCCTCTTGCTAGGCCCAGCCTCCAGGGGCAGGAATGCTTGCCACTTTCCTTTGTCTCATGTGACTGGGGCTTCCTCCCTATAACCCCCCATGGCAGACCCACCTTTCCCATCAACCTCCCACCACTTTCCAGCACCTTCACCTTTTGCTCCTCACCTATCTGCCTCCTTATCCAGTCCACCTCCCATTCCTGCTTCATGGCTATGCAGGCCATGTGCTATTCCACTAAAACAGAATGAATGCCTTCCATGCTAAGAGCAACAGGGGAGGCAGACCAACAAATCACAACAGGACCCAGATATAAATTCATCAAACTTGCAGGCTTTTCTGTGCTAAGCACAGAGAACAAATGCACTAAGAATAGGTAGTCAGTCAGGAATGACAGTCCACTCTAGGACCTACTAGAGCTTTATTCTAGCACTATTCCAGCATTGGAAGCCCCTGTGCCTGCCCCAGTGCCTCCACAAATACTTCTGGGGTCACTTCTCTCTGCAGCACCCTCTAACTCTCCAGAACAACCTGGATAACCTCCACCCCCAAGCTCAGCCTCACAAAACAGGCCAGTAGCACTGGAACAGCATGGCTGGCCCAAACCAAACCCCTCATGCAAAAGGAGCCTCCTGATAACTCTGCCATTGCCCTGGACAACTCTGTCAAGTTCAAATCAGTACCACCTTCAGTGCTGGACCCCCAGACTTATGACAACAGTACATTGAGTTGACTCTTCTTTGATCCTGATGACAATCAAAGTGCTCCCATTAGTGCTTGTACTTGTCCCAGACAACTATGCAGACCTTGTTGGGAGGGGGGTTGGGGAACAATGATGCTGATGAGGAAGCGGAAGAGAACATTGGAAAAGAGGAAGCACCAGAGTATGTCCTGGCCCCCTTGAATTTCTTGGAGAAACTTCTTAATGAACAACAGTCCTGCTTTGACTTTGTTCCCCATGCTGCCACTGCCCACTGCAGATTGATCAATATTGCTCTGGCTTTGATTCCTATGCCTCCACCAAACCCCAATGCATGTCTGCACCTTGAGGATCTCAATGCTGAAGGGAGAGTGATGTCACAACCTGCTCCCAGACTGCTGGACCTCTTTCCAAGCCACCCTGCTTCTCCTGGAGTTCCTCTTCAACACCCCCTCAACTTACTCCAACCATTGTTTACCCATGGCACCCACCCCAACTAACTCCAATGCTTCTCCAGCAAACCCTGACAGCCCCCTGGCAAACCCTGATGTGTTCCCTGCAGGCCCTGTCATCCCCCCTTCTCTCTCCAAGCCCCTGGACCCCTTGAACATCTCCTCTAACTCCAGCACACATCACTGACTTATTCCTACAACCTATCTGACCACTCTGGAACTTCCCAACAGCTATAAAGTGGACCAGATTCCCATTAGTTCCCATCAGATTATCACTATGGCCTGCCATCTAATCAGAACTGACACCTGTCAACTCTGTGCAGCTCTGACAAGCCCCACCATCATATCCTCAATCCCTGGAGGAGGCCCAGTAGTTAATATAAAAGTTGTAGAGTAGTATCTGTTATGGTAGTCTTGATATTATCTGCTGTTACTCTCTTGTTATATTGTGTTCTGGTTACATTTTCCAATCTTGTCAAATACCTGTCTCTGCCTATCATCTCACTATAGTCTTGTATCTTGTCTCAATTCTATTCATTCTTGTCTTGACTCTGTCTTATCTTGTTTGCCTCAGTTTCCTTTGTTGCTGCCTAAATTCCTTTCAATTTTAATGCCATCACAAACTCTGCACACACATTACAACCCTCAAACATTCATAACTAACTCTGGACCTTGCCCTACACTCAGCCCCAGAGCCTATCAATATTAATTGATCCCCCATCAATCTCTGGCCCCACTCCCATCACTTGCATGGCCTCTGCTTGCCCCACACCCTCTGTATTTGCCTCTGGACCTGTTACTGAGTCTTCCCCAAACCCAACCCTTCTTTGCATCTTGTCTTAGACTCCCACAGACCACCCCTGACTTGCTCAGACTGCTTCCCTTGGCTTACCCTTGCAAATACCTAAAGTCTGGATCTTCCTGGAGCACTAATTTATAAACACAGGACATCATGTCTGCCCAGTAAGGACTTGCTCAGTTAAGCTGAGCCCCTGTAGTCAGAAGAACCTGACACAATCCTCAGCCCCAAGCTGGGTTAAGAGGAGCAACTTGACAACATTGGAACTGGGCAAGCAGGCAGCTCCAAAACTCTGGCCTAAGACAAGCTACTGGAGGAGCCCACTACAGCAGGGGACAGCCCTGTCAAATGTGATCAGTTCAGTATCAGACATGGGAACCTTGTACTCATGATGGTGGAACATTGTGTCCACCCACTCCTGATCTTGATGCTACTCAAACTCTGCACAACAACTCTTGTACTCTTTCCAGATGTTGACCTAGTTCTTGTCAGAGGGGGGAGGGGTTGGAGATGATGATGACTCAGAGGAATAAGACATGTGAGGAAATTGTAAAGCACTATGGTGTGTCCAGACCCTTTTTATGTTCTTAGAAGGTAGCTTCCTGATGGACAATGATCCTGCTTTGACTTTTATTTCCACACCGCCACTGCTCACTGCCCACACTCTGTGCCTTGAGGTCTTGATGCTGAAGGAGGGGTAATATCACAACCCATCCCTAGACTTCTGGACTTCCCTCTGAAAGACCCCAACACCCCAGAGTAACCACCAATGCATCCCCAACCCACCCTGACCTTCAACCAACTCCAGTGCCTGCCCCAGCAAACTCTGATGCTTTCCTGGCAAACCCTGACACTTTCCTAGTGTGCCCCATCACTCTCCTAACCTCCATCAAGCTCCTGGGTGCCTCTAACACATCACCTGGCCCCCAGTACATACTATGCATCATGCATCCATGTCAGGATATCACCACAGCCTGCACATCAGATCAGAACTGACACCTGCCCAACCCATGTGGGCCAATAAACCCTGCAGCCAGACCACAGTCTTGAGGGAATCCCCTCAACCAGTATTTAAGTTGTAGAGTAATATCAGTTACAGTAGTCTTGATATTACCTATGTTTGTGCCCCATATCTGTCTTGTCATTCTAGTCTCTGCCTTGTATCATTCAATCTTATCTCTTTCTTGTCTCAATCTCATCTTGACTCCATCTCATCTCATTCATCTCAGTTTCTCTTGTGTGTGCCTGATTATCCCAACTCTGTTTCCATTCCAATCTCCATTCTTATCTCTGTAACTCTGTACCTTTTCTCTAACCCCAGACCTTGTTCCATGCTTGGCCCTGGAACCCATCACTCATACCTGATCACCCATCAATCCCTGGTCCTGCTCCTGTTACTTGTGTGATCCAAGGACCCCACCTTTTCAATATCCACCCCATACTTGGTACCTTACACTCCTATGCTTGCCCCTTACAAAGTAGCAAAAATCAAACTTGTGAGGATGGTTGAATTTTGCTATTTCATCTACTTTCATTTGTGTATTGTCAGTCTATCATAGGTCTCATTTTTCTCAACATTGCAATGTAAGTGAAAATACATAATCTCTACTGATCTGGCTTGATTTGAACATCTATAATGTGTATAAGAGGGAGAAAGCAAGCTTCAAATGACAGAGGGACAAATTGACATGACAAATATTTAAGCTCAGCTTGGCATCCTACCCTTCGCAGACCGTGATGCAGAGTCCTAAAGCTTGGCAGGATCACATACCTGTCACATTTCATTTCACGTTTGAAACAACCCTTCCATTGGGAAGTCTCTGTCATCCTTCCTTGAATGAGAAAAAATACAAAACTTGGCACACTCATACTTTGTATACTTGAGATGTAAGTTTTTTATTTTCTAAGGATCCGTAGGATATTGATGGAAGTCAGAGTCATCCGAAATCTCGTTTCATATCTGTGTCACCGACAGTATACGCCACCACTGCCCCATTCACATTATTTACCAGCCTTTGTTATCAAACCTAATTTCACGGAACATACACTCCGGATAAACACTCCCGTTCCCTCAGCCATCCATAGATACTGTGTCATGACTCTGAGGGGTACATCAATCTGTTTCCTTTACTTACATATCACTTATGTATACCCTGTATTAACATATCTGTTTTATCTACAGGTAATACACAGTTGTCCACATATACTGTGTTGTGACTCTGAGGGATTAACATATCTGTTTTATCTACAATGGACATGTCCTTCCACGGATATTCAGACGCAGACTGGTCAGGAGACTCTGACACCTCCAGATCGACCTCAGGCTACATTTTCATCTCTGTACGCGGCGCTGTTGGCTGGGTGAGCAAACGTCAAACCATGGTTGCGCTGTCTTCTACTGAATCGGAATACATTGGGCTATGCGACGCAGGGCAACGCCTCGCCTAGCTTAGAAACTTCTTCGAGGACATTGGTTACACTCAAAAGGAACTGTCTAACTTGCTATTGAAAATCAAGCCGCAATAATCTTGACGAAGGAAGCACAGTACCGATCCCGAACCAAACATATCCGGCGAAAATATCATTACTTGCAAGATGATCTCGTAGCTAAGGGCGAAACAGTTGTACACTACGTACCTACCGAGGACATGGTGGCCGATATCTTCACAAAAGCTCTCCTCCAAGACAAATACTGGAAGTTGAAAGGCTATGGGGCTGCGGCTCCACACGAGTGGGAGTGTCAGAGAATAAGTGTTTCCCGCCTCGCAGGCGTTGTTGATGTAGCTTCATCACGTGTGTTCGTCCGCGCCAACCCAAATATGTTTTCTTTATTTGTTATACCTCAGTTCGCTTCACATCAGACATGCACGGAACTGAGGTATGTTAGACACTTACATTAAATCTACTTACTATTTTACTTACTGCACTTACCTAGTCATATTGGTTCTATCTAGGTAAATGAATATAGTTCGTTTCACGTTGTATTGGCTCTATCTAGCCTACTCTAAACCACGCCCCTCCTCTGCACGTCGATCCTTCGAAAAATACCACATCTTGTTTACGGACCAGCTTCCGCTGTAACAAGCCATTCCACATCATACGACCAGCGCATAGGTAACTTCTGCTAGTCTCATCTGATAATAGACACCATCGAGTCCAATTCTGCTTCAAGTGATTAGCGTTTGCCATTGACCACTGGATTGCGTTTCCAGAATTCTACATCTTGGTTGTGGCTTCTTCTCTTTGATATCACTAATCAACTTCAAGTTTGACAAATACTCGGATCTCGGACAGAAGAAAACATAACTAAGAAACACATCCAGTATAAAAGTTATTTCGGAATGACGCAAGCCGTAGGTCGAACAACAAGTGGAAGTCTGAAAGGTAATTAAGGGATGACGATGAGCGCTGAGCGCTTCAGTGTTCGTATTCAGAGTGCATGTAGACGATTGTTGGCATTTGTAATCGTAGCATCATTGACCTGTTCAAAGCCAGGCCGTATCCTTCCGTTCAAAATACGGTCCCTTCCAGAGCTCGACGGCAATCCTTGCTTGATCTCTTTCGCCTTTGGACGACGCTCTGGCTCCTGAGACAAGCACCTCTTCATCAGTGTCCACATATTGTCAGTCAGACCGCGCGACACATCGATGTTAGGGCGCTCAGGGAGTTGTGATGAATAGACGATCTTTCCGTAGATAGACTTGATCGACTGAGGGAAGAGAAACATCTATCTGGAGTGGTTAGCGTCTTTCTAGAATGTAGATCCCTTGCACTACCTCATAGCAAAGCATCCCAAAGGCGAAAACATCACTTGCTTCATCTCTCCTCCTCGTGGGATCCTGAATTCGTTCTGGTGCTAAAAAGTAATGCGTTCCACCAGTAGCTTGATCGGATGAGAACGCTGGACCTCGAAAGTGACTGCCAATCATGTCCGTAACATATGAAAAACCAAAATCTGTGAGAAGTGCTTGCTCGGGCTCTGCGACGAGAACGTTCTCGCACTTCAAGTCTCCATGAGCGACGCCGTTCCGGTGAAGGTATTCCATCCCAGAGGCAACGCCATACATCTGAGAAAAACAAATTAAAAGTTCGAGTTGCAAAAATAACATAGCATGCAACTTACCAGATGGGGTCGATTGGCTGTGGGCTGGTCCCCCAAAAAGTTATATATGGTCCCATTTGGCATCAGAGGCGAGACAAGGCACAATGTGTTGTCGAAAAAATAGATTCCGTAGAACGGAAGAATATTTTCATGCGACAACTGGCTCCATACAACAGCTTCACGAGAAAATGCCTGACAGAAGGGATGGTAGGGGGAAAAAAATGGTAAGTGAATACAGCATACCTTGTAAGCGTTCTTTCTCCTCTCGTTGAAAGCTTCTGGACTGTCTCGTTCTTGATACACCTTGACAGATTTCAGACATACGAGGCTTCCATTGTAGCGAGCATGAAAGATATCCCCAAAAGTGCCACGGGTTCGAGGTTTGGTCTCCCTGTCGGTCACTCCTTCCAGTTCGAAAGACCGAGGACACAGCTCAGATTTACGGCAAAGTCTAACAAGAGCTACATAGAGAATTGCCCGAAATTGGGGCATGAGTGGAGCATGGTCCAATAGCTACACAAACAGAGTACTGTCACTACTAAAACGGGGAGAGAACTACTTGGTGCACCTTTTGAAGAATATCGAGCAAGTCTTTGGCTGCTTCACCACGACATTGGAGAAACTTGGCGTAATTCTCGCGATCATTGAAGACATTTAGCAGAGATTTACATATGTCTGTGACCTGGGGGCCAACTTCTGGGCCTAAGCTATCTATACGCGAGGTATCCACGGTCGATTTACAAGCAGAAGCAGAGGATAATATGTGAGTGTCTAAGTCTGAAGATGGATGCCATCCAGTCTGTGCAGCAAGATATCCTGAGTCGGATGAGAAGTCGTGGTTCATTGTGAACAATCTCTCTGGTAAAGTTCGCTTGTTAGTCCGGTCGAACAGTAAGAGGGTGATTGGGGATTGATGCCGACGTTGTAACCACGAAAGGGAAGTTTTTATATGCAAACAGGGCGTCGTGGTGCGAACTTTGAAGTTCCCCCGAGCCCAATCGGACATGACATAAGTCTTTCTTTCGTAGAAACATCTCCCAGACTTACATCTTCTTGTTAACCATAACACAGGGTCTCTTTTACTAGATTAGGGTCCATTGTATTGCTTGGGACTGCGCGGCCGATTCTATTCAAAACAGTCGACCTGTGAGAACCGTGGTTAGAAGGAACCTATCAGACGTGAGGCCTGAGGTCCGAGGAATCATCTCTATCAGCAGGATACTGGGTTCCCCGCCGCTTACGCATATCGCTTGCTTTCTTTCCTGAACTGTACTTCTTGATTCATTACTAACGCCTCCCAGCATCAAAGAGAGACATCTTCAGGGCATTTTCGGGGCCATATTGATTTGAACTACTCACCATTATCTGGCAATGAGGAAGTCAACTCAACCCATAAGTATACTCGCCACTGTCGTAGTCATGAAGAACACCGGTCACTGGTAGAGAGTAGACTAGCTGATTAGAAAGGGTTACTTGCGGATGTGAACGATCTGTCCCAAATGTTCAGTGCCTTAGGCACCTCATGTGCTCATCCCCATGTTCTAACCACGGGACACGCACTATGATTCAAAAGAAAGCACCCGGTCACGAAAACTTTTTCGAGAGCAAATCTTTACGCTCATTCGCATCATACATATGGAGTGCAGAGCCTTCTCTAGAATGTGTCTGCCTAAAACAGGATAGTTTCCCCCAACATGCCATTGAAGATATCCAAAAGTTCCTAGGAGTGACTTCTTTTCAGATGTTTACCAAGGAACGAATCACGAGCACTTGAACAAGGTTTGGGCCTGGATCAATCGACATTGATTTGAAGGCAAGTAGTTTCTATAGAGAAAACATTGTGATCGATTGAATGCAAAAAATACTCAGAATAGGTGTTGGGTAAAGACCTTGTGCACAGATGTTGGTGACCACCGCAGGGGAGTAGCATATTGAACGCGTATCAGACACAGAGGGCGATCGCCAAGCACTCATCATATTCCTCATTCTGACTAAAGAATCGCGCATATAGGATGATGGCTGAGGATGGAATGATAAAGGCAGGGGGATCGTCGTCGAGCGAGGGATATGGGGAAGGCATGTCGACATCGAGGAGCTCATTGGTCAGTGCGAGTATTAAAATTGGCCGTACGACGAGTATGCGCCGTCTTTCAATGGGCAGAGAGCCCAGGATTTCTTGGATTCGCTGGACCAACATGCAGACAGAGCGGGTGTTCCTCTGCCAGGTTAGATATCGATGTGATCGGCGAGAGTACAAACTTGAGACAATCATGGTAGACTTGATGGATCCTTAGAGGTAATGTCATTATGTCGCAAGCTTTGAGTTTTCAGTTTGTTCAATGAAAACTTATCTGACAGAATTACATATTGTATTGTTAGCCTCGGAACGTAAGTCACCCAACGTGATTCCAGTGACCACTGTCACAGGCCGACCCGTCCGGACTTCAAGAGACTTCAAGCTTCAAGCTCTGCGGGACTTGCAAGCAGAAGTCAAGACATATCGCAAAGACCGGACAGGCGACAAAGGCCCATATGCACCGTATTTGGAATATAAAGATACAAATGAGGGATTACTGATGTGGACTACAGCGTTTGCAGATGAGAAAGAGCGTTTTTGATCGTATCGTCGACCTGTCCTTTCGACGACTCGAATCCAGGCCTCCATGGAAGGGACCATTCGCTGGGTACAGATTCTATCTCAACCGATGGCAAGCGTTGGGTGATCTGCGTGGCGGTCGGCCGAACATTGGGTCCGTGAGACCAGCAGCTTTCTAGTACTTGCCATATCTCATTGGTCAAGCCCCGTCCTGAATACTCCGTGAACGCTCCAAGTGATTGGGGAGAAACATGTACTATTTTCGAATGAGCGGATGAGATGCTCATCGTTTTCACGTTGGCAAGAGGCGGATAGGTAAACAACTGTATGGAGCATAAGCCTCCAGTTGAAGACAAAGATATGGTGCTACCTCATAGCAAACCATTCCAAAAGCAAAAACGTCACTTTTTGTCGTTCTTCTGCTCTCTGGATCTTCTAGTCTCTCAGGAGCTTCATATGCCATTGTGCCTCCAAGAGCATGCGAAGAGGAAAGAGTTGGGCCTTGGAGGCCGTGGTCATCCGTGACATAGGAAAACCCAAAATCAGTAAGGAGCGCTTGCTCGGGCTCTGCTACGAGGATATTCAAAGATTTCAAATCTCCATGAACGACACCATTTTCATGTAGATGTTCCATCCCTGACGCTATACCGTAAATCTGGATAAACTCGAATCAGACTGCTGATGTCGAAATGATCTACCGAAAATCACTCACTAAACGGAGTCGGTGAGCGTTGGGTTCCTCAGTCAAAAACTCAAGAACATTTCCTCTAGAGATCCAAGGCGAAACCAAACAAAAACTTTTGCGCGGATCGCTGAGGAAGTAGATGCCATAAAACGGAAGGATATTAGGATGCGATAACTGAGCCCAAATAACAGCTTCACGCGAGAAAGCCTGACAAATGAAACAATGAGCGAACATCTCAGTAGGACACCGAATTTGTCATACCTTGTGAAATTGAGCTTGACTTGATTTATGATACAACCTGACAATCTTGAGACATACGGGCTTTCCTTTGTGATAAGCCTTATAAATGTCGCCAAAATATCCGGCCGAGTGTGGATACTCTTCTCTGTCCTTTACACCTTGAAGATAGAACGATCGAGGACAAAGTTCGGATTTTCGGCATAGTCTAACGAGCGCAACATACAGCAGCACACGAAATTGTGGCTTGAGAGGAGCATGATCTAATAGCTAGACGACAAGTAAAGCCACGCTCAAACAGCTGGGAATGGATTTACGCACTTTCTGGAGAAGATCGAGCAAATCCTGAGCCGACTCCCCACGATGGCTCAGAAATTTCATATATGCTTTGGGAGTAGTAAAAGTCTTGAGTAGGCGTGCGGAGATCTCTGTGATCTGTGCGGAAGTCTCAGGACGTAAGCTATCTGTGGACGAGGCCGCTAGAGGCGACCCAAAATTGATTGAGGATTTTATGATATAACTGTCCCAGTCCGTGGATCCATCGTCACCAAAGTAAGATGCTGTCTGAGCGCTAAGAAATTCCAAATCTGAGACGGAGAAGTTGAATTCGTTCAGCATTTTCAGGCAAGGTAGAAGGGCTTAGATGATAGTGAATGGTTAGTTATGTTCCAACCGAAGTTTCACGCACCTGGTAGCTCGTTGGGGATAAGATATGACCGGTCAGAGTCCTATCGAGATATCCCATCTATGTGGAAGGAAAGGCAAACTCCACACTCACACTTGATTGTTATGGCCCATCCTCTTACGAAGTCCTTAAACCTTCTATGCTGATCAAGATATCATGTGGCTGGTAACAGTTCTAATGCGCGGCCATATGGAGGAGCCGATTCTCATGATGAACAATCCAGTTTAGGCTTGAGAATCATATTCGAATTTGCTGCCGTCACTTGTGATGCATCAAGACGTTCTACTGTCAAGATCCTACAATCTCGTAGAATGTATATGCTTGTGAGATGAGGCGCCTCGATTGGCATGCATCCCCGTCAAGTGTCTGGCAAGCTGTGCTGTGTAAGTTGGATCATGCACCCCGTGACGGTTACACCCTGTGCGGATTTTCGGATCGCTCCAAGAACGCTCACGAGTGGAACGAACCTTAACGCCTTCCTGACGTCAATTAAAGCAAACTAGCTCGACAGAGTAGCGAGGCATCTTTTAGTAGTGTTTATATAGCATTGTGGCCGAACAGTAGTGCCATTAATCTACTTTTGAATGACGTTACGGACGACGGAAACTCGAGAAGCTTTTCTATTGTTAAAGAGCACATCATCGAGGGTTTCAGTGAAACTTGTGTGACATTCGTGACGAAGAGCCTGATCAGTGAGAGGTGATAAGTAACGTCAGGCCGATTCGGAAGAAGATGTCTGGAAAATATAATGACAGCCCTTGCAGAATTGGAAGGTCCATGGTGTAAGTCAGTCCACGCGAGATCCGGAAAGAGAAGACGAAAGCGAAAAAGAATTAGCGATTCGGAGCGTGAAATAATAGCGGCTAATTCCGTCAATTACTAAGTTGGAATAAGATCTTCCCTTTTAAGATCCTCCCCTTTTTTTTCTGTCCTAGACCTCTTTCTGTACAGCTCTGATGCAAAATGTCAATGTTCCCGCATATTTCCTCCTTATCCTGTGATATATGTACACCTTTACGCTTCTAGGCCAAAGCACCTCCTTTCTCCAAATCTATGTGAACCACGCGATCATTCTCTCGCGTTCCGATACCTGTGATACCAAGGCCCAGAATGGACCTCAATCCAGCCTTCTCCTTCCTCTCTATGTTCGGCTCTCCCTTATGTTCTCGCTCTATCTCCGGCGTCTCCTCCCGCCTCCTAGGTCCAGACGCCCTGCGCTGTCGTTCTCGACCGCGCCTCTCAACCACAATATCACTATCCCTCGCACCTGGTCGGGGCGTCTGCTCTCGCTCTGTAAGTTGTCTCCGACTCCAAACTTTATTGTTCGCATGCATCCCGTAACTCCTCAACGTCCTCACAATCAGAATAAAGTATATCATGCCTAGTATGAAAACGCCCGTTATTGCGAGTCTTGTGCCTAGTGCTCCACGGTTACCAAGAGGAGGTCGGTCTGTGGGATCATTTACAGAGTCTGTGCGCCACACGAAAGAAATTATTGAGGCGATGAAGAGCACCATCGCCCTAGATATAGCGCTTTAAGTTAGCTGCTTGTATTTGTCAGATCAAAGGATTAACACCAACCATGACATCCAGACAGCCGGCATAGCCAACAAGACCCATACATTCCACCATATCACGGTTTTAGTCTTCCGTGCTTCCTATGACATAGGTGAGCAGACAGTTCACTAAGTGAGAGGATAAATATCCTACCTCCGCCCATTTAGCCGCCCTGAACATACTTCGCATAGTCCCAAACCTGACGATATACATACACCCATAAGACAAACTCATCAATGCACAAATCAACGAAAGGAACGCTGCTGTCCTTGTTACAGGGTCATCGGCTGCACTTGGGATTTGGAACATTGTAAGGATAGCCCTAGTAGTAGTCATGGTCACTGGTAATCGATCACTGCCGTGCGAAATGGAGGACGTACGATAACAAAAGCGCAGAAACGACATTCAAAGTTTTCCACTCCCTAACAAGCGAATCCACGAATGCTTCCCAGGAATTCTTGAACCTGATGAGGGCGGGCGACACATGCGGCGGTGTCCACTCATCCGGCAACGGCAGAGGCCAATGCGGTCCGGGCGTCGCTGCCGCCGAACCCACATGAGTCGCGAGGCCAAGGCCCGCCGCCATCGTAGGCGACAGCGCCGCAGGTGCACTCGCAGGCGTAGGCGGGTACTCTGTCGCACGTACAAGATTCGGTATCCCAGAGTCCACAGTAACCTGCTCCGACGCTGAGGGACCAAAGAATGGGCTCGTATTCAGGCCACCGCCGCTCTCAATCATGCGCTGGATATCAGGTTTGCTGACTTCGGCGTCTTCAAATATCCGTGCGACGCGGGAAAAATACATAGCTGGGAGACGGAGGAGAATGTTCAGGTATATTTCACGAGGGAGGGTGTCACCAAAGAAGATACAAATGTTGTTCCATATTCCCTTCATGTAGTACGACAAAGGAACGCAAGCTTCGCATCTGTTGGTATCTGGAGAATCTGGACCAGTGTGCGTATGGGTATGTACGATGCGAGGTGTGTGGGTATTTGGATTGTTTGAGAAACATAGGAAATGGAAGTGTATTCTCCATGTGTAGGGGTTGACGGGGACGAAACGGTCGTCGTGATGATTCCGATGGCGGTGACGTCCGGCTGACCACTGGTGAAAGAGGCGCAACGGAGATGGAGCACGGGAGCGCGACTGCGATGGAGAGAGGGACCTAGGAGGAAGTGAGTCTGGGTCCCTTTGCGAGTCACGATACGCTGAAGAACGCTGGGCTGGAGAGGTAATGCCAGAATCGCTAATCCGAGTGATACGGGAAATACGAGAGATTGCTGCATTGTTGTTAGACGTGTCCGCCAAACGTTGAGAAAGAATACCTTGTCTAGCGCTCTGTATGGTAGGCAAAGACCCTCGATCGCTGTCAAAAGATACTTTTTGCCTCGGTGTACCTTTCTCTGGAGAATGATCCAGCGATTTTGCACGGTGACCATGCGTGATGGTTGGACTCCTCACGTGTTGTGAGTCAAGATCTGCATTCGAAAAAGAAGAGACGGATGCGTCGAGACTACGGCGATATCCACGGTTTGGTAAGAAATTACTAGAGCTGCCTAAGGGAGAACGAAGAAAGCGGTTTGTGTTTGATGTGCTTTTGGAAGCGGGGAGTGCTGATAATTTGTCGGATGATGTTTGCTTCGAGGAGCTCGTTTCTTGAGAGTCTAAAAGACTTTGAATATTATGTATACACTCGTAGGATCGACTTACTTGCTGGACTCGTCACTTCAGCCATCGCTTCGACTGCACTGACTGACTCCTGGTCCGTACGTATTACTGGTGTAGAGGGATCCTCTATACATGCGAATGGAATTCTATTTGAGCCATTAGCAACCTCTACATCAGGTAAAACTTCGTCATTGTGAAACCGAAGGGATTCTCTGGAGCTGGCGCCATGCATCATGGGTGTAATTGGGGCAGTATAGATGGAAGGAAACTTATTCAAGGTCTCTTTATAAATGTCATTGCCCGATGACACGAAAGGGGATATGGTGGTGTGGGGGTGTGGGGCCAGTTATCTAGCCGGTCACGGCCGTTCCATTTTTGACACGTGATGCAGTCACGTCGCGTCACCGCGGCGTGATCGACCAAAAAGAGCGATATGCTTATGCTTGCGCACAGTCTTTGGCAAGCCAGGCGCTGAGGAAGATGTGCAAGGAAGATACATTTAGAGGTCTCCGATGAAAGCACGTAGTTCATAATCAGACGAGCGTCATTTCGATTCCAAGTGAGTTCGACATCGGCTTGGTATAATATTCAAATCGCAAAGCTATATTACAGCTATCAAGTACATAGATTACTCAGCTTATGAGTTATTGCTTCTAAAGTAAAACTTGTGCAACAGCAGAATGATTATACGCGGTGAAGGATATTCAACAAACCCTCCACAGGACAGAATCTGTGCTGAGTAAGTGGCCTGTTTCTGTGAAAGCGACGCCTTCCCTAGCTAGAAGATCACGTTTTGCATGGCAGTGAATTCCAGTTTTGTGTTTGGGTCCCCATTCGCCTCTGAACCCCCCGATGAACAGGTTGGAGGCAATGACACGGTGACAAGGGATGTATGGCGCAAATGGATTTTGTCTCAATGCATTTCCAACTACAGGACATCTGAATAAGTCATTTGCTGAGATGATATGTATAGTATGACTGACCAGAACGAGGTGAGCCTCCAACGCAAGTACAGACGTCCTTGTATGTCGTCACGCAGCCACTGGGAATGCTGCGTACAAAATCATACACTTCCCATTGATAGGATGTAAGGGTCTACCACATGTTACAACAGAAGTAGCTGGTAACATAGGGCTGCGCTGACCTTTCCCTCTGTCGTGCGATACACCGCACGTTCTATCGCTGTAGTTGGGTAGATTATCTCCTTCTCTGGCGTCTTTGCAGTCAGCTTGACTTCCGCGTCTTTTGGATCTGAAGGCCCTATGTTCGAGCGCACAGCTTGAAGTGATCCCTTATATGAGAAAATAGATTTGTTGATGCGGCGTACAGCTGGCATAGAAATCGATGCAATGACTTGGTGAAGTTCCGAATTTGACTCGCGCGTCTTATGAATCATTGTCACGTGACAGACGCGTGATCGACGCGTCCACCTGACCGGCGATTTCGGACCCGGCGTGAATTTCCTTTTTCTTGTTCTGCCATCGACAACGGCAGAGAAATGCTCATACTCGCAGCGCCTGCTCCAATCCCTGCTCCTCGCTCTCATCCTCCTACTATTGATGATAATAAGTACGATCAGAAAGAACCTCTCTCACAATTAGCTGATGAAGAGGATTCAACGAGTCTAATTCCAATGGTCTCTCTGAGTTATGATACAATAACGGACATCGTCGCAGCCAGGTTGGCCATTAGCTTGATAGGCCATGTTCTCTTTCTGAAGAGTCAGATTCCACTGTGGGGTCTGCCGTAATGAAATAATGATTTAACTAACGGGTTCATCAGACCCATTGTGCAACTATCCAAGCTGTCAAACACAAAGGTGCGTTTCATTCCCTCAAATATGGGAATTATGATTGAAAATAACCTCCAAGTCATCTCCGCGAGCGCTTAAACAACGGAACGAGCTACTGTCCTCCTTTGACACGCTCACGTCGCATCTGAACACCACGTTCACCGCACTATCCTCCGCTTTTGCCCGGATAAGCAGTATCTCGAAGTATCAAGGCGCTAATACTGCCAAATACAACTGTACCAGAGCTTATTTGGGCATATTCGTGGGCTCAAGTCCTGCTACGGCTAAGGCGAAGGTCTTGTTTGCTGTAGATGGACTAGAGATCAAAGCGATTGGCGTTAGGAATGACAGATCTGATTATGACGATAAAGACGTCAGCCCAAGCGAAGAAGAGGATGGAAACGAGGAAGAGGAACTCGAGGAAGCGGATGATAGTGATGATGATAGTGAAGAGGATGGAGAAGGGGACGAGAAGGTGGTGATGGTGGAGGAAGTGACTGACGAAGATGAAGACGAAGACAACGAAAGCTCGACTCTACCTCCAGAATCACGCTCTCCATCTCCCGAACCGTGTTACCCGAGCCATGCAGAACAGCAGCGAACTTTGCAAGCAGCCGAGCGCCTGTTCTCGCGAACCCTCGCAGCGGCAGATGTCAATGGCAATGGCATGTCCGCAGATCTCGGTGAGCGCCCTTCTGTTGATGCTTTACTTGATTTTCATCCTCTTTAATTGGGCATCCTAAAGCCCCTACACAAACACACATCCTCCTCCGTGCTCCTCGTAGACTCGACCACCCTGCGTGGGTGCCGCGCCAAAACATTTCTGTGACCTTAGAAGGCGCCCTTGATTTGTTCCTTGAAGAGTCCGGGATCAACGGCGAAGATGTGCAAATCACCAAGCCGCGAAAAGTATCAAAAAAAGGAAAAGCAGTAGAGGGTGTATGGGTTGTAGGACGGGATGGGTTGGATACGACCTTGGGAAAGGACCCAGTTCGTGGTAGTGATGATGAGTGGGACGAGATGATCTGGTGGAGCTGGGATGGTAAGATTGTAGGGTTCTCGGATTGGTAGCTGTACCGATTGTTTCAAGTCTTTGCCATCTCGTCGACTGGCTGGCCAATGTGCCAACTTCTCATTTTGTGGGAGTCGCGATATCGACGGTCTTTCTGAATGATGCTAGGAGTACTTGTTCTACCATGAAAGGCCCGGGATTTGCACATCCAAGTCCCCATGCGCGCGAAACGTCTTTCTAGGCGTACACCTTACATTGCCTAACAAGATCACAACTATTCCATTCTATACTTCGCAGGCAACTGCATCGAGATTTTCAATCTCGTGAAATATTGGAAATATCAAGGCTGTAATGACAGGTTCAAATAGCAGATACTGATCGTGGACGCGTTATTTGCCTTTTCCGTGCAAACCAATCGCAAGTCACATCGACTTGAATGTCACATACTCAATGACATTCAAGTTGTCAGAATATTTTCTTATTCGAACTGAGCTAGCTAGCCGACTAGTCTCTTCGAAAGTCACTGATTTTATATCGATTCAACATGGATTCTGAATTCGCCCATGTGTCTCGTCCGAGTCCAAAGCGAACCAACATCGGCCATGGCCAAATCTGGTTTATGTTCTTTAAACTTGACCAGAATCAACCTAATCTCATTACTACATCCGTCGGAAAACTAGGTAGAAATCGTGAATCGGTCTTTTTGTGAAACAGGAGATATGCCGATATCTCCATCAATGCTTCTCCCCCAACCATCCACCCTAGGTGATACGGTCGGTTTTGTTCCAACCCAATCAAAGGACGCAGGACTTCGTAGGTATGCAATTTTCTAGTCTGACATTGCGTTCTTGGGTCCGTAGGTACTGAAAAAATTGGCAGAGTCGCCCTTGAGTTTTAATTTGATGAAACCTCTTGAGAAGCTGGAAGACGTCAATGAAGCTGATTCATCTGCTTTTAAACCAGTGTCAGCTGAAAACCAGGATCAAGTGCTACAGTTAACTCTGTTTTCTTGGTCAATACTTCCGCACGTACCTTCACATCTCTTCAGATGCCCAAACTAGAAAGTCCCCGACTTAGACCATTGTTGATCAATGACGAGTCCAAGGAAGCTCTCAAATCAGGTATGTCAATTCAAGAACCTACAGAAAGATTCCAAAATTAGTAGGAAAAGTGAAAATTGAGGACGATCTTCGATTCATAACCTAGTCAGAGTTCATGAAAGACGAACCTCTGGATCTTGCTGCTGTAAATCTCTAATTGCATTTCTTTTATATACTCAGACCTAAAATAGTCTAAATCTGAAGCACTCGACTCTCCGTTGGTTCCATTCCATTCTTTTTTTCCTTCTACCTCGGATAGTCTTTGTTTTCTAAGTTTGCGAGGTATATTGAGATTTGGTTAGGCTCTGGTCTGAAGTTGGAGAACAAGCCAGACGTCGTGGACGATTATCCGCGTAAGAGACGTCGTATTCTTGATGTTGTTGAAATCAGCACACCACAATGGCTACTACCACGCCTCGGCCATGTGAAAAGAGAGACTCAGGACCATCGAGAAAAAGAGTTTTTGAACGTGAGTCACATGTACTTGCGCGTATAATCATTACCAACACTCTTTAAGCCCAAATTTAAGATCAAACGCCCCGAAGAAGCTGTGCAGGAGGGTTTGGGCTCTGTCTTCCGACGCTCTCTCCACCAAGCCCTTTTTACTCCCTGACCATCTTGATAGCGACCTCCTTGACTTCACTATTTCCCGCGAGTTCACATCATCCATGTATGGTGGCAACCCACAACAGACGTTACCAACGATATCTAAAGACAATTGTGCTCGGCACCCATACCGAGACTTCATGTACCTCAATCTCACCTACAACCCGTACGCGCCTCAACGTTCTGGACACCCAGGACTGTTCTATAAGATCCGAAAGGAACTTCGCTTGTTCATTCGAATTCAACATGGGGTGTGGTTGTACTTGGGACAGTATGAACTGATATCTGTTGAGCCTTTGACGGAGGAGGAATGGGCTGCAAAATCAGATCAGGTACGATCTGACTGGAGTCTTAGATCATAGGTGACAATTTATCTATCCTGTATAGACTAAGGAAAAATGGTGTACAAAGATTTCTCAAAAAACAGTGGGGTGAGAGTATGAGGGCACGAATCGCCCTTCGTCAATTTCTCGGTCGAGAACCTACTCAAGAGATTGCGACGAGTAAGGGTGTCGGCGTGTCCGCAGCTGATGTACGTCGTGCTTTAGATAGCGGTATAGAAGTGCGAATCTCCTCTTTTCACGCGAGCACCGATTTACTGAGCATTTCATTTGTGATTTGTTATGAAATGTGTCGGATACGACGAGGCCTTCCAACGGGAAATGAAGGACATGCGTTCGACCTGGACACCCTCTCTCAAGTTAGTAAAAGTGAAGTCGGGAAAGAAGAAAAGCGGGAACCAAGTTAAAACGGACACTGCGTCGAAAACAGTACGTGTTTAGGCGCTGGGGAGAACGAAGGCGTCTGTGGATAAACCGGAAAAGAAAATGGAAGCCGATGAAACGCTGAAAGTACAGATGGATCGTGAGAGCAAAAATGTCATGAAAAGAAAATCGCCATTGTGGGAAGACACCTCCATCATGCATGACATCAAGCAGGAGCATCAGGAATCTATAGCAGGTATGACTGTGCTCATCAATGAGGGCCTCAAAACAGCCCACCGGATCAGGCGCATGCCTTCTAGGTATTTGTTCCAGTAATTGTTTTTACGAACTCGATTATCACATTACCTTGAACCTTATGTATACTTATTCCAGTGTGACTAACTCAATGCTGATTTAGTATCAAATGTTGATCCCAGTCTTCTCATCTGCAATTCATTTTCCTTCATCGCAGAGCCACCGTATCTTTCGATACAAGACCTCAATATGTTTGTTAAAAATCAGGCTACAATGACCTTCGTCATGTTTCGACGATTACTCTGAAACATGTAAACAAGTTGACACTCTCTCCGTCGCCACGACTCCCGGATGGCAACCGCATGAACCTGCCGACTGAACTTGACATTTTCGACGGTACGTGGCCAGTGTATCTGTCTGCTCATCTGAAACTGCTCTAGGGAGTTTTCCCACATGATAAATGATACATCAGATATGTATTGGCAGTGTGGTTCGTGCTTGGAACTTTCGTTGACAGCGGGCCGATTGTCACTAGGAACTGAGAAATTTGCATAGTCTCAGTGAGAAGTCAGAACTGGATATGGGGCAATCGTATTTCCGACTCGGAATAATTCAGGTCTATGTCAAGTAGTCTGACATTTTGTCATAATCCAAAGTCAGGACCACTTGATAGAACCGACAACGTCATTATGCGTAGACGCGGACTACGTTCTACATTTTTGTTACAGCTTTTACCTATTAATTACTGTCAGGCGCAATGACACAGACCGGTTTGCATGCTCGTCAATAGTATCAGGTAGATGGACTCGGATGCGCCACAAGCAGGTTTACCAAATACTAAACCTTGTATCTAGACGCAATACATTTATGGTGGTTTTATCTTCAGAGACACGAGTTCCGGGAACTTGGGTCAACTGTCGATGCAAATGGCCACCTCGCAAATTGTCGCAATATAATTAGAGCCCCGCTAACGTGATATTCTGCTCGACTATTTAGAATCGAACACCGATACTTAACGCACGCTTCACCCTGGTATTGATACGCCTGTCTCGTACTTAAGACAGGTCGAAAGAACTAGGAAAAAGATGAGCTTACCAATTAAACAAGCTGAAAACCGTAAGCTTGGGTAAGAAGCCGAAAACTGTAGGCATAAAAGACATACCTAGCAAAATAAGAATCGCCAAAGAACCCAAAAAGCACGCATGCAACGACGCCAGCAGGAGCTATGACGACGAGAACAGCTGGTCACGCGTTTGATCGACGATCAATGGCGGTGCTCGGCAAAACCGGCTAGAAAGCTAACCGACGCCGAGGACAGCCATGGACGTCTAAACGCATAGTAAAACCCTGCCTCCCCTCGATACCACACGCCAGACCGTCCAGAAACCAGAACCAGCTGCCACACGAACCACGAAAAGATGGTTAGGGAGAAGTTTGGGGAAAAAGAGCAAAAAGAGAGAGGTCGGACGAACGAAAAACCGAGTAACGCCGACCCAGCACGTCATCTCGAACGAACAACCAATGAGAAAGAAAGGCCAAGGAAAACCACGCGGTACACCCACGGGCGCGCACGGAAAACACTCTGGCCCGTGCGCACACAACGAGCTATAAAAGGAGAGAAGAATCGGGGGAGGGGGACAAGCAACGACGTACCACGGCTCGGCTAGCCCCAGGGAGCGGCTAACTTAGGCTTACGAGTATTTAGTTGGTTCGGGTTTTATTTATATATATATATATTTGAACCCATTCAAAAGTTCGAGACCGTCTCAACTAGCGAATAAATCAATTTAATTATTATCTACGACTGTAAACGTCTAAGTGAGCTTTCGTGTAACTCAAGCCTCCAAAACTCTGTGAAAGCAAAGTTTGATCCGTTGATCCGATAGATTGACGACATCAAAACTTACATTTCGCATCAGTATTAAGGGACACAGTCTCCTGGATTCTGTCAAAAATGACTAACAAACAACTCGTCTGGTTGATTACTGGTACTTCGTAAGTTGATCATCTTGCAGCCTCACTCGTTATGCTCACAAAACGTAGGTCTGGTCTAGGGCGCGAGCTCGTCGTCGCGGCGTTGAAAAGAGGCGACAAAGTCATAGCGACGGCTCGCGAAAGGTCTCTGGACAGACTTGATGACCTCAAGATCAAAGGCGCCGATATTCTCGAGCTGGACGTAACGGATACTCTTGAGGATCTGCGCGAGGTGGCTCGACAAGCGGTTGAACTCCATGGCAGGGTCGACGTTCTTATCAATAATGCTGGTTAGTCTCAACGTCCCACTTTCTTAGTCTCATATTTATTCATAAATCCATAGGTTATCTCTTGGTCGGCGCAATAGAAGAAAACACGTATGTATCTTGCCTCACTGCATATCTTGGTTCCTGAGCCTCACTGTCAAAATGATCCTAGACCAGAAGAGACATTCGATGAGTTCAAGTAAGTCAACCTGTAAATGTAAAGCTGAAAAGGTTCGTTCTGAGATTGATTCAGCACGAACGTTCTTGGCGCGCTCAATGTCACTCGTGCGTTCCTACCATATATGCGCGAAAGACGAGCCGGCACTATCTTGTTCTTTGGGTCTTTGCGTGGATGGGGGTGATTGTCATGTCCTCCCTTCATACACATCTTGAGACGAAGCTTACTCTGAAGATCAGTGCTTTTTCCAATGCCGGAATATACACTGCTACGAAATTTGCTCTCCGTGGTATTCCATCTGATCTAATATTCGATGCATATGTGAATGTCACTTTATACCCAGGCTTATCTACAACCTTACATGCTGAGATTTCCCCCCTTGGCCTACGGAGTGTCTGCACCGAATTCGGATATTTCCGCACGCCGATCCTTGCAACTGCTCACCATGTACCCCAAGGAGCCCGGATTCCTGATTATCAGTCGGTAACTGACGCAGACAACGCCTTTATGGAACGTATGTTCATTTCACCAGATATTCGTATACAGTATCTTGAACTCGTACTCAACTTGATACCAACTTGTACACAGGCTATGATGGTGCACAACCCGGCGACCCCGTCAAAGGAATCGAAATAATTGTCGATGTAGTGAGGAGTGAAGGAGTTGCGCGTGATAAACCGTTTCCAGCTGTTTTGGCCGTAGGCAGTGATTGTTACAACGGTGCGAAGACGGAATCAGAGAAGACAATGATACGTCTTGAAGATTGGAGGGATATTTCGTGCAGTAGCGACTATACCTATGTTGTTATAGTATACTCACCCTCTTGAAATTTCTCATCGAGGTATTTTTTACGAATATGAGCGAAGTTCCAGACTTCCGAGATGTTAACTTCTAAGTGGCGGGCAGGTTCAGAAGACCCGTACAAACCCCACAAATCAGTTGCGAAAAATCCATCAACTCCCTGACTTCTGAGATAATTTTTGAATGCTCCTGAATCAGACCTTATTGATATTACTATATTAAGTAGACGAGTTATTATGGTGATGACCGCTCCATCAGGAGAAGGGCGCTGAGGTGACTTGTCAATGTAAGTAATAGTATCAGAAGTCCGACAACCCACAATGAGAAATAATTTATGTTATAATACCTAATTTCGTGGGTCGATTCGTGATTAAAGTAAGTCATCTAGGGGTCCTCGATTATAAAATCTTTCACAATTTATTTAAGATGACCACTATAAGCTGCATCCTGAGTATTGATTATCTTTTCTTATCCTTTGTTTGTCATGTCCAAGGTCACGACCGAGGTCCAAGTGGGGATGTAGTGGGCTTTGACTCACTCATTGATGTTTATCCGAGTTTGAGGTTTTTAGCCAGCCAAGAATGGCAATCGCAAGTCTAATATTGAATGCCCGACTTTCAGATTCGTCCTAGAATCATTGCAATCCAGCCGATTCTGTGTAATTACAGTAGAAATGTAATGCATTATCCTCTGCAACTTGAATATGCAACAGTCTGTGCCTTTGGCATGGGCCTGTAGCTCTTGCTAAGTCCCAGACCCAACCTTACTTTGTTTGGTCAGGTCTTTGATATTCTAACTCAATGCTGAGATCCAGACTCAACCTCACTACATTTGGTAAGTCTTTGTATTTTGTCAACTACTTGATTGTTTTCTAAAATTCCTTTCAAATAATCTATTTAGTCAAGATTTATTACACATCACACATCTGTTTTCTTCAACTCAATATGATCATCTAATCACAAACCATACACCTTCAAATTGGAAACCCTATGGATCCTCAGAAACAGGAGCTAGCCTACAGCTATCAGCAATCCAATCTTTCAAAACATACATATATGTCATAGTAGTGAACAGTAGTGAGCAAAAAACCTCCTGTTCCAGTCCCTTAACCAAGGACTATCAACTTTACACATTCTATATTAATACTGCCTTCTAAAGCTTTTTCCATTTTGAAGCAATCTTCAATGCTTTCTTCACCAATGGTTCCATTAGCATAATAAATTAAACCCACCATCCTTTTCCAGAGGCTGTCATAATATAGTCAAACATCTATTGAGAGCAGGAAAGGTTGGAGATGATCAGGAATAAGTTACTAAGGTATAATTACTGTAAAACTATAAGAATACACACTTTCAAGTCTGAACACACCTTGAAATCAGAAAGCTAGCATACAGCTATCAGTGCTCCAGTCTGAGTATAGCATCACTATGTTTGCTTAAGAATAGGATACTACAATTCAATGTTAGTACCACCCATCACAGAATACACTTCCAAGTCAGAGGCTATCAGCAATCAAACTCAAGTCAGATTTATAGTCAAAACATACCATATGTTATAAACCTCTAAAAGTCCATTAGGGCAAATATTTTTCCTTTTAAAGAATAAGTAGAAGTTTTCAAGAGTCAAAGAAACATCTTAGACCACTTCTTTGGCCATTCTTGATTATGAAATTCATTGTTTTGAGCTTTCTTTGATAGAAAATACATGCATGGGACATGTTTCTTCCTCAAAGAGAAGCCAGAAGTGTTGCTTGAAGAGGTACATTTCTCATACATGATGCCTGAAAAAGGCTGAAAATAGTTAAATATTGTCTGAAATATCAATCTTGATGGCTTATAAGACAATAGATTCATTGTACACATACTATCAACTAAAGCTGTCTCTTACGCCATTTTTTTGCCTATTCAAAAGTGCAAAAAACAGCCAAGTTACTCAAAAAGGAAGGTTCTTGGTCAGCAGCTGACAAATTTCAATCAGCACAATCCAAAGTTGTCATATATGATAGGCACACAGCCAATTTTGCAGGAGTCATCCCATATATCATAGACAAGCTATGGTCTGTGCCTTTGGCATGGGCCTATAGCTCTTGCTAAGTCCTAGACCCAACCTCACTTCATTTGTTTAGGTCCTCAATATTCTAACTTGATGTCAAGATCTAGACCCAACCTCACTTTGTTTGGTTAGGTCTTTGTATTTGTTAATTCAATGCTAAGTCCCAGACCCAACCTCACCATATAGAGACATACATATATAGTGTGTCCTACAATACAGTGGAGCATGCTTTGGGTTGTATCCTACATTACTGGTGGAGTCCACTACACCATAGCAGAATCCCCACAATGTAGTATGTTATACAGGTGCTGTAGAGGCCTTACATTGTGCCATATTATATATATCCAGCAGAGTCCTTTGACCAGGATCTGGAGCTGCTAATTACTACTGGGTCCATTGCAATTACATTTAACAGTGACTGGCCCTGCTCAACACTCTGCCAGCTATTTCTCATGACAGGCTGCTGCTGCTTGTGACAAAATCTGCCCTCAAAAACATATCTGCCCAGCACCATCAGAAAGCTGCTGAGAAGACAGAGATGTCACGACCCGCTCCCTAGACACTGTTCCCAACCCCTCCTGAGTTCCTGTCTAACTCCCCTGAACCCCGCCCACACTTTCACGCCCACACTGGATAACTCCAACGCTTCTCTGGCAAACCCCAATGGCAACTCCAACACCCTCTCCGTAGCCATCAACACTCCCCCTGAAACCTTCCCCCATCATTCCTGGCCACATCATATGTTCCTGACCCCCTACCCTAGTTTACCCGACCCATCCCGGAGTATCACGACATCCTTGGAGTGGCCCACACCCCCAACTGATCCCATCAGAATACCGCTGCGGCCCGCCCTTGGATTGTACCCAACACCCGTCGACTCTGCACAGCTCCATCGACTCATGCCACCATATCCACCGCCCTCTGAGGTAACCAGTAGTCAGTATATAAGTCATAGAATAACTCCTCGAACTTTAGTCTTGATATTACATTTACCGGTTTCCTATGTTCCATCTCTCATCTCATCTCTGTTTCTGTTTTTAAGTTTCAACTCTATCTTTTTCCTCAGTCTTGTCTTGTCTCCATCTTGTCTCGACTGTACATCTTTCCTTTGTTCTTCTAAGTTCCTCTTGCTCCCTATGTCAGTACAAACTCCGCGCATGCGCCACAACCCAAACATTCTTATGACAACTCTGACCCTCACTCCCTGCTCGGCCCCAGGACCCATCAAGCCCAGGTAATCCCCCATCCAACTCTGGCCCTGCCCCCATCACTTGAAAAGCCTCCGCTCACTCCGCAATCCATTTGCGCACCCATGAACTAGCCCTGACACCTGCCCTGAGTCAATGACCAATACCTTTGGTCTTAGACTTCTCCAGGCCATTTGGGACTTGCTCGGGCCGTTTTCCCTAGAACTCCCTTACAAGCCTCCCCACCTCCGCTCCAACTCTGGATGCCTGGTTATAAGCACAGGATATCACCTCCAGCTAGTAAGGACTCGCCAGTATACTGAGCCCCTGTTGTCAGCAGAACCTGACATAATATCAAGACTCCCCCTTATCCCGTTCTTGATGTCCGCGTTTAACCCCATGTACAACCCCATCGGTTACCCAACTGATGCCTATGGCTGACCCCTACTGGAAAATCCCTATGCCCCCTTCTACCCAGGTCCCTTTGCAGATCAGTATGTGCCCTGTCACTGGACCCCTGACCCCAACCAGGTGTTCTATGCCCCCTCCATCAGCCAGAGAATACCCCTGGGCTGGCGCCGCCCTCCCACATTCCATGCTGATGGCAATAATCCCCATATCAACTCCGGAGGATACTCCGCAGCACCCCCCAACCCCGCCTACCTTCCTCCCGCCCATTACTATGCATATCCAATCCCTGCTGCAGCCCCAGTCCCTCCAGAGCCCATGGATAACTATTCCCCCCCTGCCCACCATTTGCCGCTCAAACTCCTCCTTCTTCTAGGCAGCAAAGAGTCAAAGCCTATGCCCAGCAACGCAACAAAGTCCTCTGCTTCCTCTGCCTGTCCCCCACGGAATTCGCAAGGCGTACCTGCACCCTCCTCTCCAACCTAGGCTACCCTGATGCCTCCGCAACTCCAGAGGTCTGGGCAGATCGACTCCTTGACTTCCACAAATGCTACCTGCAAGAGAACCTCCCAGAGAATACACAAGGCACCCTGGGCATTGATGATAACTTACGGAACGAGCTCCGCGCATTGGTCGAAGAAATCCACACCAGCCTGAACCCCCACCCCTTCGAAGACCCTCTAGACCCTGCCCACTCCTTCCATGTGCAGCACAAGGAGCCTGTCGGAACATGAAGCAAAAACCCGCCTTCCATTCCCCATCAGCAGGAAGAACTCAATGCGGCCTCCAGCATCTTGAGGAACCTCAACCCTGTGGGGGGGGTTGTTCGACCAACCCGCCACCCACACCTTGGCTCTCTCCACCCGGCCCTGGGCCAGCTCCATGCCCAGCACCTTCTGAACCTGGGACTAACCCACCGCTCCCAAACTCTGTTCCCAACAACTGCCCCTACATGTTGACAACGACAACCAGACCCTCTCCTATATCAACAAGCCAGGCAACCCTGCTGATGAACACACCCTGCGCAACGGACCTCAATGAGACTGACCCCCCCACTTCGATCTCCGCGCCCCTCGTATCAATGCCCCTCTGCCCCATCCCAACGCCCCAGTTCCCCTGCGACAGCCCATGGGCCCCAGGACACCCCAACCCCCTTTTTCCGCCAACCCCTCTTGTCCCCCGCCCGCCCCAATGCCTAATCCCCCCACTGCTGCCAACTATTTTGGACCCCCGACCCCTGGAGGACCCCCTCCCCCTTGATGGGCCCCAGGGCCCGCCCCGGGTGGCGTGGGTCAAAACCCCGGTGAAGGACCACCCAATGGTGGACCCCCTGGAGGATGGGGCCCGGCGATGGACAACTTTACCCCCCAGCATGGAAACGGAAATCACTACTACTACTACTACAACGCCGGACCCCCACCTCAAACTCAAAACTCACAGGACGATACCCGCAATGCACTGGCCTGGGAGGGTAAACTTGACATCCAGAAGCCCAAACCCTTCACTGGCCGCAACCCTCGGAAGTGGCGAATCTTCCTGACTCAGTGTTTAACTATGTTCCAAGCTAAGCCCATCACCTTTCAGCTTGAGAGCTCACAAGTAGCCTTTGCCGCATCTGTCACGACCCATCCCCTGGACCCCCACACATTGTCCAGCAACTCCCCGATTCCCCAAAACCCCCGATGCTCTGCCAAACTTCTGCCCATGCCCCGCGCCTATTTCAGTTAGCCCCAATGCAACCCCGGCTAACTCCAATGCCTCCCCAGCTAACTCTGACGCCTCCCCAGCTAACTCTGACGCCTCCCCGGCTAACTCCGACGGCCCCTGGCCAACTTTGATGCCTTCTCCACAGCCACTGACACTTACCCTGGATCTCCTGAACCCCGAGAATCACCCCCGCTGTTCCCGATCTTTGCCATCCATCATCAACTTGACACCCTGGTTCCTCCGACCCATTCCGGAGTATCACAACAACCTCGGGGCGACCTGCATTCCCAAATGATCCCAACAACATATCAGTGTGGCCCGACCCTCGATTGCAACCGGCACCCGCCCTCTCTGTCAAGCTCCGCCAAGCCCCACCGCCACAGCCGACGTACCCTGAAGTTCTCCGGTAGTCAGTATATAAGACATCGAGTAGCTCTTTGTACTCTAGTCTTGATATTGCTTAACATTACCTATGGTCTGATTGTTTCCTTCTCGTGTTTTGTGTTTCATGTTTCATGTCTCATTTTCTTATCTCAGTCTCCCAGTCTTATCTCAGTCTCCCAGTCTTATCTCAGTCTCCCAGTCTTGTCTTGTCTCCATTTCGTTATTATTCTCATTATCGTTTCGTATCTCCACTCGAATTGACTCTTGTTCCATATCAACTCCATTTCATTTCATCTGATGCTGTCTCAGTGACTCCGTCCAGCCGCTGTGCCCAAGTCTTCATCAACTTTAATGACCTCACAAACTCCACGATCACGATTATGAACCCCGACACTCTTTCACCAGGTCTGAACCTCGCTCTTCGCTCAGTCCCAGACTCCATCAACTCCAATTGATCTCCCATCAAACCCTGGCTCCGCTCCCATTGATCACATAGCTGCCTACTCCTTTGCTTCCGCAAATCTGCCATATGGTCTTCTGCCTGAACCCTGCCAAGCCCATCCCGTTTCCTTGCAATCCGACTCCTTCAGGCCTCCCCGGATCTGTCCGGATCACATCCCACCGACTATCTGCACAAGCCATCAGTGCCCAGAACACTTTTGAGTGTTTGGTTGCCAGTGCAAGGGGATCATGCCTGCCTAGTAAGGACCCGCCCAGTGCAGCTGAGCCCCCGAGGTCAGCGGAACCTGACATAATATCAAGACTCTACCTTACCCCATCTGTGATACCCACATTATCTCCGCACACATGATCAAATAACTCCGATGTCTATGGTCTACCCATGCCTGGAAACCCTTATGATTCATACAGCCCTGCCCAATTTGCCAAGGCACATTGAGTCGCGGATCTGACACCAAACGTCCCCTCCACTCCGGTTACATCCATACAATGGCTCCCCCCACGGACACCCTCCCCAACTCACACCCAACCTCCAACCCCTCGTGCAAACTGTCAAATCATCTCCCACCCCACCTTTACCCTCTCTGCCAACTCTGTTCTCTTGCACAAAGTTGACCCCAATGTCACCCAAAGACCAGCATTCCAAAACCCAGCGACCACCCAACCAAATGAGCAACAATGTCTCCGGCACCGCGACAACCCTCTGACAAACAATAATGCCAACCCACTGCAAAACAGTCACCCATTGCGCGAAGGATCGCCAGCCACGATGAGACCACTGAGAACGCGCTTCCCCAAAGCCCGCTTGTGAATCCACCAAACCACTAGCAACCCCAAAGACCAATGCGACTAATCACCAACAACAGAGCAAGAACCCCAGACCTAGGCTATGCTCCAACCCCAGAACCTGCTTCCGGACCTCGGTCGACTTGGCCGTCACCTCTGCCCAACAAATAAAGGGGCCCCGACACCCCTGACCTGACCTCAACAACCCCGGAACAAGACCAAGACATCCCCGAGCCTCTAGACGGTCAGGAAAAGAACAGATATGCACCCCGCCGCCTAAAGCACAGCCCCAAGGTTAATGAGGAGAACCATGGCACCCCACTCTCAATAAGGGACAACTCCGGACTGCGCCACTATTTCACCACCTTCCCCCACACAATCCGGAACCCCCGACAACAAGGACCCTGGATGCCAAACCTCCCCGCATGCCACCCCCAAACCTAAACTCCACCACTAGACTCCACCACCTCCCACAAAGGAACCCCCAGCATAGGAGCCACCCCAAACCAACTATAGGAAAAAGGACCCTATACGAAGTAGTTCCCCTAAGTACTCTAAATTCACTGACATGTTCATATAAGGGAGGGAGAAGCCCCACCATCACCCAGAGAGTCATTTAAGCGACCTGATGACCCAAAGGGCACATGCTCCAATATCCTTAAAGGACCTCCCCACCTGGCTCGACGACCCAAACAACCCTGCGCCAGCCCAAAACTGCCTGACCCACCCCTCTGACCCCCTCCAAACCCCTTGACACAGCTCTGGACTCTGGCAACACGACTCCAGGGCCTCCGCTCTGACTACGACATTTCATCAAGGGAACTTATGGCGCCAACCCAACAACAATGCCCTGGTAGCCCCAACTCTGCAACATAAATCACCACCCGCTCCGAATCCCGCTCCTATGCTGGAATATGTCTGTCAAACAGGGACCACATCATCGGAGCACCCAGAAGCAAGCCACATACGAAGTATCCTCTTTGGAGTACCCAGAAGCAGGCCACATGCAAAGTAATTTCTCGGAGTACCCTAAAGGTTGCTGATGCCTTCCCCAAAAAGCGAGCAGTGCCTCTCCCCACTGCCACCCCCATGTTTGCAACAATCTCTGGGCCACTCCGGAACATGAATGAAGAGTTGCCTCAACCCTGCCGCAACTCCCGGGGAGTCCCACTCCAGTGCCTCCCTGCGACCGACTTCCCCGCCACCCCCCAACAATCGTGAACAACCATCTTCCCCCATCCAAGCTCAGCCCCAGGAGCCACCGCCACTCCTGCACAACAACTCCGCTACTCTGCAAAAAAAAAACCCCACTCCAGAGCTTCCCCTCCAATTTGCGACACAACCCCACTCGCAAGTTAAGACCCAATCCCAACTCCCACATCAGCTCCCAACCCCTGGTACTCATGCTTGGAACTGCAGACTGACAAAGTGCACCTCAGACCCCTTCCTCCGCCCACACCTCCCCCAAAGCCAACCAACAAACTCCCACCAAGTGACCCTTGTGTTGACTCCGGGACTGCCCACTTCTTCCCCAATGAAGGAACCACCGACCCCCAGGAAGGAACAACCCTCAGAACAAGCCCCAAAGCATCTCCGCTGAGGCAAGCCATTCCCCAACCAACCCCCACGCTGCCCAAAAGAAACATCCACCAACACAACTCCAACAGACCTCCAAACTTGAGGGAGTATCAGAAATATGTAAGACCCCTCTGTTCGTCTCGGGACTTACCTTTGGTCAGGAAAGCAATGTCACGTAGATGACCCAGAACCTCAAATTTTGGCTCTGGACCCAAAGGAACTGGTCGGAACTGATCACCCCGCATCCTGCCCCCTTGGTCATTGACACTCCGGAGCACACCAAAGCACCACTCGAACATGCCTGCCCATAGATGCAATACTCCGGAACACGACCTCGACCCAGGCCAACTATGCCACGAGGATGAACCTCGCCCCACCGACCCCCACCAATGAAGAGGGCCCCACCACCTTCGCCACCAGCACCAGAATAAGGGCCAGATCATGGGAAGACCTCCGTCCCCCCCACCAACTGCACTGCCAAGAAGACTAAAGCCCCAAACCCGCTGGACACCTGTGAAAGATTTGAAGGTCTGCCCTCCGATACCAACACGGTGCACATCCCCGCCACAGACCAAAGAAAACCCCTACACCCCTGGTTGGAAATTCTGAGAATCGAACTCAATACAACACTCTGAAATGCCACAGAACTCCACCAGAGAACTCCCACCACCCCCGCCAGACCTCAGGAGCCCTCCCTGCGATGCCCCGCCCCGTCCTGACAAACCCCGGGACTAGCTAGCACAGATGGCACTAGCAGGCGTAACCCCTGCCTCTGGATTCACTAGGGATTCAACTCCCTCTCACACCCCTGCGTGTTTCACTTACTTCGCCCTCATACAAACTAAAACCTCACTTCACATGCCCAGGGACCAAGAAAAGGACATGTTCGCATACAAAAATTATATATATACAACAGGCGAGGGAGGCAGCAAGTCCAAGAGCAACAAGAAACGAGGCCCGCACTCATCTCACTCCCTCCCCAGACCCCCCGGCAACCCTACCCCCAGGTCGACTTCCATCTGGGCCTGCACCACCACTAAGACCTCTGCCAACCCCGGCAATGCCTCCCCTGCATCAGCCGCCACCTCCCACCATGACCCCGGGGCCACCGCATTGCGTCACCAATGCCCCACCAACAACCTCTCCAATTGCACTATCCCCTGCTGCAACTCTGGAGGCTGAACTGCGGACCCCTGCGTCAACCCGTCCTGAATTGACATGAACGCTGCGGAGGCACTGTCCAAGAGGACCCAATGCTCCTGCACCCAGCCTAAACCCAGAAAATGAACCGTCAGTAATGAACGGAGGAACGGGAGGCAACTCACGGAGGATTCCTGTGTGCCCCAAAGCAGCCTCGTTGGCCAACCAGTCCTCCCTCCACCTCGCCCCCACCCCTCCACTTCTCCCATGGGCTGCCCCTCCATCTGCGTCAGATGCTCCTGCAAGCCCCGCACCTCTAACGCTCGCTCCATTGCCACGTGCACTGATGTGTTCCTTTCCCACTCCATCGCCTCTTTCTCTGTCTGTGCCACGTCACGGTCCTCCCTCGCCCATTGGAGCTCACCCTCCTGTACTGCCAATGACGTCGTCAAAGCCTCCACCTGCTTGCGAAGGAAGACCTCCGTGATCAAAGGAATAGGCGTGGGGGGACTCGACGACCATTCTGAGGGAACGCCTGGGGTAGGAGAAAAGAGGAGAGACTCCAGAGGCCCTGCTGATGACTCACACCCATGCAGCCTCTTGCTGGGTCCTGCCCCCAAGGGCGAGAAGGCTGACGCTTCCCACGAATCACTGCCGAGGATGCCCCCTTTCCCCGACTACCCCGCAAAAGCCCTGCCTTCCCTGCAGACTGCCCCATGCTCCCCTCCTTCAGCAATGTGGGACAAAACTTGGTCCGCTTTGGGACCCCCGGAAAATCCACCACCACCACCATGGACGACTCTACAAAAAACCCCATCAGTCATCCTGAGAAGACACATCGACACCACTTACAACTCTGGTCCCTGACACTAGCGCGGCGCCAACACTCAAACTCCTCCCCCCCACTGTCATACACCACCACCTCATCCAAATCAGCGGGAGAGACTACTGGAATGCTGGGGGAAGACATGACAAAATTTGGAAAATCCCAGGGTATGTCCAGGGCTTTTAATTGATTGAGAAGAACCCTGATGAAGCGGTGGCCGCACTTCGACTTTGTCTCCCATGCTGCTATCACTCGCTGCAGATTGATCAATATTGCTCGGCTTTGACTCCCACGCCCTGCCAATCCCCATCCTGCTCCCCGCGTCTCGAAGGGTCTCAACGCTGAAGGGGGGTGATGTCACAACCCGTCCCCTGGACCCCCGCACATTGTCCAGCAACCCCCTGATTCCCCAAAACCCCTGACACTCCGCCAAACTTCCGCCCATGCCCCATGCCTATTTTGGTTAGCCCCAACACAACCCCGGCTAATTCCAATGCCTCCCTGGCTAACTCTGACACCTCCCTGGCTAACTCCGATGGCCCCTGGCCAACTTTGATGCCTTCCCCACAGCCACTGACGCTTACCCTGGATCTCCCGAACCCCGAGAATCACCCCTGCTGTTCCCGATCTTTGCGACCCATCATCAACTTGACACCCTGGTTCCTCCGACTCATTCCGGAGTATCACAACAACCTTGGGGTGACCTGCGTTCCCAAATGATCCCAACAATGTATCAGTGCGGCCTGACCCTTGATTGCAACCGACACCCACCCTCTCTGTCAAGCTCCGCCAAGCCCCGCCGCCGCAGCCAACGTACCCCAAAGTTCTCCAGTAGTCAGTATATAAGACATCGAGTAGCTCTTTGTACTCTAGTCTTGATATTGCTTAACATTACCTATGGTCTGATTGTTTCCTTCTTGTGTTTCATGTTTTGTGTTTCATGTCTCATTTTCTTATCTCAGTCTCCCGGTCTTATCTCAGTCTCCCGGTCTTGTCTTGTCTCCATTTCATTATTATTCTTGTTATCGTTTCATATCTCCACTCGAATCGACTCTTGTTCCATATCAACTCCATTTCATTTCGTCTGATGCTGTCTCAGTGACTCCGTCCGGCCGCTGTGCCCAAGTCTTCATCAACCTTAACGACCTCACAAACTCCGCGATCATGATTACAAACCCTGACACTCTTTCACCAGGTCTGAACCACGCTCTTCGCTCGGTCCTGGACTCCATCAACTCCAATTGATCTCCCATCAAACCCTGGCTCCGCTCCCATTGATCACATAGCTGCCTACTCCTTTGCTTCCGCAAATCTGCCATATGGTCTTCTGCCTGAACCCTGCCAAGCCCATCCCGTTTCCTTGCAATCTGACTCCTCCGGGCCTCCCCGGATCTGTCCGGATCACATCCCACCGACTATCTGCACAAGCCATCAGTGCCCAGAACACTTTTGAGTGTTTGGTTGCCAGTGCAAGGGGATCACGCCTGCCTAGTAAGGACCTGCCCAGTGCAGCTGAGCCCCTGAGGTCAGCGGAACCTGACAGCATCATACTTACAGGGCATCGCCTTCAACCACTACACCGCACTACTCTGGTTCGACCCAAACAATCCCATACTCTCCAATTGGCTTGCTTTCACCCAAGAGTTCTCAAGTAAGTTTGGTGTCTTTGACACCATAGTGGAGGCAGAGGAAAATCTCTTCAACCTCCAAATGCGCAACAATGAATGCTTCATGACTTTTATCATATGATTTGAATGAGAGGCCTACAAGACCAGCTGGAATTACAATGCCCTCCAGTTCGCCCTCTGTTGTGCCCTACCACAATGGATCAAGGACGTCCTTTGCCTCATGCCCAAGCAAACCACCTACAATGGGTACAAGGTGCTTGTTACTCAGGTTGACCAATGTTACTGGGAAGACTGCAGCAAAAACACAGCGCCACGGACCTCCTGGAACACCTCCAGTAACACCAACTGGCAGGCCGGAGCAACCAATGGCATTTGATCCTCAATTCCCGCTAACCTCGCCAACCCCACACCCCGCTTCCCTCCGGGCCGAGGAGTCCCCAACATCAACCGACCCCTGGGGCAGTGCCCACCTGCCCAGCTCAATGCCGCCGACCTCCAGGACACCCCAGTACCCCTGGATACCAACCCTGATGACCACGACAACATTCCAGACCCTGCCGACAATCAGGAAGCCCTATGCGCAAACAGAATCCAGGACAGCCTGTGGATCAACGTGCTGGAGGAAACACAGGAGAAACAATGGAAGGAGGGTGCGTGCATCCTATGTGGTGAGCAGGGACACTTTATTCGCAGTTGTCCTAAATGACAGGTGATGGGACGTGCCATGTGGACAATCGACAGAGAGAACTGTAACTACCAGTTCATGGAAAACGAGTCGGCAGTTTAGGTCTGGAAGATGCACTAGACTGCGGACCATACCCCGACGTCTTCTCCACCCCAGCCCCACTCCTCTGCGCAATGGTACTCGCCCCGGATAACCCCCCAGCACACCTCCCCTCCCACTCATCCACAAACCTCCTCCTCCGCACCACTTTCCCCTTCACCAACAAACCCGTCCCCATACTAGTCAACAGCAGTGCCACCAATAACTTCGTTGACAAATCCCTGGCGGCGCTTGCCCCACAACCTCTCCGTCACCTCCCCACCCCGATCCCCCTCAAACTCTTTGACAGAGACTCTACCCCAGCAGGAGACATCACTCATTGTCTAGAAATGACCATGACCTTTGCTGACAGACAACAGCAAGAACTCCGACTACTCGTCACAAAATTACACCCCTCCGCCCCTGTCGTCCTAGGGTTCTCGTGGCTCTGCTCCACCAATCCCCGTGTCGATTGGCCCAGTCTCACCCTCCGCCTCCACCGGGACAACCCCACCAACTCCAGGCTGGTACCCTTTGATGTCTCACCCCCCTCCAAGAACTCTGAGACTATGATCGACCAACCCCGGACCCCTCCGCAACTTTGCTCTAGGTCTGCATGGTTGTTCATCATCTATGTCTGACTTGGCGGCTCGCTCAAGGTACTCCCCGCCCTCGTAGACAGCAGCACCTCCAGTGTCTTCATCAGCAACCAACTCGATCTCTGACGCAACGACCTTGACAAACCCCTTGAGCTCCAACTCTTTGACAGGAGCCCTGCCACAACAAGAATCACGCAGTACCACGACAACACCCACACCCTCGATAACAACCTGCAATTCCAGGCCCGACTCCTCATTACCCAACTACCCCCATTGACCCCGATCGTGCTTGGACTCCCATGGCTGTGAGACGTCAATCCTGACATCAACTGGAAGAACCTCACCATGCAATTCCCCAGCCCTGAAGCAAGCTTAGCGGCTGCCATCCACCTCTGCCTCCAGTCTATCTCTGATCTTGACATTCCCCGCCCTGACACCATCACCTCCGAAACGACTCAGGATTCCCCAACCCCTGACGCCAACCCCAACGGAGAAAGAAGCACAACTCCATCTCGATCACCCTCAGACAAATTATGACAGCTGCCCCCCGACATACCCCAAAATTGATATAAGGGCCCGCGCTACCCTGACCAGCAATGCCCGAAGCCCCTGACCAACCCTGACGTCACCCCGGACCTGACTGTTACACCTATGGTACCCAACCCCATCAACCCTGGAGACCTTGACATTAAAATCATTGGTGCCATCCCCTTCGCGCGCCTCCTACAAGAAGGCACCCCCGCCTTCCAGTTGCAAGTCATGCCAGCCCCACCCAAGGAATACCTCTGCGCAGGGACTACCGTGCCAGAAAGCAAGATGGAGGAACAGATCCTCAAAGTAGTTCCCCCGGAGTATCATGAGTTTGCTGACATGTTCTCTGAAGGAAGTGCCAAGGAACTCCCTCTGCACTGCTCCTACGACCACAAGATTGACCTCGAAGAAGGTACCTCACCCCTGTTTGGCAAGATCTACAACATGTCTGAAATTGAGCTCTGGGCCCTGAAGGAATACCTCGATGACATGCTTGGCAAAGGTTTCATATGCCTGTTGATCTCCACGGCTGGTGCCCTGGTTCTGTTTGCCAAGAAAAAAGACGGATCCCTCTGACTCTGTGTGGACTATCGGGGACTCAACAAAGTCACCAAAAAGAACTGGTACCCCCTCCCCTTAATTGGAGACCTTGTTGATCATCTTTGCAGCGCCAAGATTTTCACAAAAATCGACCTCCGTTCCAGCTACAACAATGTCCGGATTGCCCTGGGACATGAATGGAAGACTGCCTTTCACACCCACTATGGCCTCTTTGAGTATCTTGTAATGCCCTTCGGAATGACTAACTCCCCCGCCACCTTCCAGTACTTCATGAACGACATCTTCCATGACATGAACGACGTTTTTGTCATTGTATATTTGGACGATATCCTGATCTACTCAAATTTGCCAGAAGAGCATTCGGAGCATGTCTGCCATGTTTTGGAACGACTCTGAGAATATCACCTTCACACTAAACCCGAGAAGTGCTCCTTCCACACAACAGAAGTCAAATATCTCGGAGTCATCATCACCCCCGATGGTGTGTGCATGGACCCCGCCAAGGTTGACGCGATACTCAACTGGCCCTCCCCGCGGAACATCAAGGAGGTACAGTCATTCTTGGGGTTTGCTAATTTCTATTGCCGCTTCATTGACAACTACTCCGGGATCACCAAACCCCTCAACCAACTCATATGGAAGGACACCCCTTGGGACTGGGACAGCAAGTGCCAGAGCATATTCCTCCTCCTGAAGAAGGCCTTCACCTCCACTCCAGTCCTCCACCATTTTGACCCCTCCCTACCGATTGTGCTTGAATGTGATGCCTCCGACTATGCTATTGCTGGGATACTCTCCCAGTCAGACTTGGGAGGCAAGAATCTCTGCCCCGTTGCCTTCTACACCTGATCAATGATCCCAGTGGAACTCAACTATGATATTTATGACAAGGAACTCCTCGCAATCGTTGAAGCCTTTTGTCAGTGGCGGGCCTACCTTGAGGGGTCCCCGCACTGCATCCAAGTCTACTCCAATCACAATAACCTGCAATATTTTATGACCACAAAACAGCTCAGCTGCCACTAAGCTCGATGGTCCGAAACCCTTTCGGAGTATGACTTTACTATTCACTACTGCCCCAGGCAACTTGGCGCAAAGCCCGACGCCCTCACTCAAAGACTCGACTGTCAGGTTCCGCTGACCTCGGGGGCTCAGCTGCACTGGGCGAGTCCTTACTAGGCAGGCGTGATCCCCTTGCACTGGTAACCAAACACTCAAAAACGTTCCGGGCACTGATGGCTTGTGCTGATAGTTGGTGGGATGTGATCTGGACAGATTTGGGGGAGTCTGGAGGAGTTGGATTGCGGGAAACGGGACGGTCTTAGTGGGGTTCAGGCAGAAGACCATATGGGAGATTCGCGGAAGCAAAGGAGTAGGCGGCTGCGTGATCAATGGGAGCGGAGCTGGGGTTTGATGGGAGATCAATTGGAGTTGATGGAGTCCAGGACTGAGTGAAGAGCGAGGTCCGGACTTGGTGAAAGAGTGTCGGGGTTCATGATTGTAATTGCGGAGTTTGTGAGGTCATTTAGGTTGATGAGGACTTGGGCACAGCGGCCGGACGGAGTCACCAAGACAGCGTCAGACAAAATGGAATGGAGTCGATATGAAACAAGAGTAGATTCGAGTGGAGATACAAAACAATAACGAGAACGATAGCAAAATGGAGATGAGACAAGACCGGGAGACTGAGATGAGACTGGGAGACTGAGATAAGACCGGGAGACTGAGAGTAAAGAGAATGAGACATGAAACACAAAACACGAAACACGAAACACGAAAAGGAAACAATCAGACCATAGGTAACGTTAAGCAATATCAAGACTAGAGTACGAAGAGCTACTCGATGACTTATATACTGACTACCGGAGAACTTCGGGGTACGTTGGCTGCGGCGGCGGGGCTTGGCGGAGCTCAACGGAGTGGGCAGGTGTCGGTTGCAATTGAGGATCAGGCCACGCTGATGTTGATGGGATCATTGGGGAATGTGGGTCGCCCCGAGGTTGTTGTGATACTCCGGAATGGGTCAGAGGAACCAGGGTGTTGAGTTGATGATGGGTGGCGAAGATCGGGAACAGTGGGGGTGGTTCTCGGGGTTCGGGAGATCCAGGGTAAGTGTTAGTGGCTGCGGGGAAGGCATCGAAGTTGTTCAGGGGGCCGTCGGAGTTAGCTGGGGAGGCATCGGAGTTAGTTGGGGAGGCATCGGAGTTAGCTGAAATGGGTGTGGGGCATGGGCGGAAGTTCAGCGGAGCGTCGGGGGTTTTTTGGGGGTCGGGGGTTGCTGGGCAATGTGCGGGGGTTCAGGGGACGGGTCGTGACACCAACGTGTATCCAAAGAAATTGTTCAAAACCGAACGAAATGCATTCAACCATCGAGTGGTAATCCCACCCAAACATCTACATGCTGTGCTGATTTTAAACGAAGAAGGAATCCTCCAGCAAATCAGGAATTCACCCCCGGTCCCCTCCTTCAACCAGCACGACCCCCACAACAACCCCGACGAGTCAAGCATAGACAACCCCTTTTTGCTATCCCCAGACCACCACCTCCTGCTCCAGAGTGGACAAATCTATGCCCCGGACCACAAGTCCATTCGCCTTGACATACTCTGACAGCACCACAATCACAAACTCCGGGGGCACCCAGGAATTCATAAGACCCTTCAACTCATCTCCCAGACTTATTTTTGGCCAGGAATGAAGAAGGACATCACGCAATACATAAGAGCCTGTGAACCCTGCCTACAGGCCAAAGTACCCCGCCACCGCCCCCACAGATTACTGAAACCCCTCCCCGTTGGTCACTGCCCCTGGTCCTCAATATCAATGGATCATATTGTTGAACTCCCTGACTCTGAAGGTTTCGACGCAATCCTCGTCATTGTCTGCTGCCTTACTAAACAAGCTCTCTTCATCCCCTGCCACACCACCGACACTGCTCTGGATTTCGCCAAACTATTTCTTGAACACGTATTCTCCAAACACAGACTTCCTGACAACATTGTCTCCAACCGCGGACCCCTATTTGTATCCCATTTTTGGCAATCACTGTGCAAGGCACTCAAAATCAAAACCTGCCTCTCTACCACCTATCACCCAGAAACCAACAGACAAACCGAACATGTAAACCAGACGTTAGAACAGTATCTTCGCCTCTATGTTAACTATTTACAGAATGACTGGCATGCGGAACTTCCCCTTGCTGAATTCACCTACAACAACACGCCTCACTCTGCCACCGGAGTTTCCCCCTTTTACACCAACAAGGGCTACAATCCCCAACTCACACTGTCCCTCAAAGACATCCCTTCCCACGTTGCCCACGAGGTCGCCGAAGACCTCTGATCCCTCCACCAATTCCTCCAGGATGAGATCGACACCGCCAACCAAGCCTACTCCAAGCACGCCATCCTCCTCCAACCCTAATCCCGCTACCCTCCCCACCATGAACACTTCCAACTGCGCCACTACCGTTGCCAGAACCTTGGGTTGCCTGGGAAGTGGTTCCCCCATGTCCGTCGCCATCTCCCACCATGCTCTGGGGTCTGCCGTCGCCCTCCACCAATGCCCTGCCAACAGACACCCCATCTGCGTAACTCCTTGACCCAACTCCAGCGGAAGGTCCCCAGGCATCCTCACCAACCCATCATGGATGGACCCCAGTGCTGCTGATGCTCCGTTGAGAAGGATGCAATGCTCCCTGGCCCAGTCTATGGAAACAGAATCAGTGCTTAGGAGATGGGAAGCGAGGAAACCACTCATGAAGCACTCCTTGCCGGCCCGAGGCCACCTCGTTGGCAAGCCATTCCTCCCGCTGCCGCGCCCTCTCTGCCGCCGCCCGGACTTCCCCAGCGCTGGAACCCTGCTGATTCTCCTGTGCCCCTGAGCCTCCTGCCTGCTGCATCACCACCTCTGCTGCCTCCACCCTCACCTGCAAATGCACCGTCCGCACCTCCAACTTCTGCAGACAAGACAATTGCTCCATGGCAGTCCCCACGGCAATGTCCTTGTCCTTCCACGCCAAGTCCCATTCCCTCTGAACCCTGTCCAGCTCCCGTCAAGCCCCGTCCCTCTCCTCCTGTACCCCCTGGACCTCCTCCTCACATGCGACCAACAACCATTCCAAGCTCTCTACCTGACGCCACAGAAAGGGCTCCGCAACCGACCACGACCTATCTGCAGACTGCTCAATGGGGGCTCTGGATGTAGGGGAGTATACCGTGGAACCAGGGGGGCCCCCCATTACCTGCTCACCCTGTGCCCGCTTACTGGGACTCACCTTGGGTGAAGGGGACGCTCTCCATTTCCCTTTCTCCTGCATGGAAGGGGCCCCTTCCCTCCGTCCACCCCGTGGGGGCCCCACCTTCATAGCAGGCGCGCTAACCCATTCCCCTTCCCCAGCCCCGGAGCCCCTCCCCAACACCCTGCCCTTCTGCCCTTCCTCCAGCTGCACTGCGACCCAATCTCAATCCCACCCTTGCTCTGCTGCGATGCAGGCAGCATGCCAACTCAGGGTGACAGAGCACTTCTCGTGCTGTGAACAGCATGGAAGGCACACCAATGTGTCCCGCCATACCCCTGATGCAGGCACCTCAAATTCACACTGTTCCCCTCGTCGGGTGCAAGATGCACACTGCAAGGGCATGTTAGTCCAGAAAACATAAAGCTAAGTAACCACTCACCGGGGCCGCTGCCTGACACCACTCGAGGGTGGGGGGACCCCTCGCCCGACCCACTGCCTCAGCAAACTGCTCCGGCGTCACCTCTGCCTGTACCACCCTCGAACCCTCTGGGACAAGCTGGACCACCCTCAGATGAATGCCAGACTTGGAGCACATAGAAGGGGCCACGCCCGCTGGTGGCTGCATCATGTCCGCACCAGACAATGGCCCTGAGGGACCTGCCATGGCCACGGACAACTCTGCAAAGGACCAATCAGTATTCTGGGGTACATAAGACAGACCACCCTCACAGCTATGGTACATTGCCTTGATCCGATAGCGATCTCGGCAAACCTCTGAATCCTCAGAAGATGACAGCTGGGATGGCGGGAACGGCGACCTAGATGCTGTGGGAGAATAAGCTGAAGAAGACATTACAACAAGCTGGGGGACTCCCAGGTGCGTCCACCCCTTTTTAATAACTTAGGAAGGAGCCCCTGGCGAACGGCGGCCGCACCTCAACTTCCTTCCCCATGCCGCCGCTGCTCGCTGTGGTTTGATCAATATTGATCAACTTTGATTCCCATGCCCTACCAATCCCCGACTCGCTCCCCGCGTCTCGAGGGTCTCGACGCTGAAGGGGGGGTAATGTCACGACCCACTCCCTAGACACTGTTCCCAACTCCTCCCGAGTTCCCGTCTAACTCCCCTGAACCCCACCCACACTTTTGTGCCCACACTAGATAACTCTGATGCTTCTCCGGCAAACCCCAACAGCAACTCCAACACCCTCTCTGTAGCCATCAACACTCCCCCTGAAACCTTCCCCCACCATTCCTGGCCACATCATACATTCCTGACCCCCTACCCTAGTTTACCTGACCCATCCCGGAGTATCATGACGTCCTCGGAGTGGCCCACACCCCCAACTGATCCCTTCAGAATACCACTGCGGCCCGCCCTTGGATTGTACCCAACACCTGTCGACTCCGCACAGCTCCATCGACTCACGCCGCCATATCCACCGCCCTCTGAGGTAACCAGTAGTCAGTATATAAGTCGTAGAATAACTCCTCGAACTTTAGTCTTGATATTACATTTACCGGTTTCCTATGTTCCATCTCTCATCTCATCTCTGTTTCTGTTTTTAAGTTTCAACTCTATCTTTTTCCTCAGTCTTGTCTTGTCTCCATCTTGTCTCGACTGTACATCTTTCCTTTGTTCTTCTAAGTTCCTCTTGCTCCCTATGTCAGTACAAACTCCGCGCATGCGCCACGACCCAAACATTCTTATGACAACTCTGACCCTCGCTCCCTGATCGGCCCCGGGACCCATCAAGCCTGGGTAATCCCCCATCCAACTCCGGCCCTGCCCCCATCACTTGAGAAGCCTCTGCTCACCCCACAATCTATTTGCGCGCCCACAAACTAGCCCTGACACCCGCCCTGGGTCAATGACCAATACCTTTGGTCTTAGACTTCTCTGGGCCATTTGGGACTTGCTTGGGCCGTTTTCCCTAGAACCCCCTTGCAAGCCTCCCCACCTCCGCTCCAACTCTGGATGCCTGGTTATAAGCACAGGATATCGCATCTGCCTAGTAAGGACTCACCAGTATACTGAGCCCCCATCGTCAGCGGAACCTGACAAGAGAGTGACCAAAGCCAACACCATTGGCAACAAGCCACTTGAATGAAAAGTGATATGAAGATCTATTTTAACTGCAGAAATAACAATCAAGGAATGGCAGACACACAGCATTATTCCAGTTGAACAAAATCAATGGAGAACACATCATATTGGTCATAGTTTTTTTAGATGCTTGAGAATGCATCAGAATTCTTCATAGAGGATCAGATTCTTTGGAAGGCATCAATCTTCTTTGGCAGCCATCAAAATCTCATCAAGACATCAAATCCTTTGGAAGCTGCAACCTTCTTTGGCAGCCATACTGCTTTTGGACAGTACACATAAATCAACAGAGGCACATGACCTTATTTTTCAAATGCTTGACTTTCAAGTCCTCTTTTGCTCACCAGCTGCCACTCATCCACTCATTTCTGTCTGCTATGCTATGTCTCCATCCACTGAGGTCCTTTTCCAACAGCTCTACAATACTGAGAACTCTGTGTTGGTCTCTGCTCTGAGAGGAGACTTGTCAGATCTCCAGGGTAGGGTTAAACAATTGGTGAGCAACCCTACTTGTAGGATAATATGCAACACTCACAGATAGTGTTCAAGAAATCTTTGTGGAAGCAAATGTTCCAGGCCAAGAACAAACAACTTGTCCTAGAGGCTAGGAAAAGCTTTTCCAACGAGGCCCTCTGAATTTTATCAGGCAAGCTGTCAGATGCAAAGTTAATTGAGGAGTTGAAAGAGAAGGCATGGGCATATTTCAAGGAGTTACAAGCAAGGAAGGAAGCCCAGGAGGTCAACAAGGGCCAGGCAGCAGGAGAAGTGGCAGGTCCATGTTCAATGTTGGATCCCTCACCTTCAGAAAATTTTAAACAGATTTCAGCAATCAATTTGCCAATTCTGGCAGCAGGTCTGGTGGTACTAGGAGGTCCATTGTCCCTAGCAGCTTCCTCATCAAAACCTAGTAGAGTATTGGCATCAAGTCTATTGTCCCCAGCAGAGTCAGTCCCAGCCCAACTCTGGCTGATCAGAAAGGCTAGCAAAGCACAGATTCCCCAACAAGAATGGAGGAAATACACTGCCCAAACTCCCTCTCATAGTCCTCCCCCACCCAGCCATTCTGAGTATGAATCAGTCACCTCAGACAAAGACAACAAGAATGACAAGAATAATGACAATGATCATTCCAATGATGAGAAACATTGGCAGGGCAAGGTCACACATCAGTGAGGTTAGAGAAGTACCTCATGATGGCACCTCCATGTGCAGGGACATGGCTCCATCCCCCTTGCTGATACTGTCAAAAGAAGAGGCTTCAGTGTGTCAAGACAAAGGGAGGGACCTCATGCAATGCCTGCTTGCTGGCTTGTCCTTGAAAAAACATGCAGTCTCACAAGGGATCATAAAGAAGAGGTCTGGAGGAACAAGGACAAGAAGGGAAAAAAGGAGAAAAGTCAGAGAAAACCAAAGTCTTCCAAGTATGTTGAGGGTAAGTGTTGATTTTGCCAACTGAAATCATTTACTAACAATGGACAGAACCAACAACACTGGTTGCTGGGCCATTGACAATCTTCCTGGTCAATATGCCAGTGGCCATGGAAAAGGGAAGGGGAAAGGAATGGACAGATCTGCCAGCAGCCAGTGGAAAGGGGAAGGAGCAAGCAGACCTACCAGTGGCCAGTGGAAAGGGGAAGGAGTGAGTGGACCTGCTGACAATAAGTGCAAAGGGAAAGGGCAAGCAGCAGGCAGTTCTGCTCTCCTCCACCAAATCCATCAAGGCTGTCCTTACACAAGCTATGGTGGGGTTGAACCAACAGCTCAATTTCATCAATGAAGGAATCAAGGTTGTATCAGAAGAGATGAGGTCAGAGTTTGTGTTAGCTGAGGAAATGAGGTTTACAGAGATGGAGAAGATGCTCTAGCAGTACAATACAATGCTTAAAGCACTCAATGAGTGCATGTACATCATAGACATGAGATGAGTGTTGTGGGCATAATGTCTGACCTCAACAGGACAAAGCAGACTGTTTGAGGCTCATGCTGAGCATCTCATGCAGAATGAAATTGACATTGTTTCTCTCTGAGGCATGGTTGACAACATTCAAAACCAGCTTCAAATCTCATCCTCCTCCATCTAACCAGCCTCCAGCACTAGCAGCTTTTTACCTGCACCAGCTCCTACTCTGGCACCCATTGCTGAGGCTGAAGAGCCCAACAATGATGAGGCTGCCCAACCTATAGAGGATGAGAGCAAGATAAACCCCACCACCACTGTAGCTACCACTGTTGATCAGTCCACCATTGCTGACAACTCCACTCTGATTGGTAACCCTGTTGCTACTGTCACTGACTCTGGTATTCCCAGTGGGTCCACCACTGGCTCCATCACTCCCACCAGGCCTGCTGCTAGCATCACTGACTCAGCCATTGCCACCAACTCCATTACTCACACTGGGCCTACTGCTAGCGTCACTGCCTCTGCTATTGTCACCAGACTGGCAGCCAGCAATGAATCCACTGTGCCCACTGGTGTTGAATCCATTTTGGTTAGTCCCATTGCTGCAACTGGGCAATTGATGGATGTGGATATGACAGGCCCAGCACTACCTCATGCTCCAGATGAGATTGTGCCATGATGCAGCTGCAACACCTCCCATGCCACATGACCCCCCACTGAATTCACTTGGTCCTCTAGTCATCTTTTCCATCACATCTGCACTGAAGACAACCAACATGGAATCTATTAAGTGTCTCTTGCTAGTATATGATGTAGCATGCCAGTGGTGTGTCAAGTTTTTTGAACAATTAGCAGAGGTGGGGGAAGCTTTACCAGATAATCTATTGTTTGACTATGCAATTGGCCTCCTTCATGTTCATAGCCACAAAGAAAATTGCTTTTTCCATTTTGCCCCATCATCTATTCCAGGAGTTGGCCACATTGCTGATGAGATAATTGAAAGTCTTTGGTCTACTCTCAATGAAGTTTCACAGATGGCACAAACTGCTACTCTTGCACATTGGGTGGAAATCCTTGATGATCATATGTGTGAGTCCAACTGAAAGAAGTTACTTGATATGGTTCCTTCCCTATGCTGAAAATACTTGACAGCCATTGAGATGAGTGAGGCTGCTGTTCATTATTTTGCTGAACAGTTCATGGGAATTTCAGCAGAACTGATATCAAGCTGGAAGGCTGAGATCACCATTGCTGAAAGTCTGAGGGACCAAGAAAAAAGGCAATGGATATCCTTAAGGCTTGGACCATAGGCCTCCAAGCAAGACATGGTGGTAATCTGGTAGACACTGGATTGGAAGCTGAGGGCCAGATGCTAGATACTGATACATTCTGGATCCAACTTGCACTTGACATTGAAGAACAGCAGTGAGTCAAACCCAGATGGTTTCACCACCATTAAGGATTAAGTGTTATGTCAGGATTGCATTACAAGACCATGGCTGTCAGATGAGTTGGCAGGCATGGGAGGATGAGCAACAAATGGTCAAAGCAGACAGAGAATTGTTAAGGGTTCAACTGAATGTCCTGGCTGCTTCTCAAGCCAAGCATGGTTATTCTTCCAATTCACAAAGGACTACACCACTCAAGGTAAATGAGATTCCTGGTGCATTTGATAAGAAATGTCAGAAGACAATGAAACATTGCCATATCTGGTGGTGAACCTGCTGGCCAGACTGGATCTGCTGTTGGGACTGGATTCCACTGCACCAGAAGACTTTGAAATATCCTTGCCATCAACATTTGCTGGTAATTGCTCAGAACTGTCCAGTATTGAAAGGCAATTGTATTTGCTTCAAATCAAAAGGCATATTGAAGCACACCAAGAGCTCATTGCTGAAAAATATTTCATGTATTCTCATGTTGTCCAGGTTGCTCCAAGCAAAAGTGTCAAAACCTAAGCTAGGGCATCAATTGACAAAATTCAGGCAGCCATTTCCATCAAAGCCAGGGCCTATAGAAAATATTGCAGTGCTCTTATGCAATTAGGCATAGATTCTGCATTTGGCAAAAAATATTGTGTTCTGCAGAAAGTGGATCTTATAGCAAGCATAGCTATATGTGATCCAAATATGCTTAGATCATCAAGAATAAAGGTTTCTTGAAATAGCAAGCTAATCTGGATATGGAAAATGACCCTGAAACTCTCTGTCAATGTAGGTTGCTTTCCACTCAGACATCCATTGTATCATTCTCAATCTGCCTGCCAATTCTGTTCATTCACCATATCCATTCATTTGTTGTCAATGCATTGGCCCACTTTCCTCTTCAATTTGCTAGTATCAAATTCATGACCAATCTCACCAGTTCATTGGGTGCATTACCTCCATGCAAGAGCACAACAAAACAGATGGACAGAAGAATGTCAGCTTGTTGCCAGTGAAATGGAATGGACTGTTTGCTATTTCCTTAAGCAGGCAGAAATCTGGTCCAAGAGGGGCATGTCAGCTAAGAAAAAAGGCCTCCAAGCCTATGCTGAAAAAAAGGTGGCCATGTGGCATGAACTGAGATCTTTGGCAACTCATAAGTTCAGAAGGGTATACAATGATTTTACACCTCATCAAAGGGCAACAACACCTTTATAATGGAGAGTGCAATGGAATAAACAAATGGCTGATATGCCATATATACCAGATTTGCCATGCACATCATATCTGCCATGCTATTTTTGCTATGCACATTATTTCTGCCATGCCACCAGAACCACCATTTCCATAGCAGATTGCAACCTTACTACTTTGGAATAATGTCACATGTAGTCTACATTGTTGATTCTGCTGCTGTAGAAGACCTACTTTCCCCCATCTACTTGCTCATAACTGTGCCAAATCCTTATAGCTTTACACTCTTACATGGCCTCTACTGCTGCTCTGCAAACTTAAGCCTCAGTTGACCAACAGTCACTGGGTCTCCAAAAACTGATATTTTATGTTGAATCATAGGTGTGCACAACACTTGCCATTTATGGCAACCTTGAGGAACACAAAGATTGTAGGTGTATGTTACAACACCTGGATAAAGAATTGGTAAGATGTCTTGAATTGCAATGGAGTTTATTTGATATCTGGGCCAGAACTATATTCTCCTATATCTGGGTAAAGCAGCATTAAACAAAATTAAATACAATGTTCTGCACCTCATCATGTGTCTAAGCCATTGGTACTCTCTGGCAGACAGAGACGACATTCCTCAGGAAGTCTGGGAGTCCTTTCAGGCATGGACAGTTTCCACTCATCCAAGTCAAATTGTACATTGATATGGCTGTGATTGGTGGAACTATATAAGTATTGAGACCAAGTGCCTAAATGATAAGACTGCCAAGGGTTGTCTCCTCATCCATCAAAATGCAACTTGCAATGAAGGATTATCAAGCCAAAGCAGTGTCTACTGGAAAGCCCTCTTGGATCTAGACAAGTTCTGATCAGCAGCTGGACCAAAATTCCCATTGACAGCTAATGACCTAATCCACCAATTTTCAAGTCCATCTGCCAGACCTGGCTCTGCTCACCTCTCTCATGCCAATTCTATTGTGCTGTTACACTTAGGAGAACTCACTGGTATTGACTCAATCACCAATTCCCTTAGTAGCAATGATGCAATATCATCTTACTGTGCCTCTCCAACCTCTGTGCCTGACACTAAATCACTCACATGGCTTTCATCAATGCTTGACAAGGTCATTGATCCTTCCAATCCATGCCACCAACTCCACCACATCTTCCTTAAAAGTAGGAAGAATCTTGGGCTCATCTATCACTCTACAAAGAAATTATCTGCTATTCAAGCACAAGCACAGTCTCAATCACTTTCCCATCCCATTTTTCTTGTTCAGCAGAGCTTCTTCTCACTGGCACAAAGTGATGAGGAACAGATGGATGTTGAGAATCCATAATTTGATGATCCAGACCTTAGGGGCATGACTTTTGAACCATACCAGTTTAACAACATAGGCATTCCACCTCTATTTGATGCTGAGGAAAGTGGATCAGATGAAGAACACCTCTCACCACTCTTCATTTCATCAAACAATGGGTCAGACAGCAGAGGGGAGCTGGATGATGGCAGGCTTCCTGCTCTGTTCATGGCAATGGATGATGGGTCTGACAATGGTGACAGGACTGACAGCAGAGGTGAACTAGATGATAGCAGCATCCCTCCCCTCTTCATTATAGTGGATGATGGGTCTGACAAGGAGGTGATATCTGACAATGGCAGTTTACTAATGGATGATAGTCTTCCTCCCCTTTATATTGCATTGGATGCCAGACCTAACAACAGAACTTCAATTGCTGAATCTGACAAAAATGTACTAGCAAATATAACATACATCTGTATAGCAGACCAATCTGCCAGAGAGGTTGCCCCCCTCATCATTCCACCAGGAATATCACCAGATTCTGTGATTCATAGTAGTTCTGCACCATCTCTATTTATTCTAGATTACAATTCACATCCATTGGATAAAAACTCTGCAACAGACACCAAACATAGACTGACCCACTTCACTCCACTAGATGACAAAATTTCATCTGGTACTCTCCCTATTTCTTGAGGGAATAATGTGGAGGAGTAGCAAAGATATGATGAAATAGTAACACCATGTGAGAACAAGAAATAGTTCAACATGCTGTACCAGAAATGCAAGTCAATTGCATCATTTACCTGGCAGACCTGATCATTTCTGCCAGAACAAGCTTTCCAGCAAGCAAGAGATCATGGCAGATGTAGGCTCATTGGTCCTTTCACTCCAGCCAAGTTTGCTGACATTTCTGATGTTCTCTCAGAAACTTCAACTTCATCAAGCACAACATCAAGCATTGTGGGAAGCCTTCCAGAGAATCCATTTACAGCACTTGACTACACTGCTTTCTTCTTGGATTTGGAATTAGAACTGACAGAGGGTGGAGAGTGGAGCTTATTGATGTAGATAGAGTGACTGTAAATATATGTTAGAGAAAAGATGCCAAACAGAAGCTGTAGTCAGAGCACTGCTGATAGGAGAAATGAGAGTACACTATGGTGCCAGGGAAAATTGGTGCACTGGATTCCCAGCTGCTGCTGGGAGGCTGCTTGCAGCAGAAATAGATATACACTGGATGCAAACCATTAAGTTATGAAGGCACATGGAATGATAGTTATGTTTAGAATAGTGAGATTGAACAAGAAAAAATTATTGCAAATCACTACTATGTCAAGTGAGAGAGTCAAATTCTAGGCCTTACAAATACAATGTCATATAAGGAGCAATCCAGACCACTAATTCATAGTGACTCAGAATGTTCAGCCATCTATAGGCATCTGTAATTGAAACAATGACTAAAAAATGATACCAAATTTATACAAATGTCAAGCAAGGGATTCAAACCCTTAATCTGAGCATATGAGGCCATCACATCATCATACCACTAATGCTGGAATCCATTAAGCCATTAAGGCCTAATATTTCAGTCAAGTTGATGGGTCTGTGGAGCAATGTTGGCTGCAGTGCAGTAAAGGATTTGGCAGGTAGCCAGCCTGAATGCACAAACTATGAGGGTATTTTGCTGCAGAATGAGCTTACACATTAGTTAAAGCATAGGAGAAAAAGTACAATAAATGAAATCTAAGACCAAATCAGTAGTCAATTGCTAGATAAGGGAGTAGAACCCTCATCCTGACAAAGAGGAGTATAACATTATGGCACTTTAAACTACTAAGCCATGATACTGTCCCAATAATTATATTTCCCAAACTCATCTGCAGAGTGTCCAAATCATTGGAATGGTAATTTCCACCAGGCTTGCAATGAATGAATGGTTCTGTAATTGCTTCTTGTCCATACCAAAACTCTTCTGTGATGGCTTCTCATGCCTACCACTTTGACAGATTTCAACAAATATCTATATACAGACAAACTGAGAGCTTTTGAATGGAAATGCTCCTATAATGGAAATAATGCTTTTGTGATGGGATTTAGAGACAGTGTCAACAATGGAGTGGCCTTTGAATGAAAAGAGTTATATGATGGCACATACTGGCTAATGAAACCACCTTTTGCAAAGGATGTCATATAGCAATAGAAAGTGGACAGTGGATGTCTGCTGATACTATTGACAACAATACAATATATGACTCCCACAAAACAAGAGGGCAGTCAAAGATGTCCATTCAGAGTGTTTTTGATGACATATTGAGACATTGCAGATGTAACATTTTTAACTTCTGCTACAATGCAGAGGACTCTGCTGGACACATAGCATACAATACCAAACATGTTTCACTACAATGTCTGACATATGCACTTGTAGTGCCCTACCCTGCTTGCTTTACATTTGCTACTACACATTTTCTCTTGCCCTCTCACCCACACCTAAAATCAAACATTACATCACCAACATTACATTACCATATGTTACATATTCTTTTTTCTTTCTTTCTATTACTGTGTGTGAGGTGCCTGGTGCCTATGTTATATGGTACATCAGACAGGTAAAAACAGCTACAAGAGCTACAGGATACCACACCCCTCTGCATACATGGAGAATGAGTGGGCCAGTGTTTCCAAGCACTGTTTTAGGCTGTACTCCCCTGGTAGGACCTGAGGCACTGAGTGCTGGGGGTAGCAGGCTGGGGGTGTGCACAACAAAAGCCTGCTGGGCAGGCAGGTTGGGGACAAGCAGAGAGGCTACATATCCAACCAGAGCAAGATTTAAGCTGTAGGAAGGGAAGTTAGTGTCAGGTTCCACTGATGATGGGGGCTCAGCTAAACTGGTGAATCCTTACTAGGTGGACACAATGTCCTGCACTGATAACCTAGCACTCCAGAGGTGGCATGGAGGGGTGAGACTTGTGAGGGAAAGCTATGGGAAGCAGTCCAAGCAAGTCTGGAGTGGTCTGGGGAAGTCTAAGACCAAGTATATTAACATTGGGCTTGGCTGGGCATCAGGGACAAGTTTGTAGGCATATAAATAGACTGTGGGGTAGATGGGGGCTTTGCTAGGGTCAGGGGCAGAGCCAGAGTCTGATAAGGGGATCAAGTAAGACTTGGTGAGTTTGGGGCTGAGTGGAGAGCAAGGTCTGGAGTTGTCATAAGAATGTTTTGGGGGTTGTAGCACATGCATGGAGTTTGTATGGTCATTGGAGATGGAAAAAACTTAGGAAAATAAAGGAAAAGGAGACAATCAAAATAAGACAGAGACAAGGCAAGATAAGATGGAGATGAGGCAAGATGAGATGGAGATGAGGCAAGATGAGACAGAGAAAAAGATAGATTCAAGACTAAAAATAGAAATAGAGACGGAACAAAATACAAGATACAGGAAACCAGTAAATGCAAGTAATATCAAGACTAGAGTATGAGGAGCTACTCTGTGACTCATATACTGACTACTGAACAGCTCTGGAGAACAGCAGGCATGGCGGTGGGGCTTGATGGAGCTGTGCAGAGTTGATGGGTGTCAGGTACAATCAAGGGATGGGCTGCAGTGATATTCTGATGGGATCATTTGGGGATGTGGGCTGCTCTGGAGTTGTTATAATACTCCAGAGCAGGTTGGGCAAACCAGGATAGTGAGTCAGGATCAGGAACAGTGAGGGAGGGTTTTGGGGGCTCAGAAGAAGTGTTGATGGCTGCAGAGAAGGCATCAGAGTTGGTCAGGGGGCTGTCAGGGTTTGCTGGAAAAGTGTCAGAGTTATTCAGAGTGGGCCTGGAGGCTAAGAGAGGGTTGGGCGAGTTTGGCAGGGCATTGGAAAGGACTGGGAAAAATGTCAGGGGTCTAGGGAGTGGGTCATGACAGTTAGTTGGCCTGGTGCCATTATTAGATGAGAAATAATAAAGAAATAATAAAGATTAAGATTCTATTTTATAAGTTTGAGAGTGGGCCATTCAGGGCAACTTGGTGTCATATCAACAGGGCATGGTGAGCAGTGGTTGTATCACATGTAGGTGAGCTAGCAGATGGGGGGTGGAGTCAATAGTGATTTTAAAGTGTTTGCTGGCATCTATATCTCTGAATAGATGTTTTCAGGCATCACAGGTAGACAGGATGTGTGATATGGACTCAGCTTTGTGATTTAGTGGGTAGGTGAAATGCACAAAGCATTCATATTGATACTGGGAGCATTCAAACAGGTAGTGGAGTACTGTTTTGACAACAAGGCTCTGGCAATGAGAGCATGTTGGGGACTCAGCTTTGCAGATGCAGAATAGGTGCTGGTGGAGTGGGAAGTGACTGGTGCATAATTGCATCAGGAACACTGATCTCTGATGGTTGATGAAGGCCACTAAGTGCATGTAGGCCTTGGAGGGAAGTGATTTGTTGACCTTATGAATGAGCTGGTAGCATGAAGATTTCTTCCAGTGGGTCTTCCAGGTAGATTCAATCTTCTGAAAAGCTGTTTGTCAGAGGGCTGAGATGCTGTGGGAGAGGGAGATGGAGCACAAGTACTGGGGGAGGGCTCAATGATACTTGTGCTTCTTCCTTGGCAAGTGAATTTGCATGTTTGTTAGGACCAAAGTTGACATGGCCAAATGACCAGTGGATCTGGAGCATGACAGTGCCCTGGAAGCAGGCTTTCCACCTTTTGCCTGCATGGCATGCAGCATGTCTCTGAGATGCATGGAGTATTCAGTCCTGCTTCTGGTGTAGGTCTTTAGCTGCAGAGTGTATCTCATCAAGGAGGTAATGGCCAGGGCAGAGGTGCTGGTTTTTCAAGGCTTGGATTGCTGCTTATAATGACTGGGACTGAAAGTCAAGTGTTGATGTTGCTGAAGAGGTGGATACCCAGAATGAACCCTACTACCTCTGCTTTGTAGACTGTGCTCAGCATCTGAGCCAAGATGGTACTTCAGGGAAGTTACTTCCTTGCTGTCTATAAATAGGGCAGTGGAAGTGCCTATACCATCTTTGAAGTCTGAACCATTGCAGTCTGAACCATTGCAGTAGATGGAGGTTTTTGCTTGTTTATGAGTTTGCATGATAGTAGAGAGGGCAAGTTCTTTGGACTCCAGGATATGGGTGAAGAATGTAGGGGCATAGCTGGGGCCCTGATAGAAGGCATGTACCATTTTGATGGTGGTGGGATCTAGACCTATAAAGTGAAAGAGATTATGCAGTGGCAAATGGTGTTGTTGCACAAAGCATCTTGCTGCTTGCTAGACAGAGCCATGGAGGGGGTGGGATGGGAGGAGGGAAGGAAGACTTACAACAGCTTGGGACACAACTTTGCAGAATAAAATATCTATAGGGCAGAAGTTACAGTGGATGTCCAGAACATCACCTGCTGTAGTGCTCAGTGTCCCCATCACTAGCTTAGCTGCTCACCATTGGGCTGGGCAAAGCTTTTTCATGGCTGCGACTAAACCTGTCTTCCACTTCCCAGCCATGGCTTTGCTCACTCCAGCAAACCATATGTCAGCTGCATAGGTAAGGCAGGTACTGCAACTGTGTTGTAGAGCTGTTGGACATGGTAGGGGGGCATTTCCTCAGAAACCTTGGAGAGCCTTGAGATCTGATGTGACCACCAAACTGTGCTTGCAGAGACTTCCTGGGTGTGGGTGGACCATCACAGCTTGGAGTCAAATACAATGCCAAGGTATTTGTAAGTGAGATTAGTTTTGACTGTCTGAGGTGTGATTGAGCTGTTCAGGTTGATCCAGGTGAGTGAGAGGTCTGGAGGAATTGCATTGTGGTACAAGCATGGGAAGTTCATAAGTGCTAGCTTAGTGAGTTCAAATGGTGAGTTGTGCATAATTGACTATATGAAGCTGCCTTGAGTGCACTCCATAATATCCTTTATTATGGCATGGGTCTCTGTTAGAGACTTGGCCACTATTAGGAGCATGGTGTCATCAACAAATCCAATAGAGGACTTGTTTCTGCTGTGTGGAAAAGCAATTATGATCAGGGGGGCATTGTAAAAGGCATATAAAAGCATGAACAGCAGGCACACCTGAGTAGTGCAATTCAGGACACTGAACCAGTCCAAACAAAAGTTGTCAAACTTAAGGCATATTTGGTGGTTTGAAAGCATATGCTCTGTCAGACAATTGAAGCATGAAGGAACTCCTCATTCCCTCATATTGTGAATCAGTCATTCATGGCACAGTGTTGGGGAACATGCCTTGGACATTAAGGAAAAGGGCCATCACAACTCTTCCAGTAAGCTATGCATCCTTGATCTTGTACATAACAAGGTGCATTGCATCTGAGGTGTTGTGGCCAGGGTGTCTGCCAAACTGGCCTGGGAGCAGCATATCATGCTTTTCTGCAATGAAGGAGGGCCTTAAACAGTGGCAGACCTGGAATAGTAGCACTGATGCATTCTAGAAGGCAGAAATGTTGGGGAGAGGATATAGATATGCAGAGGGGGGGATAGCAGAGGAAGGGGGAGGGGGAGGAAAGAAGGACTCAGCTAGTGCAGTGGCCTTATCCTTGTTTGTGGATGCAACTTTGGAGGCACTGTTCACCTCAGTCTCAAGGTCTGGGACCTTGTTGCAGGCAAAGTCAGTAGGCTCATGCACTGCATATATGTTTGCAATGTAGATCTGTCAAGCATCTATGCTCTCCAGCCATTGGGTCCAGTGTGACCTCCTCTGGTGACAAGTCATGAAATGAGAGGCATCTGGCAGGATTGGAGGGGGCTGGGTCTTTGGGGGCATCCTTAGCAGTTGAGGCCCAAGTACTCAGAGTGGTGGAAGTGGGGGAGGGGAGGAGCTTGCAAGATTGAGTGCCAGAGCACCCAGCAAGGCAGAAATCCCCCAGAGTTTCTGACATTGCTTTGAGCATCAGGGTGGTCTCAGCCTGCTTGTCATCATTGGCAGCAAGGAAATTGGCTGTGAAGCTGATTTTCCCCACAAGTCCCTCAAGACAACCGACAGTTTAATTTGAGCTGCAACTGCCTCAGCTAAAGTGTCAGAAACATGATCTGTAATACTGGCATCTAGGAGAGATGCTACCACTAGTGCTGCATTCTTTAGCTCTAATTGCTTAGGCATGAGTGCAGCAGTTTCTAGGATGTTGACAAGCTTGGTGCAGTCATACAAGAGGGGGCCTGGATGGCAACCTCATTGATGGAGTCATTGTTGTACTGGGGGAAGAGAAAGGAGGTAGGTAGAAAGGTAGTGCAGGGGTGTGCTAGAGGATGTTGAGAGTCTCAGAGCACAGGAGAAGTTTCATATGCTATCTAGATCTTATGAACAGCCAGGACCCCAAAAGGGATGATGGTGGTTCAACAATAAGGAGTGTCCTGGTCTCTTATACATCACAGGTAACCATAGTCTTGTAGGGTATGTCCTCCAATCATGTAATGATTCTTCAAAGTGGGGCCCCTGGACACACAAAAACTGGGTGCAATGAATCCAATAAAAGGACTCTGCAATTTACTTCACAACCTTTTAATCATTTGTATCCATTGATTGGTCATCTTGATATGATACTACTGGATCAGATAAATGTTACTAAGATCTGTTTCCAGAAATTTTTATAACTTTGACAGCTCCCTGAATTACAGGATTCTTAATCCACCTTTATCTGTCCTAGCCCTCTTCCTGTACAGCTCTAATGCAAAACTATTTCCTCCTTATTATGTGGTATATGTACACCTTTATATTTCTTGACCAAATCACTTCCTTTCTCCAAATCTATGTGGACTACTCAATCATTCTCTCACATTCCAATTCCTGTAATACCAAGGCCCAGAATGGACCTCAATCCAGCCTTCTCCTTTCTCTCTATGTTAGGCTCTCCACTATGTTCTCTCTATGTCATGATATGCCAGATAATGCTGGGCTGGAAAGGTAATGACAGGATTGCTAATCTGAGTAATATGAGAAAGACAGGAAATTGCAATATTATTGTCAGACATATCTGCTGAAAGTTGAAAAAAATACCTTGTCTAGCACTCTGTATGGTAGGCAAAGAGGTGTGGCATCCCAAAATTGACCCTGTCCATTTTCTGATTCTGATATGATGCTGCTTGTGTGACAGCTCAAGAAACTGTCTTATATATTCTTGCTAGAAACTGCTGAGAGGCTTTTTGGCCTATCTTCCATGTTACTGCTGGTATCAGTAAAACAATCATGAAGCCACCTCAAAATATAGATAATGCTACTCAAATTCAGGCTGTCTACAACCATGTCCTTACACAATGTTTGAAGTACTGAGGTCTACTTGAAGTTACATACCTCCTCTTTGAGTTTTGACTGTGTTTCCAAACCTAGCTTGTTCCAGTTTTTCACCAGTTGACTGGGGAAAATGCCAGTCCATCATATACAATGACTGACTTAGAAATACCAGTGGGCTTACAAAAAAGATCAAATTGTTTTTCTTTTTACATAAGGAGCCTTTGCAGGTGTGGGAATGCCTTCACAATCATTTCATCTGCATGTCCACTGGTCATATTGAAGTCAGGTCATTGGAAATGTGTCCATTGATTGGTTGGGCACTCTTCTACATCTGGCAAACATTCTGTGATGTGGGTAGCACTTGCCCAATCTTGACAAAAAAATGACTAACATTTCTTCATTAATGCCCAGAGATCATTGGTCAAACCAAATTCCAGGCACTTTACATCAGTTGGTTGGCTAGGACCTTTGCCTCTTACAAACTTTTGATAGACAAGCATGGGACCAGAGTTGCCAAAGGATTGCTCTCCAGTCAAAATCTATTTTTGCATAGTTGTTAGAATCTCAACTTGCATTATAAATTGCTGTACCTCAAAACAGACCATCCCAAAAGCATACACATCACTTGCCTACATTTTTTCATCATACTCAGCATCCAAATCAATGAGCTCTGGAGCTTTGAAGCTTGCTCTAGAAGGATCAGAATTGGATGAGAGGGCATGATCCATAAGGGCAGTGTTGTTGATGATATGGCTGCCTCAATCAGCCAGTAAAAAGGGAGAAAACAAAAGATCTAGAAATCCTTGAACTGAAACCTGTAAGCTAAAAAGGATGCTAAAAACTGTAGGTGAGGAGCTTACCCAGATCCCAAATACATCCCCTGCAACCTGTAGCCAGCTCAGTGAAAACCCTGCACAACAATGTTGGATAGAAAGCCAGGTCATGCATCAAGGCATGATGTGGTATGCTGATAGCTGCCCAGGCTGCACACCACTCAGAGTGATCACAGATCAATGATCTGTGATCATCTATCAAACCTTCTGCAGATAAGATCATTTTGTTGTTTGCAAAAAGAGAAAAAGAAAACCTTTCCATGCACCATATCAAGCAAGCTGCCACCACACAAAGGTCAACCAAAGGCATCATGAGGAGCCCCTAGCTGCCAACAGCAGAGAAGAAGCAAACCAGGGAGAGGCTTAGCCAAGGCTGGCTAAACTCTATACCCTCAACCAGTCAAGACTGCACCAAGCATGCACCAGCACTCCAGGAAGCCATTGGTGTCCTGCATATGCATTGATAAGGCATATAATCATGCCATTGCCAAGGAGGTCCATGCATGCTGAGGAGGGTATAAATGGAGGAAGATTTGTGGGACTCTTGGGCAAGAAAGTACTTGCCATGGCTCAGAAGTCCCCAGGGAGTGGATTTCCCAGGCTCATGAGCTCTACTTCAGGATCATTAGTTAATATACTATTTGTGCCCCTTTGCTTGTTTTGAGAACCATCTCAAGCTAGTAAAGAAAATCAATGAATCTATTATCTTGTCTACTTGTACAGTAAGAACTAGTGATAAAGAACCCCAAACTCTTGCAAAATCTAAGTCTGACACATTTGGCCAAGTTTTGTAAACTTTGCACCACTGTTAAAACTTTGATTTTGCATCATCGGAAATATACAAGAGCCTGAAATCCATAAGACAGGCTCGTTCAAAGTTCGTAACAAGTATGTTTGTATTCTTTAAGTCACCATGGATGACTCCGTTCATGTGAAGATACTCCATTCCTCCAGTAACATTGCAGATCTGGGTAAGATATGATGTCATCGTAGAGTAAAAGACAAAGCGAAGCAGTAATCCTGTACCAGAGGTATTTGATCAATGTGTGGCTTTTCAGATAGAAAGTCCCTGACGTTTCCGCTCAATATTCAGGGCGATATGAGGCACAAGCTGTTCCAGAAATTGCCAAGATGATGGATACCATAAAATGGGAGGACATTAGGATAGAAGAGCTGACCCCAAATTACAACTTCACGATAGAAAGTCTGTGTGTATTTGATAAATATCAAATATAAATTCAAGATGAGTGAATTTCTACATACCTTGGAAAGTAGAAATTGATCAGAATACTGGTATAATCTGCATATCTTCAAGCATGTAGGCTGTCCATTGTGATAGGCTTGATAGACATCACCAAAATTCCCAGCCGACTGTGGATACTCTTACTTTTCGATGATCCCTTCAACAGTGAAATGACGGGGATGTAATTCTGATTTTCTACTCAATCGAACAAGAGCCACTGTAATGACCATGTGAAATTGACGTTCAAGGGGAGCATGATCTAATAGCTAGACAATGAATTTTACGGGATGCTCAAACAAATCGGGCTTGCATCGCACACCTTCTGAAGGAGATCAAGCACATCTTGAGCTACATCACCGCGATAGCTCAAAAACTTAGTATACTTTTCTTGTGTCAAAAGGATACCAGCAAGCAACGCGCAGATATCTATGATTTTGTTACCGATGCCTAAACCCAAGTTTCGTGCGTGAGGGACATCTATAAATGAGAGATTGGTGCCAGAAAATGACAGGACAATCTTGTCCTAATCCTCATCTTTGGAATAGGGTCTTGTTTGTGCATGAAGAAAATTAGTAGGAAGGGTTTGTGCTTTGAATAAGTTTGTACAACATCCATTACTGGACGATGGATCAGCACCTCTTGGTCCAGTTGTCTCAGTTCTATTTGACATGAGGAAGTTATTACCAAGTGGTACACGTGTCAAGATATTTGCTATTGGCAACATTCTCCTCGGCCCATATTAGAAGCTGTTCACCCCAGCAAATGCTTTGCAGGCAAGTGACTTTCGGAGATTGCCAGAAATATATCCAAATGTTCAATTTATGGTATTTCCCGCTGTAGACCGAACTTGCCATCACTCAGGGCCTTCATCCAAAATCTCGTCTTTGAATGACTGCGAAGAATATGTGCTGCCTCTCCAAAAGCTTCATTTTCTTCGAGATCTGTTTCCTATACTCATCCAACGTGCAAGCTTCGAGAGTAATGATGTCCTCGGCCTCAGAAAGAATTTCAATCGGATGTAACAAGGGGTCCAAGTCTACAACAGGAAGATCGGACAAGAGATCCATGGAATTCTTACCCTGGTCAGATCCTGCATTTTCTTTATTTACGTGCCGTCTCTTTTTGTCAGACAACGACTGCTGTTTTAAACAAGTAAAATTTGACGTGTCAATCGGCAATGTAAGTCGACATTTGGCGCACATATGATGGGTAGCTTTTGGAGGGTCCATTTAGGCAGCAGAGAAGAATTATACGCGTTATGACGTGTTGTGAGAACTAAAAACACTAAATAAATATTTATTAACATCCTAACACCACATCTTGTTTACTGATCAGCTTCCGCTGGAACAAGTCATTCTGCATCATACGACCAAGTGTGCGCATTGGTCACTTCTCCTAGTCTCATTTGATAATAAACATCATTGAGTTGAAGCCTACTTCAGGTGACTAGCGTTTGCCATTTACTACTGGATTACGTTCCCATAAATTGTATATCCTAGTTGTGGCTTCTTCTCTTTGATATCACTAAACAACTTCAAGCTTGACAAATACTCGGATCTCGGAGACAAGAGAACATAACTAAGAAACACATCCAGCATAAAAGTTGTTTCGGAATGATGCAAGCCATAGGTCGAACAACATATGGAAGTCTGACAGATAACTAAGGGATGATCAATGAGTGCTGGGCACTTGACTATTCAGAGTGCATGTAGATGTTTGTAGGCTTTTTTGATCGTAGTATCATTGACCTGTTCAAAGGCAGGCTGTATCCTTCTGTTTAGAATACGGTCCCTTCTGGAGCTCAACGGCAATCCTTGCTTGATCTCTTTCACCTTTGGACGACTCTCTGGCTTCAGAGATGAACACCTCTTCATGAGTGCCCACATATTGTCAGTCAACCCGCATGTCACATTGATATCCGGGTGCTCAGGGAGTTGGAATAAATGGGCGATATTTGGAATAGACTCGATTGACTGTGGGAAGAGAAACATCTATCTGGAGTGGTTAGCGTCTTTCTAGAATGTAGATCCCTTGTACTACTTCATAGCAAAGCATCCCAAAGGCGAATACATCACTTGCTTCATCTCTCCTCCTTGTGGGATCCTGAATTTGTTCTGGTGCTAAAAAGGAACGCGTTCCACCAGTAGCTTGATCGGATGAGAATGCTGGACCTCCAAAGCGACTGACAATCATATCCGTAACATAAGAAAAACCAAAATCTGTGAGAAGTGCTTGCTTGGGCTCTGCGACGAGAACGTTCCCACACTTTAAGTCTCCATGAACGACGCCATTTTGGTGAAGGTATTCCATCCCAGAGGCAACACCATGAATCTGATAAAAACAAATTCAAAGTTTGAATTGCGAAAATAACATAGCAGGCAACTTACCAGATGGGGTCGATTGGCTGTGGGCTTGTCCTCCAAAAAGTCATGGATGGTCCCATTTGGCATCAGAGGCAAGACGAGGCACAATGTGTTGCCAGAAAAAATAGATTCCGTAGAACAGAAGAACATTTACATGCGACAACTGGCTCCATACAACAGCTTCACAAGAAAATGCCTGACAGAAGGGATGGTAGGGGGAAAAAATGGTAAGTGAATACAGCATACCTTGTAAGTGTTTTTTCTCCTCTCGTTGAAAGCTTCTGGACTGTCCTGTTCTTGATATACCTTGACAGATTTCAGACATACGAGGCTTCCATTGTACCGAGCTTGAAAGACATCCCCAAAATTGCCACGCCACAGAGCATCGTCTCCCTTGTTGGTCACTGCTTCCAGTTTGAAAGATCGAGGACACAGCTCAGATTTATGACAAAGTCTGATAAGAGCTACATAGAGAATTGCCCAAAATTGGGGCATCAGTGGAGCATGGTCCAATAGCTGCGCAACCGGAGTAATGTCACCACTGAAACAAGGAGAGAACGACTTTTCAGACTGAGTTTGTGATAACGTTGGTGGTCTATAAGAAATAAACGGAACTCAGTGTCAACACGCTTAGTGTGGACAAACTTGATATATTCATTACCTATAAGAAATAAATGGAACTAGGTAACAATAAGTAAGGTATAAGTTGATACAAGTAATCAAACATACCTCAGTGTCAACACACGTACAGTCAAACCTCTCATAACCAATGGCCCCTCCGTGGAAGCTAAAAAGTATTGGTTATTAGGGAGTATCGGGTATAAGAGGGGTCGTGGTAGAGTCTCTTCTAATGCTTCCTTTTAGTATAAGTAGACATTATATACATATTTTTAATGAAATATTTGTTAAGAGTAAGTCTATTAACAGTAGTGGCACAGCAGGAACTAACTACATACCTGGCACAGGGAAATCCAAAGAGAATAAGTCTGAGGATTCCAATGCCTAGGACTGCAAATTTACCAGAAATGAATCATGGGAAATATGACTGCAGAGCCTGACGTCATCATCAAAGCCATTATCAAAGTCATGTGACCTGAAACCGGAAATCCATTGTTTGTATCTTTTTTTTCTTGATTTGTCATTAAAATTACAATGGTATGTCAATAATACAGTGATTCTTCCATCATATACTTGGGAAAAACCAATTGATTATGATGAAAATCTATACTTTTTAGGGAAATTATCTGTCATGACCTTTCCTGGGACCCATTAAATATCAGGTATTGGAGGGTTATCAAATTACCCTGCAAACCAAGTCAGTGGATGCCAAAAACCCATTGGATTGAAGGGGTTATTGGTTACAAGGGCCATTGGTTATAAGAGGTTTGACTGTAGTGTGGACGAACTGAGGTATGATATCTCTGGCTAGGAAAAGATTTAGAGGGGAAGTAAGCAAGTACACGTGACTCTGTAAGTGGGATGCATCTAATGTGCCTGTCTTCTGACACTCCCACTCATATCAAGTTGTAGTCCCATCACCTTTGCAAATTTCTAGTGTTTTTCACACCTGAGGGGCTTTGTGAAAATATCTGCCACCATGTCATCTGTGGGTATGTATCAGACTATTGCTTGTTGCTTTGCCACAAGGTTGTCTTGCAAGTAATGATACTTCCATTGTATGTGTTTTGTGCATGATTGGTATTGCAGTTCTTTCATCAAGATTATTGCTGCTTGGTTGTCACACAGCAGCTCAGATGGTCCTTCTTGTGTGTGGCTAATGTCTTCAAAGAAGTTTTGGAGCCATGTGAGGTGTTGTCTAGCATAGCATAGGCCAATGTACTCTCATTCAGTTGAGGAGAGCAAAACCATGGTTTGCTGTTTACTGGCCCATCTGATTGTGCTGCACATTGTAATGAACACATACTAAAGTTGATCTGGATGTGTTGCTGTCTCCAGACCAATTGGCATCGGAATATCCATGGAATGACATGTCCATTCCTATATTGTTTCCATCAAATTTTAACTCCATGTAGCTGGTCATGTTTAGGTATTGAAGAACTTGCTTTGCAGCTGCCCAGTGATGGCATTTTGGTCCAGAATTGAAATGTCCAAGGACACCAACTGTGTACACAATGTCAGGGCAAGTGCCCATCATCACATACATAAGTGACCCTACCACACTTGAGTAGGAAATGTGTTTGTCACCTATCTTCATCTTGGAGATGGTGTTGTTGTTGTCAGGATCATCAGTGGATAACTTTGCACTTGAAGCCATGGGTGTCCATGTGGGCTTGGAGTCTGTCATGCCACACCATTCCACAATGGTCTTGAAATACTGTTCTTGGGATATGAAGATGGAATGCTTTGGTCAATCCTGTCTGATCTTGATGCCAAGTATGTAGGTTGCCAGCCTCAGGTCATGCATTTTGAAGGTATTGGAGAGCTTCTCTTTGATTGAAGTCATGAAGCTTTGTGAGGTTGATGCCAGTATGAAGTCATCAATGTATATCACCAGCAAGCACAGCTGCCTTCCTTCCTTGAACAGATAAAGGCAAGTTTCAGCATTGAGGTGCACAAAGCCTAAGAAATGAAGCTTCTTGTTGAGTGTATGACTCCAGGTTCAACCAGCTTGTTTAAGGCTGTAGAGTGACCTCTTCAACCTCCAGCAGTATCCATTTGGTATTGCAACTCCCTCAGATGGGAGCATGTAAAGCTCTCCTCCAGTTCACCATTGAGGTATGCAGTTGCAACATACATCTGGTCAAGTTCCAGGTCATACTTGGCTGCTAGCACTAGAATTATCTGGATTGACTCAAGGTTTGTGACAGGTGCCCAGACCTCCTTGTAGTCAATCCCCTCATGTTGAGTAAAACATTGTGCAACTATCTGAACTTTGTAGCACTTGACATTGCTGCTGAAATTGTACTTGATTTGGAACACTAACTTGAAGGTAATAGGTTTTACCCCTTTGGGGGTGGGCACAATCTTGAAGACGTCATTGTCAAGAAGGTTTTGCAACTCCTCTTGGAGTGCTGATTTCTACTTCTCCTGATTTGGACCATTGAAGGCTTCTTTAGCATTACAAGGAGTGCTCTCATTTGGTGAGGCACTTTGCAAAATGCCAGCAAAGTAAGTATCTTCCTCAGATTCAGGTTTGGGTTCACTGATGTCAATAAGTTGAGGGTCATTGGTGTGCTCTTGAATGTCTAGTAGTGTGTGGTGCATGATGTTGTTATGATTTTCCTCAGGATCACCTTCAACTTGGGCTTGCTTGTCTGCCCATGCACTCTAGTGTCAGGTTCCGCTGACCCCGGGGGCTCAGCTGCACTGGGCAAGTCCTTACTAGGCAGGTGTGATCCCCTTGCACTGGCAACCAGACACTCGAAAGCGTTCTGGACACTGATTGCTTGTGTGGATAGTCAGTGGGATGTGATCAGGACAGGTTCAGGGAGGTCCGGAGAAGTTGGATTGCAAGGAAATGGGACGGGCTTGGCGGGGTTCAGGCAGAAGACTGTATGGGAGATTCATGGACGCAAAGGGGTAGGAGGCTACATGATCAATGGGAGCGGAGCCGGGGTTTGATGGAAGATCAATTGGGGTTGATGGAGTCCGGAACTGAGTGAAGAGCGAGGTTTGGATCTGGTGAAAGAGTGTCGGGGTTCGTAATCATAATTGTGGGGTTTGTGAGGTTGTTAAGGTTGAGGAAGACTTGGGCACAACAGTTGGATGGAGTCACCGAGACAGCGTTGGACGAAATGAAATGGAGTCAGTATGGAACAAGAGTAGATTTAAGTGGAGATACGAAATGATGACGAGAATGATAATGAAATGGAGACAAGACAAGACTGGGAGACTGAGATAAGACCGGGAGACTGAGATAAGACCAGGAGACTGAGATAGGACCAGGAGACTGAGAGTAAGGAAAACAAAACATGAAACACAAAACACAAGAAGGAACCAATCAGACCATAGGTAACATTAAGCAATATCAAGACTAGAGTACGAAGAGCTACTCGACATCTTATATACTGACTACCAGAGAACTTCGGAGTATGTTGGCTGCGGCGGCGGGGCTTGGCGGAGCTCAATGGAGTGGGCGGCTGTTGGTTGCAATCAAGGGTCAGGCCACGCTGATATGTTGATGGGATCATTTGGGAACACGGGTCACCCCAAGGTTGTCGTGATACTGCGGAATGGATCAGAGGAGCCAGGGTGTTGAGTTGATAATGGGTGGCAAAGATTGGGAACAGCGGGGGTGGTTCTCAGGGTTCGGGAGATCCAGGGTAAGTGTCAGTGGCTGCAGGGAAGGCGTCGAAGTTGGCCAGGGGGCCATCGGAGTTAGCCAGGGAGGCGTCAGAGTTAGCCGAGGTTGTGTTGGGGCTAATCAAAATAGGCACGGGGCATAGGTGGAAGTTCGGCAGAGTGTCGGGGGTTTTGGGGAATTGGGAGGTTGCTGGACAATGTGTGGGGGTCCAGGGGATGGGTCGTGACATCACCCCCCCTTCAGCGTTGAGACCCTTCGAGATGTGGGGAGCAGGACGGGGATTGGCAGGGCGTGGGAGTTGAAGCCAAGCAATATTGATCAGTCCGCAGCAAGTGATAGTGGCATGGGAGATGAAGTTGAAGCGCGGCTGCCGCTTTGTCAGGGTTCTCTTCAATCAATTAAAAGCCTTGGACGTACCCCAGAATTTCCCAAATTTTGTCATGTCTTTCCCCAGCATTCCAGTAGTCTTCCCCACTGATTTGGACGAGGTGGTGGTGTATGACAGTGGGGGGGAGGAGTTTGAGCGTTGGCACCGCGCTAGTGTCAGGGACCGGAGTCGTAAGTGGTGTCAACTTGTCTTCTTGGGATGACTGACGGGGTTTTTGTAGAGTTGTCCATGGTGGTGGTGGTGGTGGATTTTCCAGGGGTCCCAAAGCAGACCAAGTTTTGTCCTGCATTGCTGAAGGAGGGGAGCATGGGGCGGTCTGTGGGGAAGGCGGGGCTTTTGCAGGGTGGTCAGGGAAAGGGGGCGCCCTTGGCAGTGATTCATGGGAAGCATCGAGCCTCCCCATCCTCGGGGGCGGGACCCAGCAAGAGGCCGCATGGGCACGAGCCGTCAGTGGGGCCTCCGGAGTCTCTCCTCTTTTCTTCTACCCCAGGCATTCCCTTGAAATGCTTGTGGAGTCCCCCCACACCTATTCCTTTGATCACGGAGGTCTTCCTTTGCAAGCAGGTGGAGGCTTTGATGACATCATTGGCAGTATGGGAGGGTGAGCTTCGACGGGCGAGGGAGGACTGTGATGTGGCGCAGACGGAGAAAGAGGCAATGGAGCGGGAAAGGAACACATCAGTGTGCGTGGCAACGGAGCAAGCGTTAGAGGTGCATGTCACGACCCGCTCCCTAGACACTGTTCCCAACCCCTCCCAAGTTCCCGTCCAACTCCCATGAACCCCGCCCACACTTTCGCGCCCACACTGGATAACTCCGGCGCTTCTCCAGCAAACCCCGATGGCAACTCCAACACCCTCTCCGTAGCCGTCAACACTCCCCCTGAAACCTTCCCCTACCGTTCCTGACCACGTCATACATTCCTGACCCCCTACCCTAGTTTACCCGACCTGTTCCGGAGTATCACGATGTCCTCAGAGTGGCCTGCACCCCCAATTGATCCCATCAGAATACCACCGCGGCCCCCCCTTGGATCATACCCAACACCCGTCGACTCCGCACAGCTCTGTCAACTTCCACCGCCATATCCACCACCCTCTGGGGTACCCAGTAGTCGGTATATAAGTTGTAGAATAACTCCTCGAACTTTAGTCTTGATATTACATGTACCAGTTTTCTATGTTTCGTCTCTAGTCTTGTCTCTGTTTCTGTTTTTTAATTTTCGAATCTATCTTTTTCCTCAGTCTCATCTCGTCTCCATCTCGTCTCAACTGTACATATCTCCTTTGTCCTTCTAAGTTCCTCTTGCTCCCTACGTCAGTACAAACTCCGCGCACGCGCCACAACCCGAACATTCTTACAACAACTCCGAACCTTGCTACCCGCTCGGCCCCGGAACCCATCAAGCCCTGGTAGTTCCCTATCCAGCTCCGACCCTGCCCCCATCACCCGAGAAGCCTCTGCCTAACCCCCAACCTATTTGTGTGCCCACTAACTAGCCCTGACACCTGCCCTGGGTCGATGACCAGTACCTTTGGTCTTAGACTCTTCCGGACCATTCAGGACTTACTCAGGCCGCTCCCCCTAAGGACCCCCTTGCAAGCTTTCCCCACCTCCGCTCCAACTCCGGACACCTGGTTATAAGCACAGGACATCGCGTCCACCTAGTAAGGACTCGCCAGTGTACTGAGCCCCATTGTCAGCAGAACCTGACATAATATCAAGACTCCCCCTTACCCCGTTCTCGATGTCTGCATTTAACCCTGTGTACAACCCCATTAGCTACCCAACTGACGCCTACGGTCGGCCCCTCCTGGAAAATCCCTATGCCCCATTCTACCCGGGTCCCTTCGTGGACCAATACGTGCCCCGTCACTGGACCCCTGACCCCAACCAGGCATTCTACGCCCCCTCTATCAGCCAGGAAATACCCCCAGGCTGGCACCGCCCTCCCGCGTTCCACGCCGATAGCAATAACCCCCGTATCAACCCCAGAGGATACTCCGCAGCACCCCCCAACCCCGCCTACCTTCTCCCTGCCCATTACTATGCATATCCAATCCCCGCTGCAGCCCCAGTCCCTCTGGAACCCATGGATAACTATTCCCCCCCCCCGCCCACCATTCGCTGCTCAAACTCCTCCTTCTCCTAGGCAGCAAAGGGTCGAAGCCTATGCCCAACAACGCGACAAAGTCCTCCGCTTCCTCCGCCTGTCCCCCGCGGAATTTGCAAGGCGTACCCGCACCCTCCTCACCAACCTCGGCTACCCCGACACCTCCGCAACTCTGGAGGTCTGGGCGGATCGACTCCTCGACTTCCACAAACGCTACCTGCAAGGAAACCTCCCGGAAAATACGCAAGGCACCCTGGGCATTGACGATAACTTACAGAACGAGCTCCGCGCCTTGGTTGAAGAAATCCATCCTAGCCCAAACCCCCGCCCCTTCAAAGACCCTCTGGATCCCGCCCGCTCCTTCCACGTGCAACGCGTGGAACCTGTTGGAGCACAAAATGAGGCTCCATCTTCCCTTCCCCGCCAGCAGGAAGAACTCAATGCGGCCTCCAGCATCTTGAGGAACCTCAACCCCGCAGGGGGGTTGTTCGACCAACCCGCCGCCCACACCTTGGCTCTCTCCGCCCGGCCCCGGGCCAGCTCCGTGCCCAGCGCCTTCCAAACCTGGGACCAACCCACCGCCCCCGAACTCCATTCCCAATGACCACCCCTACGCGTCGACGACGACAACCGGACCCTCTCCTATATTGACGAGCTGGGCAACCCCGTCGACGAACACACCCCGCACAATGGGCCTCAACGAGACTGACCCCCCCACTTCGATATCCGCGCCCCTCGTATCAATGCCCTCCACCCTGTCCTAATGCCCCAGTTCCCCCGCAACAGCCCATGGGCCCCGGAGCGCCCCGGCCCCCTTTTGCCGCCAACCCCTCTCGTTCCCCACCCGCCCTGATGCCTAATCCCCCCACCGATGCCAACTATTTTGGACCCCTGACTCCCGGAGGACCCCCTCCTCCTTGATGGGCCCCAGGACCCACCCCAGGTAGCGCAGGCCAAAACCCCGGGGGAGGACCACCCAATGGCGGACCCCCTGGAGGATGGGGCCCGGCAATGGACAACTTTCCCCCCCAGTGCAAAAACGGAAATCACTACTACTACTACTATAACACCGGACCCCCACCTCAAACTCAAAATTCACAGGACAATACCCATGACGCACTGGCCCAGGAGGGTAAACTCGACATCCAGAAGCCCAAACCCTTCACCGGCCGCGACCCTCGGAAGTGGTGAATCTTCCTGACTCAGGGTTTAACTATGTTCCAAGCTAAGCCCATCACCTTTCAGCTTGAGAGCTCACAAGTGGCCTTCGCCACATCATACTTACAGGGCATCGCCTTCGACCACTACACTGCACTACTCTGGTTCGACCCAAATAATCCCGTACTCTCCAATTGGCTCGCTTTCACCCAAGAGTTCTCAAGTAAGTTTGGTGTCTTTGACACCATAGCAGAGGTGGAGGAAAATCTCTTCAACCTCCTAATGCACGACAACAAACGCTTCATGACCTTTATTGTACAATTTGAATGAGAAGCCTACGAGACCGGCTAGAATTACAATGCCCTCCAGTTCGCCCTCCATCATGCCCTACCCCAACGGATCAAGGACATCCTTCGCCTCGCGCCCAAGCAAACCACCTATGATGGGTACAAGGCGCTCATTACCCAGGTTGACCAATGTTACTGGGAAGACTGCAGCAAAAACACGGCACCCTGGACCTCTTAGAACACCTCTGGTAACACCAACTGGCAGACCGGAGCAACCAATGGCATTTGATCCTCAATTCCCGCTAACCTCGCCAACCCCACACCCCACTTCCCTCCAGGCCGAGGAGTTCCCAACACCAACCGACCCCTGGGGCAGCGCCCACCTGCCCAGCTCAATGCTGCCAACCTCCATGACACCCCAGTAGCCCTGGATGCCAACCCCGACGACCACAACGACATCCCGGACCCCGCCGACGATCAAGAAGCCCTATGCGCAAACAGAATCCAGGACAGCCCATGGATCGACGTGCCGGAGGAAACGCAGGAGAAACGATGGAAGGAGGGTGCATGCATCCTATGTGGTGAGCAGGGACACTTTATTCGCAGTTGTCCTAAGTGACAGGTGATGGGATGCGCCGTGTGGACGATCAATGGAGAGGACTGTAACTACCAATTCACGGAAAACGAGTCGGCAGTTTAGGTCTGGAAGACGCACTAGACTGTGGACCACATCCTGACATCTTCTCCACCTCAGCAACACTCCTCCGCGCAATGGTACTTGCCCCGGATAACCCCCCAGCACACCTCCCCTCCCACTCCTCCACAAACCTCCTCCTCTGCACCACTCTCCCTTTCACCGACAAACCCGTCCCCACACTAGTCGACAGCAGCGCCACTGATAACTTCATTGACGAATCCCTGGCGGCGCTCGCCCCACAACCCCTCTGCCACCTCCCCGCCCCGATCCCCCTCAAACTCTTTGATGGAGACTCTACCCCAGCGGGAGACATCACTCATTGCCTAGAAACGACCCTGACCTTCACCGACGGACAACAGCAAAAACTCCGACTACTCATCACAAAATTACACCCCTCTGCCCCTGTTGTATTAGGGTTCTCATGGTTCCGTTCCACCAATCCCTGCATCGATTGGCCCAGCCTCACCCTCTGCCTCGACCGGGACAACCCCACCGACTCCGGACTGGTACCCTTCGATGTCTCACCCCCCTCCGAGGACTCCGAGGCCACGACTGACCAACCCCGGACCCCTCCGCAACTTTGCTCTAGGTCCGCACGGTTGTTCATCATCTATGTCTGACTTGGCGGCTCGCTCAAGGTACTCCCCGCCCTCGTAGACAGTGGCGCCTCCAGTGTCTTCATCAGCAACCAACTCAATCTCTGACGCAATGACCTCGACAAACCCCTCGAGCTCCAACTCTTCGACAGGAGCCCTGCCACAATAAGAATCACACAGTACCACAACAACACCCTCACCCTCGATAATGACCTGCAGTTCCAGGCCCAACTCCTCATTACCCAGCTACCCCCGTTGACCCCAATTGTGCTCGGGCTCCCGTGGCTGCGAGACGTCAATCCTGACATCAACTGGAAGAACCTCACCATGCAATTCCCCAGCCCTGAAGCAAGCTTAGTGGCCGCCATCCACCTCTGCTTCCAGTCTATCTCCGATCTCAACGCTCCCTGCCCCGACACCATCACCTCCAGAATGACTCAGGATTCCCCAACCCCCAACGCCAACCCCAACGGAGAAAGAAGCACAACTCCGTCTCGACCCCCCTCGGACAAGTTACAACGACTGCCCCCCAACATACCCCGGAATCGATATAAGGGCCCGTGCTACCTTGACCAGCGACGCCCAAAGCCCCCGACCAACCCCGATGTCACCCCGGACCCAACTATTACACCTATGGTACCCAACCCTGTCACCCCCAGAGACCTTGACATTAAAATCATCGGCGCCGTCCCCTTCGCGTGCCTCCTATGAGAAGGCACCCCCGCCTTCCAGTTGCAAGTCATGCCAGCCCTACCTGAGGAACACCTCCGCGCAGGGACTACCGCGCCAGAAAGCAAGACGGAGGAACAGATCCTATCTGAAGTAGTTCCCCCGGAGTATCATGAGTTCGCTGACGTGTTCTCCGAAGGAAGTGCCAAGGAACTCCCTCCGCACCGCTCCTACAACCACAAGATTGACCTCGAAGAAGGTACCTCACCCCCATTTGGCAAGATCTACAACATGTCCGAAATTGAGCTCTGGGCCCTGAAGGAATACCTCGATGACATGCTCGGCAAAGGTTTCATACGCCCATCGATCTCCGCTGCTGGCGCCCCGGTTCTGTTTGCCAAGAAAAAAGACAGATCCCTCCAACTCTGTGTAGACTATCGGGGACTCAACAAAGTCACCAAAAAGAACCGGTACCCCCTTCCCTTAATTGGAGACCTTGTTGATTGTCTTTGCAGTGCCAAGATTTACACAAAAATCGACCTCCATTCTGGCTACAACAATGTCTGGATTGCCCCTGCCTCTGACTACGCTATCGCTGGGATACTCTCCCAGTCGGACTCAGGAGGCAAGGATCTCCGCCCCGTCACCTTCTACACCCAATCAATGATTCCAGCGGAACTCAACTACAATATTTACAACAAGGAGCTCCTCGCAATCGTCGAAGCCTTTCGTCAGTGGCGGGCCTACCTTGAGGGGTCCCTGCACCACATCCAAGTCTACTCCGATCACAACAACCTGCAATATTTCACGACCACAAAACAGCTCAGCCGCTGCCAGGCTCGATGGTCCAAAACCCTCTCGGAGTACAATTTTACTATTCACTACCGCCCCGGACGACTCAGCGCAAAGCCCGACGCCCTCACTCGAAGACCCGATGTGTATCCAAAGAAATTGTTCAAAAGCAAATGAAATGCATTCAACCATCGAGTGGTAATCCCACCCAAACATCTACATGCCATGCTGATTTTAAATGAAGAAGGAATCCTCCAGCAGATCAGGAATTTGCCCCTGGACCCCTTCTTCAACCAGCACGACCCCCACAACAACCCTGACAAGTCAAGCAGGGACAACCCCTTTTTGCTATCCCCAGACCACTGCCTCCTGCTCCGGAGTGGACGAATCTATGCCCCGGACCACAAGTCCATTTGCCTCAACATACTCTGGCAGCACCACGATCACAAACTCCAGGAGCACCCAGGAATTCGTAAGACCCTTCAACTCATCTCCCAGACTTATTTTTGGCCAGGAATGAAGAAGGACGTCACGCGATACATAAGAGCCTGCGAACCCTGCCTATGGGCCAAGGTACCCCGCCATCGCCCCCACGGATTACTGAAACCTCTCCCTATTGGTCGCCACCCCTGGTCCTCAATATTGATGGATCATATTGTCGAACTTTCTGACTCCAAAGGTTTTGACGCAATCCTCATCATCGTCTACCGCCTTACTAAACAAGCCCTCTTTATCCCCTGCCACACCACCAACACCGCCCCGGATTTCACCAAACTATTTCTTGAACATGTCTTCTCCAAACACAGACTTCCCGATGACATCATCTCCAACCGCGGACCCCTATTCATATCCCATTTTTGGCAATCGCTGTGCAAGGCGCTCGAAATCAAAACCAGCCTCTCTACTGCCTATCACCTGGAAACCAACGGACAAACTGAACGTGTAAACCAGACGTTAGAACAGTATCTTTGCCTCTACGTTAACTATTTACAGAATGACTGGCACGCAGAGCTTCCCCTCGCCAAATTCACCTACAACAACACACCTCACTCCGCCACCAGAGTTTCCCCCTTTTACGCCAACAAGGGCTACAATCCACGACTCACGCTGTCCCTCAAAGACATACCTTCCCACGTTGCCCACGAGGTCGCTGAGGACCTCTGATCCCTCCACCAATTCCTCCGGGATGAGATCGACACCGCCAACCAAGCCTACTCCAAGCACGCCAATGCCCGCTGCAAGCCGACCCCCAACTGGCCTCCCGGCACCTTGGTCTGGCTCGACCGGCGGAATCTCAAGACCTGGAGGCCTTCCATCAAACTCGACCACAAATGCCTCGGCCCATTCAAGATCCTCCGGAAGGTCTCCACCCACACTTACAAGCTCGATCTGCCTCTGGGCCTGAATGTCAGGTTCCACTGACCTCGGGGGCTCAGCTGCACTGGGTGAGTCCTTACTAGGTGGGCATGATCCCTTTGCACTGGTAACCAAACACTCGAAAACATTCCGGGCACTGATGGCTTGTGCGGATAGTTGGTGGGATGTGATCCGGACAGATCCGGGGAGGTCCGGAGAAGTTGGATTGCGAGGAAACGAGATGGTCTTGGCAGGGTTCAGGCAGAAGACCATCTGGGAGATTTGCAGAAGTGAAGGAGTAGGTGGCTGTGTGATCAATGGTAGTGGAGCCGGGGTTTGATGGGAGATCATTTGGAGTTGATGGAGTCTGGAACCGGGTGAAGAGCGAGGTTTGGACCTGGTGAAGGAGTGTTGGGGTTTGTGATTGTAACCGCAGAGTTTGTGAGGTCATTAAGGTTGATGAAGACTTTGGTACAATGGCCGGATGGAGTCACCGAGACAGCATCAGTTGAAATGGAATGGAGTCGATATGGAACAAAAGTAGATTCAAGTGGAGATACGAAACAATAACAAGCACGATAACAAAATGGAGACAAGACAAGACCGGGAGACTGAGATAAGACCGGGAGACTGAGAGTAAGGGGAACGAGACACAAAACACAAAACACGAACACAAAAAGGAAACAATCAGACCATAGGTAACGTTAAGCAATATCAAGACTAGAGTACGAGGAGCTACTTGACGGCTTATATACTAACTACCGGAGAACTTTGGGGTTCGTCGGCTGCGGTGGCGGGGCTTGGCAGAGTTCAATGGAGCGGGCAGGTGTTGGTTGCGATCGAGTATCGGGCCATGCTAATACATTGATGGGATCATTGGGGAACGTGGGTCACCCCGAGGTTGTCATGATACTCTGGAATAGGTCAGAGGAACCAGGGCGTTGAGTGGATGATGGGTGGCGAAGATCAGGAACAGCGGGGGTGGTTCTCGGGGTTCAGGAGACCCAGGGTAAGTGTCAGTGGCTGCGGGGAAGGCACCGAAGTTGGCCAGGGGGCCGTCAGAGTTAGCCAGGGAGGCGTCGGAGTTAGCCAAAATAGGCGCGGGGCATGGGCGGAAGTTCGGCAGAGCGTCGGGGTTTTTTTGGGGGTTTGGGGGTTGATGGACAATGTGCGGGGGTTCAGGGGATGGGTTGTGACATCACCCCCCCTTCAGCGTCGAGACCCTTCAAGACGCAGAGGCAGGACGGGGATTGGCGGGGCATGGGAGTCGAAGCCAAGCAATATTGATCAATCCGCAGCGAGTGATAGCGGTGTGGGAGATGAAGTTGAAGCACAGCCGCCGCTTCATCAGGGTTCTCCTCAATCAATTAAAAGCGTTGGGCATACCCCGGGCTTTCCCAAATTTCGTCATGTCTTCCCCCAGCATTCCTGTAGTCTCTCCCACTGATTTGGACAAGGTGGTGGTGTACGACAGTGGGGGGGAGGAGTTTGAGCGTTGGCGCCGCGCTAGTGTCAGGGGCCGGAGTCGTAAGTGGTGTCGACTCGTCTTTTCAGAATGTTTGACGGGGCTTTTATAGAGTCGTCCACAGTGGTGGTGGTGGATTTTCCGGGGGTTCCGAAGCGGACCAAGTTTTGTCCCGTGCTGCCAAAGGAGGGGAGCATGGGTTGGTCTGCGGAGAAGGCGGGGCTTTCGCGGGGTGGTCGCGGAAAGGGGGTGTCCTTGGTGGTGATTTGTGGGAAGCATTGAGCCTCCCCGCCATTGGGGGCGGGACCCAGCAAGAAGCCGCGTGGGCACGAGTCATCAGCGGGGCCTCCGGAGTCTTTCCTTTTTTCTCCTACTCCGGGCATTCCCTCGGAATGGTCGTTGAGTCCCCCCACGCCTATTCCATTGATCACGGAGGTCTTCCTTTGCAAGCAGGTGGAGGCTTTGACAACGTCACTGGCAGTACGGGAGGGCGAGCTCCGATGGGCGAGGGAGGACTGTGACGTGGTGCAGACAGAGAAAGAGGTGATGGAGCGGGAAAGGAACACTTCGGTGCGCGTGGCGACGGAGCGAGCATTAGAGGTGTGGGGCTTGCGGGAGCATCTGACACAGATGGAGGGGCAGCCCGTGGGGGAGGCAGAGGAGCGGGGATGAGCTCCGGAGGGGGATGTGCTGTGGGTGGAGTTGGAGGTGGCAAGGCGGAGGGAGGACTGGTTGGCCAATGAGGCCGCTTTGGGGCGCGCAGGAATCCTTCGTGAGTTGTCTCCCGTTCCTCCGTTTGTTACTGACGGTTCATTCTCGGGGTTTAGGCTGGGTGCAGGAGCATCGGGTCCTCCTGGACGGTGCCTCCGCAGCGTTCGTGTTGATTCAGGACGGGTTGACGCAGGGGTCCGCAGTTCAGCCTCCGGAGTTGCAGCAGGGGATGGCACAATTGGAGAGGTTGTTGGCGGGGCATCAGCAATGCAATGCGGTGGCCCCAGCGTCGTGGTGGGAGGTGGCGGCTGACGCGGGGGAGGCGCTGCCAGGGCTGGCGGAGGTCTTAGCGGTGGTGCGGGCCCAGATGGAAGTCGACCTGGGGGTTGGGTTGCCGGGAAGTCTGGGGAGGGAGTGAGATGGGTGCGGGCCTTGTTTCTTGTTGCTCTTGGACTTGCTGCCTCCCTCGCCTATTGTATATATAATTTTGTATGCAAACATGTCCGTTTCTTGGTCCCTGGGCGTGTGAAGTGAGGTTTTAGTTTGTATGTGGGCGAAGTAAGCGAAACACGCAGGGGTGTGGAGAGGGAGTTGAATCCCTAGTGAGTCCCGAGGCGGGGGTTGTGCCCGCTAGTGCCTATCTGTGCTGGTTAGTCCCGGGGCTTGTCGGGACGGGGCGGGGCATCGCAGGGAGGATTTCCGAGGTTCGGCGGGGGTGGTGGGAGTTCTCTGGTAGAGTTCTGTGGCATTTTGGGGCGGTGTTATTGAGTTCGATTCTCGGAGTTTCCGACCAGGGGTGTAGGGGTTTTCTTTGTCTGTGGCAGGGGCGTGCGCCGTATTGGTATTGGAGGGTGGACCTTCAAAATCTTTCACGGTGCCCAGCGGGTCCAGGGCTTTGGTTTTCTTGGTAGTGCGGTTGGCGGGGGGAGCGGAGGTCTTCCCGTGATCTGGCCCTTATGCCTGCACTGGTGGCGAAGGCAGCGGGGCCTTCTTCATTGGCGGGGTTCGGTGAGACGGGGTTCGTCCTCGCAGCATAGTTGGTCCAGGTCAGGATTGTATCCCGGAGTATTGTGTCTGTGGGCGGGCATGTTCAAGTGGTGCTTTGGTGTGCCCTGGAGTGTCAATGACCGAGGGGGTAGGATGCGGGGGGATCAGTTCTGACCAGTTCCTCTGGGTCCAGAGCCAAAATTTGAGGTTCCGGATTGTTTGCATGACATTGCTTTCCTGTCCAAAGATAAGTCCTTAGACGGACAGAGGGATCTTATGTATTTCTGGTACTTCCTCGAGTTTGAGGGTTTCAGCGGAGATGCTTTGGGGCCCGCTCCAAGGGTGATTCCTTCCTGGGGGTCGGTGGTTCCTTCATTGGGAAAGAGGTGGGCAGTCCCAGAGTCGACACAAGGGTCACTCGGTGGGGGTTTGTTGGTTGTTCACGATTGTTGGGGGGGTGGCGGGGAAGTCGGTCATGGGGAGGCACTGGAGTGGGACTCCCCGGGAGTCGCAGCAGGATTGAGGCAATTCTTTATTTGTGCTCCGGAGCAGCCCAGAGATTGTTGCAAATGCGGGGGTGACAGTGGGGAGAGGCACCGCTCGCTTCTTGGAGAAGGCATCAGCAACCTTTAGGGTACTCTGAGAGATTACTTTGCATGTGGCCTGCTCCTGGGTACTCCAAAGGGGATAATTCATATGTGGCTTGCTTCTGGGTGCTCCGAGAATGTGATCCCTGTTTGACAGACATATTCCGGCATAGGGGACGGGATCCGGAGCGGGTGGTAATTTGTGTTGCAGGGTTGGGGCTACCCGGGCATCGTCGTTGGGTTGGCGCCATGACTACCTTTGATGACATGTCGTAGTCGGAGCGGAGGCCCTGGAGTCGTGTTGCCAGGGTCTGGGGCCATGTCGAGAGGTTCGGAGGGGGTCAGAGGGGTGGATCGGGCAGTCTTGGGCTGGCGCGGGGTTGTTTGGATCGTTGAGCCAAGTGGGGGGGGAGGGGTCCTTTTTAAGGATATTGGAGCATATGCCCTTTGGGTTGTCAGGTCACTTGAACGGCTGATCAACGTTCTTCTGGATGAGGGTGGGGCTTCTCCCTCCCTTCTATAAACATGTCAGCGAGTTCAGAGTACTTGGGGGAACTACTTCGTATAGGGTCCTTTTTCTTATAGTTAGTTCAGGGTGGCTCCTCTGCTGGGGGTTCCTTTGTGGGAGGTGGCGGGGTCTAGGGGTGGAGTTTTAGGTTCGGGGTGACATGCGGGGAGGTTTGGCATCCATTGTCCTCATTGTCAGGGGTTCTGTATTGTGTGGGGGAAGGTGATGAAGTAGCGGCGCGGTCCAGAGTTGTCCCTTGTTGAGAGTGGGGTGCCATGGTTCCCCTCGTTAACCTTGGGGTTGTGTTTTTCAGCGGCGGGGTGCATATCCATTCTTTTCTTGACCGTCTAGAGGCTCGGGGATGTCTTGGTCTTGTTCTGGGGTTGTCGAGGTTGGGTCGGAGGTGTCGGGGGCCCCTTTATTGGTTGGGCGGGGTGACGGCCAAGTCGACCGAGGTCTGGAAGCAGGTTCTGGGGTTGCAGCATATCCTAGGTCCAGGGTTCTTGCTCTGTTGTTGGTGATTAGTCGCATTGGTCTTTGGGGTTGCTAGTGGTTCGGTGGATCCACAGGCGGGCTTCGGGGAAGCGCGTTCTCAGTGGTCTCATTGTGGCTGGCGATTCTTCGCACAATGGGTGACTGTCTTGCGGCGGGTTGGCGTTATTGTTTGTCGGAGGGTTGTCAGGGTGCCGGAGACATTGTCGCTCATTTGGTTTGGGTTTTGGAATGCTGTTCTTTGGGTGATGTTGGGGTCAACTTTGTGCAAGGGAACGGAGTTGGTGGGGAGGGTAAGGGTGGGGTGGGAGAGGATTTGACGGTTTGCGCGAGGGGTGGAGGTTGGGTGTGAGTTGGGAGGGTGTCCGTGGGGGGAGCCATTGCATGGATGTAACCGGAGTGGAGGGGACATTTGGTGTCAGATCCGCGACTCAATGTGCCTTGGCAAATTGGGCAGGGCTGTATGAATTATAAGAGTTTCCAGGCATGGGTAGACCATAGACATTGGAGTTATTTGATCGTGTGTGCGGAGATAATGTGGGCATCATGAACGGGGTAAGGTAGAGTCTTGATATTATGTCAGGTTCTGCTGACCCCGGGGGCTCAGCTGCACTGGGCGAGTCCTTACTAGGCGGGCGTGATCCCTTTGCACTGGTAACCAAACACTCGAAAACATTCCGGGCACTGATGGCTTGTGCGGATAGTTGGTGGGATGTGATCCGGACAGATCCGGGGAGGTCCGGAGAAGTTGGATTGCGAGGAAACGAGATGGTCTTGGCAGGGTTCAGGCAGAAGACCATCTGGGAGATTTGCAGAAGTGAAGGAGTAGGTGGCTGTGTGATCAATGGTAGTGGAGCCGGGGTTTGATGGGAGATCATTTGGAGTTGATGGAGTCTGGAACCGGGTGAAGAGCGAGGTTTGGACCTGGTGAAGGAGTGTTGGGGTTTGTGATTGTAACCGCAGAGTTTGTGAGGTCATTAAGGTTGATGAAGACTTTGGTACAATGGCCGGATGGAGTCACCGAGACAGCATCAGTTGAAATGGAATGGAGTCGATATGGAACAAAAGTAGATTCAAGTGGAGATACGAAACAATAACAAGCACGATAACAAAATGGAGACAAGACAAGACCGGGAGACTGAGATAAGACCGGGAGACTGAGAGTAAGGGGAACGAGACACAAAACACAAAACACGAACACAAAAAGGAAACAATCAGACCATAGGTAACGTTAAGCAATATCAAGACTAGAGTACGAGGAGCTACTTGACGGCTTATATACTAACTACCGGAGAACTTTGGGGTTCGTCGGCTGCGGTGGCGGGGCTTGGCAGAGTTCAATGGAGCGGGCAGGTGTTGGTTGCGATCGAGTATCGGGCCATGCTAATACATTGATGGGATCATTGGGGAACGTGGGTCACCCCGAGGTTGTCATGATACTCTGGAATAGGTCAGAGGAACCAGGGCGTTGAGTGGATGATGGGTGGCGAAGATCAGGAACAGCGGGGGTGGTTCTCGGGGTTCAGGAGACCCAGGGTAAGTGTCAGTGGCTGCGGGGAAGGCACCGAAGTTGGCCAGGGGGACGTCGGAGTTAGCCAAGGAGGCGTCGGAGTTAGCCGAGGAGGCGTCGGAGTTAGCCGAGGAGGCGTCGGAGTTAGCCGAGGAGGCGTCGGAGTTAGCCGAGGAGGCGTCGGAGTTAGCCGAGGAGGCGTCGGAGTTAGCCAAAATAGGTGCGGGGCATGGGTGGAAGTTCGGCAGAGCATCGGGGGTTTTTTTGGGGGTTTGGGGGTTGATGGACGATGTGCGGGGGTTCAGGGGACGGGTTGTGACACTGAAGGGCCTCCACCCTGTGTTCCATGTTCAAATCCTTGAAAGGCATGCTCCAGACCCCTTCCCCGGCCAACGCCCCAGCTGACCGCCCCCTGTCGAAGTCGAGGACGAGTATCACTACGAGGTCAATGAGATCCTTGACTCCCAGATAGTTTGCGGCCAACTCCAGTACTTGGTCCGCTGGAAGGGCTACGGACCTGAGGACAACATGTGGGAACCTCAAAGGAACCTCGACAGAGCCCCCAACAAACTCTGGGACTTCCACCAACAAAATCCCGCCAAGCCCCGGGATCCCCGGGACTGACCAACACAGATGGCAGTAGTGGGCGTAACCCCTGCCTCTGGGTTCACCAGGGATTCAACTCCCACCAGTACTCTCCTACGTGTTTTCACTTACTCCTCTCCCTGCGCTATCTGAAAATCTCCACACTCAACAGGAGGACCAGAGAAATGTATAGCGACAAAACGGTGAATGTACATATCGAACAAGAATGGACAGAGAGCAATTCAACAACAGGGCCCAGGTTCCCCTCACCCCTCCTCCTCCTCCAACCCTAACCCTGCTACCCTCCCCACCATGAACACTTCCAACTGCACCACTACCGTCGCCAGAACCTCGGGTTGCCCAGGAAGCGGCTCCTCCATGTCCATCGCCATCTCCCACCACACTCCGAGGTCTGCCGTCACCCTCTGCCAGTGCCCTGCCAACAGATGCCCCATCTGCGTAAACCCTTGACCCAACTCCGGCGGAAGGTCCCTGGGCATCCTCAACAACCCATTGTGGATGGACCCCAGCGCTGCCGATGCTCCGTCGAGAAGGATGCGATGCTCCCTGGCCCAGTCTATGGAAACGGAATCAGTGCTTAAGAGATGGGAAGCAAGGAAACCACTCACGAAGCACTCCTTGCCAGCCCGAGGCCACCTTGTTGGCAAGCCATTCCTCCCGCCGCCGTGCCCTCTCCGCCACCGCCCGGACTTCCCCAGCGCTGGAACCCTGCTGAGTCTCCCGCACCCCTGAGCCTCCTGCCTGCTGCATCGCCCCCTCTGCCATCTCCGCCCGTGCCTGCAAATGCACCATCCGCACCTCCAACTCCTGCAGATGGGACAAACGCTCCGCGGCGGTCCCCACGGCGATGTCCTTGTCCTTCCGCACCAAGTCCCATTCCCTCTGAACCCTGTCCAGCTCCCGTCAAGCCCCGTCCCTCTCCTCCCGTACCTCCTGAACTTCCTCCTCGCATGTGACCAGCAACCACTCCAAGCTCTCTACCTGATGCCACAGAAAGGCCTCCGCAACTGACCATGACCTATCCGCGGACTGCTCAACGGGGGCTCCGGACGTAGGGGAGTATACCACAGAACCAGGGGGGCCCCCCATTGCCTGCTTGCCCCGCGCCCACTTACTGGGACCCGCCTTGGGTGAAGGAGACGCTCTCCATTTCCCTTTCTCCTGCGTGGAAGGGGCCCCCTCCCTCCGTCCACCCCGCGGGGGCCCCACCTTCATAACAGGTGCGCTAACCCGTTCCCCTTCCCCAACCCTGGAGCCCCTCCCCGACACCCTGCCCTTCCGCCCTTTCTCCAGTTGCACCGCAACCCAATCTCGATCCCACCCTTGCTCCACCGCAACGCAGGCGGCACACCAACACAGGGAGACAGAGCACTTCTCGTGCCGTGAACGGCATGGAAGGCATACCGATGTATCCCGCTGTAACCCCGATGCAGGCGCCTCAAATTCACACTGCTCCCCTTGTCGGGTGCAAGACACACACTGCAGGGGCATGTTAGTCCAGGAAACACAAGGCTAAGTAACCACTCACCAGGGCTGCCGCCTGACACCACTTGAAGGTGGGGGGACCCCTCGCCCAACCCACCGCCTCAGCAAACTGCTCTGGCATCACCTCCACCTGTACTACCCTTGAACCCTCTGGGACAAGCCGGACCACCCCCGGACGAATGCCAGACTTGGAGCACGTAGAAGGGGCCACGCCCACCGGTGGCTGTATCACGTCCACGCCAGACAATGGCCCTGAGGGACCTGCCATGGCTGCGGACAACTCTGCGAAGGACCGATCAGTATTCTGAGGTACAGGAAACAGACCACCCTCATGGCTACGGTACATTGCCTTGACCCAACGGCAATTTCAGCAACCCTCTGAATCCTTGGAAGACAACAGCTGAGATGGCGGGGACGGCGACCTAGATGCTGTGAGAGAATAAGCTGAAGAAGACATTATAACATGCTGGAGGACTCCCGGGTGCATCCACCCCTTTTAATAACTTAGGAAGGAGCCCCTGGCAAACAGCGGCCGCACCTCAACTTCCTTCTCCATGCTGCTGCCGCTCACTGCAGTTTGATCAATATTGATCAACTTCAATTCCCATGCCCTACCGATCCCCAACTCGCTCTCTGCGTCTCGAGGGTCTTGACGCTGAAGGGGGGGTAATGTCACGACCCACTCCCTAGACACTGTTCCCAACCCCTCCCAAGTTCCCGTCCAACTCCCCTGAACCCCGCCCACACTTTTGCACCCACACTGGATAACTCTGGCACTTCTCTGGCAAACCCCAATGGCAACTCCAACACCCTCTCCATAGCCGTCAACACTCCCCCTGAAACCTTCCCCTACCATTCCTGACCACGTCATACGTTCCTGACCCCCTACCCTAGTTTACCCGACCTGTTCCGGAGTATCACGACGTCCTCGGAGCAGCCCGCGCCCCCAACTAATCCCATCAGAATACCACCGCGGCCCCCCCTTGGATCATACCCAACACCCATCGACTCCGCACAGCTCTGTCAACTTCCACCGCCATATCCACCACCCTCGGGAGGCACCCAGTAGTCGGTATATAAGTCATAGAATAACTCCTTGAACTTTAGTCTTGATATTACATTTACCGGTTTCCTATGTTTCGTCTCTAGTCTCATCTCTATTTCTGTTTTTTAAGTTTCGAATCTATCTTTTTCCTCAGTCTTGTCTTGTCTCCATCTCATCTCGACTGTACATATCTCCTTTGTCCTTCTAAGTTCCTCTTGCTCCCTACGTCAGTACGAACTCCGCACACGCGCCATGACCCGAACATTCTTACGACAACTCTGAACCTCGCTACCCGCTCAGCCCCGGAACCCATCAAGCCCTGGTAGTCCCCTATCCAGCTCCGACCCCGCCCCCATCACCCAAGAAGCCTCTGCCTAACCCCCAACCTATTTGTGTGCCCACTAACTAGCCCTGACACCTGCCCTGGGTTGATGACCAGTACCTTCAGTCTTAGACTCTTCCGGACCATTCAGGACTTACTCGGGCCGCTCCCCCTAAGGACCCCCTTGCAAGCTTTCTCCACCTCTGCTCCAACTCTGGATGCCTGGTTATAAGTGCAGGACATCGCGTCCACCTAGTAAGGACTCGCCAGTGTACTGAGCCCCGTCGTCAGCAGAACCTGACAGTGCGGGGCTTGCGGGAGTGTCTGATGCAGATGGAGGGGCAGCCCGCAGGGGAAGCGGAGGGGCGGGGATGAGTTCTGGAGGGGGTTGCGCTGTGGGCGGAGCTGGAGGCAGTGAGGCGGAGGGAGGACTGGTTGGCCAACGAGGCCGCTTCGGGGCACGTGGGAATCCTCCATGAGTTGTCTTCCATTCCTCCATTTGTTACTGACAGTTCATTTTCTGGGGTTAGGCTGGGTGCAGGAGCATCGGGTCCTCTTGGACAGTGCCTCTGCGGTGTTCGCATTGATTCAGGATGGGTTGATGCAGGGGTCCGCGGTTCAGCCCCCGGAGTTGCAGCAGGGGATGGCACAATTAAAGAGGTTGCTGGTGGGGCATCAGCAATGCAATGTGGTGGCCCCAGGGTCATGGTGGGAAGTGGCGGCTAATGCAGGGGAGGTGTTGCCGGGGTTGGCGGAGGTCTTAGCGGTGGTGCAGGCTCAGATGGAAGTCAATCTGGGGATAGGGTTGCCGGGGGATCTGGGGAGGGAGTGAGGTGGGTGTGGGCCCCGTTTCTTGTTGCTTTTGGACTTGCTGCCTCCCTCGCCTTTTATATATATGTAATTTTGTATGCGAACATGTTCTTTTCTTAGTCCCTGGGCATGTGAAGTGAGGTTTTAGTTTGTATGAGGGCAAAGTAAGCAAAACACGCAGGGGTGTGAGAGGGAGTTGAATCCCTAGTGAATCCAGAGGTGGGGGTTACGCCTGCTAGTGCCATCTGTGCTGGCTAGTCCCAGGGTTTGTTGGGACGGGGTGGGCATTGCAGGGAGGGCTCCCAAGGTTTGGCAGGGGTGGTGGGAGCTCTCCTGTGGAGTTCCGTGGCATTTTTGGATAGTGTTATTGGGTTTGATTCTCAGAATTTCTGACCAGGGGTGTAGGGGTTTTCTTCAGTCTGCGGCGGGGACATGCACTGTGTTGGTACAGGAGGGTGGACCTTCGAATCTTTCACACATGTCCAGTGGGGTTCAGGGCTTTGGTTTTCTTGTCAGTGCAGTTGGCGGGAGGGATGGAGGTCTTCCCATGATCTGGCCCTTATGCCGATGCTGGTGGCAAAGGCGGCAGGGCCCTCTTCATTGGTGGGGTTGGTGGGGCGAGGTTTGTCCTTGCAGCATAGTTGGTCCAGAGGGGGGTCTTTGTAATGAGTTGGCAGGAGCTGGTTCTCCAGTTGTCCTGGGCTGTGGGTTTGGTCAGCGTGGGGGTGGAGATACTCCCTTAGAGTGAGGATCCAATTCCTGGACTTGGGTTGCCCTGGGATCTATGTTTTGGTGGGGCTGCATATGGCAGGGTTCTGTTGAGCTCCGGAGTATTGTATTCAACGAAAGGCACGTGGGGTCGGGGCTTTGTTGCATTCCGAAATATTAGTTCTGGTCAGCGTCACGCTCTAGAGGGTCATGTTCATGGGCAGGTGTGCTCGGGGGTGTTTGGTGTGCTTTGTATGTGGCTTGCTTCTGGGTGCTCTGATGATGTGGTCCCTGTTCAATGGACATATTCCGGCGTAGGGGCAGGATTTGGAGCTGGTGGTGATTTATGTTGTGGAGTTGGGGCTACCAGGGCATCATTGTTGGGTTGGCACCGTAAGTCCCCTTGATCAAATGTCGGAGTTGGAGTGGAGGTCCCGGAGTTGTGTCACCAGGGTCCAGAGCTGTGTCAAGGGGTTTGGAGGGGGTCAGAGAGGTGGGTTGGGCAGTTTTGGGCTGGCGCGGGGTTGTTTGGGTCATTGAGCCAGGTGGAGGAGGTCCTTTAAGGATATCAGGGCATGTGCCCTTTGGGTTGTCAGGTTGCTTGAGCGGCTGATCAACGTTCTCTGGATGGTGGTGGGGCTTCTCCCTCCCTTATATGAACATGTCAGCGAATTTAGAGTACTTAGGGGAACTACTTCGTGTAGGGTCCTTTTTCCTATAGTTAGTTTGGGGTGGCTCCTATGCTGGGGGTTCCCTCATGGGAGGTGGCAGAGTCTGGAGTTTAGGTTCAGGAGTGGCATGTGGGGAGGGTTGGCATCAGGAGTCCTCGATGTTGGGGGTTCGGGATTGTGTGGGAGTAGGTGTTGAAATAGCGGGGCGGTCTGGAGTTGTCCCTTGTTGAGAGTTGGGGTGCCATGGTTCTCCTCGTTAACTTTGGGGCTGTGCTTTGGGCGGCAGGGTGGAGGTGTGTAGCCATTCTTTTCCTGACTGTCTAGAAGCTCGGGGATGTCTTGGTCTTGTTCCGGGGTTGTCGGGGTCAGGTCAGAGGTGTCAGGGCCCCTTTATTTGTTGGGCAGAGGTGACAGCTGAGTCGACCAAGGTCCGGAAGCAGGTTCTGGGGTTGGAGCATAGCCTAGGTCTGGGGTTCTTGCTCTGTTGTTGGGGTTGTTGGGTTGAGCTTGATTTTGGTGATTTTGGAGCTAGTTGTGGAGGGCATAGTTCCTCAGGGGTGATCATGGTGAGGGTTGGGTGGTAGTAGGGTTCAGTAATGTTGTTGATGATTAGTCGCATTCGTCGGTCTGCAGGGTTGCTAGTGGGTCGGTGGATCCACAGGCGGGCTTCGAGGAAGCGCGTTCTCAGTAGTCTCATCATGGCTGGTGATCCTTCATGCAATGAGTGACTGTTTCGTGGTGGGTTGGCATTATTGTTTGTCAGAGGGTTGGCATGGTGCCAGAGACATTGTCGCTCATTTGGTCGGATGGTCACCAGGTTTTGGAGTGCTGTTCTTTGGGTGACATGGGGGTCAACTTTGTGCGAGGGAACAGAGTTGGCGGAGAGGGTAAGGGTGGGGTGGGGGATGATTTGACGGTCTGCATGAGGGGTTCAAGGTTGGGTGTGGGTTGGGGAGGGTGTCCATGAGGAGAGCCATTGCATGGATGTAACCGGAGTGAAGGGGACATTTGGTGTCAGATCCGCGACTCAATGTGCCTTGGCAAATTGGGCAGGGCTGTATGAATTATAAGAGTTTCCAGGCATGGGTAGACCATAGACATTGGAGTTATTTGATCGTGTGTGCGGAGATAATGTGGGCATCATGAACGGGGTAAGGTAGAGTCTTGATATTATGTCAGGTTCTGCTGACCCCGGGGGCTCAGCTGCACTGGGCGAGTCCTTACTAGGTGGGCGTGATCCCCTTGCACTGGCAACCAGACACTCGAAAGTGTTCTGGACACTGATTGCTTGTGTGGATAGTCAGTGGGATGTGATCCGGACAGGTTCAGGGAGGTCCGGAGAAGTCGGATTGCAAGGAAATGGGACGGGCTTGGCAGGGTTCAGGCAGAAGACTGTATGGGAGATTCATGGACGCAAAGGGGTAGGAGGCTACGTGATCAATGGGAGTGGAGCCAGGGTTTGATGGAAGATCAATTGGGGTTGATGGAGTCCGGAACAAGCAAAGAGCGAGGTTTGGATCTGGTGAAAGAGTGTCGGGGTTTGTAATCATAATTGTGGGGTTTGTGAGGTCGTTAAGGTTGAGGAAGACTTGGGCACAACAGTTGGATGGAGTCACCGAGACAGCGTTGGACGAAATGAAATGGAGTCAATATGGAACAAGAGTAGATTTGAGTGGAGATACGAAACAATGATGAGAATGATAACAAAATGGAGACAAGACAAGACCAGGAGACTGAGATAAGACTGGGAGACTGAGATAAGACCAGGAGACTGAGAGTAAGGAAAACAAAACACGAAACACGAAACACAAGAAGGAACCAATCAGACCATAGGTAACATTAAGCAATATCAAGACTAGAGTACAAACAGCTACTCGACGTCTTATATACTGACTACTGGAGAACTTCGGAGTACGTCGGCTGTGGCGGCGGGGCTTGGCAGAGCTTGATGGAGTGGGCAGGTGTTGGTTGCAATCAAGGGTCAGGCTGCGCTGATACGTTGATGGGATCATTTAGGAACACGGGTCACCCCAAGGTTGTCATGATACTCCAGAATGGATCAGAGGAGCCAGGGTGTTGAGTTGATGATGGGTGGCAAAGATCAGGAACAGTGGGGGTGGTTCTTGGGGTTCAGGAGATCCAGGGTAAGTGTCAGTGGCTGTGGGGAAGGCGTTGAAGTTGGCCAGGGGGCTGTCGGAGTTAGCCAGGGAAGTGTCAGAGTTAGCCGGGGTTGCATTGGGGCTAATCGAAATAGGTGCGGGGCATGGGCAGAAGTTCGGTGGAGTGTTGGGGGTTTTGGGGAATCGGGAGGTTGCTGGATGATGTGCGGGGGTCCAGGGGACAGGTCATGACATCCACCATCTGTGCTCCTCCAGGTCCACTGCTTGTTGGTAATCAGCATTCCTGACTATGGATTTTCTGGTGCATGAGCTCCTCTCCCTGAGTGCTCCCACTGACTCTGCATTGTCTGTGGCTGTTGGTGTGTCTCTTTTCTGTTTTTCATGAGCTTGTGATGCCAGTGGTGGGTCATCAACACCTCCACTGTCATTTCAGTCAGGTGCTGGTGGAGTGACAGTTTGCTTTGGATGTGGTGGATCTGGAGAGTGTGAGCATGTGTCTGGTTTGGGATCAGATTTACCTCCCACTGAACCTTGGTGTTCTATTTCAGAGGTTTCATCATCAGTGTTGCTTGAGGTCTCATTGACAATGTCAATTGAGGCTTCCTTCTTTGTAGGTTTCAAGAAATTTGGTTCCCATTGCTCATTTTGAGTGTCATTATCACCCAGTGGAAGGCCAAGGTCCTTCTCCTTGTCAAAGTGAATGTGCCAACTGTGGAATTCCTTGCAGGTTTTCAAGTTGAGTAGGCAATATGCTTTCTTGCCATTTATGTATCCAATGAGGACAGCTTATTTCCAAATTTTCCAGCATGATTGTCCTTTGGTATGAGGGTGTATCCTACAGATCCAAATGGTCAGAACCATGATATATCAACTTTCCAATTGAACAGTGTAGTGTAAGGCACCTTTCCTCTAAGGCCTGCAGCTAGTGTCCTATTAATGATGATTGTGGCAGTGTGCATGGTATCTGACTAGAAGTTTTTGGGTAATCCAGATTCAATGAGCATTGCAGTTGCAGTATTGACAAGTGTCTGGTTCATCTGCTCTGCCAATCCATTTTGCTCAGGGGTATTTGAAGCAGTGGTGAGGTGAATTGTTCCTCCTTTTCCAAGTTCTTTTTGAAACTCCTTCCCAGTGTATTCACCTCCATTGTTGGATTGAAAGAAGTCAATGAAGTTTTGGGAAATGTTAGGTTCCACTGACCATGGAGGCTCAGCTACACTGGGCAAATCCTTACTAGGCAGATGTGATTCCCTGCACTGATAACTGGGCACTTGGAGAAGTTCTACATGCATGTTAGCCAGCAATGTAAGCCAACATTTGCTGCACTTATGATGTGTAGGTTTTGGAGGGTCCATTTAGGCAGCAGAGAAAGTATATGCATCATAACATGTCATAAGAACAAAAAAAACATGAAACCTAAATTTAGTAACATCCTAACATGGCATACTTGTTTATTGTCCCATAGCTTCCACTGAAACATGCCATTTTGCATCATACAACCAAGCATGCACATAGGTTACTTCTATTAGTCTCATCTGATAGTAGATAGATATCATCAAGTCAAAGTCTGCTTCAGGTGAATAGTGTTTGCCAATGACTACTGGATTGCATTCCCATATTCTATATCCTAGTTGTGGCTTCTTCTCTTTGACATTGATACACTGGTCTCAATAATGAGATTGGCAGAGGAAAAAGCCTAGTCAAAGTATATTATAAAACAATATACTTTATAAATGAAGACAGCTGAAAACTGTAAGCTGGTGAAAAACATTGAAAACTGTAAATGTAAGGCATACCTCAAAGTAAAACCTCCCATGTAAAACCAAGGATGAACCCAAAGTCAGTTGACAACAGCCAGGAAGCTGGCCATCAAATTTTGATGGCAGGGGCCAAGAATTGATCTCAGCTAACAATCTGAGTTTCCCCTCAATCCAGGGCTAGCCCCTCCCTTCTCTGACCAACCAACTGAAACCAAACAGCCCTCAAGTCCACAGTGATAAGGATCAGCAGGCAGGAGGAGAGGACAAAGGGAGAGAAAAAGGGACAGACAAAAGAGCAGCCTAAGCCTCGGCATGATCAAACCCGAATTGCCAATGCCAAAAATAAGTGCATGCCAAGGCCCGACCATGCAGCCCAGCCCACCGACTGGTTGACCACACTCCCGGATGATGATGAAAACATGTGGAAAAGCCATGGTCCATGCACAGACTGAGGAGTATAAAAGGAGAGGATTTTGAGCCTATCGGACAAGCAAAGTACTAGCTACAACTCGGAAATCCCCAGGGAGTGGGTTTCTTAGGCCAATAAACTATTATTTTCTTCAGGCTTAAAATTTATTATATTTTGCTTGAGCTTTGTGATCAGACTTGACCCGGTTGAGTTTGTAATCTAAATCAATTCAAAAATCTACTTTGTACGACACTTTTAGAGTGAGCTACGCGAAACAAAGTCCCGAACACCTTTGTGAGTTGAAATTTTGAGCTGAGTTTGAAAACTAAGCCGATTTCGCCGATTTCGCATCAACATCACTAAACAACTTCAGGTTTACCAAATACTCGGATCTTGGACAGAAGAAAACATGACTAAGAAACACATCCAGTATAAAAGTTGCTTCGGAATGACGCCAGCCGTAGGTCGAACAACAAGTGGAAGTCTTACAGGTAACTTAGGGATGATCGATGAGCGCTGAGCGCTTGAGTATTCAGAGTGCACGTAGATGTTTGTAGGCTTTTTTGATCGTAGCATCATTGACCTGTTCAAAGCCAGGCCGTATTCTTCTGTTCAAAATACGGTCCCTTCCGGAGCTCGACGGCAATCCATGCTTGATCTCTTTGGCTTTTGGACGACGCTTTGGCTCCGGAGACAAGCACCTCTCTATGAGTGCCCACATATCGTCAGTCAGACCGCGCGTCGCATTGATTACAGGACGCTTAGGGAGTTTAGATGCATAGACGAGCTGTCCATGAATAGTTTCGATTTTCTTGGACTGCGGAAGGATAAACATCTATCTTGAGTGTCAGCGTCTTTCTAGAATGTAGGTCGCTTGCACTACCTCGTAGCAAAGCATACCAAAAGCGAATACATCACTCGCTTCATCTCTCCTCTTCGTGAATTCACTGGAAACTCGTTCTGGGGCTTCAAATACTAAAGTTCCACCCGCTTGATGACTGGATGAAAGGCTCCAATGCTGGAGGCCATTGTTGTCCGTAACATAGGAGAAACCAAAGTCTGCAAGAAGTGCTTGCTCGGGTTCCGCGACCAGTACATTTAAACACTTCAAGTCTCCATGGGCGACGCCATTCTGATGAAGATATTCCATCCCAGCAGAGACGCCAGAAATCTGAAAAAACCAAAGTAAAACTCCCAACGACAGAACAAAATTAGCAGGTAACTTACTAAGTGAGTTCGATCCGCTTCAAGCCTTTCAGGCTCATTGAAAAATTGCCAGACGTTTCCTTTTGGTACAAGAGGTGAAACGAGATGCAATTCCTCGTTCAAGAAGCAGATGCCGTAGAACGGAAGAATATTGGCATGCAACAACTGGCCCCAGACGACAGCTTCGCGAGAAAATGCCTAACAAAACTCGTGAGAATAGTGAAAATAACGGCAAGTGAATTCTACATACCTTGCGAGTGAGAACTTTTCTACGTTCGAACTCTTCCGCGCTGAGATTTTCTTTATATACCTTGACAGCTTTAAGGCATACAGGGTTCCTATCGTAGCAAGCTTGATATACATCCCCAAAAGTGCCGCGCGACTGAGCCTCGCCTGACCTGTCGGTCACTCCTTCCAGTTTGAAAGATCGAGGACACAGCTCAGATTTACGACAAAGTCTGACAAGAGCCACATAAAGAATTTTCCGAAATTCAGGCATGAGTGGAGCATGGTCCAATAGCTACGCAACCAGAGTAATGTCACCACTGAAACAAGGAGAGAACGACTCGCAGCACACCTTTTGAAGAATATCGAGCAAGTCTTCGGCTGCTTCATCACCACATTTGAGGAATTCGGTGTATTTCTTGTGGTTATTGAAGACATTTAGCAGAGAGTTACAGATGTCCGTGACCTGAGGGCCAACTTCTGGGCCTAAACGACTTATACACGAGGTATCCACGGTCGATTTACAAGCAGAAGCACAGGATAATATGCCAGTGTCTAAGTTTGAAGATGGATGCCATCCAGTCTGTCCGGCAAGAAATCCTGGTCCGCATGAGTGGTCGGGGTCCATTGTGAACAATCTCTCTGGTCAAGTTCGCTTGTTAGTCCGATTGGTCAGTAAGAGGGTGATTGGAGATTGTTGCCGATGTTGTGACCATTAAACAAAGGTTTTTATATGCAAACAGGCCGTCGTGGTGCGAACTTTGAAGTTCGCCCGAGCCCATTCAGACATGACATAAGTCTTTCTTTCGTAGAAACACCTTCCAGACTTACGTCTTCTTGTTAACCATAACACAGGGTCTCTTTTGCTAGATTAGGGTCCATCGTATTGCTTGGGACTGCGCGGCCGATTCCGATTCTATTCAAAACAGTCGACCTGTGAGAATCGTGGTTAGAAGGAACCCATCAGACGTGAGGTCTGAGGAATCATCTCTACCAGCAGAATGCCGGGTTCCTCGCCGCTTACGCATATTACTTGCTTTCTTTCCTGAACTGTAACTCCTGATTCATTACTAACGCCTCCCAGCATCAAAGAGAGACATCTTCAAGGCATTTTCGGGGCCATATTGATCTGAACTACTCACCATTATCTGGCAACGTGGAAAGTCAACTCAACCCATAAGTATACTCGCCACTGTCGCATTCATGAAGAGCACCGGTTACCGGTAGAGAGTAGACATTTCACATTATAGCTGATTAGAAAGGGTTACTTGCGGCTGTGAAACGACCTTTGTCCCGAGGGATCCAATGTTCGGTGCCTTAGGTACCTCATATGCTCATCCCCATGTCCTGACCACGGGGCACGCACTACTATTCAAAAGCACCCGGTCACGAAAACTTTGGCAAAGGCAAATCTTAACGCTCATTCGCATGATGCATATGGAGTGCAGAGCCTGCTCTAGAATGTGTCTGCCTAAAACAGGATAGTTTCCTCCAACATGCCATTGAAGATGTCCAAAAGTTTCTAGGAGTGACTTCTCTTCAGACGTTTACCAAGGAACGAATCACGAGAACTTGTTTGGGCCTGGATCAATCGACATTGATTTTCCTTGTGCACAGATGTTGGTGACCACCGCAGGGGACTAGCATATTGAACGCGTATCACACGCAGAGGGCGATCGCCAAGCACTCATCATATTCCTCATTCTGACTAAAGAATCGCGCATATAGGATGATGGCTGAGGATGGAATGATAAAGGCAGGGGGATCGTCGTCGAGCGAGGGATATGGGGAAGGCATGTCGACATCGAGGAGCTCACTGGTCAGTGGGAGTATTAAAATTGGCCGTACGACGAGTATGCGCCGTCTTTCAATGGGAAGAGAGCCCAGGATTCCTCGGATTCGCTGGAGCAACATGCAGACAGAACGGGAGTTCCTCTGCCAGGTTAGATATCGATGTGATCGGCGAGAGTACAAACTTGATTCAATCATGGTAGACTTGATGGATCCTTAGAGGCAATGTCATTATGTCGCAAGATTTGAGTTTTCAGTTTGTTCAATGAAAACTTATCTGGCAGAATGACATATTGTATTGTTGGCCTAGGAACGTAAGTCACCAACATGGTTCCGGTGACCACTGTCACACGCCGACCCGCCCGGACTTCAAGAGACTTCAAGCTCTCCGGGACTTGCAAGCAGAAGTCAAGACATATCGCAAAGACCGGACAGGCGACAAAGGCGCATATGCACCGTATTTGGAATATAAAGATACAAATGAGGGATTACTGATGTAGACTACAGCGTTTGCAGATGAGAGAGAGCTTTTTTGATCGTATCGTCAACCTGTCCTTTCGACGACTCAAATCCAGGCCTCCATGGAAGGGGCCATTCGTTGATACAGATTCTATCTCAACCGATGGCAAGCGTTGGGTGATCTGCGTGGCGGTCGGCCGAACATTGGGTCTGTGAGACCAGCAGCTTTCTAATACTTGCCATATCTCATTGGTCAAGCCCGTTCCTGAATACTCCGTGAACGCTCCAAGTGATTGGGGAGAAACATGTACTATTTTCGAATGAGCGGATGAGATGCTCATCGTTTTCATGTTGGCAAGAGGCGGATAGGTAAACAACTATATGGAGTATAAGCCTCCAGTCAAAGACAAAGATATATGGTGCTACCTCATAACAAACCATCCCAAAAGCGATAATGTCACTTTTTTTCGTTCTTCTGCTCTCCGGATCTTCTAGTCTCTCAGGAGCTTCATATGCCCTTGTGCTTCCGAGAGCATGCGAAGAAGAGAGTTGGGCCTTGGAGGCCGTTGTCATCCGTGACATAGGAAAACCCAAAATCAGTGAGGAGCCCTTGCTCGGGCTCTGCTACGAGAATATTCAAAGATTTCAAATCTCCATGAACGACACCATTTTTATGTAGATGTTCCATCCCTGACGCTGTACCGTAAATCTGAATCAACTCGAATCAGACTGCTGATGTCGTAATGATCTACCGAAAATCACTCACTAAACAGAGTCGGTGAGCGTTGGGTTCCTCGGCCAAAAACTCAAGAACATTTCCCCTAGAGATCCAAGGCGAAACCAAACAAAAGCTTTTGCGTGGATCGCTGAGGAAGTGGATGCCATCAAAAAGGAGGATGTTAGGTGCGATAACTGAGCCCAGATAACAGCTTCACGCGAGAAAGCCTGTCAAATGAAACAATGAGCGACATCTCAGTAGGACACCGAATTTGTCATACCTTAAATTGAGCTTGACTTGATTTATGATACAACCTGACAATCTTGAGACATGCGGGCTTTCCTTTGTAATAAGCCTTATAAATGTCGCCAAAATATCCCGCCGAGTGTGTATACTCTTCTCCGTCCTTCACACCTTGAAGATAGAACGATCGAGGACAAAGTTCGGATTTTCGGCATAGTCTAACGAGCGCAACATAGAGCAGCACACGAAATTGTGACTTTTGAGAGTAGCATGATCTAATAGCTAGACGACAAGTAAAGCCACGCTCAAACAGTTGGGAATGGATTTACGCACTTTCTGGAGAAGATCGAGCAAATCCTGAGCCGACTCCCCACGATGACTCAGAAATTTCATATATGCTTCGGGAGTAGTAAAAGCCTTGAGAAGGTGTGCGGAGATCTCAGGACGTAAGCTATCTGTGGACGAGGCCGTTAGAGGCGACCCGAAATTGATTGAGGATTTTATGATATAACTGTCCCAGTCCGTGGATCCATCGTCATCAAAATAAGATCCTGTCTGAGCGCTAGAAATTCCAACTCTGAGACGGAGAAGTTGAATTCGTTCAGCATCTTCAGGCAAGGTCGAAGGACTTGGATGATAGTGAATGGTTAATTATGTTCCAACCGAAGTTTCACGTACCTGGTAGCTCTTTGGGGATAAGATATGACCGGTCATAGTCCTATCGAGATATCCCATCTCTGTGGAAGGAAAGACAAACTCCACACTCACACTTGATTGTTACGGCCCATCCTTACGAAGTCCTCAAACCTTCTATGTTGATCAATTGCTAGACGAAGCGTCTAAGATATCATGTGGCTAGTAACATGTCTAATGCGCGGCCATATGGAGGAGCTGATTCTCATGATGATCATAAAGCGTTAAGCACTTAGAATTTGTTGCTGTCACTTGTGATGCGTCAAGGTCGGCGGAGTCTATGAGACGTTCTACTGTCAAGATCCTACAATCTCGTAGGACGTATATGCTTGTGAGATGAGGCGCCTCGATTGGCATGCATCCCTGTCAAGTGTCTGGCAAGCTGTGCTGTGTAAGTTGGATCATGCACCCCGTGACGGTTACACCCTGTGCGGATTTTCGGATCGCTCCAAAAACGCTCACGAGTGGAACGAACCTTAACGCCTTCCTGACGACAATTAAAGCAAACTAGCTCCACAGAGTAGCGAGGCATTTTTTAGTAGTGTTTATAGCATTGTGGCCGAACAGTAGTGCCATTAATCCACTTTTGAATGATGTTACTGGCGACGGAACCCCGAGAAGCTTTTCTAGTGTTGAAGAGCACATCATTGAGGGTTTCAGTGAAGATTGTCACATTTGTGACGAAGAGCCTGATCAGCGAGAGGCGGTAAGTAACGTCAGACCGACATTAGCAAAAAATCAGACAGAAAATATGGGCATGTAAGAGCACTAATGCAATCCCATCTGTGTAATATATTAGCTGGGTGGGTTAGCCATAGTATGAAAGCTGGGTTTACAGTTATTTTTAATCATTCTGGAGCAATCAAAATAATTAAAAATAATCAATACTCATGATGGGTTTTGAGTGATACAAAAAGTATGCAGCATGAACTTAGATTATATTCTTGTGACATTATGAGTGTACTCTGGGATCCTGGTCCCAGGATAGGATTACCATTTCCCAAAGCCTATATTCTGCAATCACATTACAACTGTCACGACCCGCTCCCTAGATCCCTAGACACGGCCCCCAACCCCTCCCGATAACTCCCCGGAACCCCGCCCACACTTTCGACGCCCACACTGGGCAACTCCGACGCTTCTCCGGCAAACCCCGACGGCAACTCCCTATCCGTAGCCATCAACACCCCCTTGAAACCTTCCCCCACCGTTCCTGGACACGTCATACGTCCCCGACCCCCTACCCTAGTTCACCCGACCCATCCCGGAGTGCCACGACGCCCCGGAGCGGCCGCGCCCCCAACTGATCCCATCAGAATACCGCCGCGGCCCGAACTTGGGTTGTACCCGACACCCGTCGACTCAGCACAGCCCCGTCGACCCCCGCCATCACATCCGCCGCCCTTGGAGGCACCCAGTAGTTGGTATATAAGTCATAGAATGACTCCTCAAACCCTAGTCTTGATATTACATTGTACCGGTTTCCTATGTTTCGTCTCTCGTCTCGTCTGTATTTCTGTTCCTAGGTTTCGAATCTATCTTTTCTTAGTCTCGTCTCGTCTCCGCCTCGTCTCGACTGTACATATTTCCTTTGTTCCCCTGAAGTTCCCTTGTTCCCTACATCAGTACGAACTCCACGCACGCGCCACGACCTGAACATTCCTAACGACAACCCCGGGCCTCACTACCCGCTCACCCCGGAACCCATCAAGCCCCGGTAATCCCCTATCCAACCGACCCCGCCCCCCCAACAGCCGAGAAGCCTCCGCCTACCCCGCAATCCCCTCGTGCGTCCGCTAACGAGCTCTGACACCCACCCCGGGTCAACGACCAGTACCTCCGGTCTTAGACCCCTCTGAATCACTCCGGACCCACTCGGGCCGCTATCCCTAGGGGCCCCTCGCAAGCCTTCCCCACCTCCGCTCCAACCCCGGGCGCCTGGTTATAAACGCCGGACATCGCGTCCGCCTAGTAAGGACTCGCCAGTGTACTGAGCCACCGTCGTCAGCGGAACCTGACAACAACAATGTTCAAATGATTTTCATTTCTTACATTTAGATCTTCTATCACAGTAGTAATCATATGCATCATATTGTAAGTGTCACGGGATATAAGAAATTCATACATTTTCATGGAAAAGAAACACAAATTGACATACAAAGTCCATGAAAACATATATGGAATGAAAAAGAAATAATGAAAAAACATCCAAGACCCAGTCACAAGCAAGTCCAAGTCAAAGCACTGGCATCAGAAAAGAAGGCCAAAACAAAGCGGTCAGTACACAAAATTCCTCAAGTACAAGTTCATGATGAAGTCAGTCCAAGCATGTCAATCATTGCACCAATCATTGCAACTTGTCTGAGTCACAATATTCCTATACCCTTGCTGACCAGATGGACCTGGAAGACAAGGCACAACTGCCAGTGTCCTCACTGTTGGAGTCCTCATCTATATCATTCTCACCTTCACCATTACTGTCCTTGATCTTCTCTGATCCCATGCATTGATACTTTGCTGGTTGCACATTGACTGTCTTCTTCTTGCATTTAGTGCAGTCAACTTCCTCCTGTTCCTCATGCTCCTGGGACTCTTGGCAGTCTTGGTGCTTACCATGCAGTTGTTCTTTCTGCTTACAAAGTTGCTTCTGATGAGTCTTCTTGAGGCAGGAGATATTGTTTTTGGGTAAAGGAGGTAGGGTGAGTGCTTTGTGATTGGAATTAATAGTGCTGTCATGACTGTAGAAGATTCTAGTAACATATAAATTAGATTTGTCCCTTCAGTCAATTAGCACTTACTGATTCCAGAAATTCAATGTTTCCTGTGCCCATTCATGGTCATTGAATAATGTCAGAATGTTATAATAAAAATTGTGGTACAAAAATTGACTGTCTGTCATGTTCCATTGAGAGATTGAGTTCAATGAAAACCAAGCCTTTGTATTGAGAATCAACAAAAGAATCAAATCTGAGTAGATTATATACCTAAATTGCTGAATATGCAATGATTTTTGGTGAGAAATTCTTGTGCAGCCATATTTGTCTGCAATCAGGCATTTGGTGGCCTGAGTTTCTGCTTGGTCAATCCCACTATCATAGAGCATATGCTGGCATACCTAAGAAATGATCAATCAGTGTGGGTATCACAATACAAGAAGACACATACACTGATTAGAAGGGGGCCCTGACACAACTCTTTGGTGATCTTGTCATATTCATCCCTATCCAACTCCTCTTCAGCATCTTGTTCAGTTGAGTCCAGAAATCTAGTGGAATTAGATTGAAGCATGATGATTTGTTGTAGGGGAATAATGGGACATTGTGTGCTGTTACTTTGACCTTGCCATCACATAAGAGTAGATGGAACCTGGTGAAAAATCATCAGTAAGCAATTGTCAGAAAGCACAAACTTACAAGCCATTGTATTCATATGTGAGCTTGGCAGGACAAAGGAGAAAGCCTGTGTTGAGGTTATAAAACTTTCAGGCTGATTTGTCATGAGGCAGCAGCATCTTCATACTTGCAATCAGGGATTTGAGAAAGGTGTTCTGGATGAGTGTCACAATTGAATCCTTGACTTTACATGTGTCAGCAATGCAAGCATTTGAAGCTTCTCTTACAAACTGAGATTAGTTTAAATTGAGATAGTAATATAATGTATGCACACCAAAATCATGAAATTTCTCAATTTACTTTCATGGTAATCCTCCATCCCAATGTGATGACACAACTTCTCAAGGTACTGAAAAATAAGCAAGTCAATTGTCATAATGGTGTCAAATGCTTTGAGCTGGACTCTTTCTTTCCATTGTCTAGATACAAATTTAGTTTGTTGGCAGCATATATTAAGATCAAACTCACTTTTTCATTCAGTCATCAATCTCATCATCTATTTCCTCTTCTCCACACATGTTGTTCTCCAAGTCACAGTCCTCAACATCATGTTCATGTTTGTCTGTCTCAGATATGGTGAGTAAACTCACCAGGGGGCCCTTTCTATTTATATAGTAGTGGAACTATGCAGTAGAGTACACTCTAAATCCACTTACAGTTCTTTTCCTTGTTGAGCCTGAAAATTCATGCCAATCTTCAGGACAGCTTCAAACTTGTCCCACTTGGAGTTCATTTGTTGAGGTTCAGTGTGCTGTGAACAGCTCTAGGCTGGGGAGTGATTTTTTTGCTGGGGAGCATTGAAAAAGCATTGTTATAGTCAAAGGAGAAGGATATGTTGTTGAGTCACCATGACAGCCTGAGTGATGTGAAATTGTGTTTTGAAATTGTGATTTGTGATGCATTAGTCATGTGCCTCCACAAAATCACTTTCATGTATCTTGTAATCCAGATCACTATACAGATCATACATTCATCAACATACACTGGCCCAGTTTTGTCCAAGAAGTGAAATGTGCTTGGTTGGAAGATGATATGTCATTGGAAAGTACATATGGTCCCAATAAATTGCTATATTTAGGAGAAAGGGTTGTGTGGTTGGTTTGTCTCTAGTCTTTGACTACATATACCATGGACCTGAGCTACAAGCTATGTCATTGTATTAATGGGCAACTAGATGTGAATGAATCAAATTGACTGAATAGAAAAGAAGGCAGCAAATTGATTCTGATGATGATGAGTGCAATATACACTCTATCCATTGTTTGTCTAGAGTGATGATATATTTTATGGAGGAGCATTCATTGTCAGCATCACACACAACCATATTGCACCACCTCATCAAAAACAAGTACCCAATCTCATAGGTGCAAATCTTCTTTGACATGATAACAACAAAAAAGAAGACTACTGGATTACTATGCTGACATATCAATTTCATCACAGAGTCAACAGGACACATATAACAACTTGGACATGCCAGGTAAGGTCAATGTAGTAGACAGATCATACTTGAATCAAAAACAATAGATCCTGTATGAAAACCCACCTTATATAACATTGCAACTGATTTTGATCTAAACAAGAAACAGACAAGAGCTTTTTAAATAGTTGCTAACCATGGTGCATTCTGCAGGGCAAATCAACTTAAAATCTATTTGAGAGGAATGGAGGGAACCAGAAAAACCCAGGTGTTGAAAGCTTTGAAATATTACTTTTCAGCTTGTCAGGAATCTCATTGCCTTGCTATTGTTGCACTCACTGGAACAGCTGCCTCTCTTTTTGGAGGATCTACATATCATTTTCTGTTTGGTATTGATGACTTGTCACACTTCTCACAAACACAGTTGGCTCAAGTAAAAACATGTCTAATTGGAGTAAATTATGTGTCATTTGACAAAGTTTCAATGCTCTCATGTACTGATATGTACCATATATCAGCACACTTGGCTCAAGTAAGTGGTAAGCCACACCTTCTATTTGGCAGCATAAACATGGTATTTGCTGGCAACTTCTCACAGTTGCCCCCTGTGACAGGTAAAGAAAATGGGTTACTGTATAGTCTAAGGGTTAGTGCCAGATCATCTGACATCAAGGAACAGCAGGCTGCACTGGGTAAGGCTGTGTGGCATCAAGTCACCACCATTGTTATTTTGCACCAAGCACTTAGGACAGCTTTGATTAACATGAGATATTGTGCATGTACTAGTGACAATATACAGTTCCTGAGATCCTGATATGTACCAACACTTTTCAATGCCAGTATCATAGATTAAGCACTCTGGAATGTGTCAACTATAACTGCACACAACATTGACAAGGACACAATCAACATTATTGGAAGTGCTTGGTTTGCTTTGGAAAGTGGGGCAGCTTACTGACTTCTTTAGTGAGGATACCATTGCTGACAAGGGAGATGATAGGGCAATCAGACTGTTGAAGGGTAAAGGCTGTGCATCCAGGGCATGATGTGTTTCTCCTTCAATCCAAAAAATCCTGTGGGAGCAACCTCCTTCATCAACTACAACTCAAGTGGCAGGAAAACTCTCCCTATGTATTGGTTTATCTATTATTACAAAAACAAATTTGGCAACAGAGTTGTGCATTACCAATGGTCAGGAAGTGTATGTATATAAATGGAAGTTCTGTGTAGGTTCTTTAGGTCAGTGGTTGTTAGATGCCCTATTTGTGAAACTGAAGAATCCTCCACACACTATGCAGATTGAAGGTTTGCCTGAAAATGTTATCCCTGTCACCCAAAAATCTGGGACTACAGAATGACACTTACCAAATGATTAACAAATTAGTATAACCAGGTCACAGGTGAAGTTCTTGTAAACTATGCAATTACTGACTATGCAAGCCAAGGGAAGACTAGACCATTTAATACAGTAGATCTGTTCAAGTGTCAATTGCATCAGGCATAGTAGACTGCTCTGTCATAAAGTGCCACAGCTGAGGGGACCCTTATTATCAGAGGGTTTGACAGGAGCATGATACAAGGAAGAGCAAGTGGAGCACTATGGCAAAAATTCAGGGAATTAGAGCTCCTTGACAAAATTACTCAGTTGAGATACATAGGTAAGCTGCCAAAGAGCTTGCATGATGTGCCTGAATGTTTGGACTTAATTGCTTTGTTCCATAAGTGTAAGCATGAATGTTACTTGCCTCCTAGATTGCATCCTGCCCTTCAGTGGTCAAAATTTGATCTGTTCAATGAATCTGGTTTCATGAATATCCCATGGAAAATTGTGTTCAAGGACAAGTCTGTCAATTTACCTCTGGAATCTGTAAGCATGTTTAGGAGCACCATGCAAACTCTTGACAACCCACAGAAACAAAGGGTGAGTGGACAGATGGCTTCATATTCAAATGAATGGAGGTGGCTGAGCTGTACTGAAACCTCCTTGTCAGTGTCCTGCAACTGGCTGACTCCTTTTGCTTGCAACTGGAAACTTAATAGTTGTGTGTACAACTCTGTCATCTCTATATTGTTCAACATGTGCAGGGAAGACTCTTATGGGTAGCTTGTCAGAATGGAAGAGATCAGTCCCCAGTTATGTAAATATATTGCAAGAGAATTCATGAAAGTTGTACCTGGAGATCACAAAGCCTTGGAGGAATGCAGAGAGTGGCTGCAAAGAAAACTCAACTTTAAAAATCACACCATGTTCCCTTTTGGTGAGTATATGTCCATGCACACATTAGTCAACAAACTCTCTGTAAACAAACAAGTTATACTAGATTTGTTCATGGCATGTCCAGGGCAGCACAGAGGGAGCCATCAGTGGTCAAGTACAAAGTCTTGCATGGTTGTACTGTCATCCAATAGTCAATCCATATGTGAACACATAAAAATTTCTGGTTGCAGATCAATGGCCACCATTCATTAGGGGGCTCTTTCCAATTAATTAAAAAGAGTCAGGATGTACCCCAGTGCTCTTCAACTTTTCCCATGTCTTCTTCAGCATTGTCCTTATCAGCATCACCAATGCCTCCCCCCTCCAACCAGAACTGTGTGGATGTGTGGGCTGAGTATAAAGGGCATTTGCAGGAGTTCAACCATCATTGGGATTAGAAAAGGTGGACATGATGTATTGCCAATGTGAGTGTGTGTATTCTGTGCATGGTGCTACTCTTATCAGTTCCAACAGAGCTGTCAGTGGCCATAGCAGAGTCTTCTAGAAGCTCAACCCAGGTCAGTGCCCCAGGTTGCTCTGCCTGAGCCATCCCTGTACTAGCTCATCCCTCCAGGTCAAGTCTGAGAATAGGAAATGCTTGCCCTGGCTAACTTTGATGCTTCTCTAGCAAACTCTAACAGCCCTCTGGGCAAACTCCAATGTGTCCCCTGTAGGCCCCAATGCTTTCCCTCCCCCTCCTGAGCCCCTGAAACTCTGCCCCTCTGATCTTGACACTAGCATTGATAAGACCCACTTGTCACAGAGCACCATTTTTGGCATTTAGGACTGGACAGCAGCTGACTATTTTGATATGGCACAAGTCATAACTCTCAGCATGTGAGGCCTAGCTCCAAGGTCTGGATTGATGTAGCCTTTACACAGGATTTTAGTGACCACAAGACTTATCAATCACAAGCAATCTCATGTGGAGTCTGGACTTTGAGTCTAGAACAACAAGGCTGAGACCTTTCTCAGTGATGATTGCTAGCAACTTTCCTGGTGACAACACAGCCTCTCACCAAAAATGGACATATTGACAGTCATGTGATTTCTTACTTATCATTTTTCTTGTCAAGCTTACAAACATACTTGAATGGTGTTTACACTTTAGGTATTGACATTGGACTCCCTCTTTTCTTGAGATTTATTGCCCTTTATACATCACATTGACTTTGCTTATATTTTCACTTGGTTACAGATTGATGCCTTATATGTATCATGAACACTTTGGTAGACACTGTCACTAGCAGTGACTATTAGTTACTTTCCCATACTATACTTATAAACAGTATAAATATGGTACATAGAACTATCATCAAACAAACAGAGCCCAGTTCCCTCTTTCTCTAAGCTTGCCAGATTGAGATTTTACTTTGTCTCTCTCTTTCTTGCTCATTATTGATAACAACTTAGCAACAAGTCTAGCTGACTCAATTACAACTTTGTGTGGTACCAATGCAGGTGCCCTTAGCTTTCATATTGACTTAGTGATGCTAGCAACTACAGCTAGCAATTAGTTTGCATTCATTTCCCTTCAGTCTCTTTATTGTCACTCTCCCCTTTCTTTACTCAACTCCCCTTTCACTGCTACTTAGTTCACTTTTGCTTAGCAACTCTTACATCTTAATTTGTTTTCTTTTCTCTCACTAGCAACTCTTTGTTACTGTCTAGCAACTTAGGCTAGCAATTGTGACTATTTTCACTTTTCACTTCACATGCACACTATTTGCTCTAGTTCTCTGGGACAGTTACTGACTCACCCTCTATATTAACTTCCTACTGCCAGCTACTCTATCTAGTGATTAGTGTTAGGTCCTCTTTTCAGGTTTCCTGCACAGCACTAGGCAGCATAGAAACACATCAGCATACATTACTGATTTATCACTCTGACTTATCCAACCAACTCTGGAGCATCACAACAACTCTAGGGCAGCCCATGTTCCCATTTGATCTCATCAGTGTATCACCATGGCCTGCCTACTGACCATAACCAACACCCATTGACTCTGCACAGCCCCAATCAGCTTTGCTGCCAGACCTGCTATCCCCAGAGCAGTTCCAGTAGTTGGTATATAAGTCATAGAGTAGCATCCTGGACTCTAGTCTTGATATTGCCTAATATTACCTATGTTCTGATTGATTGTTTCTTTGTGTTTTGTGTCTCTTGTTACATTTTCTCTTCTCTTAGTCTCTTGGTCTTACCTCAGTCTCCCAGTCTTATTTCATCTCCATTTCTCATATTGTCTTGCTATTATTTTGTATTTCTGCCATTACAAACTCCATGCTTGCAATTATGACTTCCAAACATTCATAACCAACTGTGGACCTCACTTTATGCTTGGCTCCAAAGCCCATCAACATCCATTGATCTCCCATCAAACTCCAGCCCTGCTCCCATCTCTTGCATAGCCTCCACTTGCCCCACACCTTCAATACTTGCCTCCAGACCTGTACCTGGAACTTCCCCAAGCCTGACCCTTCCTTGTACCTTGCCTTAGACTTTCCCAGACCACTTTGAACTTGCTTAGGCTGCTTCCCTTGGCTTACTCTCACAAGTATCTGAAGTCCAGACCTCTCCAAAGCACTAGGTTATCAGTGCAGGACATTGTGTCCACCTAGTAAGGACTTGCCCACTCAAGCTGAGCCCCCATAGTCAGTAGAACCTGACAATCTGTGCCCAGCACAGAGAGCTGTGTGAATTTGAGGAGCCAGTGCTAGAGTTCTGCTGGGACTTTTTAGTGTGCCTCTTGTGTCACACATAGCACAAGAAGTGTTCCATGTTATTGGGCTGGTGGGTGGCATGTGTTGCAATGGAGCAGAGTTGGGATCAGGGTTGGTTTGGTGGCAGCATAGCTGGGCAAGGGGCAGAGAGGCAGAGCATCTGGTCAGGGGTCCAGGTTGGAGAGGGTGCAGGGTGGCTGGTGAGGAAGATAAGACCCCTGCAGGATGGATGGAGGGAGAGGGCTCCTATGGTGTGGAACAAGGGTAAGCAGAGGGCCTCCTCATCCCCAGAGGCTGGACCCAGCAAGAGGCCTCAGGGCAAGGAGGCAATTGCAGGGCCTCCTAGGCCTCACATGTACTCTTCTGAGTTGGGAGCTCTAGTGGGGTGGTGTCAGGTTCTGCTGACTATGGGGGCTCAGTCACACTGGGCAAATCCTTACTAGGCAGATGTGATTCTCTGCACTGATAGCTGGGCACTCAGAGAAGGTCTAAATATGGGTGACTTATGAGGGCAATTAATGGAGAGTGATCCAAACAAGTCTGGGGTGGTCCAGAGGGGTCTAGGACAGGTTGCAGGGAGAGGGTCAGACATGATGGGGGTGTCAGGTACTGGTCCAGAAGTGAGTATTGGAGGTGTGAGGCAAACAGAGGCTATGCAAGTGATAGGAGCAGGGCTGGAGTTTGATGGAGGATCAATGGAGGTTGATAGCTTTTAGAGTTGAGTGGATAGCAAGGTCCAGAGTTGGTTTAAAGAGTGTTTGAGTTCATAATTGTAAATGCAGAGTTTGTAAAGGCATTGAAGTTGAAAGGACTTAAGCATGGTAATAGAAATGGAGTTGAATGAGACAAGACAGAGTTGAGACAAGATTGAGACAGGAATGAAAATAGATTCAAGTGGAGATACAAAATGATAATGAGAATGATGACAGAAATAGAGATGAGACAAGACTGAGAGACTGAGATAAGGCTGGGAGACTGAGAGAAGAGGAAATGTAACACAAAACATGAAACACAAGATGGAGACAATCAGACCATAGGTAATGTTAAGCAATATCAAGACTAGAGTATGAAGAGCTACTTTATGACTTATATACTGACTATAGGAGAGCTCCAGAAGACAGTGAGTGTGGTGGCAGGGCTTGGCAGAGCTGTGCAGAGTCAATGGGTGTTGGTTGTGATCATGGAGTGGGCTGTGGTGATATTCTGATGGGATCAGCTGAGAATGCAGGTTGTCCCAAGGTTGTCATGGTACTCTGGAGTAGGTTAGGTGAACCAGGGTGATGAGCTGATAATGTATGACAGAGTCAGGAATGGTGGGGGAGGGTTCTCAGGGCTCAGAACAGTCAGGGGAAGTGTTGACAGCTGTGGAGAAGGCATTGGAGTGGGCCAGGGGGCTGTTAGGATTTGCTGGAGAAGCATCAAAGTTATCCAGAGTGGGTGCAGAGGGTGTACAATGGTTGGGGGGTTTGATGGGGCATTGGGGGGAGGGACTCCAGGGAAGCAAGTGGGCTGGGAACAATGTTGGGGGTCCAGGGAGTGGGTCATGACAGGTAGTCTGGGGATGCTTCTGGGTTGGCCTTGTTGATTGCTAAGGCCCTCTTATGTCAACAAGTAGAGGGGCTTATGAGGATGCTGGCAACTTGTGAGGAGGAGCTCTGGAGGGTGGAGGAGGACTGGGATACAATGCAGTGGGATAGGAATGTGGCATAGAGGGACAGGGATATGGCATGGCAGGACCAGGACACTGTTACATGGACACCTACTGAGCAGTTGTTAGAGGGCCAGGGATTGCAGGAGCAGTTGGGGCAGCTAGAAGTGTGGGCAGAGCAGGAGGTGCAGCAAGCAGCACTTGAAGTGGGGGTGTTTTGAGTAGTGGTGGAGGCTAGGAGGAGGCACAAGGAGTAGTTGGCCAATAAGGTGCCCTTGAGGTGAAAAGGGGTCATGCATGAGTTTTTGCTTGCTTCTTCTTCCCTCTTGCCACAACTGATACAATTGAACAGATTAGGTCCAGGAACACAGGATCCTACTTACCCTCTGGAGTTGGGGCATGAGGTGGGACAACTGGGATGGTTGCTGGCAGGGCATCAGCAGCAGAATGTGGTGGGTCCTGGAGCATGGTGAGAGGTGGCTGCAGATATGGAGGAGCCCCTTCCTGGTCATCCAGATGTTCTGGCCATGGTAGTAGTCTAGATGGAAGTGGATCCTATTGGAGAAGTGGAGAGGAAACTTCTGGAGGAGGGGGGGTGCTCCAGAGTTCATTTTTCTTGCCTGTCTTGGACCTAGTATAGCCCCATTGCATAACATAGTGTACCTTGTAGCCTTGTAATCATAAGTTTGTTGGATTTCAGTTTGGCTGATGTAGAATACTTAAGTTTCAGATTAAGTGAGAGAGATAAGAAGTAAAACATACAGGGAGTTCCTGGTAGAAGTTGAATCTCTAATGAATCCAGAGGCAGGTGTTATGCCCACTACTGCTATCTGTATTAACTAGTTCCAGGAGTCTTAGGGCTTGGTAGGGTGCCATTGGTAGAAGTCCTAGAGCTCTTTGAGGGCTTTGGAGAGGTTTTTCTGTGGTTCCCAAGTGTCATCCTTGAGTCTGTAGCCCTTCCAATGAACAAGTAGTGGGGTAAACTGCCAATAAAGTGGGAGTTGAGGATGTGATTGACTTTGTAGTGGTATTCATTCTCAACTTTGATGGGTGGGGGTTGGCTAGGACATTGTCTTGGAAAGTGGTCTGGAGCATACTTCTCAAGAAGGCAGATATGAAAGACAGGGTGGAGACCCTTCAGGCCTAGTGGTTGGTCAAGTTTGTAGGCACAAGTTGAAACCTTCCAGAGGATTTTGAAGAGGCCATGTTACTTGTGGTCAAGCTTGACAGAGGGTCTCCAGGTCTTGAAGTTGCATTGATTGAGCAATACCAGAGTTCTGGAGGACTAGTTGGGGGTGGGGTTGCATCAGAGTTGGCATGCTTGGAGTAGGCAGCTTTCTAATACTTGCCATATCTCATTGGTCAAGCCCGTTCCTGAATACTCCGTGAACGCTCCAAGTGATTGGGGAGAAACATGTACTATTTTCGAATGAGCGGATGAGATGCTCATCGTTTTCATGTTGGCAAGAGGCGGATAGGTAAACAACTATATGGAGTATAAGCCTCCAGTCAAAGACAAAGATATATGGTGCTACCTCATAACAAACCATCCCAAAAGCGATAATGTCACTTTTTTTCGTTCTTCTGCTCTCCGGATCTTCTAGTCTCTCAGGAGCTTCATATGCCCTTGTGCTTCCGAGAGCATGCGAAGAAGAGAGTTGGGCCTTGGAGGCCGTTGTCATCCGTGACATAGGAAAACCCAAAATCAGTGAGGAGCCCTTGCTCGGGCTCTGCTACGAGAATATTCAAAGATTTCAAATCTCCATGAACGACACCATTTTTATGTAGATGTTCCATCCCTGACGCTGTACCGTAAATCTGAATCAACTCGAATCAGACTGCTGATGTCGTAATGATCTACCGAAAATCACTCACTAAACAGAGTCGGTGAGCGTTGGGTTCCTCGGCCAAAAACTCAAGAACATTTCCCCTAGAGATCCAAGGCGAAACCAAACAAAAGCTTTTGCGTGGATCGCTGAGGAAGTGGATGCCATCAAAAAGGAGGATGTTAGGTGCGATAACTGAGCCCAGATAACAGCTTCACGCGAGAAAGCCTGTCAAATGAAACAATGAGCGACATCTCAGTAGGACACCGAATTTGTCATACCTTAAATTGAGCTTGACTTGATTTATGATACAACCTGACAATCTTGAGACATGCGGGCTTTCCTTTGTAATAAGCCTTATAAATGTCGCCAAAATATCCCGCCGAGTGTGTATACTCTTCTCCGTCCTTCACACCTTGAAGATAGAACGATCGAGGACAAAGTTCGGATTTTCGGCATAGTCTAACGAGCGCAACATAGAGCAGCACACGAAATTGTGACTTTTGAGAGTAGCATGATCTAATAGCTAGACGACAAGTAAAGCCACGCTCAAACAGTTGGGAATGGATTTACGCACTTTCTGGAGAAGATCGAGCAAATCCTGAGCCGACTCCCCACGATGACTCAGAAATTTCATATATGCTTCGGGAGTAGTAAAAGCCTTGAGAAGGTGTGCGGAGATCTCAGGACGTAAGCTATCTGTGGACGAGGCCGTTAGAGGCGACCCGAAATTGATTGAGGATTTTATGATATAACTGTCCCAGTCCGTGGATCCATCGTCATCAAAATAAGATCCTGTCTGAGCGCTAGAAATTCCAACTCTGAGACGGAGAAGTTGAATTCGTTCAGCATCTTCAGGCAAGGTCGAAGGACTTGGATGATAGTGAATGGTTAATTATGTTCCAACCGAAGTTTCACGTACCTGGTAGCTCTTTGGGGATAAGATATGACCGGTCATAGTCCTATCGAGATATCCCATCTCTGTGGAAGGAAAGACAAACTCCACACTCACACTTGATTGTTACGGCCCATCCTTACGAAGTCCTCAAACCTTCTATGTTGATCAATTGCTAGACGAAGCGTCTAAGATATCATGTGGCTAGTAACATGTCTAATGCGCGGCCATATGGAGGAGCTGATTCTCATGATGATCATAAAGCGTTAAGCACTTAGAATTTGTTGCTGTCACTTGTGATGCGTCAAGGTCGGCGGAGTCTATGAGACGTTCTACTGTCAAGATCCTACAATCTCGTAGGACGTATATGCTTGTGAGATGAGGCGCCTCGATTGGCATGCATCCCTGTCAAGTGTCTGGCAAGCTGTGCTGTGTAAGTTGGATCATGCACCCCGTGACGGTTACACCCTGTGCGGATTTTCGGATCGCTCCAAAAACGCTCACGAGTGGAACGAACCTTAACGCCTTCCTGACGACAATTAAAGCAAACTAGCTCCACAGAGTAGCGAGGCATTTTTTAGTAGTGTTTATAGCATTGTGGCCGAACAGTAGTGCCATTAATCCACTTTTGAATGATGTTACTGGCGACGGAACCCCGAGAAGCTTTTCTAGTGTTGAAGAGCACATCATTGAGGGTTTCAGTGAAGATTGTCACATTTGTGACGAAGAGCCTGATCAGCGAGAGGCGGTAAGTAACGTCAGACCGACATTAGCAAAAAATCAGACAGAAAATATGGGCATGTAAGAGCACTAATGCAATCCCATCTGTGTAATATATTAGCTGGGTGGGTTAGCCATAGTATGAAAGCTGGGTTTACAGTTATTTTTAATCATTCTGGAGCAATCAAAATAATTAAAAATAATCAATACTCATGATGGGTTTTGAGTGATACAAAAAGTATGCAGCATGAACTTAGATTATATTCTTGTGACATTATGAGTGTACTCTGGGATCCTGGTCCCAGGATAGGATTACCATTTCCCAAAGCCTATATTCTGCAATCACATTACAACTGTCACGACCCGCTCCCTAGATCCCTAGACACGGCCCCCAACCCCTCCCGATAACTCCCCGGAACCCCGCCCACACTTTCGACGCCCACACTGGGCAACTCCGACGCTTCTCCGGCAAACCCCGACGGCAACTCCCTATCCGTAGCCATCAACACCCCCTTGAAACCTTCCCCCACCGTTCCTGGACACGTCATACGTCCCCGACCCCCTACCCTAGTTCACCCGACCCATCCCGGAGTGCCACGACGCCCCGGAGCGGCCGCGCCCCCAACTGATCCCATCAGAATACCGCCGCGGCCCGAACTTGGGTTGTACCCGACACCCGTCGACTCAGCACAGCCCCGTCGACCCCCGCCATCACATCCGCCGCCCTTGGAGGCACCCAGTAGTTGGTATATAAGTCATAGAATGACTCCTCAAACCCTAGTCTTGATATTACATTGTACCGGTTTCCTATGTTTCGTCTCTCGTCTCGTCTGTATTTCTGTTCCTAGGTTTCGAATCTATCTTTTCTTAGTCTCGTCTCGTCTCCGCCTCGTCTCGACTGTACATATTTCCTTTGTTCCCCTGAAGTTCCCTTGTTCCCTACATCAGTACGAACTCCACGCACGCGCCACGACCTGAACATTCCTAACGACAACCCCGGGCCTCACTACCCGCTCACCCCGGAACCCATCAAGCCCCGGTAATCCCCTATCCAACCGACCCCGCCCCCCCAACAGCCGAGAAGCCTCCGCCTACCCCGCAATCCCCTCGTGCGTCCGCTAACGAGCTCTGACACCCACCCCGGGTCAACGACCAGTACCTCCGGTCTTAGACCCCTCTGAATCACTCCGGACCCACTCGGGCCGCTATCCCTAGGGGCCCCTCGCAAGCCTTCCCCACCTCCGCTCCAACCCCGGGCGCCTGGTTATAAACGCCGGACATCGCGTCCGCCTAGTAAGGACTCGCCAGTGTACTGAGCCACCGTCGTCAGCGGAACCTGACAACAACAATGTTCAAATGATTTTCATTTCTTACATTTAGATCTTCTATCACAGTAGTAATCATATGCATCATATTGTAAGTGTCACGGGATATAAGAAATTCATACATTTTCATGGAAAAGAAACACAAATTGACATACAAAGTCCATGAAAACATATATGGAATGAAAAAGAAATAATGAAAAAACATCCAAGACCCAGTCACAAGCAAGTCCAAGTCAAAGCACTGGCATCAGAAAAGAAGGCCAAAACAAAGCGGTCAGTACACAAAATTCCTCAAGTACAAGTTCATGATGAAGTCAGTCCAAGCATGTCAATCATTGCACCAATCATTGCAACTTGTCTGAGTCACAATATTCCTATACCCTTGCTGACCAGATGGACCTGGAAGACAAGGCACAACTGCCAGTGTCCTCACTGTTGGAGTCCTCATCTATATCATTCTCACCTTCACCATTACTGTCCTTGATCTTCTCTGATCCCATGCATTGATACTTTGCTGGTTGCACATTGACTGTCTTCTTCTTGCATTTAGTGCAGTCAACTTCCTCCTGTTCCTCATGCTCCTGGGACTCTTGGCAGTCTTGGTGCTTACCATGCAGTTGTTCTTTCTGCTTACAAAGTTGCTTCTGATGAGTCTTCTTGAGGCAGGAGATATTGTTTTTGGGTAAAGGAGGTAGGGTGAGTGCTTTGTGATTGGAATTAATAGTGCTGTCATGACTGTAGAAGATTCTAGTAACATATAAATTAGATTTGTCCCTTCAGTCAATTAGCACTTACTGATTCCAGAAATTCAATGTTTCCTGTGCCCATTCATGGTCATTGAATAATGTCAGAATGTTATAATAAAAATTGTGGTACAAAAATTGACTGTCTGTCATGTTCCATTGAGAGATTGAGTTCAATGAAAACCAAGCCTTTGTATTGAGAATCAACAAAAGAATCAAATCTGAGTAGATTATATACCTAAATTGCTGAATATGCAATGATTTTTGGTGAGAAATTCTTGTGCAGCCATATTTGTCTGCAATCAGGCATTTGGTGGCCTGAGTTTCTGCTTGGTCAATCCCACTATCATAGAGCATATGCTGGCATACCTAAGAAATGATCAATCAGTGTGGGTATCACAATACAAGAAGACACATACACTGATTAGAAGGGGGCCCTGACACAACTCTTTGGTGATCTTGTCATATTCATCCCTATCCAACTCCTCTTCAGCATCTTGTTCAGTTGAGTCCAGAAATCTAGTGGAATTAGATTGAAGCATGATGATTTGTTGTAGGGGAATAATGGGACATTGTGTGCTGTTACTTTGACCTTGCCATCACATAAGAGTAGATGGAACCTGGTGAAAAATCATCAGTAAGCAATTGTCAGAAAGCACAAACTTACAAGCCATTGTATTCATATGTGAGCTTGGCAGGACAAAGGAGAAAGCCTGTGTTGAGGTTATAAAACTTTCAGGCTGATTTGTCATGAGGCAGCAGCATCTTCATACTTGCAATCAGGGATTTGAGAAAGGTGTTCTGGATGAGTGTCACAATTGAATCCTTGACTTTACATGTGTCAGCAATGCAAGCATTTGAAGCTTCTCTTACAAACTGAGATTAGTTTAAATTGAGATAGTAATATAATGTATGCACACCAAAATCATGAAATTTCTCAATTTACTTTCATGGTAATCCTCCATCCCAATGTGATGACACAACTTCTCAAGGTACTGAAAAATAAGCAAGTCAATTGTCATAATGGTGTCAAATGCTTTGAGCTGGACTCTTTCTTTCCATTGTCTAGATACAAATTTAGTTTGTTGGCAGCATATATTAAGATCAAACTCACTTTTTCATTCAGTCATCAATCTCATCATCTATTTCCTCTTCTCCACACATGTTGTTCTCCAAGTCACAGTCCTCAACATCATGTTCATGTTTGTCTGTCTCAGATATGGTGAGTAAACTCACCAGGGGGCCCTTTCTATTTATATAGTAGTGGAACTATGCAGTAGAGTACACTCTAAATCCACTTACAGTTCTTTTCCTTGTTGAGCCTGAAAATTCATGCCAATCTTCAGGACAGCTTCAAACTTGTCCCACTTGGAGTTCATTTGTTGAGGTTCAGTGTGCTGTGAACAGCTCTAGGCTGGGGAGTGATTTTTTTGCTGGGGAGCATTGAAAAAGCATTGTTATAGTCAAAGGAGAAGGATATGTTGTTGAGTCACCATGACAGCCTGAGTGATGTGAAATTGTGTTTTGAAATTGTGATTTGTGATGCATTAGTCATGTGCCTCCACAAAATCACTTTCATGTATCTTGTAATCCAGATCACTATACAGATCATACATTCATCAACATACACTGGCCCAGTTTTGTCCAAGAAGTGAAATGTGCTTGGTTGGAAGATGATATGTCATTGGAAAGTACATATGGTCCCAATAAATTGCTATATTTAGGAGAAAGGGTTGTGTGGTTGGTTTGTCTCTAGTCTTTGACTACATATACCATGGACCTGAGCTACAAGCTATGTCATTGTATTAATGGGCAACTAGATGTGAATGAATCAAATTGACTGAATAGAAAAGAAGGCAGCAAATTGATTCTGATGATGATGAGTGCAATATACACTCTATCCATTGTTTGTCTAGAGTGATGATATATTTTATGGAGGAGCATTCATTGTCAGCATCACACACAACCATATTGCACCACCTCATCAAAAACAAGTACCCAATCTCATAGGTGCAAATCTTCTTTGACATGATAACAACAAAAAAGAAGACTACTGGATTACTATGCTGACATATCAATTTCATCACAGAGTCAACAGGACACATATAACAACTTGGACATGCCAGGTAAGGTCAATGTAGTAGACAGATCATACTTGAATCAAAAACAATAGATCCTGTATGAAAACCCACCTTATATAACATTGCAACTGATTTTGATCTAAACAAGAAACAGACAAGAGCTTTTTAAATAGTTGCTAACCATGGTGCATTCTGCAGGGCAAATCAACTTAAAATCTATTTGAGAGGAATGGAGGGAACCAGAAAAACCCAGGTGTTGAAAGCTTTGAAATATTACTTTTCAGCTTGTCAGGAATCTCATTGCCTTGCTATTGTTGCACTCACTGGAACAGCTGCCTCTCTTTTTGGAGGATCTACATATCATTTTCTGTTTGGTATTGATGACTTGTCACACTTCTCACAAACACAGTTGGCTCAAGTAAAAACATGTCTAATTGGAGTAAATTATGTGTCATTTGACAAAGTTTCAATGCTCTCATGTACTGATATGTACCATATATCAGCACACTTGGCTCAAGTAAGTGGTAAGCCACACCTTCTATTTGGCAGCATAAACATGGTATTTGCTGGCAACTTCTCACAGTTGCCCCCTGTGACAGGTAAAGAAAATGGGTTACTGTATAGTCTAAGGGTTAGTGCCAGATCATCTGACATCAAGGAACAGCAGGCTGCACTGGGTAAGGCTGTGTGGCATCAAGTCACCACCATTGTTATTTTGCACCAAGCACTTAGGACAGCTTTGATTAACATGAGATATTGTGCATGTACTAGTGACAATATACAGTTCCTGAGATCCTGATATGTACCAACACTTTTCAATGCCAGTATCATAGATTAAGCACTCTGGAATGTGTCAACTATAACTGCACACAACATTGACAAGGACACAATCAACATTATTGGAAGTGCTTGGTTTGCTTTGGAAAGTGGGGCAGCTTACTGACTTCTTTAGTGAGGATACCATTGCTGACAAGGGAGATGATAGGGCAATCAGACTGTTGAAGGGTAAAGGCTGTGCATCCAGGGCATGATGTGTTTCTCCTTCAATCCAAAAAATCCTGTGGGAGCAACCTCCTTCATCAACTACAACTCAAGTGGCAGGAAAACTCTCCCTATGTATTGGTTTATCTATTATTACAAAAACAAATTTGGCAACAGAGTTGTGCATTACCAATGGTCAGGAAGTGTATGTATATAAATGGAAGTTCTGTGTAGGTTCTTTAGGTCAGTGGTTGTTAGATGCCCTATTTGTGAAACTGAAGAATCCTCCACACACTATGCAGATTGAAGGTTTGCCTGAAAATGTTATCCCTGTCACCCAAAAATCTGGGACTACAGAATGACACTTACCAAATGATTAACAAATTAGTATAACCAGGTCACAGGTGAAGTTCTTGTAAACTATGCAATTACTGACTATGCAAGCCAAGGGAAGACTAGACCATTTAATACAGTAGATCTGTTCAAGTGTCAATTGCATCAGGCATAGTAGACTGCTCTGTCATAAAGTGCCACAGCTGAGGGGACCCTTATTATCAGAGGGTTTGACAGGAGCATGATACAAGGAAGAGCAAGTGGAGCACTATGGCAAAAATTCAGGGAATTAGAGCTCCTTGACAAAATTACTCAGTTGAGATACATAGGTAAGCTGCCAAAGAGCTTGCATGATGTGCCTGAATGTTTGGACTTAATTGCTTTGTTCCATAAGTGTAAGCATGAATGTTACTTGCCTCCTAGATTGCATCCTGCCCTTCAGTGGTCAAAATTTGATCTGTTCAATGAATCTGGTTTCATGAATATCCCATGGAAAATTGTGTTCAAGGACAAGTCTGTCAATTTACCTCTGGAATCTGTAAGCATGTTTAGGAGCACCATGCAAACTCTTGACAACCCACAGAAACAAAGGGTGAGTGGACAGATGGCTTCATATTCAAATGAATGGAGGTGGCTGAGCTGTACTGAAACCTCCTTGTCAGTGTCCTGCAACTGGCTGACTCCTTTTGCTTGCAACTGGAAACTTAATAGTTGTGTGTACAACTCTGTCATCTCTATATTGTTCAACATGTGCAGGGAAGACTCTTATGGGTAGCTTGTCAGAATGGAAGAGATCAGTCCCCAGTTATGTAAATATATTGCAAGAGAATTCATGAAAGTTGTACCTGGAGATCACAAAGCCTTGGAGGAATGCAGAGAGTGGCTGCAAAGAAAACTCAACTTTAAAAATCACACCATGTTCCCTTTTGGTGAGTATATGTCCATGCACACATTAGTCAACAAACTCTCTGTAAACAAACAAGTTATACTAGATTTGTTCATGGCATGTCCAGGGCAGCACAGAGGGAGCCATCAGTGGTCAAGTACAAAGTCTTGCATGGTTGTACTGTCATCCAATAGTCAATCCATATGTGAACACATAAAAATTTCTGGTTGCAGATCATGATGCTTGAATATGCAAACAACTCCTTGTCAGAGTGTTCCAGTTTGTCCATGCACCTCACATATTATATTTTGATGTGTTGTCTGTGTCTGTCACAATCAACAAGACTATTGTTATCTATGCAATGGATACATCTGAGACCTACAACTATAAGATAAGAGGTATTATATATTATGGTGATCACCATTTTACCAGTAGATACATGTCAGCAGATAATAATGTGTGGTTCCATGATGGTCCAGTAACAGGTTACCAGATGGTTAAAGAAAGGGGGTTTTTGAACAGCATAGACATGTCTGAATGCAGGTCCAAAAGTGCAACAATTGCAGTGTATGTGCCTATAGCCTAATTTATCATTCATCTCACATCAAATGTTAAATGTAGTGTTTTGCATAAGCAATAGCAAATCCCAAATATAGGATGGATCATTCCAACATGGCAGCTATGATTTGTCATGTACTGTTGCAACAATTGATTTGTAATTAATTGCCTGATCATTGATGCATCCACATTGTTGTAAACAATAATTGATGCAGGGGTTCTGTTGATTTTATTAGCATTCCTTCTGTTTAGATAATCATGCTATGCATATTGTTGGGTTTTTACTGTCCTTCATCCAGCTTCTTTGTGTTTTATATATCCTGTTTTTGCCTCTCAGATTCTGTACTAGTCCTCTTGATCTTGGTTCTTGATCACCTTCAATGTTGTGTTGAATGTCTGAATACTGTCCTCCTCTCAGTTTGCTGTTCAAGTATCTTGTGCATGTCAGGTTCGACTGACTATAGGGGCTCAGCTACACTGGGCAAGTCCTTACTGTCACAACCCATTCCCTGAAGCCCTGTACACCGCCCAAGTCTTGAGATCACTTACCTATGTACCGGCCTTTCCTGATGTGTTCCTGATTGTTTCTTCTCATGTTTTGTGTCCCATGTTTCATTTTCCTTATTCTCAGTCTCCTGGTCTTATCTCATCTCTGTTCTGTTATCTTTTCATTATCATTCCATGTCTCCGCCTGAATCTATTCTTGTTCTCATCTTGTCTTCATCTCATTTTGTTTGACTCCATCTCGTCCCGTTTGATTCTGTCTATTGTGTTCAAGTCCTCTTGACCATAACGTCCTCACAAACTCCGCAGTTACAATTACAAACCTCCAACACTTGTTACCAACCCCAGACCCTGCTATACACTCAGCTCCAAACCCTATCAACCCCTGTTGATCCCCCATCAGAACTCCGGCTCCGCTCCTGTCATCCGCGTAGCCTCCACCTCTTCTGCACCTGCAATGGCTTGCTTCTGGGTGCTCCAATGGTGTGGTCCCTGTTTGACGGACATATTCCAGCATAGGGGCAGGATTCGGGGCGGGTGGTGATTTATGTTGCAGAGGTGGGGCTAAAACCTGGTAGATGTCACTAGTCACTCACCAGAGCTCACACATGGACTTATGCCTGAACCCCGCCAAGCCCATCCCACTTCCCCACAACTTGTCCTCTACTCCTCTGGACCTCCCCGGACTTGCTCGGATCAATTTCCCCTGGCTATCCTCACAAGTCCCCAGTGTTTGGAATACCTCTGAGTGCCCGGTTGTCAGTGCAGGGAATCATGTCCACCTAGTAAGGACTTGCCCAGTGTGTCTGAGCCCCCATGGTCAGCGGAACCTGACATAATCTCAAGACTCTCCCTTACCCTGCTTGTGATGTCTGCACTAACCCTGCACACACATCCAACAAACACCTCCGATGTCTATGACTGGCCCATGCCTGGGTACCACTATGATTCATATTGCCCCGCCCAATTTGCCAAGGCACATTGAGTCGCGGATCTGACACAAAATGCCCCTTCCGCCCCAGTTACTGTCACGACCTGCTCCCTAGACCCTGACACTGCCCCCAGCCCCCTCCCAATGCTTCGCCAAACTCCCCAACCCTTGCCCACCCTCTGCGCCCACTTCAGGCAACTCCAACACTTCCTTGGCAGACCCTGATGGCTCCTTGACCAACTCCAATGCCTTCTCCGCAGCAGTTGATGCACCCCCTGAATTCCCCTGGACTCCTGAGGCTTTCCCTGACCCTGGAATGATCCGCTTCCCAACTGATCCCATCAGAATGTCACTGTGGCCCGTTCCAAGATTGCACCCAACAACCATTGACTCTGTGCAGTTCCATCAGGCCTGCTGCCATATCCTCTGCCCTCCAGAGCCGCCCAGTAGTAGGTATATAAGTCATAGAGGAACCCCTAGTACTTTAGTCTTGATATTGCATTTACTGGTTTCCTATGTCTTGTCTTTTGTCTCATCACTGTCTCTATTTTTAGTTTCAAATCTATTTCTGTTCTCTGTCTCATCTCACCTCATCTCTGCCTCATCTCGACTGTGTATAGTTCCTTTGTCTTCCTAAGTTCCTTTCATCTCCAACAACAGTACAAACTCTGTGCACATGCTACAACCCGAACATTCCTACGACAACCCCAGACCTTGCTTCTGCTTGGCCCAGGAACCCCTCATGTCTTGGTGATCTCCTGTCAAACTCCGGCTCCGCCCCCATCAACTGTGAAGCCTCTGCTTACCCTGCATTCTAATTGCGCACCCACAAACTTGCTCCAGCACCTGTCCAGGTTCAACGACTGGTATACTTGGTCTTAGACGCCCCCGAGCCACTCCAGACTGGCTAGGACTGCCCCCTAGCTCCCCCTCACAAGCCCCTCTGTGCCAATACTGGATGCTTGGTTTTAAGCGCAGGACATCTGGTCCACCTAGTAAGGACTCGCCAGTATAGCTGAGCCCCTGTCATCAGCGGAACCTGATAATTACATCCATACAACGGCTCTATTCATGGACACCCTCTTACAGCTCCCACACTCCTCCACCATCTCTGCCAGCTCTGCCCCCCCCACAGAGGCCGACCCTGACATCACCAAAGCTTCACCCAAAACCCTGGCAACAATTTGACCCAGTGCTTGACAACTTCTCTGACACCACACCCTCACCCCTCCAACAACAATAGCAAAAGCCCTGCCATGGAAAATTGCTCATCACATGAAAGACCAATCGCCAACATCACCCAAGACAACAAAGAGACCTCTGAGAACGTGTTTCCCCCAAACCCTGCCTTTGGACCCTCCAACCCACAGCAGCCCTGTATGCCAGTAGTAGGTATATAAGTTGTAGAGGAACCCCTAGTACTTTAGTCTTGATATTGCATTTACTGGTTTCCTATGTCTTGTCTTTCATCTCATCACTGTCTCTATTTTTAGTTTCAAATCTATCTCTGTTCTCTGTCTCATCTTGCCTCATCTCCAGCTTGTCTCGACTGTGTATAGTTCCTTTGTCTTCCTAAGTTCCTTTCATCTCCAATGATAGTACAAACTCTGCGTGCACACTACGACCTGAACATTCCTACGTCAACCCCAGACCTTGCTTCCACTTGGCCCAGGAACCCCTCACATCTTGGTGATCTCCCATCAAACTCCAGCTCCACCCCCATCAACTGCAAAGCCTCTGCTTACCCCACATTCTAATTGCGCACCCATGAACTTGCTCCGGCACCCATCCAGGTTCAACAACTGGTATACTTGGTCTTAGATGCCCCCGAGCCACTCTGGACTGGCTCGGACCACCCCCTAGCTCCCCCTTGCAAGCCCCTCCATGCCAATACCAGACGCTTGGTTATAAGCGCAGGACATTGCATCTGCCTAGTAAGGACTCGCCAGTGTAGCTGAGCCCCCATTGTCAGCAGAACCTGACATAATATCAAGACTCCCCCTTACTCCATTCTCGATGTCTGCATATAAACTCACGTACAACCCCGCCAGCTACCTAACCGATGTCTATGGCTGACCAGTACCAGAAAACCCCTATGCCCCATTCTACCCAGCCCCCCCATGGATTAGTATGTCCCTCATCACTGGACTCCTGACCCCAACCAGGCATTCTATGCCCCCTCCATCAGCCAGGGAATACCTCTGGGCTGGCGCCGCCCTCCCGCATTCTCCGCCAATGGCAACAACCCCCATATGTACCCCAGGGGATATTCTGCGGCACCTCCTAACCCCGCCTACCTTCCCCCCGCCCACTACTATGCATACCCAGTCCCCGCTGCAGCCCCAACCCCTCCAGGGCCTATGGACAATTATTCCCCCCCTTGTATGCCGTTCCCCGCTCAAGCTCTTCCTTCTCCCAGGCAGCAAAAGGTCAAAGTCTACATCCAACAACGCAATGAAGTCCTCCGCTTCCTCTGCCTCTCTCCCATGGAGTTCACAAGATGCACCTGCACCCTCCTCACCAACCTAGGCTACCCCAACACCTCTGCGACCCCGAGAGTCTGGGCGGATTGACTCCTCAATTTCCACAAGCACTTTCTTCAAGGAAACCTCCCGGAGACTATGCAAGGCACCCTGGGCATTGATGATAACTTACAGAACGAGCTCCACGCATTGGTCAAAGAAATCCACACCAGCCTGAACCCCCACCCCTTCAAAGACCCTCTAGACCCTGCCCGCTCCTTCCATGTGCAGCGCAAGGAGCCTGTCAGAACACGAAGCAAAGCCCCGCCTTCCATTCCCCATCAGCAGGAAGAACTCAATGCAGCCTCCAGCATCTTGAGGAACCTCAACCCTGTGGAGGGATTGTTTGACCAACCAGCTGCCCATACCTTGGCCCTCTCCACTCACCCCCAGGCCAACTCTGTCCCCAGCACCTTCCAAACCTGGGACCAGCCCACCATCTCCGAACCCCGCTCCCAATGGCCACCCCCATGCATTGATGACAACAACCAGACTCTCTCCTACATCAATGAGCCTGGTAATCCTGCCAATGAGCATGCTCCATGCAATGGCCCCCCACAAGACCAACCCCCCCCCACTTCAATCTCCACACCCTCTGTGTCAATGCCCCTCTGCCCCGTCCCAACACCCCAGTCCCCCCACAACAGCCCATGGGTCCTGGGGTGCCCTGACCACCCTTCCGTATCAACCATCCTTGTCCCTCACCCACTCCACTGCCTGACTCTCCTGCTGACGCAAATTATTTTGGACCCGCCACCCCTGGGAGACCCCCTTGATGGGCCCCGGGGCCTGCCCCAGGCAACATGGGTCAACCCCCTGGCAGAGGGCCACCCAATGGTGGACCCCCTGGGGGATGGGGCCCAGCCATGGACAACTTCCCCCCCCAGCGCAGAAACGGGAACAACTACTATTACTACTACAACACTGGACCCCCGCCCTGAGCTCAAAATCCACAGGACAATACCCGCGATGCACTGGCCCAGGAGGGTAAGCTCAACATTCAGAAACCCGAAACCTTCACTGGCTGTGACCCCTGGAAGTGGCAAATCTTTCTAACCCAGTGTCTGACTATGTTCTAAGCTAAGCCAATTACCTTCCAACTTGAGAGCTCACAAGTGGCCTTCACCACGTCCTATTTACAGGGTATCGCCTTCAATCATTACACCATGCTACTCCAGTTTGACCCCAACAACCCCATGCTCTCCAATTGGCTTGCTTTCACCCAGGAATTCTCTAGTAAGTTTGGCGTCTTTGACACTATAGTGGAGGCGGAGGAAAATCTCTTCAACCTCCAAATGTGCGACAACAAACACTTCACAATCTTGCCAACAACCAAGAAGCCTTATGTGCAAACAGGATTCGGAATAGCCTGTGGATCGATGTGCCAGAGGAAACGCAGGAGAAACAACAGAAGGAGGGTGCGTGCATCCTATGTGGTGAGCTGGGACACTTTATTTGCAGTTGTCCTAAATGACAGGTGATGGGACGTGCCATGTGGATGATCGATGGAGAAGACTATAACTACCAGTTTATGGAAAACAAGTCAGCGGTTTAGGTCTTGAAGATGCACTAGACCATGGACTAGACCCCAACATCTTCTCTGCCCTGGCTACACTCCTCTGCGCAATGATACTCGCCCTGGACAGCCCCCCAGTACACCTCCCCTCCCACTCATCCACCAACCTCCTCCTCCGCACCACTCTTCCCTTCACTACCAACCCTGTCCCCACACTAGTTGACAGTGGCACCACCAACAACTTCATCAATGAATCCCTGGCAGCACTTGCTCCCCACCCCCTCCGATGCCTCCCCACCCCGATCCCCCTCAAACTTTTTGATGGAGACCCCACCCCAGCGGGAGACATCACACACTGCCTAGAAATGACCATGACCTTTGCCAACAGACAACAGCAAGAACTCTGACTACTATCACCAAATTACACCCCTCCATCCCTGTTGTCTTAGGATTCTCATGGCTCTGTTCCACCAACCCCCATGTCGACTGGCCCAGCCTCACCCTCCACCTAGACTGGGACAACCCCACCAACTCTGGGCTGGTACCTTTTGATGTCTCACCCTCCTCCAAGAACTCCAAGGCCACAATCAACCACCCCCAGACTCCTCCGCAGCTCCACTCTAGATCCGCATGGTCGTTCATCATCAATGTCCAACTTGACAACCCTTCCAAGGTATTCCCCGCCCTTGTCAACAGCGGTGCCTCTGGTACCTTTGTCAGTAATCAGCTCGACCTCTGGCACAATGACCTCAACAGACCCCTTGAGCTCCAACTCTTTGATGGAAGCCCCGCCACAACAAGGATCACTCAATACCATGACAACACCCTCACCCTTGACAATGACCTGCAGTTTCAGGTCTGGCTCCTTGTCACCCAATTACCTCCACCGACTCCAATCGTGCTCAGGCTCCTGTGGCTACAAGACGTCAACCCCGACATTGACTGGAAGGACCTCACCATGCAATTTCCTGGCCCCAAAGCAAGTTTAGCGGCCGCCATCCCCCTCCGCCTCCAGTCTATCCTGGACTCTGACGTCTCCCATCCCGGCGCCAGCACCTTCAGAGCGACCCAGAGTTCCTCAACCTCTGATGACAACCCCAACAAAGAAGGAGACGCCACTCCGCCTCAGTCACCCTCAATCACATTATGACAGCTGCCTCCCAACATACCCCGGAATCAATACAAAGGACCGTGGTACCCTGCCCAGCAATGCTCGAGGTCCCCAACCAACTCCACCACCACTCCAGACTCATCTGCTACCACTCTGATGTCCAACTCTGTCAAGCCCAGAAGCCTCAACATTAAAATCGTTGGCGCTGTTCCCTTTGCACACCTTCTACAAGATGGCACCCCCACCTTCCAGTTACAAATCACACCAGCCCTACCTGAGGAGCACCTCTGCACAGGGACCACTGCACCAGAGAGCAAGACGGAGGAACAGATCCTATTCAAAGTAGTTCCCCCAGAGTATCATGAGTTCGCTGACATGTTCTCTGAAGAGAGTGCCAAAGAACTTCCCCTGCACTGCTCCTATGACCACAAGATCAACCTCGAAGAAGGTACCTCACCCCCGTTTGGCAAGATCTACAACATGTCTGAAGTCGAGCTCCGAGCCTTGAAGGAATACCTCAATGACATGCTCAGCAAGGGCTTCATATGCCTGTCGATCCCCGCCACTGGCACTCCAGTTCTGTTCACCAAGAAGAAGGACAGGTCCCTCCGACTCTGTGTGGATCATTGGGGGCTCAACAAAGTCACCAAAAACAACCGGTATCCCCTCCCCTTGATTGGAGACCTTGTTGATCATCTCCGCAGTGCCAAGATTTACACAAAGATAGACCTCCACTCTGGCTACAACAACGTCCAGATCACTCCAGGACATGAATGGAAGACTGCCTTTTGCACCCGCTATGGCCTCTTTGAGTACCTCATAATGCCCTTTGGAATGACTAACTCCCCCACCACTTTTCAGTACTTTATGAACAACATTTTCCATGACATGAATGATGTTTTTGTTATTGTATACCTGGACGACATCCTGATCTACTCGAATTTGCCAAGGGAACATCTGGAGCACATCCGCCACATTTAAGAACAACTCTGAGAGTACCACCTTCATGCCAAACCCGAGAAATGCTCCTTCCACACGACGGAGGTCAAATATCTCAGAGTCGTTGTCACCCCTGATGGCGTGCGCATGGACCCCACCAAGGTCAATGCAGTACTCAACTGGCCCCCGCCGTGGAACGTCAAGGAGGTACAATCATTCCTGGGGTTCGCTAACTTCTATTGCCATTTCATCGACAACTACTCCAGGATCACCAAACCCCTCAACCGACTCACATGCAAGGACACCCCTTGGGATTGGGACAGCAAGTGCCAGAGCATATTCCTCCTCCTGAAGAGGGCCTTCACCTCTGCTCTGGTCCTCTGCCATTTCAACCCCTCCCTACTCTGCCATTTCAACCCCTCCCTACCGATTGTGCTCGAATGTGACGCCTCCGACTACGCTGTCACCAGAATACTCTCCCAGTCAGACTTGGGGGGCAAAGATCTCCGTCCCATCGCCTTCTACACCTGATCGATGATCCCAGCAGAACTCAACTACAACATCTACAATGAAGAACTCCTCGTGATCGTCAAAGCCTTCCATCAGTGGCAGGCCTACCTCGAGGGGTCCCCACACTGCATCCAAGTATACTCTGACCACAACAACCTGCAATACTTCATGACCACAAAACAGCTCAGCCGCTGCCAAGCCCAATGGTCCAAAACCCTCTTGGAGTACGACTTCACCATCCACTACCGCTCCAGGCAACTCAGCGCAAAGCCCAACGCCCTCACTCGAAGATCCAACATGTACCTGAAAAAGTCATTTGAAGCCAAACGGAATGCATTCAACCATTGAGTGGTAATCCCCCCCGAACATCTACATGCTGTACTGATTTTAAATGAAGAAGGAATCCTCCAACAAATCAGAAATTCACCCCCGGACTCCTTCTTCACCCAGCATGACCCCTGCAACAACCCCAACAAGTCAAGCGCCGGGAACCCCTTTTTGCTGTCCCCAGACCATTGCCTCCTGCTCCAGAGTGGACAAATTTACACCCCAGACCACAAGTCCATCTGCCTTGACATACTCTGGCAGCACCACAACCATAAGCTCCAGGGGCACCCAGGAATTTGTAAGACCCTTCAACTCATCTCCTGGACTTACTTTTGGCCAGGAATGAAGAAGGATGTCACGCGATACATAAGGGCCTGCAAATCTTGCCTCTGGGCCAAGGTACCCCGTCACTGCCCCCATGGATTATTGAAACCCCTCCCCGTTGGCCGCCGCCCCTGGTCCTCCCTATCGATGGATCATATCATCGAACTCCCTGACTCTGAAGGTTTTAACACAATCCTTGTCGTTGTTTGCCACCTCACCAAGCAAGCCCTCTTCATCCCCTGCCACACCACTGACAATGCTCCGGAGTTTGCCAAACTGTTTCTCGAACACGTATTCTCCAAGCATGGACTCCCAGACAACATTGTCTCCAACTGCAGACCCCTGTTCGTATCCCACTTTTGGCAGTCGCTATGCAGGGCACTCAAGATCAAAACCAACCTCTCCACTGCCTATCACCCGGAGACTGACAGACAAACAAAACAAGTGAACCAGATGCTGGAGCAGTATCTCCACCTATATGTTAACTATTTACAGAATGACTGGCATGCAGAACTCCCCCTCACTGAATTCACCTACAACAACATGCCCCACTCCACCACTGGAGTCTCCCCCTTCTATGCCAACAAAGGCTACAACCCCTGACTCACCCTGTCCCTGAAGGACATCCCCTCCCATGCTGCCCACAAAGTCACCGAGGACTTCCAATCCCTTCACTAATTTCTCTGGGACAAGATCAACACTGCCAATCAAGCCTACTCCAAACATGCCGATGCCCAATGCAAACCCACCCCTAACTGGCCTCCCAGCACCTTGGTTTGGCTCAATCGATGCAACCTCAAGACCTGGAGGCCCTCCATCAAATTAGACCACAAGCGCCTTGGTCCTTTCAAAGTCCTCCGGAAGGTCTCCATGCACACCTATAAACTCAACCTACCTCTGGGCTTGAAAGGCCTCCACCCTGTGTTCCATGTTTGGCTCCTCAAAAAACATGCCCCAGACCCCTTCCCCAGCCAGTGCCCCAGCCAACCACCCCCTGTTAAGGTCAAGGACGAGTACCGCTATGAGGTCGACCAGATCCTTGACTCCTGCTTGGTCTGCAGATGACCCCAGTACTTAGTCCGCTGAAAGGGCTATGGACTTGAGGACAACATGTGGGAGCCTCAAAAAAACCTCAATGGAGCCCCCGACAAACTCTGGAACTTCCATTGACAACACCCCACCAAGCCCCAGGACCTCCGGGACTAGCAAGTGCAGATAGCATCAGTGGGCGTAACCCCCGCCTCTAGATTTATCAGGGATTCAACTCCTATGAGTACCCCCTATGTGTTTTCACTTACTTTGCCCCTTGCTTGTTCTGAAAACTTCTCATGCTCAGCAGAAGTGCAGGAAGTCCAATGTTAGCAAGGCTACAAATACAAAATTATAGGAATAAGGGAGTGTGGGGCAATGAGACACCAGAATCCAGAAAACCCCTACTCTCCCTCCCCCCCAAATCTACCTCCGCTATCCTTCCCACCAGATCCACCTCCAGCTGCGCTACTACAGTTGCCAGGACTTTGGGATGCCCTGGGAGCAGCTCCACCATGTCCACCACCACCTCCCATTATGCTCTGGGGTCTGCCATTGCCCTCTGCTGATGTCCCGCCAGCAGATGCCCGACTGCATGACTCCCTGCCCCAATTCCAGGAGGAGATCCCTGGGCATCCTCGCCAACCCATTGTGAATGGACTCCAGTGCCGCTGACGCTCCGTCGAGGAGAATGCGATGCTCCCTGGCCCAGTCTACAGAATTGAACGTCAGCTTGTAGTAAACGGGAAATGAAGGGAGCACTTATGGAGCACTCCCCACCGCCCCGAGGCCGCCTTGTTGGCAAGCCACTCTTTCCGCTGATGCGCCCTCTCCGCTGTCGCTCAGGTCACCTCTGCACTGGACCCCCGCTGAGTCCCCCACATCCCTGACCCCTCTGATCATTGCCCCGCCACCTCTGCCCACACCTCCAACGGCCTCATGCACACTTGCAGCTCTTGAAGCTGCAACAGTCGCTCCATGGCAGTCCCCACAGCAATATCTTTATCCCTACGCACCAAGTCCCATTCCTTCCGAGCCTCGTCCAGTTCCCTCCAAAACCCATCCCTCTCCTCCCCCACCCTACAGACTTCCTCCCCGCGTGTGGCCAACAACCTCTCCAACTCCTCCGCCCGACGCTGCAGGAAAGCCTTGGCGATCGACCATGACTCTCCTGCAGACTGCTCAACCAAGGCCTCAGAAGTTGGAAAATACACAGTAGGACTGGGAGGGCCTGCCATTGCCGGCTCCCCCCATGCCCACTTGCTAGGCCCCGCCTCTGGCAAGGGGGACACCCTCTGTTTACCCTTGTCACATGTCACAGGGGCCCCCTCCCTCTGCCCACCCCGTGGGGGCCCAATCTTCATCAGGGGCCGCCCTGTGCCAGCTCCCCCCTCTACTCTGGAACCCCTCCCTGAGACCCTACCCCTCTGACCCTCCCCCAACTGCGTTGCAACCCACTTGCAGTATGCAGGTGGCATGCCAACTCAGAGTAACAGAGCACTTCTCATGCCGCAAGCAACATGGGAGACACACTGACATGTCCTGCCGCACTCCTGGCATAGGCTCCTCAAATTTGCACTGTTCACCCCACCAGGTACAGGATGCGCACTAGAAACATGGGTTAGTTCGATAAGGAAGGAACATGCCAATGATGCACCAGGGCCACTGCCTGACACCACTCCAATGTCGGGGGACCTCTTGCTTGCCCCATGGCCTCTGCAAAGTACTCCGGCATCATGTCTGCCTGCGCGACTCTCAACCCCATGGGGATGGGGTAGACCACCCCAGGGACCATACCAGACCTGGAGTGAGAGGCGAGGACCATTTCTCCCGATGACTGCGCTGGAACCTCTCCTGACGTAGGCCCTGAGGAGCCTGCCACCACCACCGACAACTCTGATGGGACCTATTCAAGCACTCTGGCCACGACAAGCAAGAAACAATACTTATGACTATGGTACATTGCCTGCACCCGCCTACGGTCTCGCCAACCTTCAGAGTCCTCCAAGGAAGAAGTTAAGGTATGTGCCGAGGGGGAGGGGAATGCTGCTGGAGAATACATGGAAGACAACATTGGGAAAGTTTGGGAACTCCAGGGTATGTCTGATCCTTTTCAATGACTAGGAAAAAACCCCCTGAGCAGTGGCCATGCTTTGACTTCATTCCCCACACCGCTGCCACTACTGCGGTCTGATCAATATTGCTCAACTTTGATTCCCACGCCCTACTAATCCCCAAACTGTACCCTGCGTCTCGAGGGTCGCAATGCTGAAGGGGGGGTAATGTCACAACCCGCTCCCTAGACCCCGACACTGCCCCCAGCCCCCCCCCCAATGCTTCGCCAAACTCCCCAACCCTCACCCACCCTCTGCGCCCACTTCAGGCAACTCCAACACTTCCTTGGCAGACCCTGATGGCTCCTTGACCAACTCCAATGCCTTCTCTGCAGCAGTTGATGCACCCCCTGAATTCCCCTGGACTCCTGAGGCTTTCCCTGACCCTGGAATGATCCGCTTCCCAACTGATCCCATCAGAATGTCACTGTGGCCCATTCCAAGATTGCACCCAACAACCATTGACTCCGCGCAGTTCCATCAAGCCTGCTGCCATATCCTCTGCCTTCCAGAGCCGCCCAGTAGTAGGTATATAAGTCATAGAGGAACCCCTAGTACTTTAGTCTTGATATTGCATTTACTGGTTTCCTATGTCTTGTCTTTTGTCTCATCACTGTCTCTATTTTTAGTTTCAAATCTATTTCTGTTCTCTGTCTCATCTCACCTCATCTCCACCTCGTCTTGACTGTGTATAGTTCCTTTGTCTTCCTAAGTTCCTTTCATCTCCAACAACAGTACAAACTCCATGCACGTGCTATGATACAAACATTCCTACAACAACCCCAGACCTTGCTTCTGCTTGGCCCAGGAACCCCTCATGTCTTGGTGATCTCCCGTCAAACTCCAGCTCCGCCCCCATTAACTGCAAAGCCTCCGCTTACCCTGTATTCTAATTGTGCACCCATGAACTTGCTCCGGCACCCGTCCAGGTTCAACGACTGGTATACTTGGTCTTAGATGCCCCCAAGCCACTCCAGACTGGCTCGGACCGCCCCTAGCTCCCCCTTGCAAGCCCCTCCGCACCAATACTGGATGCTTGGTTTTAAGCGCAGGACATCTGGTCCACCTAGTAAGGACTTGCCAGTATAGCTGAGCCCCTGTCATCAGCGGAACTTGATAGTTACATCCATACAACGGCTCTATCCATGGACACCCTCTTACAGCTCCCACACTCCTCCACCATCTCTGCCAGCTCTGCCCCCCCACAGAGGCCGACCCTGACATCACCAAAGCTTCACCCAAAACCCTGGAAACAATTTGACCCAGTGCTCAACAACTTCTCCAACACCGCACCCTCACCCCTCCAACAACAATAGCAAAAGCCCTGCCATGGAAAATTGCTCACCACATGAAAGACCAATCACCAACCTCACCCAAGACAACAAAGAGACCTCTGAGAACATGTTCCCCCGAACCCCGCCTTTGGACCCTCCAACCCACAGCAGCCCCATATGCCATCAGGAACAGACCCAGCGGGTTCCCAACAATATTGAGTCTGCCCACAACTCCAATAGCAGAACCCCGCCACCAGATCATCCGACTTTCACACCCATCCCTGAGAAAGTCCACCCTCCAAAGCTAGCCCTGCCACTGACTGGAATCAAACCCAACCCAGCAACCCCATCCACAATGATGCAAGATTCTGAGACCGATGCTACCCCCCAATTACAAAACCCACTTCCGGGATCAGTTAGGACCCCCAGTCAACTCGGCTGTCACCTCCACCAACAAATGAAGGGGCCCTGACGCCTCCGACCTGACCCCAACAACCCTGGAACAAGACTGAGAAATCCCTGAGCTTCTAGGCGGTCAAGAAAAGAACAGCTATGCACCCCCACCCCGCTGCTTGAAGCACAGCCCAAAGTTAACAAGGAGAACCACGGCACCCCGACTCTCAATGAAGAACAACTCTGGACCCCCACTCACTACTTCAGCACCTGCCTACTACCTCAACACCTTCTCCCATACGATCCAGAACCTCCGACATTATAGACCCTCAATGCTGACCCTCCCTGCACACCACCCCCAGACATAAACTCTGCCACCAGACTCTGCCACCTCCCATGAAGTAACCCCCAGCATAGGAGTTACCCCAAACTAACTATAGGAAAAATGACCCTATACAAAGTAGTTCCCAAAGTACTCTAAAACTGCTGACCTGTTCACATAAGGGAGGGAGAAGCCCCACCATCATCCCAGAGACTGTCGATCAACCCACTCAAACGTCCTGACGACCCAAAGAGCATACACTCCAACATCCATGGACTGACAACCCAAATAACCCTGCGCCAACTCGAAGCTGCCCTGATCCACCCCTCTGACCCACTCCAGATTCTAGCAACACGACTCTGGGGCCCCCACTCCAACTCCAATATCCAACCAAGGAGACCTATGATGCCAGCCCCACACTCTGTACAACCCAGCCTCTATGCCAGAAGATGTCTATCGAGCAGGGACCACATCAATGGAGTAACCAGAAACAAACCCCCTGCAAAGTAATCTCTCCAGAGTACCCTAAAAGTTGCTGATGCCTTCCCCAAGAAGCGAGCAGTGCCTCTCCCCACTGCCACCCACCCACATTTGCAACAATCTCTGGGCCGCTCTGGAGCATGAATGAAGAATTGCCCCAACCCTGCCATGACTCCCGGGGAGTCCCACACCAATGCTTTCCCACAACTGACTTCCCTGCTGCCCTCCAACAATCGTGAACAACCATCTCCCCCCATCCAAGCTTAGCTCCAGGAGCCACCGCCACTCCTACACAACAACTCCGCTGCTCAGCAAAAACCCCCCACTCCGGAGCTCTCCCTCTGATTCGCAACACAACCCCACCAACAAGTTAAGACCCAACCCCAACCCCCGCATCGACCCTGGACCCCTGGTACTTGCGCTTGGAATGGCAGACCAACAAAATGTGCCTCAGACCCCTTCCTCCACCTGCACCACCCCCAAAGCCAACACAACCAACAAACCCCCCACTGAGTGACCCTTGTGTTGACTCCGGGACTGCCAACTTCTTTCCCAATGAAAGAACCACCAACCCCCAGAAGGAACAACCCACGGAATGAGCCCTGAAGCATCTTCACTGAGGCGAGCCATTCCCCAACCAACCCCCGTGCTGCCCCTGCCCAAAGAAGCATCCACCAATACAACCCCAACAGACCTCCAAACTCTAGGGAGTGTCAGAAATATGTAAGAACCCTCTGTCTGTCTCTGGACTTACCCTGGGTCAGAAAAGCAATGTCACGTAGATGACCCGGAACCTTCAAATTTTGGCTCTGGACCCAAAGAAACTGGTTGGGACTGATCACCCCACACCCTGCCCCCTTGGTCATTGACACTCTGGAGCACACCAAAGCACCACCCGAACATGCCCACCCACAGACGCAATACTCCGGAGCACGACTTTGACCCAGACTAACATCCCGGAGCACAGCAAAGCCCGATCCTGAGTGCCCTTCACCAAATACAATACTCTGGAGCTTGCCCTGCACAACCCCACCAAATGAAAACCTCCGGGCATCCTCAACCAAGGAATCACAACCCTAAGGGAGTACCACTGCCTCTATGCTGACCAATCCCACAGCACAGATGGCACAGAAAACAGCCCCCTGCAACTTACAGGGACCACCCTACCCTGGGGGCTCCGCCGCTAAGCCGCTAGGGACTCCCTCCTCTGACCAACTGTGCCCCAAGGACAAACCTCACCCCGCCACCCCCACCATTGTCAAAAAGGACCCCTGCCACCCCGCCACCCACATTGGCATAAAGGCTGGACCACCAGAAGACTCCGCCTCTCCCGCCAGCTGCACCAACAAAAGACCAAAGCCCCGACCACCCCAAACACATGTTGAAGACCTGGAGGTCCACCCCCTTGAACCAGCACAACACACATCTCTGCCGCAGACTGAGGAAAACTCCTACACCCTGGGTCCAAGACTCCAAGAATCAAACCCAGCAACGCCACCAACAAACGCCATGGAACTCTGCAGGAAGACTCCCAACACCCCTGCCGAGCCTTGGAACTCTTCCTACGGTGCTCTGCCCCACCCCGACAACCCTGGGGCTAGCCAACACAGATGGCACTAGTGGGCCTAACCCCCACCTCTGGATCCACTAGGAATTCAACTCCCACCAGCCCCCCTGCATGTTTTGCTTACCTCACCCTCACACAAATTAAAGTCTCACTTCACACACCCAGGAACAACAAGGAAGCATTGAAAAGTACAAAAAATATACAATACAAGGCGGAACGGGGCAGCAAACTCAAAGATAACAAGAAGCGGGGCCCAGCCGCCCCCTCACTCCTCCCCCAGAACTCCCACCATCCCTACCCCCAAATCAATCTTCATCTGGGCCTGCACCACTGCCAAGACCTCCACCAGCCCCAGCAAAGCCTTCCCCGCATCTGCCGCCACTTCCCACCATGACCCTGGGGCCACCGCATTATGCTGTTGATGTCCTGCCAGCAACCTCCCCACCCTCGCCATCCCCTGCTGCAACTCTGGAGGCTGACTCATGGGCATCTGCCAATCTGTCTTGGATTGATGCAAACGCCGTGGAGGCACCATTCAAGAGAACCCAGTGCTCCTGCACCCAACCTGGCCCCACTTCCCACGGTCTGCTGCTGAGGATGCCCCCTCCCTCCACCCACCCCACGGAGGCCCCACCTGCCCCGCAGACCACCCTGTGCTCACCTCCCCCAACATCCGGGTCTTCCATGCCTTGCCCAGCTGACTCCACACCCAGTCCTCATCCCACCCCTGCTCCACAGCAATGCACACTGCTTGCCACTCCAATGAGATTGAGCACTTCTCATGGCTTGCACAACATGGAAGGCAAATGGAAGTGTCATGCTGCAAGCCCACAGAGGGTGCATCAAAGATGCAGGCCTTGCCCTGCTGCGCACAGAGAACACACTGAGAACAATGGATCAGCACATGCAACAAAGGAGAACTCAAAGACTCACTGGGGCCTTGATTTGGCACCATTCCAGCGTCAGGGGGCCCCAAGCCCACGCCAACACCCTTGCAAACTCCTCTGCCATCACCTGTGCCTGAGGGATTTGCTGCAATGGTGGGACCCCTTCCACATCCCCTGCCGCCAATCAGGGCACTGCAGGATGAAATTTGGCCTGCCTAGGGCCCCCCGGAGAACCCACCACCACCGCAGACAACTCTGCAAGACTCTGTCAGCCAACTCAAAGAAACAGGTCGATGCTGCTCATGACTCCAGTATATTGTACCAGCTCGGTGCCAACGCTTGAACTCCTCCCCCTCGCTGTCATACATGATCACCACGTCCACATCTGAAATCAACGGGGCAGGGGAAGCGGCTGAATAACTGGGAGGGGACATGACAAAAAATTCAAGGGAGCCCTGGGGTACGTCCAAGGCCTTTTAATTGATTAGGAAGAACCCCCTGATGAAGTGGTGGCCACACTTCAACTTTGCCTCCCATGCCGCCGTCACTCGCTGCGGATTGATCAATATTACTGGGCTTTGACTCCCACGCCCCGCCAATCCCCAACCCACTCCCCACGTCTCGAGGGTCTCGATGCTGAAGGGGGGGTGATGTCACGACCCATTCCCTGAAGCCCCATACACTGCCTGACAAACCCCCGTTCCCCCAGAACTCCCCCCCCCCCTGACGCTTTGTTGAACTTCCCCAGCACTCCGTGCCTACTCTGGCTAACTCCGACACATTCTTGGCTAACTCTGATGGCCCCCTGGCCAACTCTGACATCTTCTCCACAGCTGCCAGCGCTTCCCCTGGACTTCCTGAGCCCCTGGGACCACTCCCCCACCATGCCTAACCCCATTACACATCATCAACTTGACACTCTGGCTCCCCCAACTTATCCTGGGGTATCATGACAACCTTGGAATGGACTGTGTCACAATTGATCCCATCAACATATCAACGCGGCCCGCTCTCTGGTCGTAACTAACACCTGTTGACTCTGCCGAGCTCCACCAAGCCCCACCACCACAGCCGATGTCCCCAAAGCTCTTCAGTAGTCAGTATATAAGACATAGAGTAGCTCCTTGTACTCTAGTCTTGAGATTACTTACCTACATACCGGCCTTTCCTGATGTGTTCCTGATTGTTTCTTCTCGTGTTTAGTGTCCCGTGTCTCATTTTCCTTATTCTCAGTCTCCTGGTCTTATCTCATCTCTGTTTCATTATCTTTTTGTTATCATTCCATGTCTCCACCTGAATCTATTCTTGTTCTCATCTCGTCTTCATCTCATTTCATTTGACTCTGTCTCGTCCCATTTGATTCTGTCTATTGTGTTCAAGTCCTCTCAACCATAACATCCTCACAAACTCCGCAGTTACAATTACAAACCTCTGACACTTGTTACCAACCCCGGACCCTGCTATACACTTGGCTCCAAACCCTATCAACCCCTGTTGATCCCCCATCAGAACTCCGGCTCTGCTCCTGTCATCTGCATAGCCTCCACCTCCTCTGCACCCGCAATACTCACACACAGACTTATGCCTGAACCCCACCAAGCCCATCCCACTTCCCCACAACTTGTCCTCTACTCCTCTGGACCTCCCCAGACTTGCTCGGATCAATTTCCCCTGGCTATCCTCACAAGTCCCCAGTGTTTGGAATACCTCCGAGTGCCCAGTTGTCAGTGCAAGGAATCACATCCACCTAGTAAGGACTTGCCCAGTGTAGCTGAGCCCCTGTGGTCAGTGGAACCTGACACTTACTAGGCAGATGTGATGTCCTGCACTTATAACCTAGCACTCCAGGATTGGTGCAGACTAGAGGGACTTGTGAGGGGAGGCCAAGGGAAGCAGTCCAAGCAAGTCCAGAGTGGTCTGGGGAGGTCTAAGACCAAGTATACTAAATGTTGGGCTTGGGCAGGCATCAGGAACAGGTTTGTAGGTGCACCAATAGACTGCAGGGCAAGTGGAGGCTTTGTGAATGATGGGAGTGGAGCCAGAGTTTGATGGGGGATCAATCAAGACTGATGGGTTCTGGAGCTGAGTGAAGGGTGAGGTCCAGAGTTGTCATAAGAATGTTTGAAGGTTGTAGCATGTGCACAGAGTTTGTACTGATGTTGGAGATGAAAGGGACTTAGTGAAACAAAGGAAACAGAGACAGCTGAGGTGAGACAGAGACAAGACAAGATGGAACTGAAAAAAGAGATGGATTTGAGACTAAAAAATAGAGACAGAGACAAAAGAAATATGAGACACAAGTAACCTGTTAATGCAATATCAAGACTAGAGTATGAGGAGCTACTCTACAACTTATATACTGACTACTGGAGAGCTCTGGGGGGCAGCAGGTGTGGTGGTGGGGCTTGACAGAGCCATGTGGAGTCTACAGGTGTTGGTTGTGATCAGGGGACAGGCTGCAGCAATATTCTGATAGGATCAACTGAGGGTGTGGGCTGTTCTGGAGTTGTGATGCTTCTGAGTAGGTCAGGGAAACCAGGGAGATAGGTTGGGGACTGTGCACTGGAGCCAGGAATAGTGAGGGAGGTTCCAGGGGCTCAGGAGAATCAGAGGAGGCATCAATGGCTGTGGAGAAGGCATTGGAGTTAGCCAGGGGGCCATTGTCACGACCTGTCCCCTGAACCCCCGCACATTGCCCAGCAACCCCCGACCCCCAAAAAACCCCCGACGCTCTGCCAAACTTCCGCCCATGCCCTGCACCCATTTTGGCTAACTCCAACGCCTCCCCGGCTAACTCCGACAGCCCCCTGAACAACTTCGATGCCTTCCCCGCAGCCACTGACACTTACCCTGGATTTCCCAAACCCCGAGAACCACCCCCACTGTTCCCAATCTTCGCCACCCATCATCAACTCAACACCCTGGTTCCTCCGACCCATTCCAGAGTATCACAACAACCTCGGGGCAACCCACGTTCCCCAATGATCCCATCAACGTATCAGCGCGGCCCAATCCTCGATCGCAACCAACACCCGCCCACTCCGTCGAGCTCCGCCAAGCCCCACCGCCGCAGCTGACATACCCCGAAGTTCTCCGGTAGTCAGTATATAAGTTGTCGAGTAGCTCTTTGTACTCTAGTCTTGATATTGCTTAACGTTACCTATGGTCTGATTGTTTCCTTGTCATGTTTCGTGTTTTGTGTCTCGTTCTCTTTACTCTCAGTCTCCCGGTCTTATCTCAGTCCCCCGGTCTCATCTCAGTCTCCCGGTCTTGTCTCGTCTCCATTTCGCTACCATTCTTGTTATCATTTCGTATCTCCACTCGAATCTACTCTTGTTCCATATCGACTCCATTTCATTTCATCTGACGCTGTCTTGGTGACTCCGTCCGGCCGTTGTGCCCAAGTCCTCATCAACCTAAATGACCTCACAAACTCCATGATTATGATCATGAACCCTGACACTCTTTCACCAAGTCCGGACCTCGCTCTTTGCTTGGTCCCGGACTCCATCAACTCCAATTGATCTCCCATCAAACCCCGGCTCCGCTCCCATTGATCACGCAGCCGCCTACTCCTTCGCTTCCATGAATCTCCCATATGGTCTTCTGCCTGAACCCCGCCAAGACCGTCCCGTTTCCCACAATCCGACTCCTCCGGACTCCCCCAAATCTGTCCAGATTACATCCCACCGACTATCAGCACAAGCCATCAGTGCCCGGAACATTTTCGAGTGTTCAGTTACCAGTGCAAGGGGATCATGCCCACCTAGTAAGGACTTGTCCAGTGCAGCTGAGCCCCCGAGGTCAGCGGAACCTGACATAATATCAAGACTCTACCTTACCCCATCCGTGATGCCCACATTATCTCCATACACATGATCAAATAACTCCAATGTCTATGGTCTACCCGTGCCTGGAAACCCTTATGATTCATACGGCCCTGCCCAATTTGCCGAGGCACATTGAGTCGCGGATCTGACACCAAACGTCCCCTCCGCTCCAGTTACATCCATACAATGGCTCCCCCCACGGACACCCTCCCAACTCACACCCAACCTCCAACCCCTCGCGCAAACTGTCAAATCATCTCCCACCCCACCCTTACCCTCTCCACCAACTCCGTTCCCTTGCACAAAGTTGACCCCGACGTCACCCAAAGAACAGCATTCCAAAACCCAGCGACCACCCAACCAAATGAGTGACAATGTCTCCGGCACCGTGACAACCCTCCGACAAACAATAACGCCAACCCACCGTGAGACAATCACCCATTGCGTGAAGAATTGCCAGCCACAATGAGACCACTGAGAACATGCTTCCCCGAAGCCCGCCTGTGGATCCACCGAACCACTAGCAACCCCAAAGACCAATGCGACTAATCACCAACAACAGAGCAAGAACCCCAGACCTAGGATATGCTGCAACCCCAGAACCTGCTTCCGGACCTCGGTCAACTCGGCCGTCACCCCGCCCAACCAATAAAGGGGCCCCGACACCTCTGACCTGACCTTGACAACCCCAGAACAAGACCAAGACATCCCCGAGCCTCTAGACGGTCAAGAAAAGAATGGATATGCACCCCGCCGCTGAAAAACACAACCCCAAGGTTAACGAGGAGAACCACGGCACCCCACTCTCGACAAGGGACAACTCTGGACTGTGCCGCTATTTCATCACCTTCCCCCACACAATCCAGAACCCCTGACAATGAGGACCCTGGATGCCAAACCTCCCCGCATGTCACCCCCAAACCTAAAACTCCACTCCTAGACCCCGCCGCCTCCCATGAAGGAACCCCCAGCAGAGGAGCCACCCTGAACTAACTATAGGAAAAAGGACCCTATACAAAGTAGTTCCCCCAAGTACTCTGAACTCGCTGACATGTTTATATAAGGGAGGGAGAAGCCCCACCCTCATCCAGAAGAATGTCAATCAGCCGCTCAAGCGACCTGACGACCCAAAGGGCATATGCTCCAATATCCTTAAAAGGACCCCCCCCCCCACCTGGCTCAACGATCCAAACAACCCCATGCCAGTCCAAAACTGCCCGATCCACCCCTCTGACCCCCTCCGAACCCCTCAACACAGCCCCGGACCCTGGCAACACAACTCCAGGGCCTCCGCTCCAACTACGACATGTCATCAAGGGTACTCATGGCGCCAACCCAACAACAATGCCCGGGTAGCCCCAACCCTGCAACACAAATTACCACCCGCTCTGGACCCCGCCCCTATGCCGGAATATGTCCATCAAACAGGGATCACATTCTCGGAGCACCCAGAAGCAAGCCACATATGAATTATCCTCTTTGGAGTACCCAGGAGCAGGCCACATGTGAAGTAATCTCTCAGAGTACCCTAAAGGTTGCTGATGCCTTCTCCAAGAAGCAAGCGGTGCCTCTCCCCACTGTTACCCCTGCATTTGCAACAATCTCTGGGCTGCTCCGGAGCATGAATAAAGAATTGCCTCAACCCTGCCACGACTCCCAGGGAGTCCCACTCCAGTGCCTCCCCATGACCGACTTCCCCGCCACCCCCCCCAACAATCGTGAACAACCAACAAACTCCCACCGAGTGACCCTTGTGTCGACTCTGGGACTGCCCACCTCTTTCCCGATGAAGGAACCACTGACCCCCAGGAAGGAATCACCCTCGGAGCGGGCCCCAAAGCATCTCTGCTGAGACCCTCAAACTCAAGAAAGTACCAGAAATACGTAAGACCCCTCTGTCCGTGTTGGGACTTACCTTTGGTCAGGAAAGCAATTTCATGTAGATGATCCAGAACCTCAAATTATGGCCCCGGACCCCAAAGGAACTGGTCAGGACTGATCACCCTGCACCCTGCCCCCTCAGTCATTGACACTCTGGAGCACACCAAAGCACCACTCGAACATGCCTGCCCACAGACGTAATACTCCGGAACATGACCCCGACCCAGACCAACTATGCCGCGAGGACGAACCTTGCCCCACCGACCCCCACCAATGAAGAGGGCCCCGCCACCTTCACCACCAGCGCCAACATAAGGGTCAGATCCCGGGAAGACCTCTGTCCCCCCCCCGCCAACCACATGGCCAATAAGACCAGAGCCCCAAACCCGCTGGACACCCGTGAAAGATTTGAAGGTCCACCCTCTGATACCAACATGGCGCACGTCCCCGCTGCAGACCAAGAAAACCCCTACACCCTTGGTCAGAAACTCTGAGAGTCAAACACAATACAACACCCTGAAGCACCATGGAACTCCACCGGAGAACTCCCACCACCCCCGCCAGACCCCGGGAGCCCTCCCTGTGATGCCCCGCCCTGTCCTGACAAACCCTGGGACTAGCCAGTACAGACGGCACTAATGGGCGTAACCCCCGCCTCTGGATTCACTAAGGATTCAACTCCCTCTCACACCCCTGCGTGTTTCACTTACCTCGCCCTCCTACAAACTAAAACCTCACTTCACACGCCCAGGGACCAAAAAAAGGGCATGTTTGCATACAAAAAAATTATATACAACAAGGTGAGGGAGGCAGCAAGTCCAAGAGCAACAAGAAACGAGGCCCACACCCATCTCACTCCCTCCCCGGACTCCCCGGCAACCCAACCCCCAGGTCGACTTCCATCTGGGCCCGCACCACCACTAAGACCTCCGCCAGCCCCGGCAGCGCCTCCCCCGCGTCAGCCACCACCTCCCACCATGACCCCAGGGCCACCGCATTGCGTCGCCAATGCCCCACCAACAACCTCTCCAATTGCACCATCCCCTGCTGCAACTCTGGAGGCTGAACCATGGACCCCTGCGTCAACCCATCCTGAATCGACGCAAATGCCGCGGAGGCACCGTCCAGGAGGACCCAATGCTCCCGCACCCAGCCTAAACCCCAAAAATGAACCGTCAGTAACGAACAGAGGAACGGGAGACAACTCACAAAGGATTCCCATGCACCCCGAAGCAGCCTTGTTGGCCAACCAGTCCTCCCTCCGCCTCGTCGCCTCCAGCTCCACCCACAGCGCATCCCCCTCCGGAGCTCGTCCCCGCCCCTCTGCCTCCCCTGTGGGCTGCCCCTCCATCTGCATCAGATGCTCCCGCAAGCCCCACACCTCTAATGCTCGCTCTGTCGCCACATGCACCGAAGTGTTCCTTTCCCGCTCCATCACCTCTTTCTCTGTCTGCACCACGTCACGGTCCTCCCTTGCCTGTCGGAGCTCACTCTCCCATACTGCCAGTGATGTTGTCAAAGCCTCCACCTGCTTGCAAAGGAAGACCTCCGTGATCGACAGAATAGGCATGGGGGGACTCGACAACCGTTCCGAGGGAATGCCCAGAGTAGGAGAAAAAAGGAAAGACTCCAGAGGCCCCGCCGATGACTCGCGCCCACACGGCTTCTTGCTGGGTCCCACCCCCAATGGCAGGGAGGCTTGACGCTTCCCACAAATCACCACCGAGGACGCCCCCTTTCCGCGACCACCCCACGAAAGCCCCGCCTTCTCCGCAGACCAACCCATGCTCCCCTCCTTTGGCAGCACGGGATGAAACTTGGTCCGCTTCGGAACCCCCGGAAAATCCACCACCACCACTGTGGACGACTCTATAAAAGCCCCATCAAACATTCCGAAAAGATGAGTCCACACCACTTACAACTCCGGCCCCTGACACTAGTGCGGCGCTGACGCTCAAACTCCTCCCCCCCACTGTCGTACACCACCACCTTGTCCAAATCAGTGGGAGAGACTACAGGAATGCTGGGGGAAGACATGACAAAATTTGGGAAAGCCTGGGGTATGTCCAAAGCTTTTAATTGATAGAGGAGGACCCTGACGAAGGGGCAGCCATGCTTCAGCTTCATCTCCCACGCCACTATCGCTCACTGCGGATTGATCAATATTGCTCAGCTTCGACTCCCATGCCCTGCCAATCCCCGTCCTGCCCCCCCGCATCTCAAAGGGTCTCGACGCTGAAGGGGGAGTGATGTCACGACCTGTCCCCTGAACCCCCGCACATTGCCCAGCAACCCCCGACCCCCAAAAAACCCCCGACGCTCTGCCAAACTTCCGCCCATGCCCTGCACCCATTTTGGCTAACTCCAACGCCTCCCCGGCTAACTCCGACGGCCCCCTGAACAACTTCGATGCCTTCCCCGCAGCCACTGACACTTACCCTGGATCTCCCAAACCCCAAGAACCACCCTCGCTGTTCCCAATCTTCGCCACCCATCATCAACTCAACACCCTGGTTCCTCCGACCCATTCTGGAGTATCACGACAACCTCGGGGCAACCTGCATTCCCCAATGATCCCATCAACGTATCAGCGTGGCCCAATCCTCGATCGCAACCGACACCCGCCCACTCCGTCGAGCTCCGCCAAGCCCCGCCGCCGCAGCCGACGTACCCTGAAGTTCTCTGGTAGTCAGTATATAAGTCGTCAAGTAGCTCTTTGTACTCTAGTCTTGATATTGCTTAATGTTACCTATGGTCTGATTGTTTCCTTTTCGTGTTTCGTGTTTTGTGTCTTGTTCTCTTTACTCTCAGTCTCCCGGTCTTATCTCAGTCTCCCGGTCTCATCTCAGTCTCCCGGTCTTGTCTCGTCTCCATTTCGCTATTGTTCTTGTTATCATTTCGTATCTCCACTCAAATCTACTCTTGTTTCATATCGACTCCATTCCATTTTGTCTGACGCTGTCTTGGTGACTCCGTCCGGCCGTTGTGCCCAAGTCCTCATCAACCTAAATGACCTCACAAACTCCATGATTATGATCACGAACCCTGACACTCTTTCACCAAGTCCGGACCTCGCTCTTCACTTGGTCCCGGACTCCATCAACTCCAATTGATCTCCCATCAAACCCCGGCTCCGCTCCCATTGATCACGCAGCCGCCTACTCCTTCGCTTCCGTGAATCTCCCATATGGTCTTCTGCCTGAACCCCGCCAAGACCGTCCCGTTTCCCACAATCCGACTCCTCCGGACTCCCCCAAATCTGTCCAGATTACATCCCACCGACTATCAGCACAAGCCATCAGTGCCCGGAACATTTTCGAGTGTTCGGTTACCAGTGCAAGGGGATCACACCCGCCTAGTAAGGACTTGCCCAGTGCAGCTGAGCCCCTGAGGTCAGCGGAACCTGACAGCCATTGGGGTTTGTTTAGAGAAGTGTTGGAGTTACCCAGAGTGGGCACAGAGGGTGGACAATGGTTGGGGGAGTTCAGTGGGGCATTGGGGGGAACTCTGGGGGAGTGAGTGAGTTGGGGACAATGTTCAGGATTCCAATGGAGTGGGTTGTGACATCACCCCCCCTTCAGCATCAAGACCCTCAAGATGCAGGGCATGGGTCAGGCATTGGCAGGACATGGTAATTGAAGTTGAGTAATATTGATCAAACTGCAGTGGGCAGCAGCAGTGTGGAGAACAAAGTCAAAGCATGGCCACCATTTGTTAGGGTGTTCTTCCCAAGTCATTAAAAGGGTCAGACACACCCTGAGGTTCCTAAACTCTTTGTCATGTCTTCCTCTGCCTACTCTCCAGCTGCATCCACATTGCCATCCACATCTCCAGCCTCCTCCATGTCCAAAGGGTCCGAGGGTTGGTGGAACCATAGGCAGCTCCAGGCCATGTATCACAGTTGTAAGCACAGTCTTATTTCTTGCATTCTGGAGCTGACTAGACTTTGACAGAGTTGTCCGCAGTGGTGGTGGATCTGTCAGGATTGTTGTCAGGTGGAGCTCCAGTGCAGTCAGTATCAGGGGTGGCCCCCCCTCATGTTCTTGGCCTGTTCTTGGTCCAGGGGTGGTCCAACCTGTTCCCATGGTTTTAAGGATTATACAGGCAGAGGTGATGCCAGAGCAGTTTGCAGAGGCCTTAGGGTCCTCTGACTCTTGAGTGGTGCCAGGTGGTGGCTCTGGTGAGTGGTCAGTGTGGTCTGATCCTCTCTGAGCTAACCTACTCCTACAGTGCACATCCTGCACCTAGTAGGGAAAGTGGTGTGAGTTCAAGGAGCCTGTGCTAAGGTTGCAGCAGGACATGTCAGTGTGCCTCCCATGTTATTTGTGGCATAAGAAGTGCTCCATCACTTTGAGTTGGTGTGCTGCTTGTGTTGCAGTGAAGCAAGCATGGGATTGAGATTGGGTTGCAGTGCAGCTGGAGGAAGGGCAGAGGAGCAGAGTGTTAGGGTGAGGCTTCAGAATAGAGAGTGGGGGTAGTGTAGGGTGGTCCACAATGAAGGTTGGGCCCCTATGGGGCAGGCAGAGAGAGGGGGCCCTCTCAATGCATGACAAGGGGAAGCAGAGGGTGTCCCTATTGCTGGAGGTGGGACTGAGCAAGCAAGCACAGGGCAAGCAGGCAATGGTGGGGGGCCCCAGGCCCCCACATGTATTCCCTCAGCTCTAGGGCCCTTATTGAGCAATCCATGAGAATATTGCAGTTGGCTGCCAAGCTCCTCTTGTATTGTTGAGTCAAGGGGTTGGAGCGGCTGCTGGCAACTGACAAGGAGGAGGTCTAACAGGTCAGAGAGGATCAGGATGTGATGTGAAGGGAGCAGGATGAGGTATGGAGAGACAGGGATGCTGTGCAGAGGAAAAATAATGTAGCTGTGGGAGCAGCTACAGAGTGGCTAATTCAACTTCAGGAGGTATGAGCATGGATGGGGCAGTTGGAGGTGTGGGTGGAGATGGTGGCATAGGTGGAGATGGCAGTGTGGGCAGAGATGGTGGTATAGTGGTCAGAGGAGTTGGGCATGCAAAGAGGGGAGGGGGCATCCCATGTAGAGGTCTCCTGGGCTATGGTAGAGGCAGTGAAGTGGGAGGAGTGGCTTGCCAATGAGGTGGCCTTGGGCAGGTGGTGTCATGATCCACTCCTTGGACCCCTGACATTGTTCCCAGCCTGCTTGCCTTCCTAGAGCACCTCCCCCAATGCCTTGCCAAAGCTCCCAACCATTGAACACTCTCTGTGGCCATTTTAGGTAACTCCAACACTTCTCCAGTGAACCCTGATGGCCCCTTGGCTAACTCCAACAACTATCTCTGTAGCTGTTGATGCTCCCATTAACCCTCCTGAGCCTCTGAAACCCTCCCCCACCATTGACTCCATTGTGTGTCTCTAGCTCACCACCCTGGCTCACCTAACCTGTTCCAGAGCATCACAACAACTCTGGAGTGGCTCATGCCCCCAGCTGATCCCATTAGAAGGTTGCTGTGGCCCACCCCCTTGATTGTACCTGACACCCATGCAGCTCTGTCAAGCTCTGCTGCCATATCCACTGTCCTCTGGAGCTATCCAGTAATCAGTATATAAGTTGTAGAGTAGCTCCTCATACACTAGTCTTAATATTACATTAACTAGTTACTTGTGTCTTATGTTTCTTTCTGTCTCTGTTTCTATTTTTAGCCTCAAATCTATCTCTTTTTTTAGTCTTATCTTATCTCACCTCCATCTTGTCTTGATTGTCTCTATTTTCTTTGTTTCTCTATGTTCTTCTCAATTCCAATGTCAGTATGAACTCTGCACATGTGCTATAAACTCTGAACATTCTTATGACAACTCTGGACCTTTCTCTTCACTTGGCCTCAGAACCATCAAGTCTTGATTGATCCTCTGTCAAACTCTGGCTCTACCCCCATCACTTGCAAAGCCTCTGTTTGCCCCACAATCTATTTGCGCACTACAAACTTGTTCCTGATGCTCCCCTAAGCCCAATATTTAATATACTTGGTCTTAGACTTACTCAGACCACTCCAAACTTGCTTGAACCACTCCCTGTAACTTCCCCTTGCAAGTCCCGCCACTCCATGCCAACCCTAGAGTGCTAGGTTATAAGTGCAGGACATTGTGTCTGCCTAGTAAGGACTCGCTCAGTGTAGCTGAGCCCCCATAGTCAGCAGAACCTGACATAATATCAAGACTCCCCCTTACCCCATTTTTGATGTCTGTGTATAACCTCATATACAACCCTGCTGGCTACCTAACTGACATCTATGGTCAGCTGATCCCTGAGCACCCATATACTCCATTTTATCCAGGCCCCTCTGCAGATCAGTACATTCCCCACCATTGGACCCCTGACCCCAACCAGGTGTTCTATGCCCCCTCCATCAGCCAGAGGATACCTCTGGGCTGATGCCACCCTCCAGCATTCCCCACTAATAGCAACAACCCCTGCATGTACCCTGGAGAATACTCCACAGCACCCCCCAACTCTGCCTACCTCCCCCCCACCCATTACTACATGTACCCAACCCCTGCTGCAGCTCCAGCCCCTCTGGGGCACCCAGATAATTATTCTCCTCCTTGTCTGCCATTCCCTACTCAAGTTCCCCCTTCCCCCAGACAGCAAAGAGTCAAAGCCTACATCTAACAGTGCAATGAAGTCCTCTGCTTCCTCTGCCTCTCCTCCATGGAGTTTGCAAGGTGTGCTTGCACCCTCCTCATCAACTTAGGCTACCCTGACACCCCTGCAATGCTAGAAGTTTGGGCAGATTGGCTCCTTAATTTCTATGAATGCTACTTGCAAGGGAACCTCCCTAAAACTACACAAGGCACTCTGGAAATTGACATTAATTTACAGAACAAGCTCTGTGCACTGATCAAAGAAATCTATACTAGTCTGAAACCCCACCCATTCAAAGATCCTCTGGACCCCTCCTGCTCCTTCTATGTACAATGCAAGGAACCTGTTGAGATGCAAAGCAAAGCCCCTCCTCCCATTCCCTGCCAGCAGGAAGAACTCAATGTAGCCTCCAGCATTCTGAGGAACCTCAACCCCATGGGAGGATTGTTTGACCAACTCACCACTCACACTTTGGCCCTCTCCACTTGTCCCTGGGCTAATTCTGTCCTCAGTGCCTTCCATACATGGGATCAGCCTACCATCTCCAAACCTCACTCACAATGGCTGCCCCTGCATGTCAACAATGTCAACTGGACTCTTTTCTATATTGATGAGCCTAGTAATTCTGCTCATGAGCCCACTCCACACAATGGCCCTCCACAAGACTGACCTCCTCACTTCAATCTCCACACCCCCCATACCAACATTCCTCCACCCTGCCAGAACATTCCAGCCCCTCTGAGACAGCCCATGGGCCCCAAGGCACTCCGACCTTCTTTCCCCACTAACCTCCCTTGTCCCTCACTTGCTCCAATGCCCAATTCCCCTGCCAACACCAATTACTTCAGACCTCCCACTCCTGGAGGACCCCCTCCCCCTCAATGGGCCCTAGAGGCTCTCCTGGGCAACACAGGCTAGCCTCCCAGCAGTGAACCTCCCAATGGTGGACTACCTGGAGGATGGAGCCTGGCCAAAATGGAAATAGTTATTATTACTACTACAATGCCAGACCCCTGCCTCAAACTCAAAACACCCAGGACAACACTCACAACACACTGGCTCAAGAAGGGAAACTTGACATTCAAAAGCCCAAACCTTTCACTGGCCATGACCTCTGGAAGTGGTGCATCTTCCTGACCCAGTGTCTAACTATGTTCCAAGCTAAGCCCATCACTTTCCAGCTTAAGAGCTCACAAGTAGCCTTTGCTGCATTATATTTGCAGGGTATTGCCTTTGACTATTACATAGCACTAGTCTGATTTGATCTAAACAGCTCTGTGCTCTCCAACTGGCTCACTTTTACCCAGGAATTCTCTAGTAAGTTTGGCATCTTTGACACTGTAGTGGAGGCAGCCTCTTCAACCTCCAAATGCATGACAATGAACATTTCACAACCTTCATTGTATGATTCAAATGGGAAGCCTACAAAACCAGGTGGAATTACAATGCCCTCCACTTTGCCCTCTGTTGTGCCCTACCTCAATGGATCAAGGACATCCTCCATCTCACACCCAAGCAAACCACCTATGATGAGTACAAAGCACTTGTTATCCAGGTCAACCAATGTTACTGGGAAGACCAGAGCAAGAACATGGCACCCCAGACCTCATGGAACAACTCTGGCAATACCAACTGGCAGGTCAGGACAATTAACAGCAATCAACCATTGATCCCCATCAACCCCACCAACCCCACACCCTGTTTCCCTCTGGGCCAAGGACCTTCCAGCACTATTCAACCCCTGGGACAATGCCCACCTTCCCAACTCAACACTGCCAACCTCCATGAGGCCCCAGAACCCCTGGATGCCAACCCCAACAACCTTGACAACATTCTGGACTCCACTGAGGGCCAGGAAGCCCTATGTGCAAACAAGATCCAGGATAGGCCATGGATTGACATACCAGAGGAGACTCAGGAGGGATGATAGAAGAATGGCACATGCATCCTATGTGGTGAGCAGGAACACTTTATCTACAGTTGTCCTAAATGACAGGTGATGGGATGTGCCATGTGGACAATCAATGGAGAAGACTGCAATTACCAGTTTACAGAAAACAAGTCAGCAGTTTAGGTCTTGAAGATGCACTAGACTGCAGACCAGACCCTGATGTCTTCTCCACCCTGGCCACACTTCTCCATGCAACAGTACTCACTCTGAACAACCTCCCAGCATAGCTCCCCTCCCACTCCTCCACTACCCTCCTCTGCACCACCCTCCCCTTCTCCAACAACCCTGTCCCCACACTAGTCAACAGTGGCACCATGGATAACTTCATTGATGAATCCCTGGTGGCACTCACTCCCCAACACCTCCAACACCTCCCCACTCCAATCCTCCTCAAGCTCTTTGACAGTGACCCCACCCTCACCAGAGATATCACACACCACCTGGAGATGACCATGACATTTGCTAATGGATGACAGCAAGAACTCTGACTACTCATCACAAAACTACACCCCTCTACCCCCATCATCTTAGGCTTCTCATGGCTCCACTCCACCAATTCCCACATCAACTAGCCCAGCCTCACCCTCCACCTTGACCAGGACAATCCAACCAACCCTGGACTAGTGCCCTTCAATGTCTCACCTCCCTCTAAGAACCCCAAGACCAAGACCACAATTGACCAACCTGGAACTCCTCCACAGCTCCACTCAAGGTCTGCACAGTTGTTTGTCATCAATGTCTGACTTGATGGCTTGGCCAAGGTCCTTCCTGCTCTTGTTGACAGCAGTGCCTCTGGCACCTTTATCAGCAGTCAACTTGATCTCCAACACAATGACCTTGACAAACCCCTCAAGCTTCAACTCTTTGATGGAAGTCCTGCTACAACAGAAATCACTCAATACTATGACAACACCCTCACCCTCAATAATGACCTGCAGTTTCAAGCCTGGCTTCTTGTCACCCAACTCCCTCCATCAACTCTGGTTGTGCTCTAACTCCTGTGGCTATAAGATGTCAACCCTGACATTGACTAGAAGAACCTCACCATGCAATTTCCTGGCCCCAAAGCAAGCCTAGTGGCTGCCATCCCTCTCTGCCTCCAGTCTATTTCAGACTCTGACAACTCCAATCCTGCCACCAGCACCTCTGGAGCAACCCAAAACTCCTCAACTTCCAATAGCAACCCAGAAGATAAAGAAAACACACCCCTGCCTTAGTCAACCTCAATCAAATCATGACAGCTGCTCCTCAACATACTCTGGAATCAATACAAGGGCCTGCAGTATCCAAACCAGCAACACTCAACCCCTCCAAACAACTTGGACTCAACTGCTGCTGCTCTGTTGCCCACCCCCATCAACTCCAGAAACCTCAACATTAAAATCATTGGCACCATTCCCTTTGCACACATCCTACAAGATGGCACCCCTGCCTTTTAGTTACAAATCATGCCAGCCCTACCAGAGAAACACCTCTGCACAGGAACTACTCCACCAGAGTGCCAAATAGAGGAACAGATCCTATACAAAGTAGTTCCCCCAGAATATCATGAATTTGCTGACATGTTCTCTGAAGGGAGCACCAAAGAACTTTCCCCACACTGCTCTTATGACCACAAGATTAACTTCAAAGAAGGTGCCTTGCCCCTATTTGGCAAGATCTACAATATGTCCAAGATCAAGCTCCAGGCCCTCAAGGAATACCTTGATGACATGCTTGGCAAGGGCTTCATATGCCCATCAATCTCCACCACTGGCACTCTGGTCCTGTTCACCAAGAAGAAGGACAGATCACTCTGACTCTGTGTAGATTATTTGGGACTCAACAAAGTCACTGAAAAGAACCAGTATCCCCTCCCCCTGATCAGGGACCTCATTGACTGCCTCTGCAGTGCCAAGATCTACACAAAGATAGATCTCCATTCCAGCTACAACAACATCCAGATCACTCCAGGACATGAATGGAAGACTGCCTTTCACACCTGCAATGGCCTCTTTGAGTACCTTATAATGCCCTTCAGAATGACTAACTCCCCTGCCACCTTCCAGTACTTTATAAATGACATCTTCTATGACATGAACAATGTTTTCATTATTGTGTACCTGGATGATATATTGATCTACTTGAATTTGCCAGAGGAGCATCTGGAGCATGTCCACTGCATCCTAAAACAACTCTGGAAGTACCACCTCCACACCAAACCCAAAAAATGCTCCTTCCACATGACAGAGGTCAAATACCTCAGAGTCATTGTCCCCCCCAATGGCATGCACATAGACCCCACCAAGGTCAATGCTATACTCAACTGGCCCCTGCCATGGAATGTCAAGAAGGTACAGTCATTTCTGGGGTTTGCTAACTTTTATCACTGGTTCATCAACAACTACTCTGGAATCACCAAACCCCTCAACTGACTCACATGGAAGGACACCCCTTGGCATTGAGACAGCAAGTGCCAAAGCATATTCCTCCTCCTCAAGAAGGCCTTCACCTCCACCCCAGTCCTCTGCCATTTTGACCCTTCCCTACCAATCATGCTTGAATGTGACGCTTCCAACTATGCCATCACCAGAATACTCTCCCAGTTAGACTCTGGAGGCAAGGACCTCTGCCCCATTGCCTTCTACACCCATTCAATGATCCCTGCAGAGCTCAACTATAACATCTACAACAAAGAACTCCTTGCAATCATCAAAGCCTTTTGTCAGTGGCAGGCCTACCTTGAGGGATCCCCACACCACATTCAAGTCTACTCTGACCACAACAACCTACAATACTTCACAACCAGAAAGCAACTCAGCCCCCACCAAGCTTGATGGTCCAAAACCCTCTTGGAGTATGACTTTATTATCCACTACTGCCCCAGAAAACTTGGTACAAAACCCAACACCCTCACTCAGAGGTCCAATGTGTACTCAAAAATTCTCTCTAAACACCTACATGCTGTGCTGATTTTAAATGAAGAAGGAATCCTCCACCAAATCAGAAACTTGCCTTCAGACTCCTTCTTCACCCAGCATAACTCCCACAACAACTCCACTAACAAGTCAAATGCCAAAAATCCCTTCATGCTATCTCCAGACCATTGCCTCCTGTTCTGGAGTGGACAAATCTATGCTCCAGACCACAAATCCATTTGCCTCAATATACTCCAGCAACACCACAACCACAAACTTCATGGACACCCAGGAATTTGTAAGACCCTTCAGCTCATCTCCCAAACTTACTTTTGGCCAGGAATGAAGAAGGATATCATGTGATATGTAAGGGGCCTGCAAATCTTGTCTCCAGGCCAAGATACCCTGCCACTGTCCTCATGGGTTATTGAAGCCCCTCCCCATTGGTTGGCACCCCTGGTCCTCAATTTTGATGGATCATATTGTTGAACCTCCCAACTCTGAAGGTTTTGATGCAATCCTCGTTATTGTCTGCTGCCTCACCAAGCAAGCCCTCTTCATTCTCTGCCACACCACTGACAATGCTCTGGAGTTTGCCAAACTATTCCTCAAACATGTATTCTCCAAGCATGGACTCCCAGATGACATTGTCTCCAACTGTGGACCTCTGTTTGTATCCCATTTTTAGTGATTGCTATGCAAGGCACTCAAAATAAAGACCAATCTCTCCACCACCTATCACCCAGAAATTGACAGACAGACAGAATGAGTAAACCAGACATTGGAACAGTATCTCTGCCTCTATGTTAACTATTTACAGAATGACTGGCACACAGAACTGTCAGGTTCCGCTGACCCCAGGGGCTCAGCTGCACTGGGCAAGTCCTTACTAGGTGGGCATGATTCCCTTGCACTGGCAACCAAACACTTGAAAGTGTTCTGGGCACTGATGGCTTGTGTGGATAGTTGGTGGGATGTGATCTGGACAGGTCCGGGGAGGTCCGGAGAAGTCAGATTGTGAGGAAATGGGACAGGCTTGGCAGGGTTCAGGCAGAAGACCGTATGGGAGATTCGCAGACATGAAGGAGTAGGCGGCTACGCAATCAATGGGAGTGGAGCCGGGGTTTGATGGAAGATCAATTGGAGTTGCTGGAGTCCGAGACCGAGCAGAAAGCAAGGTTCTGATCTGGTGAAAGAGTGTTGGGATTCATAATTGTAATCACGGAGTTTGTGAGGTCGTTAAGTTTGAGGAAGACTTGGGCACAATGGCCGGATGAAGTCACCGAGACAGCATTGGACAAAATGAGATGGGGTCAAGATGGAACAAGAATAGATTCACGTGGAGATACAAAACAATAACAAGAATGATAACGAAATGGAGACAAGACAAGACTGGGAGACTGGGATAAGACTGGGAGACTGAGATAAGACCGGGAGACTGAGATAAGACCAGGAGACTGAGAGTAAGGAAAACAAAACACAAAACACAAAACACAAAACACAAGAAGGAAACAATCAGACCATAGGTAACGTTAAGCAATATCAAGACTAGAGTATGAAGAGCTACTCAACATCTTATATACTGACTACTGGAGAACTTTGGAGTATGTCGGCTGTGGCAGCAGGGCTTGGCAGAGCTCAACGGAGTGGGCATGTGTTGGTTGCGATTGAGGGTTGGGCCGCACTGATATGTTGATGGGATCATTTGGGAATGCGGGTCACCCCAAGGTTGTCGTGATACTCCAGAATGGATCGGAGGAGCCAGGGTGTTGAGTTGATGATGGGTGGCAAAGATCGGGAACAGTGGGGGTGGTTCTCAGGGTTTGGGAGATCCAGAGTAAGTGTCAGTGGCTGCGGGGAAGGTGTTGAAGTTGGCCAGGGGGCTGTCGGAGTTAGCTGGGGAGGCATCGGAGTTAGCCAAGGGTGCGTTGGGGCTAGCTGAAATAGGTGCAGGGCATGGGCAGAAGTTCGGCGGAGTGTCGGGGGTTTTGGGGAATGGGAGGTTGCTGAACAATGTGCGGGGGTCCAGGGGATGGGTCGTGACATCACCCCCCCTTCAGCATCGAGACTCTTTGAGATGTGGGGAGCAGGATGGGGATCGGCAGAGTGTGGGAGTTGAAGCCAAGCAATATTGATCAGTCTGCAGTGAGTGATAGCGGCATGGGAGACAAAGTTGAAGCGCGGCTGCTGCTTTGTCAGGGTTCTTTTCAATCAATTAAAAGCCTTGGATGTACCCTGGGATTTCCCAAATTTTGTCATGTCTTTCCCCAGCATTCCAGTAGTCTCCCCTGCTGATTTGGACGAGGTGGTGGTGTATGACAGTGGGGGGGAGGAGTTTGAGTGTAGGTGCTGCGCTAGTGTCAGGGACTGGAGTCATAAGTGGTGTCAACTTGTCTTCTTGGGATGACTGATGGGGTTTTTGTAGAGTTGTCCATGGTGGTGGTGGTGGTGGATTTTCTGGGGGTCCTGAAGCAGACCAAGTTTTGTCCCGCATTGCCAAAGGAGGGGAGCATGGGGCATTCTGTGGGGAAGGCGGGGCTTTTGCGGGGTGCTCAGGGAAAGGGGGCGTCCTCAGCGGTGATTCATGAGAAGCGCCGAGCCTCCCCATCCTCGGGGGTGGGACCCAGCAAGAGGCCGCATGGGCATGAGCCATCGGTGGGGCCTCTGGAGTCTCTCCTCTTTTCTCCTACCCTGGGCGTTCCCTTGGAACGGTCGTCAAGTCCCCCCGCACCTATTCCTTTAATCACGGAGGTCTTTCTTCACAAGCAGGTGGAGGCTTTGACGACGTCATTGGCAGTATGGGAGGGTGAGCTCCGATGGGCGAGGGAGGACCATGACATGGCGCAGACAGAGAAAGAGGCAATGGAGTGGGAAAGGAACACATCGGTGCATGTGGCAATGGAGTGAGCGTTAGAGGTGCGGGGCTTGTGGGAGCATCTGACGCAGATGGAGGGGCAGCCTGCAGGGGAAGTGGAGGGGTGGGGACAAGTTCCAGGGGGGGATGCGCTGTGGGCAGAGCTGGAGGCGGCAAGGTGGAGGGAGGATTGGTTGGCCAACGAGGCTGCTTTGGGGCGTGCAGGGATCCTCCATGAGTTGTCTTCTGTTCCTCCATTTGTTACTGATGGTTTGTTTTCTGGGGTTAGGCTGGGTGCAGGAGCATCGGGTCCTCTTGGATGGTGCCTCTGCAGCGTTCATGTCAATTCAGGATGGGTTGACGCAGGGGTCCACGGTTCAGCCCCCGGAGTTGCAGCAGAGGATGGCATGATTGGAGAGGTTGCTGGCAGGGCATCGGCAATGCAATGCGGTGGCCCTGGGGTCATGGTGGGAGGTGGCGGCTGATGCGGGGGAGGCGTTGCTGGGGTTGGCAGAGGTCTTAGCGGTGGTGTGGGCCCAGATGGAAGTCGATCTGGGGATAGGGTTGCCAGGGGATCTGAGGGGGAAGTGAGGTGGGTGCGAGCCCCGTTTCTTGTTGCTTTCAGACTTGCTGCCTCCCTTGCCTTCTATATATATGTAATTTTTGTATGCGAACATATTCTTTTCTTGGTCTCTGGGCGTGTGAAGTGAGGTTTTAGTTTGTATGAGGGCAAAGTAAGCAAAACACACAGGGGTGTGAGTGGGAGTTGAATCCCTAGTGAATCCAGAGGCGGGAGTTATGCCCACTAGTGCCATCTGTGCTGGCTGGTCCCAGGGTTTGTTGGGACGGGGCGGAGCATTGCAGGGAGGGCTCCCAAGGTTTGGCGGGGGTGGTGGGAGTTTTCCTGTGGAGTTCCGTGGCATTTTGGGATGGTGTTATTGGGTTTGATTCTCAGAATTTCTGACCAGGGGTGTAGGAGTTTTCTTCAGTCTGTGGCGGGGATGTGTGCCATGTTGGTACAGGAGGGTGGACCTTCAAATCTTTCATGTGTGTCCAGCGGGGTTTGGGGCTTTGGTTTTCTTGTCAGTGCAGTTGGCGGGAGGGATGGAGGTCTTCCCATGATCTGGCCCTTATGCCGATGCTGGTGGCAAAGGCGGCAGGGCCCTCTTCATTGGTGGGGTTGGTGGGGCGAGGTTTGTCCTTGCAGCATAGTTGGTCCAGAGGGGGGGTCCTTGTAATAAGTTGGCAGGAGCTGGTTCTCCAGTCATCCTGGGCTGTGGGTTTGGTCAGTGTGGGGGCAGAGATACTCCCTTAGAGTGAGGATCCGATTCCTGGACTTGGGTTGCTCTGGGATCTATGTTTTGGTGGGGCTGCATATGGCGGGGTTCTATTGAGCTCCGGAGTATTGTATTCAATGAAAGGCATGCGGGGTCAGGGCTTTGTTGCATTCCAAAATATTGGTTTGGGTCAACATCGCGCTCCAGAGGGTTGTGTTCATGGGCAGGTGTGCTTGGGGGTGTTTGGTGTGCTTCGCATGTGGCTTGCTTCTGGGTACTCCGATGATGTGGTCCCTGTTTGATGGACATATTCTGGCATAGGGGCGGGATTCAGAGCTGGTGGTGATTTATGTTGCAGAGTTGGGGCTACCAGGGCATTGTTGTTGGGTTGGCGCCATAGGTCCCCTTGATCAAATGTCGGAGTCAGAGTAGAGGCCCTGGAGTCGTGTTGCCAGGGTCCGGAGCTGCGTTGAGGGGTTTGGAGTGGGTCAGAGGGGTGGGTCAGGCAGTTTTGGGCTGGCGCGGAGTTGTTTGGGTTGTTGAGCCAGGTGGGGGTGGTCCTTTTAAGGAAATTGGAGCGTGTGCCCTTCGGGTCGTCAGGTCGCTTGAACGGCTGATCAATGTTCTCTGGATGATGGTGGGGCTTCTCCCTCCCTTATATGAACATGTCAGCGAATTTAGAGTACTTAGGGGAACTACTTCATGTAGGGTCCTTTTTCCTATAGTTAGTTTGGGGTGGCTCCTATGCTGGAGGTTCCTTCATGGGAGGTGGTGGAGTCTGGGGGTGGAGTTTAGGTTCAGGAGTGGCATGCGGGGAGGGTCGGTGTCAAGGGTCCTTGATGTCGGGGGTTCCAGATTGTGTGGGAGTAGGTGTTGAAATAGTGGGGCGGTCCAGAGTTGTCCCTTGTTGAGAGTTGGGGTGCCGTGGTTCTCCTCGTTAACTTTGGGGCTGTGCTTTGGGCAGCGGGGTGGAGGTGCGTAGCCATTCTTTTCCTGACTGTCTAGAAGCTCGGGGATGTCTTGGTCTTGTTCTGGGGTTGTTGGGGTCAGATCGGAGGTGTTGGGGCCCCTTTATTTGTTGGGTGGAGGTGACAGCCGAGTCGACCAAGGTCCAGAAGCAAGTTCTGGGGTTGGAGTGTAGCCTAGGTCTGGGGTTCTTGCTCTGTTGTTGGGGTTGTTGGGTTGAGCTTGATTTTGGTGATTTTGGGGCTAATTGTCGGAGGGCGTAGTTCCTCAGGAGTGATCGCAGTGAGGGTCGGGTAGGGTTTGGTAATGTTGTTGGTGATTAGTCGCATTCGTTGGTCTGCGGAGTTGCTAGTGGGTCAGTGGGTCCACAGGTGGGCTTCGGGGAAGCGCGTTCTCAGTGGTCTCATCGTGGCTGGCAATCCTTTGCACAATGGGTGACTGTTTCACAGAGGGTTGGCATTATTGTTTGTTGGAGGGTTGGTGCGGTGCCGGAGACATTGTCGCTCATTTGGTTGGGTGGTCGCCAGGTTTTAGAATGCTGTTCTTTGGGTGACGTCGGGGTCAACTTTGTGCAAGGGAACGGAGTTGGCAGAGAGGGTAAGGGTGGGGTGGGAGACGGTTCACGTGAGGGGTTTGAGGTTGGGTGTGGGTTGGGGAGGGTGTCCATGGAGGGAGCCATTGTATGGATGTAACTGGAGTGGAGGGGACGTTTGGTGTTGGATCCGCGACTCAATGTGCCTTGGCAAATTAGGCAGGGCTGTATGAATCATAAGGGTTTTCAGGCATGGGTAGACCATAGACATCGGAGTTATTGGATCATGTGTGCGGAGATAATGTGGGCATCACAGATGGGGTAAGGTAGAGTCTTGATATTATGTCAGGTTCTGCTGACCCCGGGGGCTCAGCTGCACTGGGCGAGTCCTTACTAGGCGGGCATAATCCCCTTGCACTGGCAACCGGACACTTGAAAGCGTTCTGGGCACTGATGGCTTGTGTGGATAGTTGGTGGGATGTGATCTGGACAGGTCTGGGGAGGTCTGGAGAAGTCGGATTGTGAGGAAATGGGACAGGCTTGGCAGGGTTCAGGCAGAAGACTGTATGGGAGATTCGCAGACACGAAGGAGTAGGCGGCTATGTGATCAATGGGAGTGGAGCCGGGGTTTGATGGAAGATCAATTGGAGTTGATGGAGTCTGGGACTGAGTGAAAAGCGAGGTTCTGACCTGGTGAAAGAGTGTTGGGATTCGTAATCATAATTGTGGAGTTTGTGAGGTTGTTAAGTTTGAGGAAGACTTGGGCACAACAGGAGGGTTGGGCTGCACTGATACGTTGATGGGATCATTTGGGAATGCAGGTCGCCCCGAGGTTGTTGTGATACTCTGGAATGGATCGGAGGAGCCAGGGTATTGAGTTGATGATGGGTGGCAAAGATCGGGAACAGCGGGGGTGGTTCTCAGGGTTTGGAAGATCCAGGGTAAGTGTCAGTGGCTGCAGGGAAGGTGTCAATGTTGGCCAGGGGGCCGTCGGAGTTAGCCAGGGAGGCATCGGAGTTAGCTGAGGGTGCGTTGGGGCTAACTGAAATAGGCGCAGGGCATGGGTGGAAGTTTGGCAGAGTGTCAGGGGTTTTGGGGAATGGGAGGTTGCTGGACAATGTGTGGGGGTCCAGGGGACGGGTCGTGACAAGAACTCCCTCTTGCTAAGTTTACCCACAACAATATGCCTTATTCTGCCACCAGAGTTTCCCCCTTCTATGCCAACAAGGGCTACAATCTCCAACTCATGCTATGCCTCAAGGATATCCCTTTCCACATTGCCCACAAAGTTGCCAAGGACCTCTGCTCCCTTTACTAGTTTCTCTGGAATAAAATCAACACTGCCAACCAAGCCTACTCCAAACATGCTGATGCCTGACATAACTCCACCCCTGACTGGCCTCCTGGCACTTTGGTTTGGCTCAATTGACAAAACCTCAAGACCTGGAGGCCCTCCATCAAGCTTGATCACAAACATTTTGACCCTTTCAAAGTCCTCTGGAAGGTCTCCACACATGCCTACAAGCTCAACCTACTCCCAGGCCTGAAGGGTCTCCACCCCATATTCCACATACAACTCCTTGAAAAACATGCTCCAGACCCCACCTCCAGGCAATGCCCCAGCCAACCACCCCCTGTCAAAGTTGAGGACAAATACCACTACAAAGTTGACTAAATCCTCAACTTGCATATGGTCCATGGCTGACCTCAGTACTTGATCTGCTGGAAGGGCTATGGACTTAAGGATGACACTTGGGAACTCTGAAAAAACCTCAACAGAGCCCTCAACAAACTCCAGGACTTCCATCAATGGCACCTCATTAAGCCCTGGGACCCCTGGGACTAGTAATTATAGATGGCATCAGTGGGTGCAACTCCTGCCTCTGGATTTATCAGGGATTCAACTCCTGTGAGTAACTCCTATGTGTTTTCACTTACCCCTCTCCCTCACACAATCTGAAATCTCCTCATACTCAGCAGGAATGCAAAAAATTGATATGGACAAACTACCAATACAATTATAGAACAGGAGAGAGCATGGAGCAGCAAGAAATCAAAAGTCCAAAGGCCCCCTTCACTCCCTCTCCTCCAGGATCCTTTGCACTACTCCTAACCAAATCCACCTCCATCTGGGCAACTACAATGGCAAGAACCTCCAGTTGCCCAGGCAATGGCTCTTCTATGTCCATTGCTACTTCCCATCATGCTCTGGGATCCACTGTGCTCCTCTGCTAATGTCTCACCAACAACTGCCCCATCTGCCAGGACTCCTGCTCCAACTCCAATGGGAGCTCCTCAGGCATCCACACCAATCCATCCTGCATCAAGGCATAAGCAGCTGATGCTCCATCAAGGAGGACATGGTGCTGTTGGACCCAATCTAGACAGCTCTGGGTCAGCAAGATCATAAGAGCAAAGGCAGAAAGACTCATGCATTATCCCCCTCTACTCCAAGGCCACCTTATTGGCCAACAACTCTTCTCACTGCCTCCCCACCTCCACCCTGGCCCTCTCTACCTTCACAGCTCCTTGCCCAACCTCCACTCTCTGCTCCACCCATGCCTCTAACTGCACCAGCTGTTTCTGCAAGCCCCATACCTCCAGCAACCCCTCTGCAATCATTTGTGTAGCCCCCTCCAGCTCCCCTTGCACCAAATCCTAACTCCTCCATGCCTTGTCATGCTTCTGCTGAATCCCATCACAGTCCTCTGTAATCCTCCAGACCTCCTCCTTGCATAATGCTAGCAGTTGAGACAATGCCTTTACTCACCACTGCCAGAATATTTCAGGAATGATAGGAGAGGTAATGGGGCCCCTGCTAGACCCCTCCATCAAGGCCCCCAACATGGGAGAGTAAACATGTGTCCCTGGAGGACCCACCATTGACCCCTCCCCTTGCAGCTACTTGCTAGGCCCTGCCTCTGGAGAGGGGGACACCCTCTATTTCCTCTTGTCATGTGTTGTGGGGGCCCCCTCCCTCCACCTGCTCTGTGGGGGTTCCACCTTTATTGACTGCCCTGCACTGCCTCCACATTCCACCCCAGACCCCTGACCTGACACCTTTTCCTTGCACCCCTTGAGTAACTGCATGGCCACCCACTCTACATCCCATCCCTGCTCCTCTGATATGCAGGCTGCCTGCTGACTCAATGAGATGGGGCACTTCTCCTGCCTTGACTAATAGGGGATACACACCAACATATCCTGCCAGAACTCCAGCACTAGCTCCTCAAAGTCACAGTGGTTGCTATGGCAAGCACAAAGAGCACACTACAAAGTCAAATCAGCTCAAACTTGTTGCAACAGCACAGAATACTCACTGTGGCCTCTGCCTGACACCACTCCAAGATTGGAGGACCCCACACTCATCCTACCACCTCTGCAAACTTCTCTGGGGTTATCTCTGCCTGGGGGACCTGCAATGCCTCTAGCATGGCCTGGACCTCCCCTGGCCCAAAGTTAGGCCACAAAGATTGCCCTGCCAACACCAAAACTGACTCTGCTGGGGCTCTGCCATGAGACAAAAACTCTGATGGGCCAGCCACCACTGCAAACAATTCTAGCAACATGTTATGAGCTCTAGAGCATAGAATAGGCAGGACTGCACTCATGACATCGGTACATTGCTGTGACCTGCCTATGACCACAGGAGGACTCAGACTCTCCTGAGGACAAAGGGTCAGTGGAGGCCAAGGATAATGCTGATAGTGTGGGAGAATAAGCAGAGGATGACATTGTGGAAAGTTAGGGAATTCTGGGGTACATCTGACCCTTTTTAATGACTTGGGAAGAACTCCCTAACAAATGGTGGCCATGCTTTGACTTCATTCCGCATGCCACTGCTGCTCACTGTGGTTTGATCAATATTACTCAACTTTGATTCCCATGTTCCACCAATTCCTGAGCTGGGCCCTGCATCTTGAGGGTCTCAACACTGAGGGGGGGTAATGTCACAACCTACTCCTTAGACCCCTGACATTGTTCCCAGCCTGCTCACCTTCCTGGAGCTCCTCCCCCAATGCCTTGCCAAAGCTCCCAACTATTGAACACCCTCTGCAGCCATCTGGGGTAACTCCAATGCTTCTCCAGCAAATCCTAATGGCCCCCTGTGTAAGGGCAACTTCTGGAGTGATGGATTGGAGTCACACAGCTAGCAGAGAGGAATCCAAAGTATATTAGTGGAGTAGATGACAATACAAATCAGTAACTAATCACCTAGTAGAGAAGAATCCAAAGAGAATAAGTCTAAGGATCCCCACTGCTTGGCACAGTGCATCAGCAGGCAGCAGAGGCATGGGAACTACTGTACAGGTGACTGGAGCTACCCCTGACTCTAGAGCAATGGTTGCTGAGGTAATGCAGAGAACTCCAGAGTTCTCCAGAGATCTCTGGGGTTCTGTAAAAAGCCCTGGAGATGTTGAAAAAGCTGCAGAGGTGCTGGAACCAGTCATGGAGGTTGGAAATGGAAGTCCCTTGACATCACCCCCCCTTTAGTGTGTGGTGTCTTGATGTGTGGAGTAGAAGAAGTCCCTGATTGCTTGGTCTGCTGGTGAGATAGGGTAGATTCCTCATAGTGTGTGGTGTGTCTGGATGTCTCCAGTGGAACTCCTTAACAAGTCCAGGGGCATGTACATTCTCCTATGGCTCCCAGGAAATATCCTTGATTCCATAGCCTTTCCACTTCACCTTGTACTGTAATTGTCTCTGGAATAAACAGCTGTCCAGAATTTCTTCCACTTCATACTCTTTGTTGTTGTTGACTACTACTGGTGGTGGCAGAGGTGGTGGATGTTGCCCTAAGATAGGATCTATAGGGGCTGGAGTAAGTTTGACCACATTTTGAACACCAGATGAAGCTGCCACATCCCCGCAGAGAGTCAGAGTTGATAGGCCAAGGGTCCTACCTGTTGTTCCACTGTGAATGGCCCTAACCGGTGGTGTGACAGCTTCTTTAAGGGATGGGTGGTCATAATGTCAGAGGCATCTAGATAGACTCAATCCCTGGGCTGATATCTGTGCTCTGGGATCCTCCCACAGTTATAATATCACACTATGTTATCTTTTGCCTTTGCCAGTGCAGCCCAGGCATCTTCTTGTGACCTCTTCATCTGGTCCACAAATTCATTCACTGCCTCATTCTCCAAGGGTTGGGCCCAGGGCTCAAAACCCATGCACAGGTGCTATCCAGTGTCAAGGAAGAATGGGGAAAATTGGGTGGATGCATGAACATAGTTGTTGTACTGGAATTTGGCATCAGGGAGGAGTTCATCCCAGTTATCTTGGCACTTGTTGCAGAAGAGGCAGAGATACTGTTCCAACTCCTGGTTTACATGCTCCATCTGGCTATTGGACTGTGGATGGTAGGCAGTGGTGGTGTGGAGCTTTACTCCAAGCAGTTGATAGAGCTTGCAGTGAACTCTGCCACAAATTGCAGTCCCTGATCTGAGACATAGGCATCAGAGAGGCCATGGAGCTTCCAGACATTCCTCCAGTACAGGTTCATAGCACCCATGGCAGAGCAGGTGGTGTGGGTTGAAATGAAGTGTGCTCTCTTGCCATACAGGTCCACCACCACCATGATTGCATTGTAACCATGGGCCTCAGGGAGCTCTATGATGAAGTCCACAAATGCTATGCTCCATCATTCCACAGGCCTGGTAGCAGGTGTAACTGTCCATAGGGAAGTTGGTGTTGGGGCTTGGTCTGGAAGTAGAGATCACAGGTACTAGTGTAAGACCTAATGTACTGGGACATCTGGGGCCACCAGTAGTTCCGTGATACCAACTCCAGTGTCTTCCACTGCCTGGGGTGCCCTCCAATGCAGGAGTCATGCTGTTGCTCTACAATCCTCTGACAGAGCTCTGGGATGTTGGGGACATAGATATGGTCTTAGAAGGTCAGGATTCCATCTTGGAGGGTCCATTCATCAGCGCAGACCACCTTAACACCAGTAGCATGCCACAACTTCAGCATCCAAGCAGCCTGTGCCACAAGCTCCTCCTATCAACCATCCCTATTACTCCATCAGATGTTCTGGAGAATGTCTGCCTCTGCTCCATTGACAACTAGGCCCTCCATGGCTCGAATTGCAAACAATTTGGGGCAGAGGAGCACAATGTTACTGTTATCCCCTTCCCCCATCCTATGGTCTGCCCTCCAAGACAGGGTGTCTGGTTTCCCCATGCTCTGGCCAGGCTTGTGGTGTAAGGAGAAGTCAAAGTTGGCAAGGTAGAGGGACCATTGGGCCTGTTGGCAATTGAGCTTCTTAGCTGTCCAGAAGTATTTGAGGTTCTTGTGATCCATCCAGACCTCAAACTTGTGCTGCATGCCTTCCAAAAAGTGCTGCCACTCCTCAAACTACTGGATGATGGCCAACATCTCCTTGTCATGGATCTCATAGTTCCACTCCACTGCATTCAGGCTTTTGGAGTAAAAGGCCACTGGGTGCCACTTCCCATTCTCCAGAGATTGCTGTGAGAGCACTGCCCCAGTAGCAAAGTCAGAGCTGTCAGCTTCTACCTGAAAGGGGGAGTTGTCATCCAGGAAGAAGAGGACAGGTCTGGAGGTCACAGCACACTTGAGAGTGTCAAAGGCTGCCTGCTCCAGAGGTCCCCAGCGCAGAAAACCTAAAAAGAAGACCTAACACTAGTCACTAGATAGGATAGCTGGCAGTAGGAAGTTAATAGTTGAGGGTGAGTCAGTAACCATCTCAGAGAACTAGAGCAAAAGTTGTGTTATGGAGTGAAGTCAAAAGAAGTCGCTATTGCTAGCTGAAGTTGCTAGTGACAATAAGGAAAGAAAACAGGTAAAGACAAATAACATTGCTAAGACAATGCATACTCCTAATGGAGGTAGGAAGAGTGAGGGGATAGAGTAGAAAAAAGAGGGGAAGGTGGTAATAAGAAGACTAAAATCAGAGAACAAATGTGAACTAGTTGCTAGCTGTAGTTGCTAACGTTGCTAAGTTGAAATAACATGAATAGGCAACCACAGTTGGCACCACACTAGGTTGAGGTTGAAGTTAAGAAGGCTTGTTGCTAAACCAAAGTCAAAAGCAATAGAGGAACAAAAGAAGCAAAGTGAAATCTCAAGCTGGTAAGCTTAGAGAGAGCAACTAGTCAATGCTGATGGGGGATCTCTGTTCTATTTTGCTATTGTGGGGTAGTGTCTATGTACAGGCAGTATTTATATGTTTCCAAAGTATAGTATGGGAAAGTAAGCAAATAGTCACCACTAGTGATGGCATCTGTCACTGTGTTTATGGTCCGTATGAGGTGTCAGTCTATAACTAGGTAAAAAACCATAAGCAAAAGTCTCTATGGCATATAAATGCAAATGAATCCAAAAAGAGCGAGTCTGATGTCAATACCTGAAGCATAGACAGCATTCAAGTATGTTGGTAAGCTCGGCAAGGGGAATGATAGTAAAAAGGTAGGCGTCTGGTAATATGTCTGTATATAGTAAGAGAACACCATTTTGTCACCATAGTTGTTAAAGTCGCTAATACTTGTTGCTAAGAAAGATCTAGGCCTTGATGTTCCAGGCCCAAGTTCCAGGCTCCATGTGATATTTCTCGTGATTGAAAAGTCTTGTGCTTGCTAAAGTCTCGTGCTTGAGTCCAACCCTTGGGCTGGGTCCCATGTGCTGAGTGTTGTGACTTGTGCCAAATTCAAAGTAGTCAGCTGCTGCTAAGTTTGAAATGCTAAAAATAGTGCTCAGCAATAACTGGGGCTCATCATCCTCCCACATACTGAAATATTGACTGTCCTCAGTCAACCCCAAAAAATCACATGCTCAATCCCTTGGTCTGTGCACCAGAGGGATTCAAATAAAAATGGCTGGCGGTATCACTGAAACTTCATCACCCCACCTTCCTCTCCATCTAATCTCCTCTAGTATCTCAATCTTATTGCTATGTCTGACCTCACCTCTCAGTTTGAAAAAATCACTATGGCCCATGCTTTTCTTGATTGGGTCAACCAATTACTCACTGTGGCCCGTGCGTCCTTGGTGAAGGATCCTCACTTGGCAGTCACCGCCATCTTTCAGATGTGGCTGCAGTGGTTCAAGACTGCAGGGAGTGGAGTTGAGTGGCCGGAGTTGGCAACTGTCAAGAGGGAGTGTTGCCAACTATATGAGCAGTACAAGGGGGAGGAATGGGTTCACCCATTTGATGTTCACTTGGTAAGTTTCTTCTTTTTATCTTCTTAGCAACATTTCTAATGCATTTGCTAGGCTCTGGTCGATCCCTCTCTGGAGTTCCTAATGGACAATCTAACCATGGGAATGATGGTAAGTGCCCCAGTAGTTGCCAGCGCTAGCAACACTGCTAAGGTACATCAGCTTTGTGAAGACTTGTCGCCAAATGACCAGTTTCTCTTCCAGCACCCAGTAGGTACATTAGTGGTGGTGAGGGGGGAGGGACGGAGCGAGGGTCATAGAGGCGAGGAGGCAGCAAATTGTGGGGACATTCAAGAGGCAGGCCCCTTGACTCCCAAGGCTGTGGCTGGTGGCATCACTAGGGGGTTGGCAACGTTGCCAAGATTGGTGACCACCCTGAGGAGCAAAGGGAAGGGGAAGGGAAAGGCACAAGATGAGGAGGACGAGGGTATTGAGGTTAGTACTTTCTTCTTTTTTGCTAACTCTTAGTGACATTTGCTAACTTCTCTGGCAGGAACAAATTGAGGAATTGTTTACTAACAAATGCTTGGCAACTCTTCTCCGTTGGCAAAAGGCCTTGACAGTAGTGGATATGGGACTGGAAGCCAGGGTGAAGTTGGAGAAGGCAAAAGAAAAGGTAATGGTGTCACTAGAGAAGTGACAAGAGTATAAGTGCATGCAAGGAGTGGTAAGCACTTAGCAATTGTTTCTTTCTTTGTCGCTAATAACTTCTTCTAGTGCAAAAACTGCTGGGCCAATAATGACCCAGAGGGCTGCTGGTACCCCACAGGGGTCCAGCCCTGTTATTGTTGCGACAGCATGAGGAAAAGCTGCTCGCACAGCAGACAGTCATCAAGGAGTACTGGTGGCAAGTTCGCTAAGAAGATAGTGACAAAGGCGGCGTTGGTAAGGAATGCAAGGGCTTTCATGGATTGACAGTGGGAGTTAGTGAGAAGAGGGGAGCCCATCGAGATCAAGCATTCTAGCTTAAGCTTGCTGACATTGCAGGAGGAGGTGATAAGTGGGAGTAGTGGGGGCACTAAGGCAAAGAGTAAGGAGTGGGTGGAGAGCAATGAGGACAGTGGCAACAATGGCGGCGACAATGACAACAATGATGGCTGGAGTGGTTGGGCAAGGATCTGAGTTGGCTGATGCCACTAATGTCAGTGGCATCACTAGCGGATTTTGACAAGAGAGCAGCGGGAGTGGAGTGGCGGTTCTAGAGGGAGCTGGAGGCTGCCAGGGAAGAGTTGTTAGCAGCACAGGCCTGTTACGCTGTCGCCAAGCAAACGTTGGTGACTCTGGCGGGTTATTGGCGTAACTGTCAGGCCTTCCTGGCCTGACAGGAGGAGAACAACATCAGGAAAGGACACTGGGAGGAGGCAGAGGATCCAGTGGAGGTGCCTGACAATGATGCTGACCTCAACTCTTAGCGCCAGTTGCCTCCTGTATATAATTTTTTTTTTTGTTAGTTTTCATAGTACAGACACAGACTAGCCCCCTTAAGGGGCCCCAAAATGTATAATACTTGGCTACGATTCAGAGTCTGAGAGAAACCAAACAAAACAAAGGCAAGATCAATGGGGTATTATGCACTGGCAACTGTCGCCTAATGCTCTAGAGGCATGCTGAGCGCTGGTGACAGAATGGCCAAGCACAGCATCAAAACAAGAAACTAGTAAAGTAGACTGTCTGTGATCAAAAATGAAAGAGTAGTGAAGCAAAAGGACTTAATGTTTTTGTAAGGTATTTTTTTTTTTTTGATGGTTTCTCTGGATAATACAGATAGGAACAATAAGAAACAAGGCAGAGTCAAGATAAGTCACTAAGGCTTAGTGAAAGGTAGCTTTCTTCTTCACTGGCTACTTCACCAGTATCATTGTTGTCGACACATTCAGTTTGCTCCAGTTCTCTGAGTTGAGAGGTGTCGATGTCAAAAGTGTTGCTAGGCACTATTATGTGTTACCTCAATTCTAGTATTCCTCATCAGTATGAGGTCACCTGCTTTGAAGTTGTAATCGCAGATCATAGTGGCATGTTCTGTTTTGAAGCAAATGGCTGCTAGGCAACAAGTGCTAAGAACATGACTGTGAAGGCGGTCAAGATCCTCTTAGCAACATTGAAGATCAATTGCTCAGTGGGCTATGAGGTCTGTTGTTGACAATAGTGAGTTTGGTGGCAGTTGCAAATATGTCACTTCTACTATGTCAGCTGGCAAGAGAGGGTGGGTGCCAGTTGTTGTGAAGTAGGGGGAGCAACCCATTTGCTTGCAAACGGTAACCCGTTCTGACCAAAATACAGAGTAAGTAGCAGTACTCCACCTGGACTGATCACAGTCAACCGCTTTGAAGAGGGCTTGGCAAACATCAAAATGGGGCCGCTTGACTATTCCATTAGCACACTTATTGTAACCAGAGATCCGGATGTGGTGCAAGTTATACTTCTTTGCCAAGTAGGTAACTGCCTTTAGGATTGGAGGTCCATTGTTGGTAACAATTTCACTAAGTGCTCCCCAACAACAGATGATGTCCTTGTATAGCCACTTAGCAATAGCTTCAGTGCTCTCTCTGGTGAGCATGTGAAACTTGGGGTAATGAGTTAGTGAACAACGTCCTTGAATGATATATTTGAACTTATTGGAGGGTGGCATGAACATGGTGTCAATGTATATCTTGCTAAACAAGGGTGCTGGCATAGCAACAGTTGGTGGGATGAGAACTTTGGTTGTCTGGTGTATTTGGCAGAGGTGGCAAGTCCGAAGGTACCATATGATATTGGTGCTAACTTGAGGCCACCAAAATCATTCTAGAAGGGCTAAGCAAGTAGTGAAAAGACCTTTATGTCCCAAGTCATTGTGCATGGCTTTCAAGACTCATAAGTGACTAGCGAGGAGCACAAACAACTTGTGAGCACCATCTTGACTTCTTTGTCAAAGTTTGCCTCTGGTAGTGAAGAACATGGAGGCGTAGTGAACAAAAGTGGCATAGTCCTTGTCACTAAGGCCTTCTGGTCTAGCAAGATCATGTAGCCATTTCTCCACTAGAAGTACATGAGCGTTGCTGGTGACAGCTTTGGCACTGCAAGGTACATCACTATAAGTAGTAGTGCCATCATTTAGGAAAGGCGGAATATTGTCACTGGTTGCTAATTGTGGGAGAGTGTTGGTGTCACTGGCAAATGTCGCCAAAGGATGCAAATAAGGGTACTCGACTAAAGGAGGTAGGCGATGGGAAGCCATGGAAACTTGGTGAAGTAGCAGCAGCAGTAGCTGAACTTGGTGAATGAACCCATGTAAGCGGTCTATCCAATCCTCATAAATGGAGTTGTTGCTATTGTCAACCAGAGGGTTGCCAGACTGTGGCAGGTGTCGCAAAAGACCATTGGGGCCATGGAAAGTTCCTTTGATGTGGACCAGCTTGAAGTGAAACATCAAAATTGCCATAATCCAGCGGTTCATGCTAGCAGAAGGCTGGATGTCAGGGTTCTAAAGCATGCCCTTAATGTAGCAAGCATCAACTTCAATGATAAGGTTCCTAACACCAATGAGGTACATCTGTAAAGCTTGTAGCACTCAATAAAGGCCATAGAGTTCCAACTTGGGCTGACTGAATCTAGCTTCTCTGTCGTTTAGTGTAATCAATCCAAAGTGGTTGTAGCAGCATTCCTTGCAATTGTCACTAGTGCACTGGCAAAGGTAATATCTGACTGCTATGTATGAGGTGTCCACTGCTAAGATGACAGGGTCAGGCAATTCATAGTCAATAGGAACTAGGGGCTTGGCATCTTGTAAGTCTTTCATGAGGTCATGTTGAGCATTTATCTGGTCAGGGCCAAACTCAAAAGGGATGCCAACATGAGTAAGTTTCATTAGGTTGTTGGCTTGATGGGCAAAGTTCTTGACAAAAATCCTAAGTACCCCAACTGTGCCCAGAAAGGCTTGGACTTTTGATAGTGACTTGCAAGGGCCCCACTGCTCAATTAGGGCTAAGCAACTTTTGTTAGGGATTTGACCACTAGGAGTGCAAACATGACCTAGAATCTTGAAAGTCAGGCACAAAGAACAAGTTTGTGACCAGAAAAAGTGCCACCTGTCAGGTTCCGCTGACCTCAGGGGCTCAGCTGCACTGGTGGTGTCCTTACTAGGCGGGCGTGATCCCCTTGCACTGGCAACCGAACACTTAAAAGCGTTCTGGGCACTGACGGCTTGTGCGGATAGTTGGTGGGATGTGATCCGGACAGATCTGGGGAGGTCCGGAGAAGTTGGATTGCGAGGAAATGGGACGGGCTTGGTGGGGTTCAGGCAGAAGACTGTATGGGAGATTTGCGGAGGTGAAGGAGTAGGCAGCTACATGATCAATGGGAGCAGAGCCAGAGTCTGATGGAAGATCAATTGGAGTTGATGGAGTCCGGGACGGAATGAAGAGCAGGGTTTGGGTCTGGGAAAGAGTGTCAGGGTTTGTAATCGTAATCGTGGAGTTCATGAGGCCATTAAGGTTGAGGAGGGCTTGGGCACTATGGTCAGATGGAGTCACCAAGACAGCACCAGACAAAATGAAATGGAGTCAATATGGAACAAGAGTAGATTTGAGTGAGAATATGAAGCGATAACAAGAATGATAACGAAATGGAGACATGACAAGACTGGGAGACTGAGATAAGACCGGGAGATTGAGATAAGACCAGGAGATTGAGATAAGACCAGGAGATGGAGAGTAAGGAAAACGAGACACAAAACACAAAACACAAAACACGAGAAGGAAACAATCAGACCATAGGTAACGTTAAGCAATATCAAGACTAGAGTATGAAGAGCTACTTGACGACTTATATACTTACTACTGGAGAACTTCGGGGTATGTCAGCTGCGGCGGCAGGGCTTGGCGGAGCTCAACGGAGTGGGCGGGTGTTGGTTGCGATTGAGGATCGGGCCACGCTGATACATTGATGGGATCATTTGGGAATGCAGGTCGCCCCGAGGTTGTCGTGATACTCCGGGATGGGTCGGAGGAACCAGGGTGTTGAGTTGATGATGGGTGGCAAAGATCAGGAATAGCGGGGGTGGTTCTCGGGGTTTGGGAGATCCAGGATGAGTGTTAGTGGCTGCAGAGAAGGCATCAAAGTTGGCCAGGGGGCCGTTGGAGTTAGCCGGGGAGGCATCGGAGTTAGCCAAAATAGGTGCGGGGCATGGGCGGAAGTTTGGTGGAGCGTCAGGGGTTTCTTAGGGAATCGGGGGGTTGCTGGACGATGTGCAGGGGTCCAGGGGATGGGTCGTGACAGTTATGGGGGATCTCTGGCTGCAAAATGAAAGTAATGTCATCATGAAAAATAGGCACAGAGTTAGTCCATCCCATCAGCAAGGTTACTAAGCAAAGAGTGCCAAACAGAGTCTGGAATGTCATTAAGTCACCTGAAGTGGGGTCAATAAGTTGCTTGTCATAGCCAATGTAGAGGTTGAGAGTGGCGCCACAGATGCATCCAGTGAAAGATTCTGCAACATGGTCTGGAAAGGGTGGTACTCCAGAATGGTGAATGGTGACATGGTTTAGCGGCTCAAGACTGTGCACAATTCTGAGCTTACCATTCTTCTTGAGAACACAAAACCATCGTGAGTGGTAAGCAGAGTTTGAAGGTTTGTAAACACCAGCACTAATCTTGTTACAAATAATCTTGCATACTTCCTTTTCTAGTCCTGGGGGTATGGGGCAATTATGCTGGACCCATGGTACATGTGGAATTGTTGGTATGTGTACTGGTGGGAAAAAGTTGGGGCACAAACTTCCTTATTTGGAATCTTCCCAAGCAAAAGCTTTTTCCTGCTTGGTGACTATATCAACTAGTACATTGATTTTGCCAGTAGTGAGGAATCCTGTGTCATGGTCCTTAACAAGTTTTGCTTGTTGTTCACTAGTGAATTGCTTTGTCAGGATGAAAGGTGGTGGATTTGGATTGAGCTGAGGGATTGTTGCTAGCAGATTGCCAATAATCTGGCGCTCGATTTGGAAATCCTTGCTAACATGGCTGGCGACTGGTTTGGTTTTCATGGAGATGGGTTTGTACTTCTTCTTTACTTGAACTCCTCTTCACTTAGGGGGTTTGTTAGTGACAAAATGAGTGGGGAATGGAATGTTAATGTAGGTGGGGGTAGTGTCTGTAATGTGTGTATCAAGTGGTAAAGTCTGTCCAAGAATCAAGGGATTAGATGTATCAGCAGAAACCAGATAAGAATGAGGTGGAAGGGACAAATCAGATATATTGCTAGCCATAGCATAAAGGTATGCTAGTGCAGGATTAGTCTGTGTGTCAGAATTAGTAAGTAAAATGTCATTGTCCAAATCACAAGAAGCTATACAAGTCGCTAGACCAGTTGAATGGTCATAGCTGATAATGATTGCTATGTTGCTATCTTCTTCATCCATGCCTTTGGCAATGAAAGCAACGGGGTGCTTCTGTTTCAAAGCAAACATTTTGGCAGTTGTTCCTTTTGGATTTGCCACAAGGAAAGGTAGGGATAGTGCACCATTGGCTAGTATTGGGGTCCATGCTTGTTATAGTGGTTTTGACATTGCTCAGTGTGTTGACTGTACTTTGAGTTAATACATCAAAGGGGCATCCAAGTAGAATGTTGTAGGTGGGAGACTGTAACATGTGGATTTGGAGATAAACTGTAATGTCGCCAATAGTACATGGTACATTTTGAGCAAGTCCTAGTAATTGGTCCATGGTGCCATTAGCACTCTGCATGTTTAAAACTATGTTGAATCATAGGATAGTCCAAGGTTGCTGGCAATTTCTGCTGACATCGAAATAATCTGAGAGCCACTGTTGTGAATGCATTCCACTTCCTCTTTGTTCTCAATCAGCATCATGGACTGAGAATCAGTAGTGACAGTGAGCACCACAGGCTCTTCTCCATAGGGTAGTGAATCAATGTAGGCTTTGACGGAGTCAACAGATGCAAAAGGTGCCTTATCTGAGATAAGTCCGTTAGTGGTATAGATATTGGATCCTAGCAAAAACTGGGGTTCTTCAATAGCAAAAGTTGGCAATATATCTTCAAAAATGTTGCTGGGGTCTTGTACCATATTAGCACTAGTGCTTACTAGTTGTTTGGGCGTAACTGCTGTTCTAAACTGATTCCAGATGTCTTGTGATACTGAGCAAAGTTGGCCAACTGATACTGTAACCTTGGTGCTTAAAACCCATTCAAAAACTGCCTTGGACTGCTCAATGTTGTAAATGGGTGGCATAGTTTGATATGCGCCATCATTAGTTCGGTTGGGAGCAGCAAAATTCCTGTTAGTAGGGGGTACATAGTGACCAGGGATGCCAGAAAACAGGTGAATGGGAGGCTGAGCAATGGGTTCCTTAGCAACAGGTGGTTGTTCATTAGCAACGGTAGGTTCAGATGCTTTGCCTTTGTCTGTGGGCTTAGCGGCAGGAGCTGGAGTCGAATTGGAAGAGGATGAAGTTGCCGAGGTGTTGCTAGTTGGGGGTGTTGCCTTTGGAGTATTGTTTGCTGGTTGATAAGCTCTGCGGGGGACTTGTATGCTGTCAAACTTTTTGCCAGGTTGCCTGAGTGCAAAGAGTTCACATTCCAAAGCCTCAATCCATTCTTCCTTGCTTAGTGCTTGGCCCATAGCAACATCCTGTTGCATTACTTTGTGGGTTAGCAACTGCTGCATAGCCACTTGCTCAGGATCTGGGTTAGTGTTGGAAGAGAGTCTGCCAGTAACAATTTGTCCTGGGTTAAGCCTGTGCCATTCCTTGATGCATTCCATGTATAGTCACTTGCTGAAATAATTAGGGATCATAGCACCTGATGGTAAAACAATCTTTCCTTCAGCATTTTAATGGACCTTATCCTGTTGAATCATTTGCTCCAGTTTCATACACGTGCCTTGGACCATGGTGTGACCAATTTCACCACAAAAGTGGCAAGTGCTGTTAGTGAACTGTTGATGAGATTGGGTGTTACTGTTGGTCAAAAGAGCTTCCAAACATTCCAAGGTGCTGACTATTGCTGTGGTGGTTGTTAATTCCAAAGTTTCTCACTTAGGCATAGGTGAAGGGGTGGCTGGTGCATTAGTGATTGGCAATGACAAAGGAATACCACTGGTGCCATTGCTGGTCTTGGTCATAGGAGTGTCCGTTCCCTTTAAAACCCATTTGGCGCCCTCAAAAACTTGGTCAACATTGTAAGAGTCCTCAGGATGGTGGTCAGGACGAGTGATTTTGAGGCGGTGAATGATTTTGGACCATAGCAATGTAGGGATACCTTGTTGGAACAAGCAACGTTCCTCATTATGATAGAGTTTACCATTAGCGAGTAACCATCTGGCAATACATTGGAAATCCCTGTAGTAATCAGAGAACCTTCCCAAAGTTGCTAAGCCACTGTTGAAAGTCTAGTTGACCAGTTGTTCCAAGTCACCAAGGTTATAACAAGCACTAGCATCAGCGCCAGGGTACAGCCTAAACACTGCCAACTTCCATTCCTGGTAAGTATATGGTTGGGGAGCATTGTTGCCAATATTGTTGCCAAATTCAGGTAAGCCAAGCCAGGTTTCTGCTGTGTTGCAAGAGATGTATCACAATGCATATTCCTTCTTCTGGGTGTTGTCAGCAATGCCACAGTCAGCAAAGAGGTATTCCAGTTCCTTGAAGTATTGGAGGAGTTCCCTAGGGTGACTCTCATCCCATTTAGGTGCAGTTGTGTTGTTGCATGGCAGCATTCTAGCATGCCAAGTGGTGGGGTCATTGTTCATATTAGCGATTGTCAGGTTTAGTGAAGGAAGGGGGTTAGTTGGTGATGAAGGGATAGATTGGGCTTCTGGGAAAAAGATAGAGTCAGTTGGGGTCAAAGATGAAAGTGGTGCATTGAGGAAACTTTTGATAAAGGCGCCTGGAAAATTGGCAAGGATTTTGCTAATGTCACAAAGGTTGTTAGTGGTTTTGAGTTTGTCAGCAAGAGGTCAAGGATGGGCTGCTGGCAAAGAGTGCTGAGGGGTCAAAAATGAAGGTGGAGGTGATTTGACAAGGTTTTCCAAGCGACGTTTTACTTGAGCTCTGGTTTCTGGCAGAATGGTTAACTTCAAATACCCTCACAGTGGGCTCCAAAATGATGTGCTCCTATGCCGCCTAGTGCCATGCAGGAAACCTGAAAAGAAGACCTAACACTAGTCACTAGATAGGATAGCTGGCAGTAGGAAGTTAATAGTTGAGGGTGAGTCAGTAACCATCTCAGAGAACTAGAGCAAAAGTTGTGTTGTGGAGTGAAGTCAAAAGAAGTCGCTATTGCTAGCTGAAGTTGCTAGTGACAATAAGGAAAGAAAACAGGTAAAGACAAATAACATTGCTAAGACAATGCATACTCCTAATGGAGGTAGGAAGAGTGAGGGGATAGAGTAGAAAAAAGAGGGGAAGGTGGTAATAAGAAGACTAAAATCAAAGAACAAACATGAACTAGTTGCTAGCCATAGTTGCTAACGTTGCTAAGTTGAAATAACATGAATAGGCAACCACAGTTGGCACCACACTAGGTTGAGGTCAAAGTTAAGAAGGCTTGTTGCTAAACCAAAGTCAAAAGCAATAGAGGAACAAAAGAAGCAAAGTGAAATCTCAAGCTGGTAAGCTTAGAGAGAGCAACTAGTCAATGCTGATGGGGGATCTCTGTTCTATTTTGCTATTGTGGGGTAGTGTCTATATACAGGCAGTATTTATATCTTTCCAAAGTATAGTATGGGAAAGTAAGCAAATAGTCACTAGTAGCGACAGCATCTGTCACTGTGTTCATGGTCCATATGAGGCATCAGTCTGTAACTAGGTGAAAAACCATAAGCAAAGTCTCTATGGCATATAAATGCAAATGAATCCAAAAAGAGCGAGTCTGATGTCAATACCTGAAGCATAGACACCATTCAAGTATGTTGGTAAGCTCGGCAATGTAAGGGCAACCTCTGGAGGCTGGGGCTCAATCACACAGCTGGCAAAGGGAAATTCAAAGTCTATTCAGTACGGTACAGTGTCTACTGAGATAACTACTCACCTAGCAAAGGGAAATCCAAAGAGAACAAGTCTGGGGATTCCCTAGGCCAGGTGTGATGCTTCAGAGGCTTCAGAAGCATGAGAAACAACTGTACAGTATGACAGAGAAAAAAGACACAAGTGATGTGTCAGCAATTGGTCAGCAGTTACATAAGCCAGTGGGAGTGTCAAAGGGCACACTTGTCTGAATTATTGACAGAGAACCAGTGCAGCCTGAGGGCTGAAACTAGGACCAATAGATAGGGAAAAGGAAGGAAAATAAAGGAAAACTATAATGGAGCAAATCTGACAAGAACTGGAGGAGGAGAAGGGGAAACAAGTGAGACATCCCCTGACATCACCCCCCTTCTAGGATGCAGCGCCTCGATGCACTGGGTAGAAGAAGTCACAAATTGCCTGGTCAGCTGGTGAAATAGAGTAGATGCCTCAAATTGCTTTGGGGACATTGGTATGCCTACAGTAGAAGTCCTGGACCAAGCCTGGTGCATGAACGTTAGCCTGTGGTTCCTAAGAGATGTCCTCAATGCCATATCCCTTCCATTTCACCTTGAACTGCAATTTTCCTCAGAATACCCTGCTGTCCAAGATTTCCTCCACCTCATATTCTTTCTCATCATTGACCAGGACTGGTGGTGGGGGTGGCTTAGGGTGATGGCCTGGGATTGGATCCTTTGGAGCTGGAAACAACTTGACCACATTGAAGACTGGATGCAGTTGGCACAGGCCTGCTGGGAGTTTAAGTCCATATGCCAAAGGCCCTACCTTCTTCTCCACCATGAAGGGGCCCAGATGATGATGTGACAGCTTCAGGGATGGCCTTGTTGTCTTAATGTCTGAGCTGTCCAAGTACACACAGTCTCTGGGCTTGTAAACTAGTGCAGGCATCTGTCTGCAATCATAGTACCATGCCATGTCTTCCTTGGCCTTCACCAATGCAGCTTTTGCCTCCTCCTGTGCCCTTCTCATCTGGTTCACAAACGCGTTGACAGAATCATTCTCTGAGGTTCAAATCCTATGGGAGGGTGCCTGCCAGTGTCCAGGAAGAATGGAGTCATCTGTGTGGAAGAGTGAATGTGGTTGTTGTATTTGAATTCTGCATCTGGCAGCAGCTCATCCCAGTCATCCTGCCTCTCATTACAAAATAGTCGGAGATACTGTTCCAGTTCCTGGTTAACGTGTTCTGTCTGCCCATCTGACTGAGGGTGATAGGCTGTGGTGGTATGGAGCTTTATGCCTAGTAGGCAATACAGTTCTTAAGTGAATTCTGCCACAAACTGGGGGCCCCGGTCTGAGACATATCCATCTGACAGACAGTGGAGTTTCCAGACATTCTTATGGTATAGGCTGGCCACTCCCAAGATAGAGCATGTGGTGTGAGTAGGTATGAAGTGAGCCTGTTTGCCATAGAGGTCCACCACCACCATCATGGCATTGTACCCATGAGTATCTGGGAGCTCCACAATGAAATCCACTCATGCAACACTCCAGCAAGCAGCTGGAATGGGAAGTGGGTGGAGCTGGCCCATGGGTGCTTAGCAGCGAGGTTTTGTGTGGAGACAGAGGTTGCAGGTGCTAGTATAGGTGCCTACATATCAGGAGATCTGTGGCCACCAATAGTTCCGGAATACCAGCTCTAGCATCTTCCACCTTCCAGGATGTCCAGCCATTCAAGAGTCATGATGTTGTTCTACAATGCGCTGACAAAGTTCTGGGATGTTAGGCACATAAATGTGTCCTCTGAAGGTCAGCAGCCCATCCTAAAGACCCCACTCATCTGCATGCACTGACTTGACTCCACTTGCCCATTGAGCTTGTAGGGCCTGTGCAGCCTGGGCAACTGCATCCTCCTGTGCACTCTCCCGGTTCCCTCATTGGATGTCCCTAAGGATGTTTGCCTCATCTCTCTGAGCCACAATCCCTTCTAGTGCATGGATAGCAAAGAGCTCTGGCTTGAGGAGGATAATATTGTCATTATCTCCTGCTCCAGAGCCATGGTCCACCTGCCTGGACAGTGCATCTGGTTTGCCCATGCTCTGTCCTGGTTTGTGGTGCAGTGAGAAGTTGAAGTTGGCCAGATACAGAGACCACCGAGCTTGATGTTGATTGAGTTTCTTAGCGGAATGGAAGTACTCCAGGTTCTTATGGTCTGTCCAGACTTCAAACTTATGTCATGCACCCTCAAGGAAATGCCGCCATTCTTCAAAGGACTGAATAATTGCCAGTATCTCCTTCTCATAGATCTCATAGTTCCATTCCACTGCATTAAGGCTCTTAGAGTAGAAGGCTACTGGGTGCCATTTGCCATCCTCTTTTGACTGCTGGGAGAGGACTGCTCCTGTAGCAAAGTCTGAGCTATCTGCTTCCACACGGAATGGAGAGTCATTGTTGGGGAACAGGAGGACTGGCTTTGAGGTCACGGATTGCTTGAGAGCATTGAAGGCAGCTTGCTGTGGGGGCTCCCACCACCATGCAGTGTCCTTAACTGTGAGATCAAAGAGGGGCTGTGCATGGTGGGAGAAATCCTGTATGAACCTCCTATAGAACTTGACAAACTCAAGAAAGGCCTGAACTTCCTTTTTGTTTCTTGGCTCAGGCCACTCTGCTACCTCTGCCACTTTAATGGGGTCCATCTTGGCAGTTCCATGTGAAATGATCCAACCCAGGTATTCCACTTTTGTCTGTTTGAACTCGCACTTCTCAGGCTTCAAATAGAGCTGGTGTTGGAGGAGGTGTTCCAAGACCATGTGTGTGACCTGGCAGTGCTCCTCCTGAGTTCTTGTATAGATGAGGCTATTGTCAAGATACACGCAGACAACACCTTCCACAATTAGATCATGGAAAATGTCATTCATCATAGTCTGAAAGGTGGCTGGGCTATTGGTGAGACCAAAGAACATTACCAGAGGTTCAAAAAGTCTGCGATTAGTTAGGAATGCTGCCTTTCACTCATCCTCTTCTTTGATGTGTACATTGTTGTAGCCCCAGCGGACATCCAACTTAGTAAAATAGCATGCACCTCAAAGGTTGTTGACAAGTTCTGAAATGAGTGGCAAAGGGTAGCGGTTCTTCACTGTTATTGCATTCAGGACCTGATAATCCTGAACCAGATGAAGAGACCCATCATTGGAGACTTGGAAGGTTGTATTTGTCCTGAGCTAGGATTCTCTTGCAGGAAAGTGTCCAGCTCGTCCTGTTCATGGGTTGTGAGTGGATAGACCTTGCAACTGGAGGGCTCTGCATCTGGTATCAGCTCAATTGCATGATCCCACTGCTTACACTCTGGAAGTGAATCAAAGAAGGCCTTGGAGAATACATCCTCAAAGTCATGAAGGTGATTGGGAACAGTGCTATGGAAAGGCTTGGGCTGTGAATTTGCCACAAATGCCTCAGCCAACTGCTGAGAAGTTGTCTGACTGGCCTGAATCTCTACCATGGCAGGAGGGAGGCCAAGGATTGTGGCATAGATCTAATCACCCACCTCTATATTCTCATCCGGGGACTCTGCATCTGGAGTGTGGGTCCATTCTCCTCCTCCTTCCTCTTCCTCTGGAGATTCACATCCAACACCTTGGACATCCTCATAGAGGGCCTCTCTATGAGGAAATGCCAGAGGGGGGGACTCAGGAGGTCAAGATCAGTATAAGGGAGATGCCCAGCACAACAGGCACGCACAGCAGCATGCTCACGAACTTTGGCTCTCTGCTCTATACAGGCTTCTTTTGCACAGGTAATGCAGTGACGTGGACAACAAGTCATCTTCACCTCACCCTTAGTCCAGTCAATCTCTGGATTGTGTTCATGTAGCTAGGTGAACCCCAAGATCATGTCTTGCTTTCCCAAACTAGTGATGGCAAAAGCAGCTCGCTCTGAGTGGTCTTGGTAATGGAGGACCAGGTCCACCACATAGCAAATAGAGCCAGCTTCATTGAGCATGCCATCAACATTGTATACAGGGATAGGACAAAAAAGGAGGCGAGTGGTCAGGCGGTGTCATTGCACATAGTCAGTATCAAGGAAGAGGCCTGTTGCACCACTATCAAGGAGGGCAACCACACTTTGGATCTGCTGGGTGTCCGCTGTCTCAATCTCCACCTGTAGCCTCAGGGAGTTGGTAGAAGGGGTAGAAGCAACAACATAATGGTGGGGGAGGCGGTGTTCCTATGCAGGGATGCGAGGGCATGTGCTGGGAGGTGTGTTTCCAGCTGAGACTTTAGCTGGAGGGGGGGTTTGTACGTCTGAGGAGGGGCTTATCATTTCAGGCATAGTATCAACAATGGCAACAGATATATTTGATTCTATGGACAAGGGAGCGAAATGATTAGCACTGGGCAACGGGAGCATACTGGTTATCTGCTGCCCTTTTAAAAATCCTCAGACTCTGTAGGAACCTCCTCCAATCCATTGGCCACTTCCTCAGAATGGACAGCTATAGGTGTGTCCGGGGAGGGAGTCCCTGTGGCATCCTAGGCTGCGAGGAGTTGGATGAGCAGCTCTTCTTGCTCTGATGCTAACAAGTAGCAAACTTCTAGCCCTTGAGGACAGTAACGGGCAAAATGACCTGCCTTCCCACAGCGTCAACACAGCAAGGGGGTGGTGGACCACTGTCAGGAAGCATCAACATCCATTGGGACTCCTTGGAGTAGGGAGCGCAGAGGAGCAGCATGAGGCATAAAGGAAGGAGCTGCACCTGGTCATGAGGATGCAGGTGCTGGTGCGGAAGAGAGAGCTTGGGGGGTGAACCCTCCACAAGAAAAAGGGAAGGTTGGGGGTTGTATCTGCCACAGCTCATGTTGCAGTTCTATGAGCTGCCACTGCTCATGTGCCACCTTGTACCAGGTATCGACCTGCTCATCATCTGGGCACCCTTCTGCCATGCTGTCTATACCATCTCTGAGAGAGGGGTGGAGTCCATCACAGAAGGTTAGGCAGAGTTGTAGACCATCCGGATATCCAGCCTGTTCAACTAAGGCACAAAAGGAGTCAATGTACTCATCAAGTGACCGCTTTCCTTGACCATACTGAGTTTGGTCTCAAAGGGAAAGCGCTGCAGTTTTGGCTGGGTCAAGGGGGAAGAACTCTGCTCAGAACTCCTTCTCAAACTCTGTCCAGCTAGAGAAACTCTCCACTCCTCCTGGGCATCAGAAGATACGCAGTGCATAAGTTGAGGCTTGACCAGCCTTCATGTAGGAGAGGACCCAGGCAATTTTCAAGGCATCCGGAGTAAAGGCTTCACCACTCAGCTGGATATAGGTAATGCAGGACTGGAGGAAACGTTCTCCAGCCTTACAATCTCCATTGTATACATTGAGGAGTGCAGGACAAGGGAGTTTGGAATGACGAGCTGAAAAGCCTAAGCCAGATGCAGATGCAAACTATTCTGCAGCAGCTGGAGCCAACAAGCCTGAGCTAGGTGCAGACACAAACTGTTCTGCATCTGCTGGGGGCATCAAAGGAGTGGTAGGAGCAAGGGGGAGATGTTCCAGAAGGGCTTGTAGAGAAAGGGACACTGCTTCAGTAGTTTGATAGAGTCCAGTGAGTTCAGCTGTGTGGAAAGTAAGGGAGGCTTGGGTAAGTTGAACCTGTGTTTCCAGGGACAGTAAACGACTCCAGGCATCATCCTGGGGGCTTGAAGCGTTGGGGGGAGGTGCTGGAGGGGTTGGCTGGGTCATAGAAAGAGCACAGGGGCACTAAGACACTGGTGGAGGAGAGACTTTTTGAGTAACCAAGTAGAAGCTCAAGTAACCAAAAAGGGGGCTCCCAGACCAAATCTGGAGACTTGTTCTGCTGTAAGGGCGACCTCTGGAGGCTGGGGCTCAATCACACAGCTGGCAAAGGGAAATTCAAAGTCTATTCAGTACGGTACAGTGTCTACTGAGATAACTACTCACCTAGCAAAGGGAAATCCAAAGAGAACAAGTCTGGGGATTCCCTAGGCCAGGTGTGATGCTTCAGAGGCTTCAGAAGCATGAGAAACAACTGTACAGTATGACAGAGAAAAAAGACACAAGTGATGTGTCAGCAATTGGTCAGCAGTTACATAAGCCAGTGGGAGTGTCAAAGGGCACACTTGTCTGAATTATTGACAGAGAACCAGTGCAGCCTGAGGGCTGAAACTAGGACCAATAGATAGGGAAAAGGGAGGAAAATAAAGGAAAACTATAATGGAGCAAATCTGACAAGAACTGGAGGAGGAGAAGGGGAAACAAGTGAGACATGCCCTGACAGGCAAAGGAAATGATAGTAAAAAGATACGTGTCTGGTAATATGTTTGTATATAGTAAGAGAACACCGTTTTGTTGCCATAGTTGCTAAAGTTGCTAATACTTGTTGCTAAGAAAGATCTAGGCCTTGATGTTTCAGGCCCAAGTTCCAGGCTCCACGTGATATTTCTCATGATCAAAAAGTCTTGTGCTTGCTAAAGTCTCATGCTTGCTAAAGTCTTATGCTTTGGTCCAACCCTTGGGCTAGGTCCCATGTGCTGAGTGTTGTGACTTGTGCCGAATTCAAAGTAGTCAGCTGCCACTAAGTTCAAAATGCCAAAAATGGTGCTCAGCAACAACCGGGGCTCATCAACATGCACACTACACCCTCTGCAATGAGGTCTTGGAAGATGTCATTCATTATGGTCTGGAAGGTGGCTGGGCTGTTGGTGAGACAAAAGAACATAATGAGTGGCTCAAACAATCCCCAGTTAGTCCGGAAGGCCACCTTCCACTTGTCTCCCTTTTAAATGCACACATTGTTGTAACCCCACCAGACATCCAGTTTAGTGAAGTATTGTGTACCCCGGAGGTTGTTGATGAGCTCGGAGATGAGGGGGAGAGGGTAGCAACTCTTCACCATCATGGTGTTGAGTACTCAACAGTCCTGTACCAGTCAGAGGGAGCCATCCTTCTTTTTGATGAAGAAGACTGGAGAAGCCATTAGTGTCAGGTCCCACTGACAACGGAGGCTCAGCTACACTGGCAAATCCTTACTAGACAGACGTAATTCCCTGCACAGCTTAACTGGGCACTCAGAGGAGTCCTAAATATAGGGGACTTGCAAGAATAAGTGGAGGGAAGTGATCCAAGCAAGTCCAGGGTGGTCTGGAGAAGTCTAGGATGGTGTGCGGGGAAATGGACAAGCTTGATGGAGTGTCAGGTACAAGCCAGAAGCAAGTACTGTGGGTGCAGAGAAAGCAGAGACTACATGAGTGATGGGAGCAGAGCCAGAGCTTGATGGAGGATCAATGGAAGTTGATGGGGTTTGGAGCCAAGCTAGTTAATGAGGCCCAGAGTTGGTTCAAAGAGTGTGGGTTGATCATAATCGTAAGAGCAGAGTTTGTAGGAGTGTTACTTGCAATTGTAAGCACAGGATTTGTAAAAGCATCAAGGTCAGAGAAGACTTGAGTATGATAGAAGGAGATGGATCAAATGAGACAAGATGAAGTTAAACAGAATGAGACGGAGTCAAGACAAGATTGAGATGAAAACAAGAATAGATTGAGATGGAGATACAAAATAATAACAAGAATGATAACAGAATAGAAATGAGATAAGACTGGGAGACTGGGAGAAGACTGGGAGACTGAGAGTAAGGAATACAGAATACAAGACATGAAACACAAGAAGGAAACAATCAGAAACACATCAGGTAAGGCAAAGACTAGAGTACAAGGAGCAACTCTATGACTTATATACTGACTACTGGGGAGCTCCAGAGGACATTGGCTGTGGCAGCAGGGCTTAGTGGAGCTCAGCAGAGTTGATGAGTGTCAGTTGTAATCAAGAGGCAGGCTGCATTGATATGTTGATGGGATCAGTTGGGAATGTGGGCTGTCCTGAGGTTGTTGTGATACTCCAGAGTGAGTTGGAGGAGCTAGGGTGCTGAGTTGATAATGTGTGACAGAGTTAGAAACAGCGGGAGATGGTTCCAGGAGCTCAGGAGATCCAGGGGAAGTGTTGGCAGCTGTGGAAAAGATGTCAGAGTTGTACAGGGGACTGTCAGAGTTAGCCAAGGATGCATTGGAGTTAGCCAGAGTAGGCGCAGAGCATTAGGAAAGTTCAACAGGGCATTGGAGAAGGCTCCAGGGGAGCAGGCAGGTCAGGAATGATGTGCAGAGGTCTAGGGAATGGATCATGACAATTGGGGATTTGGACAAATGAATACAACTGGAGTCCAAGTTCTCTTAAAGGAAGGCATCGAGCTTGTCCTGCTCTCTGGGTGCAAGGGGGTAGACCTTACAGCTGGAGAGGGCTGAGTTGGGCAGCAGTTCAATGGCATGGTCCCACCTTTTGCATTCCAGAAGTGAGTCAAAGGAGGCCTTGGAGAACACATCCTCAAATGCATGCAAGTAGGGGGGTGCTACATCCCAGAACTCTCAAGGCATGGCATTAGCAGCAAAGGCCTGGGCCAGCCACTGGAATGTAGTCTGGCTAGCCCTGATCTCCACAACAGAGATCAATTGGTGGACAGTGGTAACATAAATTCAATTCCCTGCTTCTATTGCTTCATCTGGGAGCTTTGGTTCATGTATACCACCAAACTCTCCTCCATGCTCCTCCTCCAGGGCTCTGCCATTGCTCTGATTGTTCTTGTAGAGAGCCTTCCTACAAGAAAATGCCAGAGGCGGGGGGTCCAGGAGGTCTAGATTAGTGAAGGAGAGAAGGCCAGTGCAACATGCTTAGATGGCTGCATGCTCTCAGACTTGAGTCTGTCGCTCTGCTCTAGCCTCCATGGCATAGGCAGAGCACTTTCTGGGGCATCTACTCATGGTCACCTCTCCTTTGGTCCAATCAACCTTGGAGTTATGCTCTTGGAGCCACATGAACCCAAGGATCATGTCTTGCCTTCCCAAGCTAGTAACAGCAAATATGGCATGCTCTGTGTAGTTCTAATAGTGGAGAACCAGGTCAACCATGGAGCTAATTGTGCCAGCTTCATTGGGCATTCCATCAATGTTGTAGACAGGAATGGGCTTGGGAAGGGGCTGCATGGTCAGGCCATGGCATTTGATGAACTCCAAGTCTAGGAAAAGTCCCATTGCTCCACTGTCCAGGAGAGCTGCAACTCTGCAGTTTTTCTGGGTGTCTATCATCTCAATCTCCACATTGAGGTGCAAGGAATGGGCAGACAAGCCAGAGGCTATTACGTACTATTGGGGCATTTGGCACACCCAAGTGGGACTGTGCTGTCAGACCTTCAGAGGTGTCAGAGAGCTTGGTGGGGGGGCTGGAGTTAGTGTTTGTATGTCTAGAAGGGGGCTTTGAGGTTCTTCTGTCTCAGAATGAGGGGCATTGGAAAAGGCAGTTTCATTTTCTATTAACAGACAAGAGAACCCATTAGCACCTAGCAATGGAGGCATACACCTCATCTGTTGCTTGACTAAAAATTCCCCTCTAGCTCCAGAGGTGAGGTGCTTACATTGGCTTCCTCTGGAGTCAACATCAACTCCAATGAGAGCTCATCCAGTGACGGAGCTCTGGCAGCATCTTTTGCAGCCAGGAGCTGCAGGAGAAGTTCCTCCTGCTCCACAGCAGAAAGGTAGAGGACCTCCAGGCCCAGAGGACAGTGCTGTGCAAAGTGCCCAGGCCTCTTGCATCTCTGGCATAACAGCAGAGCTGCATGGAGTTGTCAGGCTGCATCCACAACAATGGAAATCCCCAAGGGTAGGGGATGAGCAGCAGGGGCAGCTGGAGCAAGGGCCAGCACTGGGTGAGTAGGCATGGAGTGGTGGAAGTTGCTGACTGGAATGAGGTGCATCATGAAATGGTAGTGGTGGAGCTCCCTCCATATCTCCATGAGCTGCCATTGGTCCCAGGCCACCTCATACCATGACACAATCTTTTCATTGTTGGGGCAACCCTCCACTAGGTTGTCAATGCATTCCCCCAAGATGGGGTGCAAGCCATCCCAGAAGGTGAGGCACAGCTGGAGGCTATCAGGGTAGGCAGCCTGTTTGACCAGGGCTCAGAATGAGTTGATGTACTCATCCAATGTACGCTTCCCTTGTCTGTACTGCTCTCTGTCACATAGCATCAGTGCTGCAGTCTTGGCAGGGTCCAACAGAAAAAACTCTGCACAAAAGTCCTTCTTGAAGGCAGCCCAGTCTAGGAAGCTCCTCACACCTCCAGGATAGTGGAAAACTTGCAGCACATAGGTGGAAGCATGTCCAGTCTTCATGTATGACAGCACCCAGGCTATTTTCAACACATCAGAGTCAAAAGCATCTCTGCTGAGGTGGATGTAGGTGAGGCAGGACTGTAGGAATTGCTCCCTGCTGGAGCAAGCACTGTCATATGCATCTGGCAGCACTGGGTGAGGGATCCATGGCTGCAGAGTCACTGGAGCTGCTGGAGCAGGTGCTGTGGTAGGTGGAGCTGGTTCCTCAGCCACAGAAGGACTGGAGTTAGGGCTTAGGCATTCTAGCAACACTTGGAGGGACTGGGAGATAAGATCCATTGTCTGACAGAGGGTAGAGAGTTCAGTCATATGGTAGGTGAGTAATGATTGCATTAATTGCACCTGAGTTTCTAGGTGGAGCAGGTGAGTCCAAACTTTGTCCTGCAAGGCTGGGGCCTCCAAGAGTGTGTCTGGATTGGCAAGCTGAGACATAGAACTCTGCAATGCTTAATTCTGGCAGAGAAGTGATGGATAGCAGCTCAGAGGTTTCTGGCAGCTATGTGGGGCTTCCAGGCCAGTTTTAGGAGACTTTTTCTGCTGTAAGGGCAACCTCTGGAGCAATGGATCAGAGTCATGCAGCTAGTAGAGGGGAATCCAAAGTATATTAGCAGAGTAGACAACAATACAAATCAGTAACTAATTGCCTAGCAGAGGAGAATCCAAAGAGAACAAGTCTAAGGATCCCTGCTGCTTGGCATGGTGCATCAGCAGGCAGCAGAGGCATGAGAACCACTGTACAGGTGACTGGAGCTACTCCTAACCCTAGGGCAATGGTTGCTGAGGTAATGTGGGGAACTCCAGAGTTCTCCAGACATCTCTGGGGTTCTGGAAGGAGCTCTGAAGATGTCAAACAAGCTGCAGAGGTGCTGGAACCAGTCATGGAGGTTGAAAATGGAAGTCCTCTGACACCCTGGCTAACTCCAATGACCTTCTCTACAGCCATAAATGCTCCCCTTGACCCTCATGAGGCCCTGGAACATTCTTCCACCATTCCTAACCCTGTTATGCATCTCTGGCTCATCACCCTGGCTCACCCAACCTGCTCCAGAGCATTATGACAACTCCAGAGCAGCCTATGCCCCCAGCTGATCCCATCAGAATGTCACCATGGCCCACCCCCTTGATCATATCTATACTCACACAGCTCCATTGAGCCCCACCACTATATCTGCTGTCCTCTGGAGCTATCCAGTAGTCAGTATATAAGTTGTAGAGTAGCTCCTCATACACTAGTCTTAATATTACATTAACTGGTTACTTGTGTCTCATGTTTCTTTCTGTCTCTGTTTCTATTTCTAGCCTCAAATCTATCTCTTTTCTCAGTCTTATCTTGTCTCACCTCCATCTCATCTTGATTGTCTCTATTTTCTTTGTTTCTCTAAGTTCTTTTCAATTCTGACATCAGTACAAACTCCATGGATGTGCTATGAACTCCAAACATTCTTATAACAACTCTGGACCTAACTCTCCACTTGGCCCTGGAACCATCAGGTCTTGATTGATCCCCTGTCAAACTCTAGCTCCATCCCCATCACTTGCAAAGCCTTCATTTGCCTCACAATCTATTTGCATGCTATGAACTTGTTCCTGATGCCTGCTCAAGCCCAACAACTAATATACTTGGTCTTAGACTTATCCAGACCACTCCAGACTTGCTTGAACCACTCCCTGTAGCTTCCCCTCACAAGTCCCTCCACTCCATGCCAACCCCAGAGCACTAGATTATAAGTGCAGGACATCACATCTGCCTAGTAAGGACTTGCCCAGTGTAGCTGAGCCTCTGTAGTCAGTGGAACCTGACAGGTGGGGGGTGCTTTGTAAGTGTCTTCTCATCTCCTCTTTTGCTAGGTTGATCCTGCTCTGGCAGACTAGGCCAGGGAGCATCACATCCTCCTTGACAGAGCATTAGCAGTGCTGGGGTCTATCCACAATGGGCTGGCAAGGATGCCCAGAGACCTTCCACCAGAGCTGGGGTAGGGGATTGCACAGATAGGGCATTTACTGGCAGGACACTGCTGGAGGATGATGGCAGACCCTGAGACATGGTGGGAGGTGGTGATGGACATGGAGGAGCCCCTTCTTGTGCTCTACATTGGCCCTCATTTTGTAACATTATGTAATACTGTAGCATGTACATACAACCTTTTTTTTTGGACTTCCAGCCTAGGGGGTTGAACTCTTTGAGTGTTGATATGGCAGGGCAACAATGCTTACCCATAAACACAATAGTATTACAAACAAAAAGAAAAGGAACTTTCTCAGAATACCCAAAAATGCTGAAAACCATAAGCATTTTGCTGAAAACAGTAGGCAGAGAAAGAACTTAGCTTAATAAAAATAATACTCCAATGATCCCAGAGGACAAAATAAGCCTGAAAGTTGGAAAGCAAAGCCAGAGAGAAGGGTTGAGGATTAGGAACTAAGCACATCACCTTGATCAAGAGAATCTGATCAGAGTGATAGCCAACATGCCTAACAGAGTGGCAGTGCCAGCTATCTTCAGCATCTCAACAAAGCCAGCTTTAACCCAAAAACTTTCATTTCCTTGTCCTACACCTTGTGACACTATCAAAACTGCACCGACCCACGTTACCAATCACCTCAATGATAGAAGGAAAGGCTCAGTGTAAGGAAAGAAAAGGACTAGGGAAAGAAGGATGGAGGAGGAAAAACCTTTACCACGCACTGCCAAGGCCCGCCCATGCAGAATCCCAATGCCTAGACCTCCCACTGGTCAATTACGCTCCTGGATACACAACAAAAACACATGGAATAGACCTGGTCCATGCACGGAGAGCGAGGTATATAAAGAGGAGGAGTTTCAAAGGGAGAAGCCAAGCAAGATACTTGCCACAGCTCGGTGATCCCCAGGGAGTGGGTTACTTAGGCCTATGAGCGATATCAGCTTCGGGAATATAGTACAATAAACTATTTGTGCCCCTTTTCCTTACTTTTGAGAACTGTCTTAAAATTAAGCAAAAGAAAGTCAATAAAATCTATTACTTGCTCTATTTCTACAGTCAGGACTAGTAGCCAAGAACCCCGAACTCTTGCAAAGTCCAAGTTTGACACGATTGGCCTAAGGTCCGTAACTTAGTGCCACTGCCAAACTTAGATTTTGCATCATTGTTAAGTAAGGAAAGTGAATAGAACACATAGGAGGTGCTCATGGGAGTTGAATCCCTGATGAATTCAGATGTGGGGGTTATGCCCACTACTGCTATCTGTGTCAACTAGTCTCAGGGGTCCTGAGGCTTGGTGGGGTGTTGTCAATGGAAGTCCCAGAGTTTGTTGGAGGCTCCATCAAGGTTTCTTTAGAGTTCCCAAATGTTATCCTCAGGTCCATAGCCCTTCCAGTGGACCAAGTACTGGGGTTGGCCATGGACTATGTGGGAGTCAAGGATTTGGTTGGCCTTGTAGTGATATTTGTCCTTGCCTTTGATGGGGGGCATTTGACTGGAGCATTGCCCAGAGAAGGGGTCTGGAGCATGTTTTTCAAGGAGTCATACATAGAATACGGGGTGGAGGCCCTTCAGGCTTGGGGGTAGGTTGAGCTTGTAGGCATGTGTTGAGACCTTCTGGAGGACTTTGAAGGGGCCAAGACATTTGTGATCAAGCTTGACAGAGGGCCTCTGGGTCTTGAGGTTTTGTCAATCAAGCCAAACCAAAGTGCTGGAGGGCCAGGTTGGGGGTAGGGTTTTGTTGGGCATTGACATGTTTGGAGTAGGCTTGATTGGCAGTGTTGATTTCATCCCAGAGGAACTGGTGGAGGGATTGGAGGTCTTTGGCAACTTCATGGGCAATGTGGGAGGGAATATCTTTGAGGGACAAATAAAGGTTTGTAGTTAGAGATGATGTTGTCTGGGACTCCATGCTTGGAGAATACATGTTTGAGGAATAGTTTGGCAAACTCCAGAGCATTGTCAGTGGTGTGGCAGAGGATGAAGAGGGCTTGCTTGGTGAGGTGGCAGACTACAATGAGGATTACATTGAAACCTTCAGACTCAGGGGGTTTGATGATGTGGTCCATCAAGATTGAGGACCAGGGGCACCAACCAACAAGGAGGGGCTTCAGTAATCTGTGAGGGCAGTGGTGGGGTACCTTGGCTTGGAGACAAGGTTCACAGGCCCTCATGTATTGCATGATGTCCTTCTTTATTCTTGGCCAAAAGTAAGTCTGGGAGATGAGCTGAAGGGTCTTATGAATTCCTGGATGCCCACAGAGTTTGTAGTTGTAGTGTTGCTGGAGTATGTCAAGACAAATGGACTTGTGGTCTGGAGCATAAATTTAACCACTCCAGAGTAGGAGGTGGTGGTCCAGAGACAGCGTGAAGGGGTCCTCATCACTAAACTCATTGGCAGAGTTGTTGCAGGGGTCATGCTAGATGAAGGAGCCTGGGAGTGAGTTTCTGATTTGGTGGAGGATTCCTTCTTCATTTAAAATCAGCACAGCATGCAGATGCTCAGGGGGGATTACCACTTGATGGTTGAACACATTTTGCTCAGCTTCAAATGACCTCTTCAGATACATATTGGACCTCCAAGTGAGTGCATTGGGCTTTGTGCCAAGTCGTCCAGAGCAGTAGTAGATGGTAAAGTCATACTCCAAGAGGGTTTCAGACCATTGAGCTTGGTGGTGGCTGAGTTGTTTTGTAGTTGTGAAGTATTGCAGATTGTTATGGTCAGAGTAGACTTGAATGCAGTGTGGAGATCCTTTGAGGTAGGCCCACTGCTGATGGAAGGCTTCAACAATTGCAAGGAGTTCTTTGTCATAAATATTGTAGTTGAGCTCTGCAGGGATCATTGAACAAGTGTAGAATGTGATGGGGCAGAGGTCCTTGCCTCCAGAGTCCAACTGGGAGAGTATTCTGGCAATAGCATAGTCAGAGGCATTGCATTTGAGTACAATCAGCAGGGAGGGGTTGAAGTGGTGGAGGACCAGGATGGAGGTGAAGGCTTTCTTGAGGAGGAGGAACATGCTTTGGCACTTGCTATCCCAGTCCCAAGGAGTGTCTTTCCACATGAGTTGATTGAGGAGTTTGGTGATTCTGGAGTAGTTGTCAATGAATTGGCAATAAAAGTTAGCAAACCCCAAAAACAACTGTACCTCTTTGATGTTCTGTGGTGGAGGCCAGTTGAGGATGGCTTTGACCTTGGCAGAGTCCATGTGTACACTGTCAGGAGTGATGATAACTCCAAGGTACTTGACCTCTGTCATATGGAAGGAGCATTTCTTGGGTTTGGCATGAAGGTGGTACTCCCAGAGTTATTCTAGGACATGGCAGACATGCTCCAGGTGCTCCTGTGGTGAATTTGAGTAAATCAGTATGTTGTCCAGGTATACAATAACAAAGACATTGTTCATGTTGTGGAAGATATCACTCATAAAGTACTGGAAAGTGGCAGGGGAGTTAGTCATTCTGAAGGGCATTACTAGATACTCAAAGAGGCCATAGCAGATGCAAAAAGCAGTCTTCCATTCATGCCCCAGAGCAATCCAGACATTGTTGTAGCCAGAGCAGAGGTCTATTTTTGTGTAGACTTTGGCACTGTGGAGGCAGTCAACAAGGTCTCTGATCAGGGGGAGAGGATACCAGTTCTTTTTGATGACTTTGTTGAGTCCTCAATAGTTAACACAAAGTCTGAGTGATCCATCCTTTTTCTTGGCAAATAGGACTGGAGTGCCAGTGGCAGAGATTGACAGGTGTATGAAGCCTTTGCCAAGCATATTGTCAAGGTAGTCCCTCAAGGCCCAGAGTTCAACCTTGGATATGTTGTAGTTTTGCCAAACAGGAGCAAGGCACCTTCTTTGAGGTCAATCTTGTGATCATAGGAGTGATGTGGAGGAAGTTCTTTTGCACTCCCTCCAGAGAACACATCAGCAAATTCATGATATTCCAGGAGAACTACTTTGTATAGGATCTGCTCCTCTGTTTTGTGTTCTGGCAGGGTAGTTTCTGCATAGAGGTGCTCCTCTGGTAGGGCTGGTGTAATCTGTGGTTGGAAGGTGGGAGTGCCATCTTGCAAGATGCATGTGAAGGGGATGGTTCCAATGATTTTGACATCAAGATCTCCAGAGTCAATGGGAGTGGGTGATGGAGTAGTAGCAGCTGAGCCTGGAGTTGTGGTGGAGTTGTTTAGAGAGGTTAAGCATTGTTGGTCAGGGTACCACAGGCCTATGTATTGACTCCAGAGTATGTTAGGGGGCAGCCATCATGATTTGCTCAAGGGTGACCAAGGTGGGGGTGTACTTTCTTCACTTTCTTAGTTGCTGTCAAGAGTTGAGGGGCTTTGGGCTGCTCTGGAGGTACTGGCATAGAGGTCAGGGGAATCAGAGTCTGAGATGGACTGGAGGTGGAGAGGGATGGCAGCTGCTAGACTTGCTTCAGGGCCAGGAAATTGCATGGTGAGGTTCTTTCAGTTGATGTTGGAGTTAATGTCCTGCAGCCATAGAAGTCCAAGCATGATCAGAGTCTTTGGAAGAAGCTGGGTGATGAGAAGCTGAGCCTGGAACTTTAGGTCATTGTTGAGGGTGAGAGCATTGTTGTGGTATTGAGTGATTCCTATTATGGCAGGGCTTCCATCAAAGATTTGGAGCTCAAGGAGTTTGTCGAGGTTATTGTGTTAGAGGTCAAGTTGACTGCTGATGAAGGTGCCAGAGGCACCACTGTTAATAAGGGCAGGGAGGACTGTGGGGGAGCCATTGAGCTGGACATTGATGACAAATGACTGTGCAGACTTTGAGCAGAGCTGCAGGGAGGTCCAGAGTTGGTCAGTCATAGTCTCAGAGTTCTCAGTTGGGGATGAGACATCAAAGAGTACTAGTCCAGAGTCAGTCAAGTTGTCCCAGTCAAGGCAAAGAGTGAGGCTGGGCCAGTCAATGCAGGGATTGATGGAGCAGAGCCATAAGAAGCCTAGAACAATGGGGGCAGAGAGGTGTAGTTTTGTAATGAGTAGTTGGAGTTCTTGCCATCATTCATTGGCAAAGATCACAGTTATTTCCATGCAGTGGGAGATATTTCCAGTGGGGGTGGGGTCACTATCAAAGAGTTTGAGGAGGATCAGAGTGGGGAGATGTTGGAGGCATTGAGGAGCAAGTGCTGCCAGAGATTTGTTGATGAAGTTATCCATAGTGGTGCTGTTGACCAGGGTGGGCACAGGGTTGTTGAAGAAGGGAAGAGTGGTGTGGAGGTGTGGGAAGGGAGATGTGCTGGGAGGTTGTCTGGGGCAAGTACCATTGTGCAGAGGAGTGTGGCTAAGGTGGAGAAGATGTTGGAGTCTGGTCCACAGTCTTTGAGACCTAAACCACTGACTCATTTTCTGTAAACTGGTAGTTGCAGTCTTCCCTGTCAATGGTCCATATGGCATGTCCCATCATCTGGCATTTAGAGCAACTACTGATAAAATGTCCCTGCTCACTATATAGGATGCATGTGCCCTCCTTCCATTATTTCTCCTGAGTTTCCTCCAGTACATTGATCCAGAGCCTATTCCAAATCTTGTTCATGCATAGAGCTTCTTGGTCATCAGCAGAGTCCAGAGTGTCCTCAAGGTTATTGGAGTGGGTGTCCAGGGATTCTGGGGTCTCATGGAGATCAGCGGCATTGAGTTGGGCAGGGGGGCACTGTCCTAGGAGTTAATTGGCACTGGTAGGCCCTTGGCCTAGAGGAAAATGGGGTGCAGGGTTAGTGGAGTTGGTGGGAATTGAGGGTCAATTGCCATTGGTTGCTCTGGCCTATTATTTGGTGTTGCTGGAGGTGTTCCATGTAGTCTGCAATGCTGTGTTTTCACTCTGGTCTTCCCAATAACATTAGTTGACCTGGGTAACAAGTGCCTTGTATCCATTGTATGTAGTTTGCTTGGGTGCAAGGTGGAGGATGTTCTTGATCCATTGGGGCAGGGCACAATGGAGGGAAAATCAGAGGGCATTGTAATTCCATCCTGTTTTATAGGCCTCCTATTTGAATTGTACAATGAAGGTTGTGAAACGTTTGTTGTTGTGCATTTAGAGGTTGAAGAGATTCTCCTCTACTTCTGCTACAGTATTAGAAAGCAAGCCAATTGGAGAGCACAGGGTTGTTGGGGTCAAACCAGAGTAGCACCATGTAGTAGTTGAAGGCAATACTCTGCAAATATAATGCAGCAAAGGCTACTTGTGAGCTCTCAAGCTGGAAGGTAATAGGCTTAGCTTGGAATATGGTTAGACACTGTGTTAGGAAGATTCTCCACTTCCAGGGGTTGCAGCTAGCAAATGGTTTGGGCTTTTGAATGTCAAGCTTTTCTTCCTGAGCCAGTGCATTGCAGGTATTGTTCTGGGTGTTTTGAATCCAGGATGGAGGTTCAGTGTTATAGTAGTAGTAGTAATTGTTCCTGTTTCTATGCTGGGGGGGAAGTTGTCTATGGCCAGGCCCCATTCTTTAGGAGATCTGCCATTGGGAGGCCCACTGCTGTTATGACCCACTTCCTGGACCTCCAACATTGTTCCCAGCCCACTCACTTCACCAGAGTCCCTCCCCCAATGCCTTGTCAAAACTCCCAACCATCCAACATGCTCTGCAGCCACCCCAGGTAACTCCGACACTTCTTTGGCAAACCCTGACAGCCTTCTGGCTAACTCTGATGACCTTCTCCATACCCATTGATGCTTCCCTTAACTCTTCTGAGCCTTGGGAACTCTCTCCCTCCACTATTCCTGATCCCATTGTGTGTTTCTGGCTCACCACTCTGGCTCACCTGACCTCCTCCAAAGCATCATGACAACCCTGGAGTGACCACATCCCCAACTGATCCCATCGGAATATTGCTACAGCCTGCCCCTTGATTGCAATTGATACTCATCAACTCTACATGGCTTCATCAAGCCCCACCACCATACTCACTGCCTCCCAGAGCTCTCTAGAAGTCAGTATATAATCCATAGAGTAGCACCTTGTACTCTAGTCTTGATATTACATTAACTGGTTACTTGTGTCTTGTGTTTCTTTCTGTCTCTGTTTCCAATTTTAGTCTCAAATCTATCTCTTTTCTCAGTCTCATCTTATTTCACCTCTGTCTCATCTCAATTGTCTCTACTTCCATTGTTCTCTAAGTTCTTTTCAACTCCAATGTCAGTACAAACTCCACACATGTGCTATAACCCCCAAACATTCTTAGAACAACCCCAGACCTTGCTCCTTGCTTGGCCCCAGAACCCATCAAGTCTTGATTGATCCCCCATCAAACTCCAGCTCTGCCTCTATCACTTGCAAAGCCTCCATTTGCCTTGCAATCCATTAGTGCACTTACAAACTTGTTCCTGACAAACACTCAAGCCCAACACCTAATATACTTGGTCTTAGACTTCCCCAGACCACTCCAGACTTGCTTGGACCACTCTTATTGGCTTCCTCTTGCAAGTCCCTCCACTCTGTGCCAACTTTGGAGTGCTAGGTTATAAGCACAGAGCATCATGTCTGCCTAATAAGGACTCGCCCAGTGTAGCTGAGCCTCCATAGTCAGCAGAACCTGACAACTGCTAGGGGGTTAGCCCACATTGCCTAAAGGAGGCCTCAGGGCCCATTAAGGGGGAAGGGGTCCTCTGGGGATGGGAGGTCTAAAGTAATTAGTGTTAGTAGGGACATTGGGCATTGGAATGGGTGGGAGATGAGGGGGGTTGATGGGAAAAGGAGATTGGAGTGCTCCAGAGCCCATGGGTTGCTTTGGGGGGACTGGAATGTTCTGGCAGGGTAGAGGGGCATTGACATAGGGGCACAGAGGTCAAAGTGAGGGGGTCTGTCTCAGGAAGGGCTATTGTACAGAGTGACCTCATCAGTGGGGCTACTTGGTTCATTGATGTGAAAAAGGATTTGGTTGTTATTGTCAATGCATAGGGGCAGTTGTTGGGTATGGGGTGTGGCAACAGTGAGTTGGTCCCATGTATGGAAAGTGCTGGGAACAGAGTTTGCCTGAGGACAAGCAGAGAGGGCCAGAGTATGAGTGGTGAATTGGTTAAACAATCCTCCCACAGGGTTGAGGCTTTTCAAGATATTAGATGCTGGGTTAAGCTCTTCTTGCTGGTGGAAAATGGGAGGTGGGGCTTCACTTTGTATTTCAATGAGTTCCTCACATTGCACATAGAAGGAGTGGGAGGGGTCCTGAGGGTCTTTGAATGGGTGGGAGTTTAGACTAGTGTGGATTTCTTTGACCAGGGTGTAGAGCTCATTTTGCAGGTTGGCATCAATTCTTAGAGTGCCTTGTGTGGTTTTGGGGAGGTTTCCCTGCAGGTGACATTTGTGGAAGTTGAGGAGCTGATCTGCCCAAACCTCCAGAGTCATGGAGGTGTTGGGGTAGCCTAGGTTGATGAGGAGGGTGTGGGTGTGCCTTGCAAACTTTACAGGGGAGAGGCAGAGGGAGCAGAGGACTTTGTTGTGCTGCTGGATGTAGGCTTTGACCTGTTGCTGTCTGGAGGAGGGAGGGGTTTGAGTGGGGAATGGCAATTGAGGAGGGGAATAATTATCTGGGTACTCTGGAGGGGCTGGGGCTGCAGTAGGAACTGGGTACATATAGTAGTGAGCAGGTAGAAGGTGAGTGGGGTTGGGGGGCACTGTGGAGAATCCTCTGGGGTACATGTAGGAGTAGTCACTATTGGTGGGAAATGCTGGAGGGTGGCACTAGCCCAGGAGTATTCCCTGGCTGATAGAGGGAGTGTAGAATGCCTGGTTGGGGTCAGGAGTCCAATGGTGGAAAACATACTGATCTGTGGATGGTTCTGGATAGAATGAGGCATATGGATTTTTAAGGGCTGACCAACTGTAGATGTTGGTTAGATAGCTGGCAGGGTTGTATGCAGAGTTATACACAGACATTGGGAACAAGGTAAGGGGGAGTCTTGATATTATATCAAGTTCCACTAACTATGGGAGCTCAGCTACACTGGGCAAGTCCTTACTAGGCAGATACAATGTCCTGCACTTATAACCTAGCACTGTTGGCACAGACTAGAGGGACTTGCGAGGGGAGGCCAAGAGAAGTGGCCTGGGCAAGTTCAGAGTAGTCCAGGGAGGTTTAAGTCCAAGTATATTAAACATTGGGCTTGGGCAGGCATCAGGAATAGGTTTGTAGGTGCACCAATAGACCATGGGGCAAGCAGAGGCTTCATGAATGATGGGAGCAGAGCCAGAGTTTGATAGGGGATCAATCAAGACTGGTGGATTCTGGGGCCAAGCAAAGGGTGAGGTCCAGAGTTGCCATAAGAATGTCCTGAAGGTCGTAGCACATGCATGGAGTTCATACTGATGTTGGAGATGAAAGGGACTTAGAAAAACAAAAGAAACAGAGACAGTCAAGGTGAGAAGGAGATGAGATGAGATGGAACTGACAAAAGAGATGGATTCAAGACTAAACAATAGAGACAGAGACAAAAGAAACACAAGACACAAGTAACCCTGTTAATGCAATATCAAGACTAGAGTATGAGGAGCTACTCTACAACTTATATACCAACTACTGGAGAGCTCTGGGGGGCAGCAGGGCTTGACAGAGCCATACAGAGTCCACAAGTGTTGGTTGTGGTCAGGGGACAGGCTGCAGCAATATTCTGATGGAATCAGTGGGGAATGCAGGCCCTTCCAGAGTTGTTATGATGTTGTGGGACTGGTTGGGCAAATCAGAGAGATGAGTTGGTGATATACACCAGAGTGAGGAATAGTGGGGGGGGGGGGTCCCAGGGGCTCAGAAGAGTTGAGGGAAGTGTTAATGGCTGTGGAGGAGCCATCAGAGTCAGCCAAGAAGCCATCAGAGTTTGCCAGAGAAGTGTCAGAGTTACTCTGAGTGGGCACAGAGGGTGGACAATGGTTGGGGGAGTTTGGTGGTGTGTTGAGAGGAACTCTGAGGGAGTGAGTGGGTTTGAAACAATGTTCATGGTTCCATTGAAGTGGGTCATGACATCCTCCCCATTTGGCAAAATCTACAACATATTCAAGATCAAACTCCAGGCCCTGAAGGATTACCTTGATGACATGCTTGGCAAAGGCTTCATATGCCCATTGATCTCCACTGCTAGCACTCTGGTCCTATTTGCCAAGAAAAAGGATGAATCACTCAGACTTTGTGTTGACTATTGAGAACTCAACAAAGTCACCAAAAAGAACTGGTATCCTCTCCCCCTGATCAGAGACCTTGTTGACTGCCTCCACAGTGCCAAAGTCTACACAAAAATAGACCTCTGCTCTGGCTACAACAATGTCTGGATTGCTCTGGGGCATGAATGGAAGACTGCCTTTTGCATCTGCTATGGCCTCTTTGAGTATCTAGTAATGCCCTTCAGAATGACTAACTCCCCTGCCACTTTCCAGTACTTTATGAGTGATATCTTCCACAACATGAACAATGTCTTTGTTATTGTATACCTGGACAACATACTGATTTACTCAAATTCACCACAGGAGCACCTGGAGCATGTCTGCCATGTCCTAGAATAACTCTGGGAGTACCACCTTCATGCCAAACCCAAGAAATGCTCCTTCCATATGACAGAGGTCAAGTACCTTGGAGTTATCATCACTCCTGACAGTGTACACATGGACTCTGCCAAGGTCAAAGCCATCCTCAACTGGCCTCCACCACAGAACATCAAAGAGGTACAGTTGTTTTTGGGGTTTGCTAACTTTTACTGCCAATTCATTGACCTCGGAAGTCCAATGTGTATTTGAAGAGGTCATTTGAAGCTGAGCAAAATGTGTTCAACCATCAAGTGGTAATCCCCCCTGAGCATCTGCATGCTGTGCTAATTTTAAATGAAGAAGGGATCCTCCACCAAATTAGAAACTCATCCCCAGATTCCTTCTTCACCTAGCATGACTCCTGCAACAACTCTGCTCATGAGTTGAGTAATAAGAACCCTTTCATGCTGTCTCTGGACCTCTGCCTCCTGCTCCGGAGTGGATGAATCTATGCTCCAGACCACAAGTCCATTTGTCTTGACATACTCTGGCAGCACCATGAGCACAAACTCTGCAGGCATCCTGAAATTCATAAGACTCTGAAACTGATCTCTCAGACTTATCTTTGGCTAGGAATGAAGAAGGACATCACACAATACATAAGGGCCTGCAAATCTTGCCTCCAAGCCAAAGTACCCTGCCACCACCCTCACAGACTGCTGAAGCCCCTCCTCATTGGTTGCTGCCCTTGGTCCTCCATCTTAATGGATCATATTGTTGAACTCCCCAACTCTGAAGGTTTTGATGCAATCCTCATCATTGTCTGCTGCCTCACCAAGCAAGCCCTCTTCATTCTCTGCCACACCACTGACAATGCTCTGGAGTTTGCCAAACTATTCCTCAAACATGTATTCTCCAAGTATGGACTCCCAGATGACATCATCTCCAACTGTGGACCTCTGTTTGTTTCCTATTTCTGGAAATTGCTATGCAAGATGCTTCAAATAAAAACCAACCTTTCAACCACCTACCACCCAGAGACCAACAGACAGACAGAACAAGTAAACCAGACATTGGAACACTACCTCTACCTCTATGTTAACTATTTACAGAACAACTGGTGTACAGAACTCCTCCTCACTGAGTTTACTTACAACAACACACCTCACTCCACCACTGGAGTTTCCTCCTTCTATGCTAGCAAGGGCTACAATTCCCAACTCATGCTATCCCTCAAAGATATCCCCTCCCATGTTGTCTACAAAGTTGCCAAAGACCTCTGGTCCCTTTACCAGTTCCTCCAAGATGAAATCAACACTGCCAATCAAGCCTACTCTAAACATGCTGATGCTCATTGAAGTCCTACCCCTGACTGGCCCCCCAGCACCTTGGTTTAGCTTGATCAGCAAAACCTCAAGACCCAGAAGAGTAACTCCCTATGTGTTTTATTTACTCACCCTCACTCAATACTAAAAAGAATTCAATCATCTAGGTGAGATGTCTGGAAAAGGCTGTATATATGACATTACACAATATTACAAAGTTTGAGCAGGCATAGAGCACAAGAAAACAAGTCCAAAAAAACTTCCTACTCCTCCTCCCCTTCCAGTTCATCTCCCATTATCCTCTCTACCATGTCTACTTCCAGTTGGGCCACCACTGTTGCCAGGACCTCTGGATGTCCTGGAAGGGGCTCTCCTGAGTCTGTTGCCACCTCCTACTACACCTCAGAGTCCACTATTGTCCTCTATTAATGCCCTGCCAGCAAACACTCCATCTGCATAACTTCTGCCCCAGCTCTGGTGGAAGGTCTCCAGGCATCCTTGCCAGCCCATTGTGGATGGACCCCAGTACTGCTGATGCTCTGTCAAGGAGGATGTGGTGCTCTCTGGCCCAGTCTGCTGGAATGAGGTCTGCCCAGTGAAAGAAGGAAACAAGAAAAGACTCATGGAGCACTCCATGCTGCCCTGAGGCTGCCTCATTGGCAAGCCACTCCTCCTGCCTCCTTGCCATCTCTGCCATGGCCTGGAGCACCTCTGCATTGGGCACCTTCCAACCCCCCCATGCTTCTGACCCCTTCAACCACTGCACTGCCATCTCTGCCCATGCCTCCCACTATCCTACCCATGCCTGCAACTCCTGAAGCTGGGACAACTGCTCCATGGCCACTTCCACAGCCACATTCTTATCTCTCCACACTGCATTCCTATCTCTCTATGCCTTGTCCTGCTCCCTCTGCATCACATCCCAGTCCTCCCTGACCCTCCAAGCCTCCTCCTTGTGAGTTGCCAATGACCACTCCAACCCCTCAACCTGACAATGCAGGAAAGCCTCCACAGTCAACCACATTGCCTCTGCAGGCTGCTCTATAGGGGCCCCAGAGCTGAAGAAGTATACCTGAGGGCCCAGGGGCCCCATCATCACCTGCCTGCCCTAAGCACACTTGCTCAGCCCCACCTCCAGCAATAGGAATGCCCTCTGCTTGCCCTTATTACATGCTACAGGAGCCCCTTCTCTCCATCTGCCACATAGAGGCCTGACCTTCATCATGGACCACCCCACACTACCCCTGCCCTCTACCCCAGAGCCCTGCCCAGACACCTTGCCCCTCCACCCTTCCCCCAGCTACAATGCCACCCACTCATGCTCCTAACCTTGTTCTGCAGCAATACAGATGGCACACCAATTTATAGAGATGGAACATTTTTTGTGCCACAAACAACATGGGAAGCACACTGATGTGTTCTATTGTAGCCCTAGCATGGGCTCCTCAAACTTGCACCACTCTCCCTGTTGGGTGCAGGGCATGCACTGTGAAAAGAGTTAGCTCTAATAAGGTATGACCATGCTGATCACTTACTGGGGCCACTGCCTGGCACCATACAAGAGTCAGAGGACCCCTCACTTGCCCCACAGACTCTGCAAACAACTCCAGTGTCACCTCTGCTTGCATGACCTGGTGGGTCTTGGGAATGGGTCAATACACCCTGGGGCTGAGGCTGGGTCTAGAACAAAAAGTGGGGGCCAACCCCACTGCCAACTGTGCTGGACCTGAAACTCCCAATGGCCCCACCACTACTGTGAAAAACTCTGTCAATATTTCATCAGCAATTCTGAAGCACAAGGACAAGACTAGACTCATGACTACAATACCTACCTGCCTATGGTCCCAATGACCCTCAGACTCCTCAAAAGGGAAGGGGAAGGTGCTGAGGAAAACTGAGATGCCACTGGGAGTACATAGAGGAAGATATAGAATAAGTCTGGGGAGCCCCAGGGTATGTTCTGACCCCTTTTAATCTCTTAAGAAAGCCTCATGATGGGCAACAATCTTGCTTTGGCTTTATTACTCACACTGTTACAACCTGCTCTCTAGACCCTGGCATCACTTCCAGTCCTCCCCAACACTCTGCCAAACTCCCCTGACCCTTGTCCACCCTCTGCACCCACTCCGGGTAACTCCAACACTTCCTCAGCAAACCCCAATGGCTTCCTGATCAATTCCGATGCCTTCTCTGCAGCCATTGATGCATCCCCTGAATTTCCCTGAACTCCTGAGACTTACTCCACTGCTCCTGACCATGTCACACAACCCCAACCCCCCATCCTAATTCTCCTGACCTGCTGAGGAGCACCTGACAACTCTGGAGCAACCCACTTTCCAGCTAATCCCATCAGAATATCACTGTAGCCTGCTCCATGATTGCACTCAACACCTGTCAACTCCACACAGCTCCATTGAGCCCCTCTGCCATATCCTCTGTCCTCTGGAGCCCCCCAGTAGTCAGTATATAAGTCGTAGAGTAACTCCTGGTACTTTAGTCTTGATATTGCATTTACTGGTTTCCTATATCTTGTCTCTCATCTCGTCTCTATTTCTATTTTTAGTTTTGAATCAATCTCTCTCCTCTGTCTCATCTTGACTGTGTATATTTCCTTTGTTTCCCTAAGTTCCTTTCTTCTCCAATGTCAGTATGAACTCCATGCACATGCTATGACCCAAACATTCTTACAACAACTCCGGACCTCACTCCTTGCTCAGCCCCAGAACCCATCAAGCTGTGGTGATCCCTCTTCAAGCTCTGGCTCCACCCCCATCAACTGCGAAGTCTCCACTTACTCCACAGTCTACTTGCATGCCCATGAACTTGTTCCTGATGCCTGCCCAGGTTTGATGTCTAATATACTGGGTCTTAGATGTCACAACCTGCTCCCTAGACCCTGATACTGCCCCCAGCCCCCCCTTCAATGCTCCACCAAACTCCCCAACCCTTGCCCACCCTCCGCACCCACTTCAGGCAACTCTGACACATCCTTGGCAGACTCCAATGGCTCCTTGATCAACTCCGATGCCTTCTCCGCAGCAGTTGATGCATCCCCTGAATTTCTCTGGACTCCTGAGGCTTTCCCCAACTCCAGAACAATCTGCTTTCCAACTGATCCCATCAGAATGTCACTGCAGCCCATTCCAAGATCGCACCCAACAACTGTTGACTCCACACAGTTCCATCAAGCTGCCGCCATATCCTCTGCCCTCTGGAGCTGCCCAGTAGTAGGTATATAAGTCATAGGAGAACCCCTAGTACTTTAGTCTTGATATTGCATTTACCGGTTTCCTATGTCTTGTCTTTCATCTCATCACTGTCTCTGTTTTTAGTTTCAAATCTATCTCTGTTCTCTGTCTCGTCTTGCCTCGTCTCAACTGTGTATAGTTCCTTTGTTTTCCTAAATTCCTTTCATCCTCCAATGACAGTACAAACTCTGCATGCATGCTACAACCCGAACATTCCTATGACAACCCTGGACCTCACTCCCACTTGGCCCAGGAACACCTCACAGCTTGGCAATCTCCTGTCAAACTCCGGCTCTGCCCCCATCAACTGCAAAGCCTCCGCTTACCCCACATTTTAATTGCGTGCCCACGAACTTGTTCTGGCACTCATCCAGGTTCAACAACTAGTATACTTGGTCTTAGATGCTCCCGAGCCACTTCGGATTTGCTCGGACTGCCCCCTAGCTCCCCCTCGCAAGTCCCTCCGCACTAATACCAGACGCTTAGTTATAAGTGCAGGACATCGCGTCCGCCTAGTAAGGACTTGCCAGTGTAGCTGAGCCCCCGTCGTCAGCAGAACCTGACATTAGACTCCTCTGGGCCATTCCAGACTTGCTCAGACTGCCTCCTCTAGCCCTCCTTCACAAGTCCCTTCACTCTGCACCAACTCTGGGATGCTAGGTTATAAGTGCAGGGCATTGCATCTGCCTAGTAAGGATTTGCCAGTATAGCTGAGCCCCTGTTGTCAGTGGAACCTGACATAATATCAAGACTCCCCCTTACTCCGTTCTCAATGTCTGCATATAACCCTGCATACAACCCTGCCAGCTACCTAACCAACATCTATGGTCAACCAGTACCTGAAAATCTCTATGCCCTGTTCTACCCAGGCCCCCCTGCAGATCAGTACATCCCTTGTCACTGGACCCCTGACCCCAACCAGGCATTCTATGCCCCCTCCATCAGCCGGGGAATACCTCCAGGCTGGTGCTGCCCCCTCTGCATCCTTTGTCAATGGCAACAATCCCCATATATACTCTGGACAATACTCCACAGTGCCCCTTAACTCTGCCTACCTTCCCCCCACCTACTATTATGGATACCCAGTCCCCACTGCAGCACCAGCCCCTCCAGAGCCCATGAATAACTACTCTCCCCCTTGTCTATCATTCTCCACTCAAGTTCCCCCCTCCCCCAGGCAGCAAAGAGTCAAAGCCTACGTCCAACAACATGATAAAGTCCTCTGCTTCTTCCACCTCTCTCCCATGGAGTTCACAAGACACAAATAGAAGAAGGAATCCTTCAGCAAATCAGAAATTTACCCCCAGACTCCTTCTTCACTCAGCACAACCTCTGCAACAACTCTGATGAGTCGAGCACTAAGAACCCCTTTTTGCTGTCTCCAGACCACTGCCTCCTGCTCTGGAGTGGACAAATTTATGCTCCAGACCACAAGTCCATCTGCTTTGACATACTCTGGCAACACCACAACTACAAGCTCCAGGGACACCCAGGAATTTGTAAGACCCTTCAACTCATCTCCTGGACTTACTTCTGGCCAGGAATGAAGAAGGACATCATGCAATACATGAGGGCCTGCAAACCTTGTCTCTGGGCCAAGGTACCCTGCCACCACCCCCACAGATTGTTGAAGCCCCTCCCCATTGGCCAGCACTCCTGGTCCTCAATATTGATGGATCATATCATCGAACTCCCTGACTCCAAAGGCTTTGATGCAATTCTCCTCATCATCTGCTGTCTCACCAAACAAGCCCTCTTCATCCCCTGCCACACCACTGACAATGCTCTGGAGTTCACTAAACTATTCTTCAAGCATGTATTCTCCAAGCACAGACTCCCAGACAACATCATCTGTGACCATGGACCCCAGTTTGTATCCCACTTTTGGCAATTGCTATGCAAGGCACTCAAAATCAAAACCAGCCTCTCCACCACCTATCACTCAGAAATTGACAGACAGACAGAATAAGTAAACCAGACATTGAAACAGTATTTCTGCCTCTATGTTAACTATTTACAGAATGACTGGCACACAGAACTCCCTCTTGCCGAATTTACCTACAACAACATGCCCCACTCAGCCACTGGAGTCTCTCCCTTCTATGCCAACAAAGGCTACAACCCCCAACTCACCCTATCTCTGAAAGACATCTCCTCACACATCACCCACAAAGTTGCCGAGGACCTCCAATCCCTTCACCAGTTCCTCCAGGATGAGATAAACACTGCCAATCAAGCCTACTCCAAACATGCGGACACCCGACGCAATCCTACCCCTGACTGGCCCCCCAGCACCTTGGTTTGGCTCAATTGACACAACCTCAAGACCTGGAGGCCCTCCATCAAACTAGACTACAAATGTATCAGTCCTTTCAAAGTCCTCCAGAAGGTGTCCATGCATGCCTACAAACTTGACCTACCTCCAGGCTTGAAAGGCCTCCACCCCATGTTCCATGTTCAACTCCTCAAAAAACATGCCCCAGACCCCTTCCCTGACTAACGCCCCAGCCTACCACCCCCCATCAAAGTCAAAGATGAGTACCACTATGAGGTCAACCAAATCCTTGACTCCAGAGCATGGTCTGCAGGCAACTTCAGTACTTAGTCCGCTGGAAGGGCTACAGACCTGAGGATGACATGTGTGAACCCCAAAAAAACCTTAACGGAGCCCCTGACAAACTCCAGAACTTCCATTGACAACACCTCACCAAGCCCTGGGACCTTCAGGACTAGCAAGTACAGATGGCATTAGTGAGGTTGACCCCTGCCTCTGGATTCTCTAGGGATTCAACTCCCATGAGTATCCTCTACATGTTTTGTTCACTCCCCCTCACTTAACACTAAAAAGAGTCACTTATCCAGGCTGAATGTCCAAAAGCAGCTATATACCAATATTATACAATGTTACAGAGATATGATAGGCTCGGAGCACAAGAAGACCAGTCCAAGAAAGCCTCTACTCCCCCTCCCCCTCCAACTCCACCTCCACTATCCTCCCCACCAGATCCACCTCCAGTTGCACTACTACCATCGCCAGAATTTTGGAATGCCCCGGGAGCAGCTCTGCCATGTCCATCACCACCTCCCACCATGCTCCGGGGTCCACCATTGCCCTCTACCAATGCTCTGCTAGCAGATGCCCCATTTGCATGACCCCTTGCCCCAACTCCAGTGGGAGATCCCTGGGCATTCTTGCCAATCCATCATGGATGGACTCCAGTGCCGCTGATGCTCTATCAAGGAGGATGCAGTGCTTCCTAGCCCAGTCTGCAGAAATCAGCTCATAGGAAACAGGAAATGAAGGAAGCACTTATGAAGCACTCCCTGCCACTCCAAGACCACCTCATTGGTGAGCCACTCCTCCTGCTGCCATGCCCTCTCTGCTATCACTCAGGTCACCACTGCACTGGGCCCCCACTGAGTCCCCCACACCCCTGACCCCTTTGATTGCTACTCTGCCATCCCCACCTACACCTCCAACAGCCCCATATGCGCTTGCAGCTCTTGAAGCTGCAACAATAGTTCTGTAGCAGTCCCCATGGTGATGTCCTTATCTCTCTCCAAAACTTGTTCCTCTCCTTCCCTATCCTATGAGCTTCCTCCTCAAGTATGGCCAACAACTGCTCCAACTGCTCCACCTGACACCACAGAAAAGCCTTGGTGGCTGATCATGACCCTCCCATAGGCTGCTCAACCAAGGCCCTGGAAATCAAGGAATACACCATGGGACTCAGAGGGCCCACTATAGCTATCTCCCCCCATGCCTGCTTGCTAGGCCCCGCCTCTGGCAAGGGGGATGCCCTCTGCTTACTCTTGTCATGTGCCGCGGGGGCCCCCTCCCTCCACCCACTCTGTGGGGGCCCAACTTTCATCGGGGGCCACCCCACACCAACTCCTCCCTCTACCCCAGAACCCCATCCCAACACCCTACCCCTCTGATCCTCCTCCAACTGTGCAACAACCCACTTGCAGTCCCACCCCTGCTCTGCCATGATGCAAGCGGCATGCCAACTCAGAGTGACAGAGCACTTCTCATGCTGCAAGCAACACAGGAGACACACTGATGTGTCCTGCTGCACTCCTGGCATGGGCTCCTCAAACTCACACTGTTCACTCTGCTGAGTACAGAATGTGCACTAGAGATGTGGGTTAACTTGATAAGGAAGGAACATGCCAATAATGCACTAGGGCCACCACCTGACACCACTCTAACATCGGTGGACCCCTTGCCTGCTCTGTGGCCTCTGCAAAGTGCTCCAGCGTCACATCCACCTGCGCAACTCTCAATCCCATAGAGATGGGGTGGACCACCCTAGGGCCAATACCAGGCCTGGAACAAGAAGTGGGGACCACTTCTGCCACTGACTATGCTAAAGCCTCCCCTGACAAAAGCCCCAAGGGGCCCACCACTGCTGCCGACAACTCTGATGGGACTTAATCAGCACTCTGGCCATGACAAGTAAGGGATGGCACTTACAACTATAGTACATTGCCTGGATCCACCTACGGTCCCACCAACTCTCAGAATCCTTGGAGGAAGAAATTGAGGTATGTGCCAAGAGGGATGGGAACACTGCTGGAGAGTACATGAAAGATGACATTGGGAAAGTTTGGGAACTCTGAAATATGTCTGACCCTTTTTAACGACTTGGAAGGAACCTCCTGATGAGCAGCAGCCATGCTTTGACTTTGTTCCCCACACTGCCGCCACTACTGCAGTCTGATCAATATTGCTTGACTTTGATTCCCATGCCCCACCAATCCATGAACTGTGCCCTGTGTCTTGAGGATCTTGATGCTAAAGGGGGGGTGATGTGATAACCTGCTTCCTAGACCCCAACATCATTTCCAGTCCTCCCCAATGCTCTGTCAAACTCCCCCAACCCTCATCCACCCTCTGCACCCACTCTGGGTAACTCCAACACTTCCTCAGCAAATCCCAATGGCTCTTTGATCAATTCTAACACCTTCTCCATAGCCATTGATGCATCCCCTAAATTCCCCTGAACTCCCAAGACTTCCCCCACTGCTCCTGACCACATCACACAACACCAACCCCCCACCCTAATTCCCCCAACCTGCTGGGGAGCACCCAACAATCTTGGAGCAACCCACTTTCTAGCTGATCCCATCAGAATGTCACTGTAGCCCACTCTATGATTGCACCTGACACCCTTCAACTCCATGCAGCTCTGTCAAGCCTCACCACCATATCCTCTGTCCTCTGGAGCTACCCAGTAGTCAGTATATAAGTTGTAGAGTAACCCCTGGTACTTTAGTCTTGATATTGCATTTACTGGTTTCCTATATCTTGTCTTTTGTCTCATCTGTAAGGGTAACCTCTGGAGGCTGGGGCTCAATCACACAGCTGGCAAAGGGAAATCCAAAGTCTATTCAGTACTGTACAGTGTCTACTGAGATAACTACTCATCTGGCAGAGGGAAATCCAAAGAGAACAAGTCTGGGGATTCCCTAGGCCAGGTGTAATGCTTCAGAGGCTTCAGAAGTGTGAGAAACAACTGTACAGTATGACAGAGAAAAAAGACACAAGTGATGTGTCAGCAATTGGTCAGCAGTTACATAAGCCAGTAGCAGTGTCAAAGGGCCACACTTGTCTGAATTATTGATAGAGAACCAGTGCAGCCTGAGGGCTGAAACTAGGACCAATAGATAGGAAAAAGGAAGGAGAATAAAGGAAAACTATAATGGAGCAAATCTAACAAGAACTGGAGGAGGAGAAGGGGAAACAAGTGAGACATCCCCTGACATTGTCTCTGTTTCTATTTTTAGTTTCAAATCGATCTCTTTCCTTTGTCTTGTCTTGCCTCATCTCCATCTTGTCTTGACTGTGTATATTTCCTTTGTTTCCCTAAGTTCCCTTCATCCCTAATATTAGTACAAACTCCATGCATGTGCTATGACCTAAACATTCTTATGACAACTTTGGACCTCACTCCTTGCTCAGCTCTGGAATCCATCAAGCCTTGGTGATCCCCCATCAAACTCTGGCTCCACCCCCATCAATTGCAAAGCCCCTGCTTACCCTGCAGTCTATTTGCACACCCACAAACTTGTTCTGATGCCCACCCAGGTTTGATGTCTAATATACTTGGTCTTAGACTTCCCCAGACCACTCTGGACTTGCTCAGACCACTTTCCCTAGCTTCCCCTTGCAAGTCTATCCCCTCTGCGCCAACTCTGGATGCTTGGTTATAAGCGCAGGACATTGCATCTGCCTAGTAAGGACTCACCAGTGTAGCTGGGCCCCCATTGTCAGTGGAACCTGACATGCCCAAGCCCAACATTTAATATACTTGGTCTTAGACTTCCCTAGACTACTTCGGACTTGCTTGGACCACTTTCCTTGACCTCCCCTTGCAAGTCCCTCTAGTCTGTGCCAACCCTGGAGTGCTAGGTTATAAGTGCAGGATATTATGTCCACCTAATAAGGACTTGCCAAGTGTAGCTGAGCCCCCACAGTCAGCAGAACCTAACACTTTCCCTTGTCAAAAACCATCACCACTCCCAGGAGGAGGTTCCTCAGATTCTAATGGACTGGATAATGATCCAGTGGATGAAGAGGACAACAGAGGTCATAGAGCTGGTAGAAGGAGGACTACAGTCCTCCCAGAGAGACAGCCATGGTGGTTTTTAATGCTGCCACAACACTATGGACAATTTACCAATCCTGGAGTGGAGGAAGCCTACAAGCATTACTGCTAGACAATGCACAATTGTCTAGACCAGTGATGGAGCAAATGCTTGCTGTCCAACTAGTAATTCCAAATAGACTCAAGCTTCAGAGGAGTGATCTGTCCAAGACAATCACTCCATATGCTGGATCTGCCAAGTTCAGTGAACTTGAGAACTGGCTAATGAGCATCTGCATATTTTACACAGTAGCCCAATATGGTGGAGATGGGTGCGAGCATGAGAAAGTCCTGATTCTAATGGACTTCCTCACTGTGGGTGCCTTGAAGTGGTATCTGCAACATATAATACATGTCAATAGAGCCCAGTCACACTGGAGATTTGAGGATGTAGTCCTTAGATTGTACAATTGGTTCATACAGCCCTTGAGAATGCAGAATGCATGCAATATGTTCTGTGATGCAATGTATGCAGTCAAAGAGGAAGTGCAAGGATTCTATGATGCCTTGCTTGACCATGCTCAAGACATGGCTGTCTTCTCCAACAAATTCACCATTTGTGAGCAGTTTTTGGAGGGGATACCCTCTGACATGGCTGGTGGTGTTAATACACAATGGCAGACTCACTCCCAAAGTGAATACTGTTGAGGAGTTTGTCTTGGAGGCAAAGGCTTATGAGAATAGCATCAAGGCTGCTGCACACTACTTAGAGCACAGCACAAAGAGTTGGCTAGGACAGCAGCTGTTGCTAGCAGCAGCATACTCTTTAAAGCTGGAGACTGCTGAAGCTAAGCATACAGAAGAGGTTGGACATTACATCTGACCACAGCTGCCTAAGTTGGCAAAGAGGTCTGCTGTATGCTTGGCCTCAAGACCTGTGCAACCATGAATCAGTATGGGCTCTGGGCCTTTCCAACATGTGGGTGCAGTACAGGCAGCAAGAAATCATCTCACTGTAGAGGGAAACATGGTGGCCATTGCAGCTGGCCAACCAGGTAAGAATGCTGGACAATCAACTAACTGTTACAAGTGTGGAAAGGTTTATGTCAGGGAACTTCCATTTCCAATCTCCACAACTTGTTCCAGCATCTCTGCAGCTGATGTGACATCTCCAGGGCTTGTTCTGGAACCCCAGCAATCTCTAGAGACCCACAGAACTTTCTGTATTACCTCACCAATCATCTTCCTAGGGTTAGGGCTAGCTCTGGCCTTTTGTACAGTTATTTCCATGCCTCTGCCACCCACTAATGCACTGCACCAAGCAGCAGGGATCCTTAGACTTGTTCTTCTTGAATTCTCCTCTGCTAGGTAATTAGTTACTGCTTGTATCTTCATCTACTTGCTAATATACTTTGGATTTCCCTCTGCTAGCTGCATGGCTCAGATCTGCCATCCTGGAGGTCACTCTTATAGCAGAACAAGTCTTCTAAAACTGGTTAAGAAGCCACTCATAGCTGCAAGGAACCTCCAAGCCTCTATCTGTTGCTTCCTTACTTAGGATTGAGCACTGCAGAGTTCTATATCTCAGCCTGCCAATCCCAACACCCCCACAGAGGCTCTGGCCCCATAGGACAAAGCCTGGGCCTGCCTGCTACACTTAGAAAACCAGGTGCAACTCACATGATCATCTCTTACTCACCCTACAACCAAACTCTCCACCCTCTGTCAAACCACAGATCTTATCTCCCAATCTACTCCAGGTGCTGCTCAAGTGCCTACTCCCTATCTCTGCACCTTGCCTGGTTATGGAAGCTACCCCAACCACTTCTGTATCCATCTCCACAGCTCCAGTGACCCTACAACCATGGATTCCATGCTCTGCACTTCCAAACATATACAATGATGCTTGCTCCAGTGGAGAATGTTTCCTCCAGTCCTGCCTCACCTACATCCACCTCAGCAGGAACACTTTTGACTCTAATGCATTGAAAATAGCCTAGGTACTGTCATACATAAAGACCAGATGTGCCTTCACTTACACATTATGAGCCTTCCATTGCCCTGGAGGTGTGGGAAGTTTCCTAGACTGGGCCACCTTTGAAAAGGACTTTTGGGTGGAGTTTTTTCTGCTAGACCCCACCAAAACCACCACCTTGATGCTACATGACTAGGAGAAATATGGGCAAGAGAAGCAAACCCTGGACAAGTACATTGACTCCTTCTGGGCACTGGTCAAGCAAGCTGCCTACTCTGACAGCCTTCAGTTATGCCTCACATTCTAGGATGGCCTGCACCCTGCACTGGTGGAACATCAACAATTTTTGCAGAGGGCTGCCCAGATGATGAAAGGATTGCTTTTTGGTACAAGCTAGCCTGGGATTGTCAGGTTCCACTGACCATGTGGGCTCAGCTACACTGGGCAAGTCCTTACTAGGTGGATGCAATGTCCTGCACTTATAACCTAGTGTTCCAGGGTTGGTGTGGATGGTATGGACTTGTGAGGGGAAGCTAAGGGAGACAGTCCAAGCAAGTCCAGAATGGTCCAGGAAAGTCTAAGACCAAGTATATTAAATGTTGGGCTTGGGCAAGTGTTAGGAACAAGCCTGTAAGCAAGTATATAGGTTGCAGGGCAAGTGGATGCTTTGTGAGTGATGGGAGCAGAGCTGGAATTTGATGGGGGATCAATCAAGAATGATGGGTTCTGAGGCTGAGCATAGGGCAAGGTCCAGAGTTGTTGTAAGAATGTTTGAAGGTTTATAGCATGTGTGTGGAATTTGTAATGATGTCAGAGATGAAAGGACTTAGGAATGGTAAGAGAAACAGAGACAGTCAAGACAAGATGAAGGTGGGACAAGACAGAACTGAGAAAAGAGATAGATTCAAGGCTAAAGATAGTGAGAAATACAAGACACAAGTAACCAAGTAATGTAATATTGATACTAGAGTACTGGATGCTACTCTTTGACTTATATACTGTCTACTGGGACAGCTCTGGGGATAGTGGGTCTGGTGGCAGGGCTTGTTTGGGTCATATAAAGCTGACAGGTGTCAGTTGTGATCAAGGGGTGGGCCACTGATATACTGATGGGATCATGATGGGATCAGTTGGGGATGTGGGCCATCCTGGGGTCATTGTGATGCTCTGGAGCTGGTTAGGTAAATCAGGTTGATGATATAGTAGTGCATGCCAGCATTAAGAACAGTGTGAAAGGGTTCCAGAGGCTCAGAAGAGGCAGGGGAAGTGTTGAAGGCTGCAGGGAAGGTGTTGGAGTTAGCCAAGGGGCCATTGGGGTTTGCCAAAGAAGCATCAGAGTTACTTGGAATGGGTGCTGTGAGTGAACAAAGGTTGGAGGAGTTGAAGGGGGAGTTGTGGGGGAACTCCAGGGAAGCAAGGTGGCTGGAAATGAGGTCTGGGGTTCTGGGAACAGGTCATGATAGAAATCAGTGGCAACTCATGGAGATTCAATGGGAGCTCTTCTGCATGCACCTTACACTGCACCCCACACCAGTCATCAGCCTCCAATACCCTGCATCTGCTTGCCTAGCACCTGCCCCCACTCCAACAATCCCTGCACTGTGCTCCTTTCCACCAGGCATCCCCATGGATGTGGATGCAGCCTGACAGCTCCACACCACACCATTACTGTATCAGAGATGCAAGAAGCCTGGGCATTTTGCACAACACTGCACCTTGGGTTTGGAAGTGCATTACCTCTCCATGGCAGAGCAGGAGGAACTCCTCCTGCAACTGCTAGCCATGTAGGACACTGCCAGAGCTCTGTTGCCAGACAAACTGACCCCAGAGAAGATCAGCACTTGCACATCACTCCTGGAACTGGAGGAGGATTTTTAGTTGAGTGACAGATGAGGTGTAAGCCTCCATCACTGGGTACTAACAGGTTCTCATATCTGTTGTTAGAAAATAAAATTAACTTTTCTGATGCCCCTCATTCTGAGACAGAAGAACATTGACATTTTCCTCCAAACATACAAATACCAACTCCAGAGCCTCAGCCAAGTCCCTCAATGCCAGCTAGGGTCTGCTGGCACCACCCCACCTGGGTATGCAAAATGCCCCAGCAGTATGTAATGGCTTTAAGCCCATCTGCCAACTCCCTGCACCTTAATGTGGAGATGGAGACCATGGACACCCAACAAACCTGCAGAGTCACTGCTCTCCTAGATAGTGGAGGGACAGGACTCTTCATGGACTTGAGTTCATCAAGTGCCTCAGCCTTGCTATGCAGCCACTCTCCAAGCCCATTCCAGTCTTCAACATCAATGGAACACCTAATGAAGCAGGTGCCATCAGCTCCATAGTCAACCTCATCCTCCATTATTGAAACCATGCAGAGCATGCAGTCTTCACCATCACTAGCTTGGGCAGACATGACATGATCCTTGGTCTTCACATGGCTCTGCAAGCACAATTCCAAAGTAGACTGGACCAAGGGTGTAGTAACAATGAGCAGGTGCCCTTAAGAAGTGTATCAATTGTGCCACTGAGGCCAAGGATGAATGCCAAGCTTGAGTTCAAGAGCATGTGGCCATCTATATATGTTGTGCGAGGCCTCTCCCTTTCACCAACCTAAACCTCCTGGCTCCCCTGCCCCTGGTGTTCCCCCATAGAGAGTCCCTCTACAAGGACAACTGGAGTAGTGGCAGAGCTCTGGAGAAGGAAGTCAGAGAGGAGTTTGGCAGTGTACACAAATGAGAGCTCCCAGAGGAAGCAGTGGAGCTGGAGGACTGGATCTATGCCACTGCCTTATATCCACCACCCTCCATTGCAGAGATCCATGCTAGCCAGACCACATCCTAGCAGCTGGCCCAGGCATTTGCTGCTATCTCCATGCCCCAGAAGTTCTGGGACATTGTACCCCCCTACTTTCATGCATTTGAGGACATGTTCTCTAAGGCCTTGTTCAACTTGCTACTAGAGTGTAAGCAGTGGGACCATACCATTGGGCTATTGCCTGACTCCATGCCCCCCAGCTGTAAGGTCTACCCATTAGCACCTAGAGAGCAGGATGAAATCAATGTCTTCCTGCAAAAGAATCTGGACTCAAGTCATATATGCCCTTCTAAATCTCCAATGGCTTCCCCAGTTTTCTTGATCAAGAAGACAGCTTGCTTCAGCTGGTTCAGGATTACCAGGTTCTCAATGCCATGACTGTGAAGAACCACTACCCCCTCCCCTCATCTCCAAGCTCATCAACAACCTCTGGGGTGCACAATACTTCACTAAACTGGATGTCCAGTGGGGCTACAACAATGTGCATATCCAGGAGGGAGATGAATGGAAAGCCACCTTCCAGACTAATCAGGGACTATTCAAACCTCTCTTTATGTTCTTTGAACTGACCAACAGCCTGGCCACTTTCCAGATGATGATGAACAACATCTTCATTGCAGAAGGTTTAGTGTGTGTGTGTACCTCAATAACATTCTCATTTACACCAAAATGCTGAAAGAGCACCTCTGCATCACCTGCCTCATCTTGGAACATCTCCACCAGCACCAGCTATACCTCAAACCAGAGAAGTGTGATTTTGAGCAGACCCAGATGAAGTATCTTGGTCTAATCATCTTGCATGGAGCTGCAGAGATGGACTCAGTGAAGGTAGCCAGGGTGGCAGAGTGGCTGGAGCCTAAGAATAAGAAGGAGGTGCAGGCATTTCTAGGTTTTGCCAACTTTTACTGGAACTTCATTCAGGACTTCTTGCATCATGCCTGCTTGCTATTCAACCTCACCAGGAAGGATGTTGCATAGAGTTGGGGGCCTCCAGAGCAGACAGCCTTTGATGCCCTCAAGCATGCTATGACCTCAGGACCCATCCTCCTCTTTCCAGATGATAACTTCCCCTTTTGGGTAGAAGCTGACAGCTCCAACTTTGCCAGCAGGGCCATTCTTTTATAGCAGCCCCAGAGAATGGGAAGTGGCATCTGGTGGCCTTTTACTCCAAGAGCCTGAGCACAGTAGAGCAGAATTACAAGATCCATGACAAGGAGATACTGGCCATCATCTGGTCATTCAAGGAGTGGTGGCACTTCCTAGAAGGCACATGGCATAAGTTTGAGGTCTGGATGGATCACAATAATCTTAAATACTTCCAGACAGCCAAGCAGCTCAACTGCTGACAGGCCTGATGGTCCCTCTACCTGGCCAATTTCGACTTCTCACTGCACCACAAGGCTGGCCAGAGTATGGGGAAACCAGACATCCTGTCCTGGAGAGTGGACCACAGCACTGAAGGAGAGGACAACAGCAACATCATGCTCCTCTGGCCTGAAATGTTTGCAATCTGAGCCATGGAAGGTCTAGCCATCAAGGGAGCAGAGGTAGACATCCTCCAGGACATCCAGTGGGGCAACTGGGATGGTCAGCAGAAAGAACTTGTTACTCAGGCAGCTCAGACACTAAAGTCAGGACATACCATGGGCACCAAATTGGTCTGCATAGACAAATGAGCCTTTCAGGATGAGATCTCGACCTTCTGGGATTGTATCTATGTGCCCAATGTTCTGGAGCTCTGCCAGAGGATTGTAAAGCAGCACCATGACTTCTGCAATGCTGGGCACCCTGGACAATGGAAAACATTGGAGCTGATATTGCAGAATCACTGGTGGCCCCAGATGTCTTAGTATATTGGGTCCTACACTAGTACATGCAATCTCTGTCTCTAGACCAAGCCCCAGCACTGCCTCCCCTGTGGACAGCTACACCTGTTGCTCATGCCTGCAGAGCAATGGAGCATTGCCTCTGTAGACTTCATTGTAGCTCCCCAATGCCCACAGTTATCACACAATCATAGTGTTGGTGGACCTATATGGCAAGCAAGTGCACTTCATTCTGACTCATACCACCTGCTCCACCATAGGCACTGCAAACCTGTACTGGAGTAACAACTGGGAGCTCCATGGCATCTCTGATCAGGAGCTGCAATTTGTAGCAGACTTCACCAAAGAACTCTACCAACTACTTGGTGTCAAGCTTCACACCTCCACCACCTATCACCTGCAGTCTGATGACCAGACTGAATGCATAAACCAGGAGTTGGAGCAGTATCTCTGCCTCTTCTGCAACAAGTGCCAGGATGACTGGGACCAACTCCTCCCCAACACTGAGTTCCAATACAACAACCACATTCATGCTTCCATCCAATTTTCCCCATTCTTCCTCAATACTGGACAACACCCACACATGAGCTTTGAACCCCAGGCCCAGCCCTTGGAGAATGAAGCAGTAAACAAGTTTGTGGACTAGATGAGGAAGTCATAGGAGGAGGCCTGAGCAGTTCTGGCAAAGGCAAAAGATGACATTGCACAATACTATGACCACAGAAGGACTCCAGAGTGCAAATACCAGCCTGGGGATCAAGTCCACCTGGATGCCTCTGATATTACAACTACCCAATCTTCAAAAAAGCTGTTGCACTGCCAACTGGGACCTTTCACAGTGGAACAACAGGTAGGGCCTCTAGCCTACTGACTCCAGCTCCTTGTAGGGATGCACCAGCTTCACCCAGTATTCAATGTGATTAAATTGACTCCAGCCCCAAAGAATCCTATTCTGGGACAATGTCCACTCCCCCCACCACCTCTGGTGGTGGTCAACAGCAACAAGGAGTATAAGGTGGAGGAATCCTGGATAGTCATTTATTCTAGCAACAACTACAATACAAGGTGAAGTGGAAGGGCTTCAGGATCAAGGTCATCTTCTGAGGATAATGGGAGAATGTACATGCCCTGGGGCTCATCAAGGAGTTCCACAGGAAGCAAACAGATGCTCTGCACACCATACAAGGAATCTATCCTATTTCACCAGTGAACAGAGCAATCAGGGACTTTTTCTACCCCACATGTTGAGATGCTGCAGGCTAGAGGAAAGTGATGTCAGGGGACTTCCATTCCCAACCTCTACAACTTGTTCCAGCATCTCTTCAGCTTATTTGACATCTCTAGAGCTTGTTCCAGAACCCCAGAGATCTTTGAAGACCACTGGAACTTTCTGTATTACCTGACCAATCATCTTCCTAGGGTTAGAGCTAGCTCCAGCCTTTTGTACAGTCATTCCCATGCCTTGACTTCCCACTGATGCACTGCTAGGTGATCAGTTGCTGCTTGTATCTTTGTCTATTTGCTAATATACTTTGGATTCCCCTCTGCTAGCTGCATGACTCAGATCTGTTGCCCTGGAGGTTGCTCTTACATCAGGTTGGGAGGGGAGTGGAGGAGTGGCAGACCAAGTCACCAGCATTGCACTGGGGCATAGATAACTTTGGTGGGGCAGTCACCCAAGTGGATGAGTCCTCAGAGGGAAAGAAAGGCATCTTGTTCTTGGAGAGATACAGGTCAAGTTTGTTGCATAGCCTCTTTAAGGTTGGGCACCCAAGGTCTGAGCTGCTGTAAGTGGAGTCAGGCCTGCAGGCAATGCACCTCAGTTTGATCACCATGCATGCAGTTGGGGAGTGGCCAGTCCTTATGCAGGTAGCACAGGTTTCCTTGTTCTTGCATGTGTTCTGGACATGACCATAATGTTGGCACTTGTTGTAATGGATGGGTCTGTGCAAGTCCTTGTGTATCAAGACCCACTATCCACCAATGAAGTCATCTGCAAATCATGTCATTAGCCATTTTGGCATCAGCACAGGTGATCATCTGGAACATGACCAATTGCTTGGGGGAGCAATGGTTGAGGTGTTTGAGCCACTGGGCAGGGATGATGGACTCAAATGCCATCCCATTTTCATGTTTGACTGTGCACATTCATTAGTAATTTTTGGGGCTAAAGGAGCTGGCACAAGGGACAAATCTTGCTATGAGATTGTAAGCCTAGTTTTTGACCAACTAATGTTGGGGTCAATGGAGGTAAGCTGAATGAATCCATCAGCACATGTAGTCAGAGAGGGGTGAGGAAGCCTAGTTTTTGACCAACTAATGTTGGGGTCAATGAAGGTAAGCTGGATGAATCCATTGGCACATGTAGTCAGAGAGGAGTGAGAATTATAGTGGTTCTTGGGATGATATGACAGCATAACTGATAAGGAGTGTTGGTGTGATAGAGAAGAGGGCAATAATGAGTGTTAGGGAGAGGCAAACTTGGTGAAGTCAGGTGAAGTCACTTGGATGCACTCCAGTGTGGTTGTTTGTTTGCAGTCTTAATGTAGTATTTATACTCTCCATGCTCATGGACTCCAGATGTACTTGGGGGTCATTGACTGGGGGGCTGCTGGTTCCAATTTCCAATTCTGATATTTTGTCAATATCCTGAGCATCAAAATAAGGAGATAATAAATCAAGTTCCCTGACCTGATCATAAGGCAGCCAGTTCCTATCATCTGCATGCCATAAAACTTTGAATATGGCATTTGTCTTTGACCCTGAGTGGCTCACAATCTTATCTGCAGCTCACTCAGTTTCATGTTCTGGTTCAGTTTCAGAGATGATTTGTGAGTATAGACATCTGGGAAACCACCTGTTGTTATTAGGAGTATGTACCCTTAGTAAAGAGGAGTGGAATACATTGTGTATGCCTCTTTGTAGCATATGGGAGGGAAGTTGCACCCTGAATGATTTATTACCAAAATCCTTTAGAAGTAAATATGGGCCAACATATTTAGGTATTAACTTACATGTGAGACATTTAGGAAAGGTCATATTTTCTGTTGATACATATGCAAATTGCCCATCTTTGAAAGGGACTAGTGCATGTTTGTAATTAGCATTGCATGTTTGTTTTACATGGGCAGCCAATATGCAGTCATGGGCAGCCATGATGGCTGATTTCAGTTGTTGAGCAGAAGCTCAAATGCCTGGGTACTCATTTTTTGTAGCTGAGTCCCATACCATGGATCTGGGCATTTGACTGTAGTTGAGGAAGAATGGTGTGTATCCTGTTGTCACTGATCTTGCAGTATTGATAGCAAATTCAATTGCTAGTAGCTTGGAGACCCATTCCTTCTGGTTGGGGCTGATACATTGACAGATCATTTGTACAATTGTTTAATTTGCATCTTTCATAGCCCTATCACTCTCAGGATGATACAAACTTGACATTTTCAACTTGGTACCAATTAATTTATGAAGGTGAGACCAGAATATACTAGTAAAATATGAATCCCAACACTGACAATAGCTTTTGATAGGCCATGTAACTTATATATTTTGGCAAAGATAAGTTCAGCTATTTCCCTAGCTTTGCATCTAGTTTGACCCAGGATTAGATGGACCATTCCTGTTAGGTAGTCTATTATTACTGTCAAGTTATTGTAAGTTGCATTTCTATCTTTTGATTCTGGCAGTGGACCAACAAAATGTATGCCTATTGCTTCCCAGGGTTGAGTTGGGACTGAAAGAGGGTTTAATTTCCTGTAAGGTTTGTGATTGCTTGGTTTACTGCAAGTGCAGATTTCGCAAGACTTGCAAAATGTAACAGATGCTCTGTTACATGCTTTACATATGTCCCTAGTATATATTATTTATTTAATTATAATGATAGTGTCATGTGATACTATTCCTACAAGTACTATACTCTTACTTATATAAGGCAGTGCCTTACTTCATACTTCATAGACAGAACTATTGACTGGTTTAGACTTACATTGTGTGAACTGTAAGCTGCATGACCCATAACAGAAATGTTACATTTTTTCAAGTCAAACAAGTGATAACTCATTTGCAAGGGGAAAACCTGAACTTCTCAAAAAGAAGTTCACTGCCACTAGTTGTGATCAGCATGTTAAAATTTTGATGTGCACCTTCCACAATGGGCACTGTAAGGGGATGGAGTGCAATGATGGATAGACCCAGCAATGACAAGTAATGTGGGTGGCAAGCAAGAGTCAAAGGGCAGTATAAGCAGCTAAGAGTCTGGCAAGCAGGCAAGCACAGCAAGCAAGGCTAAGGTAATGATGCTGGGGCTCTTACAGTTGATCTAGTGGATAGGCCAGGAAGACACTGCTATTGTTTAGTCTGAGGATATCCTATTCTGCAGATCAGTTTATATACTACATCTGTGGCTATGCTATGACTAATGCTATATGTGATAAGTGGCCTGGGTATGCTAAACAGTAATGACTAACAATACATTAAAAGGGGAAATAGAATCCAATGACTATGAAGGGCTGACTACAACTGATTGGAGGGTGCAGGGGCTTGGCAGCCAGTCAATTGGATATGCTAGAGATGATGCTATACTTATGACTAAGGCCAGATAGAGTTGGAGTTACCTAATAAGAGTTGTCCCCTTACAGGCACAGTGGTGACTATGAAAGGTCAGGTGCTTGGGCCTAGGTCTGAGACAGAGTTTGATGGAGCATTCAAGAGTGCTCCACATGGGACATCAGAATTTGTCATGTCACACCATAACAGGGGCAGGGAGAGTGCTGTGATGCCAGGAGGACTGCCAGCAGTCACTCTGGTATGACCACCTGCAGGTAGTCAGGAGGGCATGCTAGTGGAGGGCATGCAAGGGCCCTCTACTTGACTGTACTCAACAGCAGAGCCAGGAGGTGCAGTGGCATTGTCAGACAAGGGGAAGGCCTCTTTGTATGCACCCACAGTGCTGAGGCTGGAAGGACTTCAATCCTTCCCAATTGCTGCAGAAGGTCAGATTGACTCTGTGATGGTGGAAACACCACTGAGGAATAGAGAAGTCTCTTCATACAGGGCTTGTGGGTCTATAAGATCATGAGCTGGGCCAGTGCTGGGTATGTGATTGGCAGCCCCAGTTGTGTTTATTGAAACAATACTAAAGGATGTTGGAGACACCTCTGATACAGACAGTGAGGCTCATCTAGACAACATCCTTTGTCAAAGGGTAATAGCATTCTGGCAAAGCCATGTTGAGGTCCCTAAGACCTCAACTCAGCAATGTTTAGCTGCTAGAGTAGCTAAGCACATTGTGATCCAGAGATTGTTGGGAGACAATATCATCCCAACTGATCTAGTGAAATATATGGACATTTACATGCTGTTTTTAGCACAGGAGGTAATGAATACAAGAAGACTGCAGAGATTGCAGACATTGTCTGTGATGTGATCTCTGTACATTGGGTGAGCCTATGTGCCTCCACTGTCCTCAGTCAACAAAGCATTGACTCTGTTGCAAGCACTGCAACAGCCTGGCAGGATGATGCATGATTATGCAGCTAAACAGGCTACTGTGGACCATCAATTTATCCCAACAGACATGTTGTTCTTGGCACAGGAAGTAATGGATTACCTTCAGTGCAAGAAGCTGCAGGCATTGCAGGCATTGTCTGCAATGTCATCACCATATTTTGGTGGGGCCTATGTGCCCTCACTATACCCAGTCAACAAAGCATTGACTCTGTTGCAAGCACTGCAGCAGCCTGGTGAAATGCCATGTGATTACATGGCTAGACAGGCTGCTGTGGACTGTCAATGATGGGCCACATTGGGCACAATCATAGCACCAGACTTAGTGTCTGCTGATGCAGGGTCAGTGATTATGGTAGAGCAACCAGTGGTGTGGCATAGACCAGGTGGGTCTACACAGAGAGCGCTGACTTGGAAAGATTGAATTGCTCTATAGCAATTTTGCAATGGGGATATGGAGGACTTTGGACAGTCCTACATAGATGATCAAAGGGTGGTGTTCCAAGAGAATACTGCCTATGATGTTTGGCCTGAAGGGTATGTTCCACTGAAACAAACTAGGCCAATTAAGAGGAAGGAGTGTGATTCTTGCTCTCCTCTCAAAGATGGACATGCTAGGACTGGTCAGAGCCCCACAGATTCTCAGAATCACATAGGGCACAGAGCAAATGCTACTGCAAACTAGTCTGGGGAAGGACTTGTAGGTAGAGGAGACCTAGGATAAGGATCACCAGACAGTGATCCTGTGTCTTCCCCTCTATCTACACCACACTATAGACCCCAAGGTCCAGGAGCAGGAAGTAGAGGCCCAGAAAGAGGACCACTGCCACCTCTGAGAGGAGGTCCAACAGATCTAGGAGGACTAGATGAGGGCCCTCTTGGTGAGGCAGATGGTGTGGGATGTAGAACTGTGAGGAAGAGGACTATATTCCTCTCAGAGAGACAGCCATGGCAGTTCTCAATGCTGCCACAACATTATGGATGGTTTGCAACTCCAGGAATAGAGGAAGCCCATGAATATCACTGCCAGATGATGCACAATTGTCTAAGGGTGGTAATGAAGCAGTTGCTTGCAGTATGACTGGCTATACCAGAAGGACTCAAGCCTAGGCAGAGTGATCCATCAAAAATGATCATTTCCTATGCAGGGTCTGCTAAGTTCAGTGAACTTGAAGACTGGCTGATAAGCATTTGTGTATTCTATGCTGTAGCTCAGTATAGTAGGGATGGGCACAATCATGAGAAAGTCCTAATTTCAATAGATATCCTAGCTGCTATGGACTATTTAGAGTGCAGCAAGAAAAGTCAGTCAGGATGGCAGCTGTTGTTAGCAGCAGCACAGTCCCCAGCAATGGGTTCTGCATTAGCCAAGTGGACAGAGATGACTGGACAGCATGGTTGGTCACAGCCATTGTGGTCAGCAAAGAGACCAGCTATACATGTGGCTTCAAGACCCTTGATACTAGGAGCCAGCATGAGCTTGGGGCCCTTCTAGCCTGTGGCAGCAGTGCAGGCAGCAAGAAAACATCTGCTGTAGGAAAAAATGTTGTGGCCATAGCATCTGGCCAACCCAGCAAAGAGGCTAGGCAGTCTGCAAACTGCCATAAGTGTGAGAAGGCTGGGCACTTTGCACATGAGTGCAGGGAGCCAGCTAAACCAGCTCTCTGGGTATTTGTGTGAGCAGCTCATACAGCTGCTCCATCAGATATAAGGGAAGCCAATGATGAGCAGGAGGAAGAGCCTGCTGAGGCCAACACCAGCAATGCATTTGAGTCTGATGGGACTCAGGAGCATGCAGAGGAGTACATTGAATTGGAAACATATGACAACAAGTACTATACCCATGGTAGTAATAGTGAGGGATTATTTGCCCTTACAAAGGTTCCTATTGAGGAGCAAAGGAAGAGATAACCTAGCATTGAGGTTTGCATGAGAAAAGTGCAGCTCATGGCATCCAAAGGTGCCATGGACTGCCCAGTGCTGCCAGCATGAGACAAAGAATGTCTTGTCACATGGGTAGAAGTGAATGGCCACAAAGCATGGATGCTGTGGGGTTTGGGGAGAACCACCTCCAGAATCACTTCCTCATTTGTGCATCTGGCTGGGATACAGGTGGCACCATTGGCCACCCCCATTACTCTGCAGCTGGAAATGATTGGAAGTTGTTCCATAGTGAACTATAGTGCTAGGGTTGCCATGAGGGTCCCTGGCAAGATTTGCAATGTCTATGTGGACATTGTAGATTTTGATTGCTAGTTCAACTCTTCCCTGTATCTTGTCTTAGACTTCCCCAGACCACCTCAGACTTGTTCAGACCACTTCTCCTTGCTTATCCTCACAAGTCTCCAAAGTCTAGACCCTCTGTAGTACTGGGTTAGAGTAATACTGATAGTTCTGGGGCTTTCTTGAAGACTTAGGCAGTCTACTCCAATTCCACACTGATGTCTTGATGAATGCTTGAAGTTGAAGGGGTTTACTTCCAAAATATTTCTATTCTGAATGCAGAGGGGTCTCAACAAACTCCAGCCTAAGTGATTCACTCCCTGGGAACCACCAAGCCTTTGCCTATTAATTGCCTGTCCATTTGCTACTCTACTTGGGCTATTTATACCTCTTTCTACAGTGCACAGACCACCCTCTACATGTGACTTTTGGTTCCATACTTTCCAGCCCCTTATTCATAACTGTTATTCTAATTCCCCCTTTTGGCATGCCTGTTTCAGTGCCACAGGCCAGTTCCTGGTTCCATCATTCCTCCTTTGCATTCTTAGCTTCCATTTGCCCCATTTATCTCTCCCTCCTTTGTATTTCTTCCATTCATATTCTTCTCCATTCAGTTTCTTCCCTTCTTCTTCCTTTATTTATTTCATATTCTTCCCCATTCAGGTCCTTTCCCATTCAGGTTCTTCCATTCATCTGTCCCCTCCCATTCATTCCATTCATCTTCCTTTATTCCTTTCATATTCTTCCCCTTTTAGGTTCTTTCCCATTCAGGTTCTTCCATTCATCTTCCTTTCCCTTCCCTTCATTCCATTCATTTCATATCCTTCCATTCATCTTCCTTTCCCTTCCCTTCATTCCATTCATTTCATATCCTTCCATTCATCTTCCTTTCCCTTCCCTTCATTCCATTCATTTCATATCCTTCCATTCATCTTCCTTTCCCTTCCCTTCATTCCATTCTTTTCATATCCTTCCATTCATCTTCCTTTCCCTTCCCTTCATTCCATTCTTTCTCATTCATTCCTCCTTTACCTCCTTTCAGTCAATATTCCAATCTGGTTATTCTTAGATCAGATCTAGATCTTGCCAGAATTGATGCCACTCAGGTGCTTTTGCCAGTCCCATGCTTCCCCTCCCATTACAGTGATTGGACTATTATTGAGTGTATAGTCTAGTATAGTCCTTGTCCTATCCTGTTCTGTCTTTTTTCTGGTGTATTTAAAGGGATAATGTTGCTGGGACTTGTTTTACCAGGAGGCTTACAGTTTTCAGCCTTAATAAATGTTTGTTTTGACTTCTGGTGTTTATTATGTTCCCAATGGTGTGACAACATCGTATCATCTCCCCCCCACCAAATAATGACTGTCCTCAGTCATCTACAGTTCCAGAATAGGCTAAGTTCCATATTTTTGACATAATTTCACAACATGTGTCCCTTTCTCTTTGCAATGTTTTTGAGGTTTCTCTTGCATGTTGTGGCTGTCACCCTATCCTTCCAAAAGACATTTAATCCCTCCTCTCTGTCGTTCACCTCCTCAATCCCTTAGTTCCTCATGTCTCCTCCTACTGGTCCCAAAAACCCTGTTTCTTCAGATCCTTACTCTCTCCTTGAAAACTCGGTCTATCGAGACAAAACCCAGCGTATCAAAGGCATCCGGCACTATCCTGCTTTTGTTTCAGCCATCACTCGACTTGCTGAAGAGGCCAAGGCTAAAGGATCTCCAGTTTTGGTTGCACGTCATGTTGGAGCTGCTGAACTGGTATGTTCTTTACTCTTTCGAGATTTTCATCCACTAACACCTCTTCTATCCAGGTTTTTACAGACCAGTCCGATTTCGAGCACATTTCTCAACAATCGGGCATCTACGAAGCCTTATACGGCGTTCAGGAACTCATCGATTGCAGCCTTGCACAGTCTTCTGCCACTATCAAGAATTGGTGTATTTTTGCCGACACCATCCTTAAAATAATCAAGGACCGTCGTGTCAAAGAAGCTGCCGACCGAGCCGCCAAAGAGGCTAAAGAACGTGCTGAGGTTCGCCCTTCATTTCTCATCACGACTCCATTCTGATGCCTCCCAGACCCGCCGTCGTGATGACGCTCGCAAAGCTCGTGAACGCCGTCAGGAGCGTGATAGTGACGTGGAGATGATGAGTGTGTCCTCTCCACGCCCTTCCAAGCGCAAGCCTAACGACGTGAGCTTCTCCTTTATTTTTAGAAATGCAAATTAACGAGCTATTTACTCGTTTCTCGCTCTTTTCCCTCTCCCATCAGCATGTTCCTGAGGCAGCACCAGAAGCCAAGAAACCCCGTCTCCACCCTTCCGTTGGTGCGTTCTTTTACTTCTTTCATTTGAACCTTTCTTGATCCTTCTTCTTCAGCTTCGTACCGTCCCGACGGTTCCTGTGCACAGGCTTTGTTGGACGAAACCGATCGCATTTTAGCCAAGGACGGCAAGGTTTCTCGCTCCACGCTACGTGACTACGCTCAGGCACTCGATCAAACTGCCTGCCAACAGCTTTTTGCCCTGGACATCGCTCAGCAACTCTGCAAGCAACTTATTGCCCGTCGCGAGGCTGTTAGGACCGCACTCGACGATCATGACATTGCCGACACTGGCATCTTGATTTGTGATCTGCAAGTTGCCTCCGATTCGCAATTGGTTTGCCTTCGTTACTTATTCGGAACCTTCCTGTCACTTATCAATCTTTTCCCAGCCAGTTATCACCGAAAATTCTTCTATTGAGGTCTCTGGGACGGATCCCAAAGCGGACGAAGTAGCGAACGCTATCGAAGCAACGTTGTAGTTGTTATAGTTCAGCTTGCTAGGTCTTAGCCCCAATAGATTGTTGTATTTTGCGAGTTTTTGCTTTCTTTGCCTTGCTTCTTTCAAAACGGCCGCCCGTGTCAAACTTCTTTGTTTGCTCATCATTGATCATCTCCGATTGGCTTTGATCCCTGATCAAGTGATGCGCCACAGCTCCTTTTGCAACTTTTCTTGCTTCTTTTCACCCTCCCCCGGTTTATTCTCAGTTCGCCATTTATATTCCTGCTTTACCCCGCTTCCCTCATTTGTGCTCCTTTGTTTTGTTGCCTCGGCACTTTCTATACCCCCGCTATCATTTCCTAGCGTCGTAGACACCGTATAGCAGTCCCCTAGCATAACTATACACCTTCTTCAATACATTTCCTCAACATGTCAACTTATTTCCATGGTCCTTGAGGCTTTTGTCCATAACTTAGCTGGGTCCTGTGACTTGTGGGTTTCCTTCATGCAGATGTATGCCCTGGAGGTAAAGATCCTCCTCAACAATTCCCTCAGTCCTTTCTTCCCTTAGCTCTTGTAGTTTAGATGGAGTGATATCAATCCATTCTTCTATACTGGTAGGCAGCATGATGTGTTGCCTAGCCTTGTAAGGAATGACCCTGAATGCTGCCACCCTTTCTTGCCACACAGTACCATCCAACTCTGCCACTATGTAGTTGCCCCCTTTAGTTCTTGTGAGCACTACCATAGGTCCCCAATAGCGAGCAGACATCTTCCCACTCAATGACTTGGCTGCCACCATATTCCTAACCAATACTAAGTCTTTTGGCTTGAACTTGTACTCTTTAATAGAGGTTTCATTTTCTCTTGTGAAATTCTCTGCCCATTTCAACTTTTCCTTACTAACTCTGCTCCTCATCTCCTCCACATGCTGATAGTGCTTTGCCAATGCTTGAGCCCTGAGGCCAACTAGTTCTTCAGTAGACACTGGTCCTTCAGGCCAGTCCACTAACCAAGTTGCCTCCACTAAGTCCAATGGTAGAATAGGATGTGCTCCAGTTACTAAGAAAAAGGGGGAACACCCAAACCTCTTTCTAACTGTGATCCTGTCTGCCCACATTACATGCCAGAAGAACCAATACCACTTGGTCTTGTCTTCACAGGCTTTATACAAGGCTTGCCTCACATCCCAATGTGGTCTTTCTATCCTTCCATTAGCTCTAGAATTATAGGGAGCAATAGTTATGCCCTGTATCCCATACTTCTTAGATAGCCAATGTACCACCTTTGTAAACTGCCCAGCATTGTCTGTCACAATGTTGCTTATGCACCCCCATCTACAGATTACTTCTTCAAATAGCCACTGCCCAATCAACTTGTGGTTGTCCTTCCTCAAAGGTCTACCTTCCATCCATGAGGTTAAAGCACACCTCCCATGTACAATATATTTACACCCATTTGAACTTGGTGTCATATGCATGGTATCCAAGTGTATGGTTTCAAATATACTAGGAGTATAGGCTACCACTGGTTGCCTGCACACTGCCACCTTCTGACGAACTTGGCAAGCATGACAAGTGTCTATGTACCACTTTACATCTGCTTCCATTTCTGGCCACCAAAACCTTTCCTCTAACAATGCTTTAGTTGCAAAGGTCCCTCTATGGCCTAGTGCATCATGGGCTGACTTCAACATGTACATCCTCCTGTCCTTCTCTATCACTAGCTTGTGTTTTCCTTCTTCTCCTCTTCTATAGAGCCTTCCTTTAAGATCAAAGAAGAATTGTCTTGCAAACTTGAGAAACTGTCCTTCTTTCATCCCTAACACTTCTCTTTGTACTTTTCCAGGATGCCTAAGCCAGTCCTGTACTAGAGGCAAGAGACTGTCTAAGGTTTTCCCCTTCTCTGTTCTTCTCTCTTCTTGGTACTCTCCTACTGTAGAGGAAGAGGGTTCTTCTGGTAACAAGAGTGTAGACAAAGTTAGAACTGCCACTGGATTCAAGGTAGTTCCTGCTTTATTACTCTTCTCTTGCAACCTTAAGCCTATCCCCTGCTCCCTGTCTCTACCCAACTTCACTTCTTCTTGCACATCTTCTGGAGATGTTGCTAGCAAGTAACCTCCTCTTGTGTCAATCTGGCCTATGAAGTCTTCCAACTTGAGGGGCACATGCTCCTCCCAACCAGGTACTTTGTTAATCTCATCTGGATATTCAAAGATCATTGGTTTGGGATCATCCAATAGTGACTGATCTACAGGAGCATACTCCTCATCCCCTGGCTGCTTCTCCCTGCGAGATAAACCATCCATACTGAAAGTCTTCCCTGGGACATGCCTCAAGGTGAAGTGATACATAAGTACAGCTTCCACCCAGCGCATTATAGTGGCATTAGGCCCAATCCCTGGATTGCTTAGCATCCCTTTCAGGTACTTAGCATCACTCTCAACAATAAGCTTCCTGCACCCTAGTAACCAATAGCTGCTGACTTGCAAGGCTCTCATAAGCCCATACAACTCCCTCTTAGGTTGTGAAAACCTGGCTTCTCTCTCATTCAGAGTGATTGACCCTAGTCTAGCACAAGTCCTTATCTTGGGATTGCTACCATCCTCCTGGAAGATACCAAACCCAACAGCCATCCAAGAAGTGTCCACTGCCAAGATTACAGCACCTTCAGACTCATAGTCTATGGGTTTCAGGGCTGCACAACTTGCTAACCTCCTCTTCATTTCCTTCATAGCCTCCTTCTGTTCTTCTCCCCAGACAAAGGCCACATCTTCCTTAGTCAACCTATTAATAGGTTCTGAGATCTTGGCATAATCTTGGATGAACATCCTAAATGTGCCACAAGTCCCCAGAAACTTTCTAACCTCTGAGACATTATGACAGTCTCCCCAGCTCATGACTACTGCATATCTCTTTGTTTCTGGCTTGCGACCTTCATAAGAGCACAAGTGACCTACTACAGTTATTTCATCTGCACATAGCACAGACTTAATCCCTGAAAAGGTTCCTCCAGCATACTTGATGCGCTGCACAATCCTATTCACATTGTCCAGATGCTCCCATACAAAGCGCCTAATCCCCTTGTTTTCTGCAATGGTCTCATAACCTCCCCCTTCTAGCTCATACCTAGTCTCTGGTCCTCTTATTGGAACATCATCAATGTAAGGCCAAGTGAGATGGGGTATTTCTTCCTGCAAGATATAGGTAACATCATCATGGAATATAGGAACTGAATTAGTCCATCCCATTGGTAATGTAACCAATCTCAGAGCTCCATAGGGTGTCTGAAAGGTTGTATAATCTCTGGACTTGGGGTCCAAAGTTCTTTCATCATATCCAACATAGAGATCACACATGCCTCCACATGCTCTTCCAGCAAAGTGGTTGGCTAGCTCTTCTGTAGCAGGAGGTACTCCAGAATGTGCTATTGTGACCTTGTTTAGAGGTTCCAGACTATGCACAATCCTTAGACTTTTCCCATCCTTCTTCAGAACTGCAAACCATTGTGATCTATATGAGGAATTTGACCTCTCATAAACCCCTGCTTCCAACTTCCTCTTAATCTCCTTACACAGATCATTGTACTTTCCAGGAGGAATGGGTCTGTTCTTCAACACCCATGGCTGGTGAGGTACTACCGGCATCACCACTGGTGGAAAGTATTCCTCTTTGAACTTCCCCTTCTGACTATCATTCCATGCAAAAGCTTCATTTTGCTGCATCATCAAGTGGTGCAGTAACTTTCTTTCTTCTGGCCATAGAAACTCCCCTTCATGTGCTTTGTCTATAATCTGTTTGCACTCCTCTGTGTACCTCCCAGTAGGTCTGAATTCAGGTGGATTTGGATTCAAAGGTGGCATATCCTTTAAAGGGTCCCCAATGATATTCCTCTCTATCCTGAACTCTTCTGGTGTAGTACCTAGGACTGGCCTAACTTTCTTGGCTACAGGCTTATACTTCCCAAACACTTGTACTGTTTCTTCCTGGCTTTTCTCCCCCCCACTCTTGAATTCTTCAGGTAGGTATCCTAGCTCCCCATTCAGATAAGCTCCTAATAACTGCCCTGTCCTTTCTCCTGCTACTCCAGTGGCATGGTAAGCATACAAGAATGCATCCTTGAGTTCTTGCTGCTCAAAGCTCTTCTCCTTAACACAGTACCCCTTAATCCAGAAACCCTCCTCTTCACTGCCCTCTATCATTACTGCAGCCTCTCCTTGGTCAGGGATCAATTCCTCAAGGCTGACACTTTTCCCAAGTCTTCATTTTTGTCAGGAGGTTTCTTCCCTCTCTCAAAGGTGGGTAGTGCAGTTCTCTTCCCAGTATTAGGGTCCCTGATGGTGATAATTGCACTCCCATCCTTCAAGTTCTGCACATTGCTCTCTGTTGCTGTGTCAAATGGCCTCCCCAGTAGTACTGTATAGGCAGGTTTCTCAAATATATGCACTTGCAAGTATATTGTGAAACCTTCAGCAAACTTGAAGGGCACATTCTTAGCCATTCCCAAAGACTCATTGACTTGTTGATTGGCACTCTCCATGCGCAGTCTTATGTCAGGATCCCAAGTTAGGCCCAAACTTAGAGCTTTGTCCAAGGCCATGCACACAATCTGAGACCCACTATCCAATATGGCTTCCATCTTAGCCTGGTCATTCACACTAGGGTACAGAGACCTTAACACCTGCAAGTCTCTAGCCACATAGACCATTTCAGGCCTATCCCCTGGTGGAAGCTGTTCCAAGAAGGTAGCAACACAGTCTTCATGAACCACTGATCCCTTTGGAATTCCTTCTTCTTCACCTTTTGAGATATGATAACTTGGCTGAGGCAAGTCATCTATATTGACTTGTGCCATCACAGATTCCTCCTCACTATCCTGCACAAAGACCTTGGCTGCTGACCACTTGGTAGCACCTTCTTTCTTTCTCCAGGTCTTCTCCAAAGCTTCCTGTATTGCTGGTACCTTCAACAGTTCCCTGGTAGAGACTGTTACTTCACTATCCAGTATTTTACTAACAATTTCTTCCTCCTTTCTTTGCCATATTCTGGGCTGATACAAGTCTTTCTTCTCATTTTGAAATTTTATCACTCTGTCTCCATTAACAGCAGGCACCTGCTCAAATGGCAGACTTCCTTTTTCTATCTCTATGACCCCCCTTTGCCTTCTTAGATCACTCTCAGGTGGTAGTGGTGTCCTCAATTCAGGCTGGACCTTGCCATCTACCACCCTCCTTGAGTTCTCTAAAAACCCTCCTGTTTCTGCTGCTGGGTGCCCTTCTCATAAACCTGACTCCTAGTGGTTATTAGACTTGACACCAAGTTCTGCAATTCCTCTATCTTCTTCTCCAAGTCTTCTTTCTCTTTGGGGACTGCCTGCACATAAGTAGCTATACTTGGCATAGTTACTAAGGGTTCTTCTACCCAACCATAGAAGGCTGCAGCTTTTGGATCCATGATTGTATTGACCCTTTCTTTAGGAGGCACATTAGGTGGACTCCTGGGAATGGGATCCCCAGAAGGTAACCTAGGCCTGCCTTCAAAAAGAATGAGCTTTCCCTCTTGGAGTTGAGTTTTGAGGTATCCACAGTCATTGGTACGATGCCCTAGCTCCCAACAATGATAACAGTTTATCCCAGCAGCTGTATTGCTGTTGCCTTGGAACTGCATGGTCTGCAGAGTCTGTGCAGGTACTCCAATCCTATTCTGCAGTCCCCCTTGCACAGGAGTCTGACTTTTTGCCTTCCACTCATTGTTCATGGTCTGCATAAATCCCCTCAAGCTACTCATCTCTTTTCCCAAAGCCATAACTCCATCCTGAAGGTTGGCTAACCTTCCCTCAGTCTCCAAATCAGCCTCCTGTTTAACCTTGATCATCCCTGGCCCTCTTTCTTTTATAGTTTCTTCACTCCTGAAGGAAGTTCCAGAGTCTACTAAAATAGCCACTATGTTTATGACTTCTTTCAGATCAAATCTGTCATCTTTGTGTCTCTTCCTGTTAACATCACTATAATGTCCATATTTCTGTAATGCTTGGGCCAAGATGAGCTCCCTGAATGCTGGAGTAAAGCATTTAGTGAATTTCTCCACCAGTGCTCCATTCCCCAATACTCCTGTCAACTTCTTGGCCTCTGCTCTGAACTTCCTGACAAGTGCATGAATTTCTTCTGTGTCATTCTGACTTAATCTGGCATGCTCTTTGCAGATCTTGTCAAGCATGGCCACACTTCCTTCTTCAGATATTGCTTCTGGATAAGAACTCTGCACTTCTTTGACAAAGGTCTCCCAGCTTGATCCATCACTAAAACTGTCCAATCCTCTCCATTCACTGTCTGTTTCTGCATCCACATACTCTGTTACTCTTTCCTTTCTTTCTTCATCATCATTTATTCCTGCAGCCTTGAAGAGGCTTTCCATCTTCCTAATGAAGCGGCGGACTTCTGATGGCTGAGTATGAGTGAAGCGAGGTGCATCACGGCTTGTAGACAGTGGTAACTTTTGTTTTGAAACTTCTGCTGGCATGTTGAATGTTTGATTTTGTAATGTTGATGTATTGTGATTTTTAGTGGTCTTCTTTCTGCTTGCTCTTAAGATTTGTTCAGGGTCCCCAACACTAATTAGATTGAGTGCTTTAGTCTTGTTGCTGTGGGTTGTGGGCTTGTGAACTTGCTCTGTGGTGTTGACCCTTTGCTTTGGCACTGTTCTCTTCAGTCTTTCTGGGGTAGACCCTCTTGGTGCAAATGATATTTTGATTTTAGCTTGATGTGTGAACCCTGCTTGCTGGTCCACAAAGTCTTGAACTTGATAACAGTGCTTCTTCTTGTAAACTTTCTAAGCCAAAGCCCCTCGCGGTGGGCTCCAGATGTAGTACTGGGTTAGAGTAATACTGATAGTTCTGGGGCTTTCTTGAAGACTTAGGCAGTCTACTCTAATTCCACACTGATGTCTTGATGAATGCTTGAAGTTGAAGGGGTTTACTTCCAAAATATTTCTATTCTGAATGCAGAGGGGTCTCAACAAACTCCAGCCTAAGTGATTCACTCCCTGGGAACCACCGAGCCTTTGCCTATTAATTGCCTGTCCATTTGCTACTCTACTTGGGCTATTTATACCTCTTTCTACAGTGCACAGACCACCCCCTACATGTGACTTTTGGTTCCATACTTTCCAGCCCCTTATTCATAACTGTTATTCTAATTCCCCCTTTTGGCATGCCTGTTTCAGTGCCACAGGCCAGTTCCTGGTTCCATCATTCCTCCTTTGCATTCTTAGCTTCCATTTGCCCCATTTATCTCTCCCTCCTTTGTATTTCTTCCATTCATATTCTTCTCCATTCAGTTTCTTCCCTTCTTCTTCCTTTATTTATTTCATATTCTTCCCCATTCAGGTCCTTTCCCATTCAGGTTCTTCCATTCATCTGTCCCCTCCCATTCATTCCATTCATCTTCCTTTATTCCTTTCATATTCTTCCCCTTTTAGGTTCTTTCCCATTCAGGTTCTTCCATTCATCTTCCTTTCCCTTCCCTTCATTCCATTCATTTCATATCCTTCCATTCATCTTCCTTTCCCTTCCCTTCATTCCATTCATTTCATATCCTTCCATTCATCTTCCTTTCCCTTCCCTTCATTCCATTCATTTCATATCCTTCCATTCATCTTCCTTTCCCTTCCCTTCATTCCATTCTTTCTCATTCATTCCTCCTTTACCTCCTTTCAGTCAATATTCCAATCTGGTTATTCTTAGATCAGATCTAGATCTTGCCAGAATTGATGCCACTCAGGTGCTTTTGCCAGTCCCATGCTTCCCCTCCCATTACAGTGATTGGACTATTATTGAGTGTATAGTCTAGTATAGTCCTTGTCCTATCCTGTTCTGTCTTTCTTCTGGTGTATTTAAAGGGATAATGTTGCTGGGACTTGTTTTACCAGGAGGCTTACAGTTTTCAGCCTTAATAAATGTTTGTTTTGACTTCTGGTGTTTATTATGTTCCCAATGGTGTGACAACATCGTATCACCTCCCCAAACACTAAGTTATCAGTGCAGAATATCACATCTGCCTAGTAAGGACTTGCCCAGTGTAGCTGAGCCCCCATGGTCAGCAGAACCTGACATAATATCAAGACTCCTCCTTGCCCTGTTCATGATGTCTGCAATTAGCTCTGCCTATACCTCTCCTAGAACTCTCAATGTCTATGGTCAGCCCATGCCTGAGACCCACTATGATTTGTTCTGCCTTGCTCAGTTTACCAAGGCACATTGAATTGTGGATCTAATGCTAAATGTCCCTTCTGCTCTAGTCACATTCCCACACAACAGCTCTCTCCACAGACACCCTCTCCACTCAACTCCAATTGCATCACTTCTAGACCACCCTCTCCTGCACCTCCTGCACCTCCCTCATCTCCTCTGCTAGCTCTGTCTCCTCCCAGTCTCCAACCAACCCCAGCAATAAATCAATCCATTGCTTAACAACTTCTCTGGCACCTCACCCACACCACTCCCCCCTCCTAACAATAATGCAAACCCCCCACTGGAGACAATCACTTGCTGCATAAGAACAAGCTACTTCCTCCACTAACAAACAATAACAAGACCTCCAACCACCAACTCCCTAGTCTCACACCTCCAAATCTACTGGCCCTACCCCATTCCAACCAGAATAACTGCATGACTCTGGACCAACTCCCTCCTATGCCATACTTCTCCCAAGAAACAGCACCAACACCTCTAGGCTATCTCACAGCTCCATCAAGATCTGTACATCCCTAATATCTGAACTAATAATTCTCTGACAGTGCTCCCTCTGCCCACATCAAAGGAGCAGACCTCTGATGCTTTGCCAGTAAACAATCCAACCTCCAGGCCACACTCTCAACCAACTCTAAGGATGTCAACCCTCCAAAGCAAGCCCCACCATCATTGGAATCAAATCCTGACCCAACAACCCCTCTTCCTCCACGACCAGTGCTCCACCCCCAACCCCAGACCCAACCTGTGGAATCAGCTAGGACTCCTCTGGTTACCTGGCCATTGACCCCACCCAATGTTTGACTGGACAAACTCTGCAACAAAGTCTCCAAGGTTGAATATACCAAGGCTTTGACACCTTCAACTCAACTCTAGTGACTCCAGAGCAATACAAAAGTATTCCCAAACTTCAAGATGGCCAAAGAGTGAAGGAAAACACATCTCTGCCCCAACCTCTTTGAAGCACACTCCAACAGCACCCCTAGCTAATCTCAGAAGCAACATGAGGACCATAGTACTCCAACCCACAATGCTAGACAACTCTGGACCCCTCCACTATTACTTCAATACCCTCTTCCAATCAATCCAGAACCCCAGCATCCAAATGCTCAACACCACCTCTCTTTGCACACACATCACAGGATGGGACTTCTGCCCATTGACTACCAAATCACACCACTCTTACCAAAAGAACACCCAAGTGCAGAAACTACTTGGCCAGAACAGATTATAGGAAAAAGAAGATTTCATACAAAGTAGTTCCCCTGGAGTATTGTGAACTCACTGACATGTTTCCTGAAAGAAGCAAGAACCCCACTCTCACCTCTCTGGACTCATTCTCACAACCTTGACACTCAACTATCTTGAATGCCAAAGCCTCAACTATGAAGAATGCACTTCTGAGCATCCCTCAAAGGCTTCTCCCCACTAAATCAAAATTGGAAGTAACCTACAACTCTACAAAACTCTGGACTTAGCCATCACAACTCTGAACCTACCCTCTCATCAACCCAAAGACCTGTGGTACCAAAAATACACCTCCACCCTCTTGGACACCTTCTAAAGTCTTCCTTGACACTCCAAAGAATCAATATAGAGGCCTGAGGCACCTTGACCCATCACTCCAGGCCACCCTGGACCCCTCCATGCAACTCCAGATCCTGGTACCATAACTCCAGACCCCTCACTCCACTATGACACTCACTCAGAGAACCTCAGACAACCTTCTGGAAAACCCCTGACACCCACCCATCAGCATTGTCCCTGTAGCATGCACTCCATAAGCCAACATCTTTGACCACCAACCTCAAACCCCATCACCCTTGCCAGAGAAGATGTCTGCATACAGGGATCACACTGCTGGAGCAACTAGGAGGACAAACCAAACATAAAGTAGTCTCTCTGGAGTATCATAAGTTTGCTGATATATTCTCCAAGAAAAGAGTAGCCTTCTCTGCCACCACCCACTGCTAAGTCAAAATTGGAAAAATGCCATCATCATCCCCACCCATCAACAAGTAAAGATGTCATGTGCCCCAACCTCCACTATCTGAGGCACAACCCAGTTGTTGTCCCCCCCCCTCCCACCATCTCTCCAACAAAATCAATAAGCCAGTGAAAAAGCAAACTCCAGATACCCAAAGCAGCAAATGTCCTATGCAACCCAACCCCATACACTGGAGCTTTATACCAGACACTAAGAAAGATGAATGACTCCTCCAACTCTGCTCCAACAATCAAGGAATCAACAATGCCCTCAAAAGAAGCAGTACCCCTTTCCCCTGATTAGAAAATCTCATTGATTGCCCCTGCAGTGTCAAGACCTACCTCTGCTCCATCTACAGTAACCTCCAGACCACTCCAGAGCATGAATGGAAGATCACCCTCACACCTGCCATGACCCCCTTCAAGTCTCAGGTGATGTCCTTGTATGACCAAGTTCCCTGTCACCTTCCAGCATTTGTGGACAGCCACCCCTTCAACATGAACAATGTTTTTGCATGTCTGGACACCAGTCTAACCCACCCAAGCTCTTGGGGAAGAACTAGAACACCCCACTGCATCTGAGAACAACTCTGGAGACCATTGCCACTTATTCAACAACTCTTCCACTTGCTGCTCATAGACCTAAGAACCTCTCCAACAAACAATCTCAGCCCCTGCAGCCTTATGGTCAATTTAAGGAGCCTAAACACCCCCACCAGATGACCAGTAGGAAGCCTTGGGGCTGAGTAGCATGAACTCTGCCACTCAGTGGTAATCCCTACTGAATGCTTGCATGTTGTGCTGATTTGAATAGAGAGGTAAATCCCACTCCAGACTCCCCTCCTCACCCAGCACAACCTCTGTCACAACCCCACCAACAAGCCAACCCCCTGTCAGGTTCTGTTGACCATGGGGGCTCAGCTACACTGGGTGAGTCCTTATTAGGCAGACATGATTCTCTGCACTGACAGCTGGGCACTCAGAGAAGTTCTAAACACATGGGGCTTGCAAAGATAACTGGTGGAAAGTGGTCTGAGCAAGTCCAGGATGGCCTGGAGGAGTGTAGGATAAGTTGTGGGAAGCAGACAAGCTTGGCAGAGTGTCAGGCACAAGTCTGTAAGCAAGTATTGTGGGTTCAGAGGAAGCAGAGCCTACACAAGTGATAGGAGTGGAGGTTATGCAAGTGATGGAAGTGGAGGCTATGCAAGTGGTGGAGGCAGAGCCAGAGCTTGATGGGGGATCAATGGAAGTTCATGAAGTTCAGAGCCAAGCATGTAGCAAGGTCTGGAGTCAGTTACAGAAATGTGTTGATGTTTGTAATCATAAGTGCAGAGTTTGTAAAAGTGTTACTGGGAGACTGAGAGTAGGGAGAAATGTTTTATCAGGGGGTTCTTCCCAATCAATTAAAAGGTTTGGATGTACTCCAAGGCTCCAAAAAATCTTTCCTATCATGTCTTCTTCAGCCTATTTGTCTGGCTCCTCCACTCCCTTGTCCTCCAACAATGATTGCACAGGTGAGCTGATGGAGGATAATAGCAAGCAGGAGGAATTTGAGCATCAGCGTCAGATTGGCACCATGTACCATAGTTATAAGTCCTTTATTCTGTTCCTGGGGCTACTAACTGAGTTTCACAGAGTTGTCTGCTGCCATGATGGGATTGTTGGGGGGCTCTACTTGTGAGAGGAGCTTGGAACAGGCTAGAACTCATCCTGCAAGGTCAAGTTTGGCAGCAGGGGACATGGAGGAGGTTCCAGAGTTGCAGTGAATTCCCTAGGCAGAGGTGATGGCAGATGTGTTTGCGAGGACATTGGAGTGGGTGCAGGGTCCCCCAACATTGGAGTGGTGTTTGAACCAGGCCCTAGTGAGTTTTCAAATCCCTTTTTTTGTGTTGCTGATTAGTTGCTTTTTAATGTACTCTCTGTGCCCAGTGGAGCAAGGCTTGCAAGTTTGACAAGCCCTCTGTGGGCTCTCAATGTGATACTTCAGTTTGCCTTCCATGCTGCACAAGGTACAAGAAGTATTTAATCTCTCTAGAGTGGTGGGCAGCTTGTGTTGCCATGGAGCAGGGGTGGGACAAGGGATGGGTGTGGGGTCAACTGGGCAAGGCATGGAAGGCCAGAGTATTAGGGCAGGGGTTGGGTGTGGAGGGGTCAGGGGATGCAAGGCAGCCTGTAGGGAAGGTGGGACCCCTGTAGGGTGGGCAGAGGGAGAGGGCACTGGCAGCAGTAGACAAAGGGAAGTGGAGGACCTCCCTGCTGCCAGAGGCAGGGCCCAGCAAGAGACTGCAGGGGCACAAGGCAATGGCGGGGCCTCCAGGCCCTCATGTCTACTCCCTGACCTTGGACACACCATTGAGACAGGACTTGAGCTCTCCAAAGTCTGCACCTTTGGTTATGGAGGTGTTTTTCTATTGACAAGTGGAGGCCCTGATGGCAGCATTGATGGCACAGGAGGGGGAGCTCAAGAGAGCAGGGGAGAATTGCAACACAGTGCAAAGAGAGAGGAACATATTGCAGCAGGAGTGGGACACTGCCATGCAGGTGGCCACAGAGTGGGCATTAGAGGTGTGGAGTGTGCGGGAGCACATGGTGTAGCTGGAGGTGTAGCCTGTGAGGGAGGCAGAAGAGTGGCTGCCTGTGTTGGAGAGCAGTTCATTGTGGGTAGAGATGAAGGCTGCAAGGTGGAGGAAGGAGTGGCTGATCAGCAAGGCAGCCTTGGGGCATGCTAGGATCCTTTGTGAGTATCTTTCCTTTTTCTCTGTCTCTAGTTAATGAGTTTTAGGTAGGTTGGGTGTGGAAGCACAGACTTCTTTTGAACTGGGCTACTGCTGCCCTTATGTTAATCTAGGATGGGTTGGCACAGATGTCCATGGATTGTCTGCTGGAGTTAGCACAGGAGGTGGTGAGGATAGGAAGATTGTTGGTGGGGCACTGGCAACGTAACACAGTGGCCCTAGAATCATGGTAGGAAGTGGTGGCAGATGTGGAGGAGGCATTACCAGGGCTTATGGAGGTCCTGGCAGTGGTCCAAGTGCAGATAGAAATAGATTTGGAGATTGGGAAAGAGGGGAGGGGAGGAGCTCTAGAGGGGAGGGGGGATTAAGAGGGCCATCAGACTCCATTTCTTGTCACCACACATTCCATAGTTCCTCTTTATTTTTTTGTACTTCTTAGTGGTGTACTTTCTCTATTGAACTATCTTCTGAGTCCTGGCAGGCATGTGAGGCTTTTAGTTTTGTGTGAGGGGTGAAATAAGCAAAATGCACAAGGGTACTAGTGGGAGTTGAGTCCCTAGTGTATCCAGAGGTAGGGGTTAAGCCCATTAATTCCATCTGTGTTGGCTAGTTCCAGAGTTGTTGGAACTTGGCAGAGCATTGTAGGAAGGGGTTCCAAGGCTCAGCAGGGATGTTAGAAGTTTTCCTGCAGAGCTCTGTTGTGTCTTGGGGTGTTGGGCTTGCTCCTCAGAGTTTTGGACCAAAATTGTAAGGGTAGTCCTCAGGTCTTTGAAGTATGCTTGATGGTGGCTGGCAGCTTTGGCTTTTCCTTATGCTGACACAGGTGGTGGGGTGGCAGAGTGAAGTCCCTTATGCTGACGCAGCTGGCAAAGGTGGCAGAGGTCCCTTTGGATGGTGGTGGGGGTGACAGAATAAAGTTTGTCCTTGGAGAGCCAGGCTAGTCAGAGGTGGAAGTCTTTAGTGGCATAGTGGCAGAGTTCCTGCAGTGGGGTGGCCCTTGTAGTAAGTTGGTGGGGAAGTGTTTTATGTGCTAGCCTATGGTGTAGTTTGGGTTAGCATAATGATGCGAAATGTAAGTTTTGATGCCGTCAATTGATCGGATCAACAGATCAAACTTTACTCTCACAGAGTTTGGAGGCTTAGGTTACACGAAAGCTCACTTAGACGTTTACAGTTGTAGATAATAATTAAATTGATTTATTCGCTAGTTGAGAGGGTCTCGAACTTTTGAATGGGCTCAAATAAATATATATAAATAAAAACCCGAACCAAATAAATACTCGTAGGCCTAAGTTAGCCGCTCTCTGGGGCTAGCCGAGCCGTGGTACGTCGTTGCTTGCCCTCTCCCCCAATCCTGCTCTCCTTTTTATAGGTCGTCATATGCGCACAGACCCGGCTGTTTTTCATGCACGCCCGTAGGTGTACCGCGTGGTTTTTCTTGGCCTTTCTCCGTTATTGGCTGGCCGTTTGCGATGACGTGCTGGGTCGGGGTTACTCGGCTTTTCGTTCGTCCGACCTCTTTCCTCTTGTTCTTTTTCCTTTCCTTCTTCTCCTATAGCCTTCGTGCGGTTCGTATGGCTGTCAGCTTGGATGCCTAGGTGGTCCGGCGTCTGGTATCGAGGGGAATAGGGTTCTATCATCGCGTTTTTAGACGTTCATGGCTGTCCTCGGCGTCGGTTATCTTTCTAGCCGGGTTGCCGAGCACAGCCATTGATCGTCGATCAAATGCGTGACCAGCTTTTCCTCTCGACGTCATCATTCCTGCTGGCATCGTTGTCTGCATGCTTTTGGGTTCCTCGGTGATACTCTATTATTCTAGGTACGTTTTTATGCCTACAGTTTTCGGCATCTTACCCAAGCCTACAGTTTTCAGCTTGTTTTTATGGTAACTTTCCTAGTTCTTTATTCAACCTGTCTCGAAGTACGAGACAGGTGTATCAATAAGGGCAGAGGTCCTTCCTTAAGGTGTGATTTGCAATCACTTGGTTGGTGGTGTCCAGAGGTTTACATTTTTGGTAGGGTTGTGCATGGTGGAGGTTTGTCAAATTCTGGAGTATTGTGTTTTGTTGGAGCATACTTGGTTTGGTCCCATCTGGAGGTTTGCATTTTTGGTGGGGTTGTGTATGGTGGGGGTTTGTCAAATTCTGGAGTATTGTGTTTTATCAGGGCATACTTGGTTTGGTCCTTGCTGCACTCCAGAATGGTGTGCTCTGGTCAGGGGCATGGTGGTTGGGGCTTTATTGCATTCCAGAGTATTGCATGTGGTGAAGGGCATGCATGGTTGGGGTTTCACTGTGCTCCAGAGTATTATTGGTGAGGGGGCAGAGTTTGGATTGACCAATCTCAGTGAGTTTCTTCTAGTTTGGGATTGGGGTTTTTGGGTTCTGGTCCATCCACACAACATTGCTCTCTGTTCCTGGTCAAGAGTAAGTCCAGAGATGGGCAGAGGGGGCCTTACATATTTCTGGTATTCTCTAGAGCTTGAGGTGCTGCTGAGGTTGTATTGGTGGATGCTTCTTTTGATGAAGGCAGCATGGGGTCCATTGGTGAATGGCTTGTCCTAGTGGAGGTGCTTTGGGGCAAGGGGGAGTTTGGAGTTGTCATCCTGCAGATTGCCAGGAGTCAGAGCAGATGGTAGCATGTGGGTTGAAGTTGTATTAGGAGTCTGGGGGCTGCTGGCTCATTGGCAGAGCTGTGTTGAGGACTGTATTTGAGGGCCTAGGAGTTACTGGCTTGTTGGTGGAGTTGCATAGGGCCAGTGAAATGGGAGTGGTGTGAGGGTTGGTGGTTCTTCATCCCTTCTCAGGGCAGAGCCAGCAAATGGAGCAGTGCAAGGTTAGTAGAGTGTTGACTTTGCTGATGGAGCTCTTTTGGATTTGGTGGGCTAGAGCAGGGTTGGTTTGGAGGGTGAGCTTAGGGCCTCAGGCAGTGGTTTTTGTCCCTTCCCAGGATGGAGCTGGCAGCAGAGGCAGTGCAGGGTTGGTGAGGTGGGTGAGGTGTTGACTTTGCTGGTGGAGCTCTGTTGGTTTTAGTGGGGCAGGGTGGGATTGGTTTGAGTGAGCTCGGGACTTTGTTTCTTCCTTTGGAGTGGGAGTTAGCAGTCTGGGGTTAGAGTGAGGGTTGCTCAGTGGGTGGTTTGTTGATAGCATTGACTTCAGAGGGGGTGCAGAGTGAGGAAAGTGTCAGGTTCCACTGACCACAGGGGCTCAGCTACACTGGGCGAGTCCTTACTAGGCAGATGCAATTCTCTGCACTGACAACTGGGCACTCAGAGGTGTTCCAAACACTGGGGACATGTGAGGATAGCCAGAGGAAATTGATCCGGGTAAGTCTGGGAAGGTCTAGAGGAGTAGAGGATGAGTTGTGGGGAAGGGGGATGGGCTTGGCGGGGTTCAGGCATAGTCCATGTGTGAGTATTGTGGGTGCGGAGGAGGCAGAGGCTACATGGATGACAGGAGCAGAGCTGGAGTTCTGACGGGGGATCAACAGGGATTGATAGGGTTCAGAGGTGAGCATATAGCAGGGTCCAGGGTTGGTAGAGAGTGTTGGAGGTTCATAATTGTAACTGCAGAGTTTGTGAGGATGTTATGGTTGAGAGGACTTGAATATGATAGACAGAATCAAATGAGACAAGACAGAGTTGAATGGAATGAGACAAAGACAAGACGAGAATGAGAATAGATTCAGGCAGAGACATGGAACAATAACAAAAAGATAATGGAATAGAGGCGAGATAAGACCAGGAGACTGAGAATAGGGAAAACAAGACATGGGATACAAAACATGAGAAGAAACAATCAGAAACACATCAGGAAAGGCTAGTAAGTAGGTAGTTAATCTCAAGACTAGAGTATGAGGAGCTACTCTATGGCTTATATACTGACTATCCAAGAGCTCTGGGGACATCAGCTGTGGTGGCGGGGCTTGGCAAAGCTTGACAGAGTCAATGAGTGTCGGTTATGACCAGAGGGCAGGCCATGTTGATATGTTGATGGGATCAATTATGACATGGTCCATTCCAAGGTTGTTGTGATACCCTAGGGTAAGTCGGGGGAGCCAGAGTGTTGAGTTGATGACATGTAATGGGGTCAAGCATGGTGAAGGAGTGGTCCCAGGAGCTCAGAAAGTCCAGGGGAAGTGCCAGCGGCTGTGGAGAAGATGTCAGAGTTGGCCAGGGGGCTGTCGGAGTTAGCCAAGAATGTGTCAGAGTTAGCCGGAGTAGGCGTGGAGTGCTGGGGAAGTTCAACGAAGCATCAGGGGGGGGGGTTCGGGGGGGACGGGGGTTTGTCAGGCGATGTATGGGGCTTCAGGGAATGGGTCATGACATCACCCCCCCTTCAGTATTGAGACCCTCAAGACACAGAGAGCAGGTCAGGGATTGGCGGGGTGTGGGAGTCAAAGCCTAGTAATATTGATCAATCTGCAGCAAGTGACAGCAGCGTGGGAGGCAAAGTCAAAGCGTGGCCGCCACTTCATCAGGGAGTTCTTCCTAATCAATTAAAAGGCCTTGGATGTACTCCAGGGCTTCCTCAAATCCTTTGTCATGTCCCCTCCCAGTTATTCAGCCACTTCCCCCGCCCCGTTGATTTCAGACATGGACATGGTGATCGTGTATGACAGCGAGGGGGAGGAGTTTGAGCATTAGCGCCAAGCTGGTGCAATATACTGGAGTCATGAGCAGCATCAACCTGTTTCTTTGGGGTGGCTGATGGAGTTCTGCAGAGTTGTCCACAGTGGTGGTGGGTTCTCTGGGGGGTCCTAGGTGGGCCAAATTTCATCCCACGGTGCCCCAATTGGTGGCGGGGGATGTGGAAGGAGTCCCACCATTGCAGCAAATCCCTCAGGCAGAGGTAATAGCAGAGGAGTTTGCAAGGGCGTTGGCGCAGGCTTGGGGCCTCCCGACACTGGAATGGTGCTAAAACAAGGCCCCAGTGAGTCTTTGAGTTCTCCTTTGTCACATGTGCTAATCTATTGTTCTTAGTGTGTTCTCTATGTGCGGCGGGGCAAGGCCTGCATCTTTGATGCACCCTCTGTGGGCTCGCAGCGTGACACTTCTGTTTGCCTTCCATGTCATGCAAGCTACGAGAAGTGCTCAATCTCATTAGAGTGGTGAGTGGCATGCGTTGCCATGGAGCAGGAGTGGGACAAGGACTGGGTGCAGAGTCAGCTGGGCAAGGCGCAGAAAACCTGGATGTTGGGGGAGGTGAGCACGGGGTGGTCTGCAGGGCAGGTGGGGCCTCTGCGGAGTGGGTAGAGAGAGGGGGCGTCCTTGGTGGCAGACCATGGGAAGCAGAGAGCTTTCCCGCTGTCAGGGGCGGGACCTAGCAAGAGGCCGTGGGGGTATGAGCTGATGGTGGGTCCTCCGGGGTTTCACGTTCACTCTCCTACCCCAGATGTGGCCTTGGGACAGGCATCAAATTCTCCAGAGCCCCCGCCTTTGATCATAGAGGTCTTCCTTTGCAAGTGGGTGGAGGTGCTAACGGCGGCATTGATAGCACAGGAGGGGGAGCTTCAACAGGCAAGAGAGGATTGAGACGTGGCACAGGTGGAGAAGGAGGCATTGGAGCGGGCATGGAACACCTCAGTGTGGGTGGTGCCAGAGCGAGTGCCAGAGGTACAGGGCTTGTGGGAGCATCCAACACAGTGGAAGGTGTGGCCCATAGAGGAGGCGGAAGAGTGGGAAATGGCACCAGAGGGTGGTCTGCTGCAGATGGAGTTGGAGGTAGCAAGGCAGAGGGAGGATTGGCTGGCCAATGAGGCTGCTTTAGGGTGCGCGGGGGTCCTTCGTAAGTGTCGTTCCCAATTCTCTGCCTGTTACTAAATGGATTGTGTTTGGGGTCAGGTTGGGTGTGGGAGCACCAGGTTCTCTTGGACAGTGCCTCTGCGGCATTTGTGTCGATCCAAGACGGGTTGGCACAGATGCCTGTGGGTCAGCCTCCAGAGCTGTAGCAGGAGATGGTGAGGGTGGGGAGGTTGCTGGCGGGGCATTGACAGTGTAATGCAGTGGCCCCGGAGTCATGGTGAGAAGTGGTGGTGGATGTGGGAGGTGGATGTGGGAGAGGCTTTGCTAGAGCTGGCGGAGGTCTTGGCGGTAGTGTGGGCCCAGATGGAGATTGATTTGGGGGTAGGGATGGCGGGGGTTCCGGGGGAAGAGTGAGGGGGTGGTCAGGCCCCACTTCTTGTCGTCTTCAAGCTTGCTGCCCCATTCCGCCTTGTATTATATTTTTTTTTGTACTTCCAATGCATCCTCGTCATTCCTGGGTGTGTGAAGTGAGACTTTAATTTGTGTGAGGGTGAGGTAAGTGAAATACACAGGGGTGCTGGTGGGAGTTGAATTCCTAGTGGATCCAGAGGTGAGGGTTAAGCCCACTAATGCCATCTGTGTCAGCTAGCCCTGGGGTTGTTGGGGCGGGGCGGAGTGCCATAGGAAGAGTTCCAAGACTTGGCGGAGGTGTTGGGAGTCTTCCTGTGGAGTTCTGTGGTGTTTTTTGGTGGTGTTGTTGGGTTTGATTCTTGGAGTCTTGGACCCAGAGTGTAGGGGTTTTCCTCAGTCTGTGGCGGAGATGTGTGTTGTGCTGGTTCAAAGGGGTGGACCTCCGGGTCTTTGACGTGTGTTCAGGGTGGTTGGGGCTTCAGTCTTTTGTTGGTGTGGCTGGTGGGAGGGGCAGGGTTTTCTAGCGGTCCAGCCTTTATGCCGACATGGGTGGCGGAGTGGCAGAGGTCCTTTTTAATGATGGTGGGGGTGGCAGGGTGAGGTTTGTCCTTGGGGCATAGTCAGTCAGAGGAGGGAGTCCCTAGCGGCTTAGTGGCAGAGCCCCCAGAGTAGGGTGGTCCCTGTAGTAAGTTTGCAGGGGGCTGTTTTCCATGCTATCTATGCTGTGGGATTGGTCAGCATGGAGGCAGAGGTACTCCCTTAGGGTTGCAATTCCTTGGTTGAGGATGCCCAGAGGTTTTCCTTTGGTGGGGTTGTGCAGGGCGAGCTCCAGAGTATTGTATTTGGCAAAGGGCACTCAGGATCAGGCTTTGCTATGCTCCGGAGTGTTGGTCTGGGTCAAAGTCGTGCTCCAGAGTATTGCGTCTGTGGGTGGGCATGCTCGGATGGTGCCTTGGTGTGCTCCGGAGTGTCAACAATGAGGGGGCGGGGTGTGGGGTGATCAGTCCTGACCAGTTCTTTTGGGTCTGAAGTCAAAGTTTGAAGGTTCCAGGTCATCTACGTGACATTGCTTTCCTGACCAAGGGTAAGTCAAGAGACAGACAGAGGGGTCTTACGTATTTCTGACACTCCCTAGAGTTTGGAGGTCTGTTGGGGTTGTATTGGTGGATGCTTCTTTGAGCAGGGGCAGCACAGGGATTGGTTGGAGAATGGCTCGCCCCAGCGGAGATGCTTTGGGGCTTGTTCTGTGGGTTGTTCCTTCTGGGGGTTGGTGGTTCTTTCATCAGGGAAGAAGTTGGCAGTCCTGGAGTCAACACAAGGGTCACTCAGTGGGGGGTTTGTTGGTTGTGTTGGCTTTGGGGGTGGTGTGGGTGGAGGAAGGGGTCTGAGGTGCATTTTGTCAGTCTGCTGTTCCAAGCATGAGTACCAGGGGTCTGAGGTCAATGCGGGGGTTGGGGTTGGGTCTTAACTTGTTGGTGGGGTTGTGTTGCGAATCACAGGGGGAGCTCTGGAGTGGGGGTTTTTACTGAGCAGCGGAGTTGTCGTGTAGGAGTGGTGGTGGCTCCTGGAGCCAAGCTTGGATGGGGGGGGCCAGTCTAGTGGTCTTCCAGGTTTTGAGTGAGTCTGGCCATCTTCCTTCCATGCAAAATATCTGCTGCATTGGGGGGAGATGGTTGTTCACAATTGTTGGAGGGTGGCAGGGAAGTCAGTCACAGGGAAGCATTGGTGTGGGACTTCCTGGGAGTCATGGTGGGGTCAGGGCAATACTTCATTTGTGCTCTAGAGCGGCCTGGAGGTTGTTGCGAATGTGGGTGGGTGGCAATGGGGAGAAGCACTGCTTGCTTCTTGGGGAAGGCATCAGCAACTTTTAGTGTACTCCAGAGAGATTACTTTGCATGGGGTTTGTTTCTGGATACTCTGTTGATGTGGTCCCCACTTGATAGACATCTTCTGGCATAGGGGCAGGGTTGTATGAAGTGTTGAGCTGGCATCATAGGTCCCCTCAGTTGGATATCAGAGTCGGAGTGGGGGCCCCGGAGTCATGTCACTAGAATCTGGAGTGGGTCAGAGGAGTGGATTGGGGCAGCTTCGAGTTGGCGCAGAGTTATTTGGGTCGTTGATCCTGGCAGGAAAGTCCTCCACAGATGTTGGAGTGTATGCTCTTTGGATCATCAGGATGTTTGAGTGGGTTGATCAACAGTCTCTGGGATGATGGTGGGGCTTCTCCCTCTCTTATATGAACAGGTCAGCAATTTTAGAGTACTTTGAGAACTACTTTGTGTAGGGTCATTTTTCATATAGTTAGTTCGGGGTAACTCCTATGCTGGGGGTTCCTTTGTAGGAGGTGGCAGAGTCTGATGGCGGAGTTTACATCTGGGGGTGGTGTGTGGGGAGGGTCGGCATCAAGGGTCTTTAACGTCGGAGGTTCTAGATTGTATGGGAGAAGGTGTTGAGATAGTAGGCAGGTGGTGAAATAGTGGGTGGAGTCCAGAGTTGTTCCTCATTAAGAGTCGGGGTGCCATGGTTCTCCTTGTTAACTTTGGGCTGTGCTTCAAGCAGCGGGGCAGGGGTGCATAGCCATTCCTTTCTTGACTCCTAAAAGCTTGGGGATTTCTTGGTCTTATTCCAGGGTTGTTGGGGTCGGGTTGGAGAACGCATTCTTGGAGGTCTCGTTGTTGTCTTAAGTGAGGTTGGTGATTGGTCTTTCATGTGATGAGCAACTTTCCACAGTGGGGCTTTTGCTATTGTTGTTGGAGGGGTGAGGGTGCAGTATCAGAGAAGTTGTTGAGCACTGGGTCAAATTGTCACTGGGGTTTTGGGTGAAGCTTTGGTGATGTTGGGGTCGGCCTCTGTGAGGGGCAGAGCTGGCAGAGATGGTGGAGGAGTGTGGGAGCTGTAAGAGGGTGTCCATGGATAGAGCCATTCTATGGATGTAACTGGGGCAGAAGGGACATTTTGTGTCAGATCCACAACTCAATGTGCCTTGGCAAATTGGGCAGAGCAGTATGAATCATAGTAGTTTCCAGGCATGGGCCAGTCGTAGACATTGGAGGTGTTTGTCGGATGTGTGTGCGGGGTTAGTGTGGACATTATGAGCGGGGTAAGGGGGAGTCTTGAGATTATGTCAGGTTCCACTGACCATGGGGGCTCAGCTATACTGGGCAAGTCCTTATTAGGCGGATGCAATTCTCTGCACTGACAACCGGGCACTCAGAGGTGTTCCAAACACTGGGGACCTGTGAGGATAGCTAGAGGAAATTGATCCAGGTAAGTCTGGGAAGGTCCAGAGGAGTAGAGGATGAGTTGCAGGGAAGGAGGATGGGCTTGGCGGGGTTCAGGCATAGTCTGTATGTGAGTATTGCAGGTGCGGAGAAGGCAGAGGCTACATGGATGACAGGAGCAGAGCTGGAGTTCTGACAGGGGATCAACAGGGATTGATAGGGTTCAGAGGTGAGCATATAGCAGGGTCCAGGGTTGGTAGAGAGTGTTGGAGGTTCATAATTGTAACTGCAGAGTTTGTGAGGATGTTATGGTTGAGAGGACTTGAATATGATAGACAGAATCAAATGAGACAAGACAGAGTTGAATGGAATGAGACAAAGACAAGACGAGAATGAGAATAGATTCAGGCAGAGACATGTAACAATAACAAAAAGATAATGGAATAGAGGCGAGATAAGACCAGGAAACTGAGAATAGGGAAAACAAGACATGGGATACAAAACATGAGAAGAAACAATCAGAAACACATCAGGAAAGGCTAGTAAGTAGGTAGTTAATCTCAAGACTAGAGTATGAGGAGCTACTCTATGGCTTATATACTGACTATCCAAGAGCTCTGGGGACATAGGCTGTGGTGGTGGGGCTTGGCAGAGCTTGACAGAGTCGATGGGTGTCGGTTACGACCAGAGAGTGGGCCACATTGATATGTTGATGGGATCAATTGTGATGTGGTCCATTCCAAGGTTGTTGTGATACCCCAGGGTAAGTCGGGGGAGCCAGGGTGTTGAGTTGATGACATGTAATAGAGTCAGGCATGGTGGGGGAGTGGTCCCAGGAGCTCAGGAAGTCCAGGGGAAGCACCGGCGGCTGCAGGGAAGATGTCGGAGTTGGCCAGGGGGCTATCGGAGTTAGCCAAGAATGCGTCGGAGTTAGCCAGAGTAGGTGTGGAGTGCTGGGGAAGTTTGATCAAGCATCAGGGGGGGGTTCCAGGGGGATGGGGGTTTATTGGGTGATGTATGGGGCTTCAGGGAATGGGTCATGACAGAAAGGGGTCCAGGGTGTGTTGTATTAGTCTGTTGTTTCTAGCACAAGAACCAGGAGTCCAGAGTCAATGTGCAGCTGAGGTTGGGCCTTGTCTTGTCAGCATGGATGTGTCAGAGTTGATGCAGGTCAAAGGGGAAGTTCCAGACTGGGGGTTTCCTCTTTATTCAAGTCAGCACAACAAGCAAATGTTTAATGGACATTACCACTGAGTGGCAAAGTTGTTTCATATGGGTGGTGGCTCCTGGAGCCATGCTTGGATGAGAGGAGTGGGTCTAGCTGCCTTCCGAGGCTTGAGTGAGTCAGGCCATTGTCCCTTTGTGCAAAGTATTTAGCTGCATTAGGGGAGATGGTCATTAACAATGGCTGGAGGGTGGTGGAGGGGTTGGTTGCAGGAGAACATTAGTTTGGACTCCAAGGAGAGTCAGGGCAGAGTTAGGGTGATGTTTTATTCATGCTCCGGAGTGGTCTGGAGGTCACTATGAATGGAGGCAGAGTAGGTCTTGGTGCTGTGGGGCAATCAATTAGGTTTCTAATCAGGGGGAAAGGTACCCCTTCTTTGGAGGGCATCACTAGTCTCTTGATCTTTGGAGTGGAGTTGGAGGGCTCCATTGTCGTTCTGGGTCAATCTCCAGCAAATGTGGTTGGGTTGCCTGGGGCATTGTTGGTCTCAGGGTGACTGTTTTAGGAGTCTGGAATTGGTTCTTTGTTGTGAGATCAATTTTTGGAGGAGTGAAGTAGGGCAACAGCGGGGTGGTGACTCTAGTGGCAGGATCAGAGCAGGTACCTTTGTTGCTCTGGTCAACCCTTTTGACAAGTGAGGTTGGTTGCATGGTGTCTTGCAGAATTTGGAGAGAGTGTTTTCTTGGGCATTCCAGCTGGGGTTATGCTGGGGGTTGATAGTGGGGGTGGGGGGGGGGGGAGCAGGGCAGCATCTTCCATGGCAGAGGTAGGGGCATGGGGCATTCTTGCTTGTTGTGGGTTAAGGTGGCATTTCTCTCAATGTTGATTTGTTGCTGATGGGGATAGCAACATCCTTCCAATGTTGATTTGGAGCAGATAGCAATAGGGGGTGCTGCTTGCTTCTTGAGGAATGTATCAGCAGCTTTAGAACATTTTGGGGAGACTACTTTATATGGCATCTGTTCCTGGGTGCTCCAGTGGTGTGGTCCTTGACTGATGGTTGCTTTCTTGTGCAAGGGCAGAGGGGTTCAGAGTTGTCAGTCAAGAGCTAGACCCTGTGGAGTGTGTGTTGCAGGAACATTGTCAGCAAGTCATTGTTAGGAGTTTTCATCATTGGGTGTCAGAGTAGAGATGGGGGCTCCAGAGCTGTGTTACCAGGGTCTGGAGTTGCATGGAGGGGTCTGGAGTAGTGTGGAGTGGGAGCTTGGGGCATTCCAGACCTTGGGCAGGGTTGTTGGAGTTGTTGGGCCTTCAAATTGCTTGGTGGAGAGAACCCAAGGGCTGTCTGGGCTTTGTCCCCTTCACTGTTGGGGCTTCTTGGTTTTAAAACAGTTGGGTAAGGAGTCTGTGGGGCAGTCTCAAAGGTGTTGGCAGGGTTTCTTCTCTCCTTGGTGGGATATGTCAGCAAGTTCAGGATATGCTGGAGAACTACTCTGTGTGGGGTTCTTTCTTCCCTATAGCTTGTTCTGGCAGAGTGGCTTCTGTGCTGGGAGTTTCCTTTGTTGGAGGTGGCATAGTTGGGTGGGGGGAACAGAGGTCTCATCTGGTACCAGCATGTGGAGGAGAGTGGCCTCAAGCATACTAGTGTTGGAGGTTCTAGATCAAGTGGGCAGAGGTGTTGAAGTAGTGGTGGAGGGGTTCAGAGTTGTTCTGCATTGCAAGTCAGAGTGTTGTGGTTCTTCATATTGATTTCAAGAGTTGTTGGGGCATTTTGTCCCAAGAAGGTGGGGCAGATGCACATATTCCTTTCTTGAGAGAACATGTCAGCATGTTTAGAGCACTCTAGGGAACTACTTCATGTAGAATTCTCTTTTCCCTATAGTTTGTTTGGAGTGATTTATGTGCTGAGGGATTCTCCTGCTAGAGGTGGCAGTGTTTGGGAGTAGAGGTCTCAACTGGCAGTGCAGTGCAGAGAGGGGGGGGCAGCATTGAGCACTTTCAATGTCAGAGGTTCTTGATCAGGTGGAGGGGAGTTGGAGTAGTGGCAGGGGTGTCCAGAGTTATTCCTTATTGTGAGTCAGGGTGCCATGATTCATTCAGGTGACTTTTAGAGGTTTTTGGAGCATTTTTGGGGTGTGTTTCAAGGAGATGGGGTGGAGGTGCATGTTCCTTTCTTTCCTGGCCACCTTGGGGCTTGGGAGTTCCTTGGTCTTGTTTCAGATTTGTTGGGGTCAGGTCAGAGGCATTGGAGTCTTTCCAATCATTGGGTGGAAGTGACAGCTGGGTCAACCAAGGGGTCCTAACTGATTCTGAAAGTGGTTTCTGTGATTGGGGCATAGCCTTGGTCTTGGGATCTTGTGTTATTGTGGAGTGGGGGTGTGACTGCTGGTTTGAGCTTGATTCCAATGATGGCAGAGCTAGCTTTGGAGGGTTGACTTTCTTGAAGATGGGTGTGGGTGAGAGTCAGATGATCTGCTAGTGTGGTGGCAGGGTTCTGCTATTAGGTTGTGGGCAGAATCAATACTGTTGGGAACTTGCTGGGCTTGTTTCTGACAGCATGCAGAGTTGCATTAGGTCAGTAGATCCAAAGGTGGGGTTTGGGGGAATGCATTCGCAGGGTTTCTTTATTGTTTGGTAGGAGTGGTGATTTGTTCTTTGTGCAGTGAGCTACTTCTTGCAGCAGAGTTTTGTTATTGTTATTGGGAGGGGTGAGGGTGCAGTGCTAGAGAAGTTGTCAAGCAATGTATTGAATTATTGCCAGAATTTTGGGTACAGATTTAGTGATGTTGGGGTTGACCTTTGTGAGGAGCAGAGTTGGTGGAGAAGGTGGGGGAAGTGTGGGAGGTGTCAGTAGAAGTAGTGCAGGGTGTGAGCAGAAAGGATGTCTGTGGAGAGGGCCATTGTATAGGTGTAACTAGAGCAGAGGAGACATTGGTGTTAGATTTGTGACTCAACATGCCTTAGCAAATTGGGCAGGGCCAACTGAATCATAGTGGTTTCTAGGTATGAGCCAACTATAGACATCAAAAGTGTTTGATAGATGTGTGTGCAGAGCTAGTGTGGACATCACAAATGGGGTAAGGGAGAGTCTTGATATTATGTCAGGTTCTGCTGACCATGGGGGCTCAGCTACACTGGGTGAGTCCTTACTAGGCATACATGATTCCCTGCACTGACAGCTGGGCACTCAGAGAAGTTCTAAACACATGGGGCTTGCAAGGATAAGTGGTGGGAAGTGGTCTGAGCAAGTCCAGGATGGCCTGGAGGAGTGTATGATAAGTTGTGGGAAGTGGGCAAGCTTGGTGGGGTGTCAGGCACAAGTCCATAAGTGAGTATTGTGAGCATGGAGGAAGCAGAGCCTATGCAAGTGATAGGAGTGGAGGTTATGCAAGTGATGGAAGTGGAAGCTATGCAAGTGGTGGGAGCAGAGCCAGAGCTTCATGGGGGATCAACAGAAGTTGATGGAGTTTGGAGCCAAGCATGTAGCGAGGTCTGGAGTCAGTTACAGAAATGTGTTGATGTTTGTAATCATAAGCATGGAGTTTGTAAAAGCGTTAGGGTTGGAAAAGACTTGAACACAATAGGCAGAACAGATCAAACAAGATGAGACAGAGCTGAACAGAAAGAGGCAGAGTCAAGACAAGATTGAGATGAGAACAAAAATAGATTCAGGTGGAGATACAAAATGATAACAAGAACAATAATGGAATAGAGACAAGGCAAAACTGAGAGACTGAGATAAGACTAGGAGACTTAATATGGAACATGACACATGAGAGGGAAACAATCAGAAACACATTAAATAAGGCAATATCAAGACTAGAGTACAAGGAGCTACTCTATGACTTATATACTGACTACTGGGGAGCTTCAGGAGATGTTGGCTGTGGTGGCAGGTGTCAGGTTCTGCTGACCTCAGGGGCTCAGCTGCACTGGGCAAGTCCTTACTAGGCGGGCATGATCCCTTTGCACTGGCAACCGAATACTCGAAAGTGTTCTGGGCACTGATGGCTTGTGCAGATAGTCAGTGGGATGTGATCCAGACAGATCCGGGGAGGTCCGGAGAAGTCGGATTGCAAGGAAACGGGACAGGCTTGGTGGGGTTCATGGGAGATTTGCAGAAGCGAAGGAGTAGGTGGCTACACAATCAATGGGAGTGGAGCCAGGGTTTGATGGAAGATCAATTGGAGTTGATGGAGTCTGGGACCAAACAAAGAGTGGGGTTCGGGTCTAGGAAAGAGTGTCGGGGTTTGTAATCATAATCACAGAGTTTGCGAGGTCATTAAGCTTGAGGAAGGCTTGGGCACTACAGTTGGATGGAGTCACTGAGATTGCATTGGACAAAATGAAATGGGGTCGATATGGAACAAGAGTAGATTTGAGTGGAGATACAAAATGGCAACGAGAATGATAATGAAATGGAGACAAGACAAGACCGGGAGACTGGGATAAGACCGGGAGACTGAGACAAGACCGGGAGACTGAGAGTAAGGAAAACAAAACATGAAACACGAAATGCAAAACACAAGAAGGAAACAATCAGACCATAGGTAATGTTAAGCAATATCAAGGCTAGAGTACGAAGAGCTACTTGACGTCTTATATACTGACTACCAGAGAACTTTGGGGTATGTCAGCTGTGGCGGCGGGGCTTGGCAGAGCTCAATAGAGTGGGCAGGTGTTGGTTGTGATCGAGGGTCAGGCTGTGCTGATACGTTGATGGGATCATTTGGGAACACAAGTTGCCCCGAGGTTGTCATGATACTCTGGAATGGGTTGGAGGAACTAGGGTATTGAGTTGATGATGGGTGGCGAAGATCAGGAATAGCGGGGGTGGTTCTCGGGGTTTGGGAGATCCAGGGTAAGTGTCAGTGGCTGCAGGGAAGGCATCGAAGTTGGCCAGGGAGCTGTCGGAATTAGCCGGGGAGGCGTCGGAGTTAGCTGAGGTTGTGTCAGGGCTAACCAAAATGGGCGTGGGGCATGGGCAGAAGTTCGGCAGAGTGTCAGGGGTTTTGGGGAATCAGGAGGTTGCTGGACAATGTGCGGGGGTCCAGGAGACGGGTCGTGACAGCAGGGCTTGGCAGAGTTGATGGGTGTTGGTTGTGATCAGGGAGTAGGCCATGTTGATATAATGATGGAATCAATTGGGAATGTGGGCTGTCCTGAGGTCATTGTGATACTCCGGAGTAGGTTGGGGAACCAGGATGATGGGCTAGTAACATATGTCAGAGTTAGGAATAGTGGAGGATGGTTCCAGGGGCTCAGAAGATCCAAGAGGAACATTGGTAGCTGCAGAGAAGATGTCAGAGTTGGCCAGGGGGCTGTTGGAGTTAGCCAGGGAAGCATTGGAGTTAGTTGGAGTGGGCACAGAGGGCAGACAATGGTTGGAGGAGTTTTACAGGGCATTGGGGGAGGTTCTGGGGAAGCAGGAGAGTTGGAGGTGATGTGCAGGGGTCCATGGAACAGGTTGTGACACCCCCCAATCCAACCTTTATATTGCCTCCAGATCCTTGCTCTGGGAGGAATGGACCAATGAAGCACACCTCCAGACCCCTTCCCCCACTCAGCACCATCTCCAAAGGCAGCTCCATCAATGAGCCAACAACCAACCAGCTCCCATGCTAACCCTGGACCATTGGCTCCTACTTCAGAAGAAGACATAAACCACTAAGCTCAACCCCAGACCAACTCCACCCACACTCCACAACCCCCAAGAGAACTCTACTAAGAAACCAGTGCTCCACCAACTCCTGTGCTGCCTCCAGTCTACTGGTTCCACCCTGAAAAAAGAATGAAACTGCTGCTGGACCTCCAATACAATATTGGACTCCCCAATACAACTCTCAGCATCATTCCACCAATGAGCCAGCAACTAACCTGCCCCTTATGCCACCTCTAGACCACCTACTCCTACCCCTAGGAGGAACCAAACATGGAATAGCAACTCCAAACTCCTTCCCCACTCAACACAGCAGCCAGAACAACTCCCCACTCTAACTGATGCTTGTACTACAGGAGTTTGCCAGTCCACCAACACTTGCATCAACCCCAAACTCCTGACTCCTAGCCCAGGAAAGGCAACCCAAGAATAACAAACCCACCCCCACTCTATACTTCATTTAGAAGCAACTCTGCCAAGAAGAATCATCCACCAACCAACATCTGTGCTATCTCCAAACTATTGGCCCCTACTCTAAGAAGGATGAACCCATGCCCCAGACCCCAAACTTACTCTTCCTGACAAACTCCAGCAATACCACAAGCCCCAAAGATGCCAGAAATATGTAAGACTCCCCTACCTGTCTCTGAACTCACCTTTGGCCAGAAACAAGAAAGAATATCATGTAGCATGTTCAAACCTGCAAACCTCAACTCTGGACCAAGGGAATCCACTGAGACTGGTCACCTTGGAACCCTGCCACCCTACCACCAACACTCCAAAGCATAGCAAACTCCTAACCAAGCACATCTCCAATAAAATGCAATACTCTGGAGCTCAACAAACCCCTATCCAATCATCCCCCCCAAAACACAAACCTCTGGACATCCTCCACTCTTGAAGTCAATCCATCAACCTCCTCACACATGGAGGTTGATGGACCACAAGGATGAGCAAACCCAACTTTGAGAAAGTATCTCTGCTCCTACACTAACTGACCAACAGTATAGCTGGCAAGTAAAGTGATTCCTTGCTGAGCCCACTACAACAACTTCAACTCTGGAGCCTCCTTGCTACACTGTCAAGGAATCTCACCTCCAGCCTACCCCAATCCCCAAGGATGACCTCCACCTCATTGCCCCTACAGTCATCAAGAAACCTCCACCCCCCCATCCCCAACTCCTCTGGAACAAAATCAATGCTGCTGCCAAAGCATACTCAAAGTCTGAAGATCTTCTCTCAAGCCTAACTGAATACACTTGATGTAACTCCAGACCTAAGGAAACTCCACCCAACAACCCCAACCCAACTCCTTGAGAAGCACAACCATACTCTATCCATCAACTACAAGTTCTGGAAGAAACAAGTGAAACACTTATGCAAAACTCTGGCACACCCCAAGACTACCTCACTTGCCAACCATTCCTCTCACTGCCTGCTAGCCACTGCCTCTGCCTGGGATAAACCACCCTCCTGCAAGCTCTGCTGCCCCTCTGCCTCCTCTATAGACCATGTCTCCAACTGCACCAAATGCTCCTACAAACTCTGCACCTCCAACACCGACTTTATTGCCACCTGTACAGCAGTATTGCCATTCTGCTGAAACATGTCCCTCTCCCTCCATGCCTGGTCCCAATCCTCCCCTGCCCTCTGAAGCTCCCCCTCTCCCATTGTCAGCATCCTAGATAAACCCTCTACCTGTTGATAGAAGAACATCTCAGTAATTGAGAGTGCAGGCTCAGAGGAACTTGATGGATGCCCTAGCAGCACTCCTGAGCCTGGGGAGTATATGTGAGGCCTGGGAGGCCTGCCATTAACAACTCACCTTGGGGCCTCTTGCTAGGCCCAGCCACTGGAGGTGGGAATGCCCTCCTCTTTCCCTTGTCCCATGTGCTTGACTCCTTGTCCTTGCAACCTCTCTGTGGTGGGCCCACCTTCCTTGCCAAGCCCTTACTCTCTAGCACCTTAGTCCTCCACTCCTCCTCTAACTGTTCTCTCACCCAGCTTTTCTCCCACCTCTACTCTATGGCAATGCAGGCCACATGCTACTCCAGTGAAACTGAGCACTTCTTGTGCCTTGCACAGCATGGAAAGCAGATTGACATATCATGGTGGGGCCCTACAGAAGGCTTGTCAAACTTACATGGCTCCCCTTGCTATACACAGAGGGTGCACTGGAACAACTGATCAGCAAATACTGCAAAAAGAGTTGAGGACTCACCAGAACCTCATTCTGGCACCATTCCAGCATTGGAAGACCCTATGCCCACCCCAATGCCTCCACAAATATCTCTGGCATCACCTCTCTCTGCAGCACTCTTTGCCCCTCCAAGATGGCCTGAACAATCTCTGGACCCAAACATGACCTTGTGGGATGGGTCAGCAGCAGTGAAGCTGCTTGACTGACCTGCCCTAGGCCCCCTGCATGAGTAGAGCTGCTGGATGAACTCACTGCAGCTGCAGACAATTCTTGTCACAGGTCAGCAATCTGCTCCAGAGTGAAAGGAACATTATACTTATAACTGCAGTGCATGGCATCTACTCTCCAATAATCCCAATGCTTGTCAAACTTTCCCTGGAAATGCTTATATTCTGCCCACACCTCTATGTGATTGTCATCCAACAGGAGTGGAGTTGGAGAAGGCAGCAAGGATGATAGTACTGGCAAAGCCATAGGAAAGTAGTCAAGGGAACACCTATTAATCCTCCATCAAACTCCAGCCCTGCTCCCATCACTTGCATAGCCTCCACTTACCCTGCACCTCTAGTACTCACTTCTGAACTTGTGCCTGATGCCCTCTTCAAGTTCAACCCTTTCCTGTATCTTGTCTTAGACTTCCTCAGACTATCCTGGACTTGTTTGGACCACTTCTCCTCACTTATCCTCACAAGTCTCTGAAGTCTAGACCCTCCCCAAATGCCAAGTTATCAGTGCAGGATATTACATCTGCCTAGTAAGGACTTGCCCAGTGTAGCTGAGCCTCCATAGTCAGTAGAACCTGACATTTGCCTGCTCAATGGAGATGGCTGGGATATCTCACATATCCCCACATTACAAAGTGTTGTATTGATGGGCTCATTATGTGATGCCCATGAATCTAGAGCAGATTTGCCAGATCCTTAAACTCATTCAGGTTAGCAGATCCAAGGTCACTCTGAAGGAGTGGATTCATGCCACCCTCCTCCTTCAGGAGTTCTATCAGATCTCCTTCTATACAGCTCCACAATCAAGGGACTGCACAATGAGGCAGGCTATGGAGCCAACTCCTGCAGAGTTGGAAACATCTCTGCCCAAAGAGGGCTGCCATTGGGTACTGGTCCCCTTACCCTCACATTTGTTGGCCATGCTAGGCCACACAGACAACAATATGTGGGGAGCAGGACTCAATCAAGTCCCAATCAGCTGTCACTTTGACATTGAGGCATGGGCACAGTACATCCTGCACCATAGCCACCCAGGTTCACAGAACCTATACTCAGGTGTGGCCATTGATGCCACTTTGTGCAGAGACCAATGCTTGGTCTTTGGTTACATCTTGGGTTGGGCACTGGCCTCAACTACTCTGTATGCACAAACAGCCTATATGAGGCTGTTCACAATGGTGGTGGCTCAGTCACATCTCTATTGAGAGGCAGTAGACACTTACTCATCCAGTGTAGGGGAGTTTAATGCAATTACCTCCTACACTTTCACTCTACATAGGCTGCAAGTGCTGCCTACACAAATCAACAATTCAAGTGAAACAGAGGTGATACATCACCTCCTGGCCAACCATGTGCCTCCCTCCTGGGTAACTCATGCATATACCTATAGCATAGACTTTCTTAATCACCATTAGTCTGAGAGTGCACTGCACATGAACTTGTTCATGTGGGTCAACAATGAATGCCATTGTCAACTTCAAACCATTGGGTTAACCCCTCCATTACCAGGATACAATGGGTGGCATGCCCCCACCACTGACAACTGGGAGTGCTTTCACGTGCTCCTCCAAATTCATGAAAGCAGAGGCCACTCTCCTCTTGACACAGCTGAATGGCTGCACTTTGGTGAGGATAGCATTTTCACTCACTTCTTGCACTGGCCTGCAGAGGTCATGAGTCATGAGTGCCTCATGAGCTGCCACAGAGGAGCCATCATCAGTGGCTCCTCCCATGAGTGCAGCCCCAACCAAGGAGGGCTTTCATCATCAGTGGCTGCAGCCATGTCCACTCCACCATCAAGCTCTGGTGCATCCTTGAAGGACACACTTACAGAGGAGTCCATGATGGAATTGCACCACACTAACAATTCTGCATTGACCACTCCAGGTCAACCAGCAATGACTCCCCAAGTTGTCCCCAGCCCCATAAAAGCAGTAATAGCAACTAACATTGCTACTTCTACCACCTCTGAGGCTGGATCCAATGACCCCATTGATATGGCTAATGCTGTATCAGAGCACTGGGCAGACATTGTGAGTAACAAGGAAGCAGAGGCCTTGAAGATGGACAAACAAGCAGGGTGAGCTAATATTGTAGCTCACAGAAAATTAATAATTGTAGCTGGGCTTGAGCAGCCCATATTTTTCACTCAGTGCAGTTTGACAGCATGCTGAAGTATACTTGTCCACATAGAATCAGTTGATTCTACTACTGATAATGTAGGAATTCTCATGCAAATTCCAGTGCACACCCTCAGGTGGGATGCTGTATCCCACCCTTTTGTCTTTAACTGTATTTGTTGTTGGAAGTGAGTCCATTGACAGACTCAAAAGGGGGGTATATAATGGAGCATCCATTACATGCTTTACATATGTCCCTAGTATATATTATTTATTTGATTATAATGATAGTATCATGTGATGCTATTTCTAAAAGTACTATACTCTTACTTACATGAGGCAGCACCTTACTTCATACTTCATAGACAGAACTATTGACTGGTTTTGACTTACATTGTGTGGACTGTAAGCTGCATGACCTGTAACAGAAACATCACATAGTAAGTTGTTCACATGAGAGTGGATTCTAAGGTGGATTTGGGATTGGATTTGAGGATACCTTGTACCAAAACCAATGCAAAATCATTGCTTGGTGATGGATTTGAGACAGCCAATCTGTCAGGTCTTTTTTTTTTTGATTGATCTTTCTTGGTGTCTATTGTCCTGTATTTTCCCTATGGAGAGTAGATTTACAAAAACCCAAAGAAAAACACCCCCCAAAAAAATTTAAATTTAAAAAAAGGAAAAAGGAAAATGGGAACCAACAGGCTGCCTGGATCAATGGTCTGCACCACTTATCTGAATCAACCTTGAACTTTTTTTGGATAGGGTTGCAAGAACCCATATCTTCAGACAGGTAATAAAGTGTCAACATTTGTTATTGAACTCTATACTTACAAATACCTTAGTCACTTGTGGCTTTAATGAAGAAGCTTGTATTCCTATTGAGATGATTCTTGTAAATTCCATGATGCCTTGGTCAGGATCAAGTGCCAATATCTCATTGATACCACTGTGTGTGAACACTAACTATACCATCCATTTACTTATGGCTCAAATCAGTTATGCATTTTCTGTAATGAGCAGTTTTGACTGTGTAAGATATACTTTTACATATGACTTTTATACTTACATGTATATTTTCTTTTTCAAGTTACTTCAATGGCTGCAATGGTGCTGGTGCAAATTGTAATATTGTCTTTCTTCCATATAAATTTTTGTCTGATTCAATCTCATAGGCACTTCCCCCTCTTCTCCACTGGCATTTTTTGAGCCTGATGATACCAATGTCCAAGTTGCCTGCCAGACTGATAATGTTTGTTGTCATTTTGTTTTATTGTGATCTAACAATTTGCTGACCAGTTATGGGTGGCAGATCAACCTTGCTATCATTTTTTGTGTCACCTGAGCTACCACTATCAGTGAGCTTTTTCAAAGTGCCCACCCACATTCTTTGCCATTTCTTTTTGGAAAACAGGCCACATCTGCAGTCTGAGGGCAGAAATATAAAATCCCACAGGTGGGCAATTGCACTTCTGTACCTCCACAACAATGTCTTCCATTAGACAGATTATTGTGAGGAGAGGAATGGCAGGAGGTACTCGGGTTGAGCATTGACTTGAGGAAAGACTGATGTGGTCATATGAGTAATCAATACTCTGTCAAAAGAATGACAAGTGCCTTGCTTTGCAATATGTCATGACATGGTCTGTGACTTGTTTCCCCAATGTATCTGTACCAGCTCAGCTGCACTGAGAGAACTTACAATACCTGGAGATGACTGCCATAATTCAACTCTGCTACTGATCTTTGATCAGCATAAATTGCTCTATCTGGTGACCCTGGAGATGGGGACAAATTAGAAAAATGGAAGAGAAACAAAGAAAATTACAAAAAATGAAAAAGGAGTACTATCACATGTAACATACAACATGGAAGATACAAGTGAATATAAAACACAAACCTAACTGGAAAGTGGAAATACAACACATACCTGACCAAAGAAGTGGCTCCTACAGAGAGTAGATTTTAAAAAACCCAAAGAAAAACCAAAAAAAAAAAATATTCAAAAAAAGGATGGGAACCAACAGGCTGCCCAGATCAACAGTTCATTGGACTTATCTGAATCAACCTTGAACTTTTTTTTTGATAGGGTCACAAGAACCCACTACTAAAGTAGTGGAAATATTTCCTAAGGGTTCTATTAAGTTATGATATTTCCCACTGTATATATCCCATTGTATTGTGTGTTTGTCATTTCTCCAACTATGACTGCTCCTCTGCCCATGTCATACTACATATTCTCCCTGTTTTTGTCATAAACTCCAATATCATTGACAAAATCAGTGACATCATGACCAAATTTGCCATCACTTAAGGCCTTCATCCAAATCTTGTTGTTGAATTGGATCTGACTGCAAAGAATATATGCTGCCTCTTTAAAAGCTTCATTTTCTTCAAGATCTGTTTTCAAAGGGGAAATGAAATCTCAAAAGAAACATATCAGGTCAATTTTTTTCTCAAGGGCTATATGGGTGACCTACTTACTTACCTGCTGACTAATATTCCAAATAGGGTAATTGGATCACCAGATAATTCTTACCTAGTTGAGCTTATTCTCAATGCCATTTTCCACCACATTTATCAGCCTCACAAGCTTTGCACATCCACTCATTCACTCAATGCTCTAGTCAGATGATGCAGTTGGTAATGACCAGATTGCTTGAAGGAGTTCATATGCAAGTTTAACATTCTGTTTATTGTTGAGATTCAGTAAATATCCAGCTTGCTGGACAGAGACTGCATTGGAGTGTAAATGAACACTGATTAACACTAGCTTGATGTGGACATCCCCAACCAAAGCTCCTTTGTCATGCAGTGTCAGATTCTGAAGATGTTTTATGACATGTTTGGCATACTTGTTAGCAGTCAAATCATCATCTCCAACCTCCATGTTCATTAATGGTAGTGGAGAAAGTAGATCAAATAATGGTGAATTTGGTTGTAATGTGTGTTTGAATGTGAGTTGGTCAAGTGCCTCTCCACAACAAGCTTCACTATCTGATGCAATACAAACAGTCTGACACCTTGTTTTCTTGCAGGCATTATATGTCATCTGGATAAGCTATGTGTGTTCCATGCCTGTTTCACACTTATAAGACCCAGACACAAGTAGAGGGTGAGCACTATATAAGCTATGTATTTTCCATGAGGAGTCCAATTGTGCCAACAGTTGCTTAATTTGTTTGTGTGAGAAAATATATCTGTATTCCAACCATGTGAGACATATTTGTGTACTAAACCTTGACCTACCCTACCCATCCTGATATGACATATTGTGCATGTGACTCCCTGTTTCTTATACTCATCTAATGTGCAAGCTTTGAGAGTGATGATGTCATCCAAGTCAGCCTCAAAAAGAATTTCAATCAAATGTAAAAATTTGTCCAGATATACAACAGGAAGATCAGACAAGAGATACATGAAATCTTTGATCATTCTGATCTGATCCCTGCATTTTCTTAATTTATGTGCCATCTATTTTTCTCAGACAATGACTGTTGTTTTAAACAAGTAAAATTTGATGCATTAGCCAGCAATGTAAGCTGACATTTGCTGCACTTATGATGCATAGGTTTTGGAGGGTCCACTTCGGCAGCAGAGAAGAAGTATACTCATTATGACATATTGTGAGAACAAAAAACATAAAATCTAAATTCAGTAACATCCTAACACTGCATACTTGTTTACTGTCCCATAGCCTCCACTGGAACAAGCCATTTCACATCATACAACCAAGCATGTGCATAGCTAACTTATATCAGTCTCGTCTGATAGTAGATAGATATTATTGAGTCAAAGTCTGCTTCAGGCAACTAGTGTTCACCAATCACTACTGGATTGCATTCCCATATTCTGTATCCTAGTTGTGGCTTCTTCTCCTTGACATCACTAAACAACTTCAGGTTTACCAAATACTCAGATCTTGGACAGAAGAAAAAATAACCAAGAAACACATCCAGTATAAAAGTTGTTTTGGAATGACACAAGCCATAGGTCAAACAACAAGTGGAAGTCTTATAGGTAACTAAGGGATGACCAATGAGTGTTGGGCACTTGACTCTTCAGTAATACACCTGTCTTGTACTCTGAGACAGGATGGAAGTATTAGAAAAGATAATAATACCAAATAGACAAACTAAAAACTGTAAGCTTGGGTAATATCAAAAACTGTAGACATAAAAACCTTACCTAGTATAAAGAAAAATCACTGAAGAACCCAAAAAGCACACATTGAATGATGCCAGCAAAAGCTCTGACAAGGAATCAAGGCTGTGGTCAGTGACCCAGCTCAAATTCTAACTGACACCAAGGATAGCCATGGGTGTCTATTGCAATGATAATCCCCTACCCCCCTTGATACCATATGGCAGACCACCTAAAACCCAAGCTGGCCACCATACAAACCATGCATAGTCCATTAAGGAGAAGTTGGAGGGAAAAAGAGCAAAAGGAAAGATGTTGGACATACAAAAACCAAGTAATGCCAACCCTGCATGCATCTCATCCTATCAACTAATGAGAAGGAAAAGCCAAGGAAAACCACATGGCACAATCACAGGCACACATGGAAAACACCCTGGTCCATGTGCATGCAACAAGCTATAAAAGGGGAGGGAAATTGAGGGAGAGGACAAGCAACAAGATACCATGGCTCAGATAACCCCAGAGAGCAGTTATCTTAGGCTTACAACTGTTTAGTTGTTTTGGGTTTTTAATTAAATATATTTGGACTCTTTCAATAGTACAAGACCATCTCAAACTGGCAAATAAACCATTTAAATTTATATCTACTACTGTTATGTCTATGTGAGCTTGTGTGTAGCCTAAGCCTTCTCTGTGAAACAAAGTTTGATCCATTGATCTGATCAATTGATGGCATCAAAACTTACATTTCACATCATCTGGAGCCCACCATGAGGGGCTTTTGTTGCACAAAACTCACTTTTTGGATTTCCTTGAGGAAGTCCAACCCTTGTAAAACATTAGTTTTGCACCACCTGGGTCTTAGCCCAAAACACCTGAAGTTATTGCAACCAAGGTGAAAAACTCTGTGACATTAAGGAAAAGAGAAATTAGGACTAATAGCAGTAGTTCAAAGTCCTTTTTGCCTGACCCTGAAACCTTACTCAGAAGAAGAAAACTTTGAACTGAGAAAGTAATTTCAAGCTCACCAAAAGAACTGTGCCCTACTACTCAACCAGTTTCTACTACCTCAAGTATGGAGCAAAATATCAGATATAAACTACCACTGCCTGACAGCAGGGATGCACCTAAGTTTAAGCACACTGAGCTCTCTAAGGTTTGTTGCTTTTTACAAAGGATGATCTCTCTGTTTGAGCATGCTAGGATCCAAGGAGATAAGGAAAGGAAAAAGAGAATCTTAGAGTATGTAGATGCTCAGACTGAACAGGAATGGCTGGGCTTTTATTCCTTTGGAGATGACTATACTTGGTCTGCTTTTGAGAAAGAGATTAAGGAGTCTTATCCAGAAGCAGTGGATGACACAGATAGTATTGCAAACCTGGACAGAATCTGCGGAGAACATGCCAGACTTAGTAGGAATGTGTCACAACTTGTTCCCTGGACCCTGTTAGGTTCTGCTGACCACGGGGGCTCAGCTATACTGGATGAGTCCTTACTAGGTGAACATACTTCCCTGCACTGACAACTGAGCATTCAGAGGTGTCCCAAACACTGAGAGCTTGTGAGGGTAGTTGGTGGAGGTTGATCTGAGCTAGTCTGAGGAGGTCTGAAGGAGTAGGGGATGAGCTGATGGGAAGGGGGACAGGCTTGGTGGGGTTCAGGCACAAGTCCATATGTGAGTATTATGGGTGCAGATGAGGCAGAGGCTATGTGAGTGATGGAAGTGGAGCTAGAGTTTGATGGGGGATCAATGGAGGTTGATAGAGTTTGGAGCTGAGCATGTAGCGAGGTCCAGAGTTGGTTAAAGAGTGTCTGGGATTTGTAATTGTAATTGCAGGGTTTGTGAAGGTGTTAACGTTGGGAAAAATAGGCACATGATGGATGGGATGGATCAAACAAGATGAGATGGAGTTGAATCGACCCATCCAACAACAATAACACAAACCTGCCGCAAAAAATCACCCATTGCATGAAGAAGATCACCAATCCAGCCAGAACAATGATGAGATCACTGAGAATGCACTTCCCTGAAGCCTGCCTTTGGATCCACCAACCTATAAGCAACTCTGCAAGCCATCAGGACAAACCCAGTGAGTCCCCAACAGCATTGTAACCCAATAGCAGAACCCTGCTACCATGCTAGCAGACCATCTGACTCTCACCCACACCCACCCCTGAGGAATTCCACCCTCTCACACTAGCTCTGCCATCATCAAAATCAAGCTCAAGCCAGTAACTCTACCAACAACAGAGCAAGATCTCAAGACCAATGCTATGCCCAACCCCAGCATTGGAATTGCCCCATTAGAATGAACTATAGGGAAAAGAGGATCCCATGTGAAGTAGTTCCCTGGAGTACTCTGAACCTGCTGACATGTTCATATAAGGGAGGGGAAAGCCCCACCATCATCCCCAAAACCATTGATCAACCCTCTTGAGCTCCAGAAACCCCCAACAGTAAAGAACATATGCTCTGACGTCCCTGGAGGGCTTGCCTGCTAAAGGCCACCCCAACCAACCCCTCTGAGCCACTCCAAAGCCCCCCATGGAACTCTGGACCCTGGCAATACAACTTTGGAGCCCCCACCCCAGCTCTAACATCCAACTCAGGGGACCTACAATGCCAACCAAAATGATGATGCCCTGCAGCACCCACCTTGCAATCACAAATCACTGGATAACAACTCCACAAAACTCTGCCCATACACCAGGAGACATCTATCAAACTGGGATCACACTACTAGAGTACCCAAAAACAAACTGTCATGACCCACTCCCTAGACACTGTTCCCAACCCCTCCCGAGTTCCCATCTAACTCCCCTGAACCCTGCCCACACTTTCGCGCCCACACTGGATAACTCCGACGCTTCTCCAGCAAACCCATGTCATACGTTCCCGACCCCCTACCCTAGTTTATCCGACCCGTCCCAGAGTATCACAATGTCCTCGGAGCGGCCCGTGCCCCCAACTGATCCCATCAGAATACCGCTGCGGCCCGCCCTTGGATTGTACCTGACACCCATTGACTCTGCACAGCTCCGTTGACTCCCACCACCATATCCACCACCCTCCGGGGTACCCAGTAGTCAGTATATAAGTCATAGAATAACTCCTCAAACTTTAGTCTTGATATTACATTTACTGGTTTCCTATGTTTTGTCTCTTGTCTTGTCTCTGTTTCTGTTTTTAAGTTTCAAATCTATCTTTTTCCTCAGTCTCATCTCATCTTGACTGTACATATTTCCTTTGTTCTTCTAAGTTCCTCTTGCTCCCTACATCAGTACAAACTCCACGCACGCACCACGACCCAAACATTCTTACAACAACTCCGACCCTTGCTCCCTGCTCGGCCCTGGGACCCATCAAGCCCGGGTAATCCCCTATCCAACTCCAGCCCTGCCCCCATCACTCGAGAAGCCTCTGCTCACCCCGCAATCTATTTGCGTGCCCACAAACTAGCCCTGACACCCGCCCTGGGTCAATGACCAATACCTTTGGTCTTAGACTTCTCCGGGCCATTCAGGACTTGCTTGGGCCATTTTCCCTAGAACCCCCTCGCAAGCCTCCCCACCTCTGCTCCAACTCTGGATGCCTGGTTATAAGCACAGGATATCGTGTCTGCCTAGTAAGGACTCGCCAGTGTACTGAGCCCCTGTCATCAGTGGAACCTGACATAATATCAAGACTCCCTCTTACCCCGTTCTCAATGTCTGTGTTTAACCCCGTGTACAACCCTGTCAGTTACCCAACTGATGCCTATGGTTGACCCCTACTGGAAAATCCCTATGCCCCCTTCTACTCAGGTCCCTTCGCGGATCAGTACGTGCCCTGTCACTGGATCCCTGACCCCAACCAGGCATTCTATGCCCCCTCCATCAGCCAGGGAATACTCCTGGGCTGGCGCTGCCCTCCTGCATTCCACGCTGATGGCAATAATCCCCGTATCAACCCCGGAGGATACTCTGCAGCACCCCCCAACCCCACCTACCTTCCCCCTGCCCATTACTATGCGTATCCAATCCCCACTGCAGCCCCAGTCCCTCTGGAGCCCATGGATAACTATTCCCCCCCCCGCCCACCATTCGCCGCTCAAACTCCTCCTTCTCCTAGGCAGCAAAGGGTCAAAGCCTATGCCCAGCAACGTGACAAAGTCCTCTGCTTCCTCCACCTGTCGCCCGTGGAATTCGCAAGGCATACCTGCACCCTCCTCACTAACCTAGGCTACCCTGACGCCTCTGCAAGTCTGGAGGTCTGGATGGATCGACTCCTTGACTTCCACAAACGCTACCTGCAAGGGAACCTCCCAGAGAATATGCAAGGCACCCTGGGCATCAACAACAACTTATGGAACGAGCTCCGTGCCTTGGTCGAAGAAATCTACACTAGCCCAAACCCCTGCCCCTTCGAAGACCCTCTGGATCCCGCCCGCTCCTTCCATGTGCAATGCGAGAAACCCATTGGAACACAAAACAAAGCCCCATCTTCCATTCCCCGTCAGCAGGAAGAACTCAACGCGGCCTCCAGCATCTTGAGTAACCTCAACCCCGCAGGGGAGTTGTTTGACCAACCCACCGCCCACATCTTGGCTCTCTCCGCCCGGCCCCAGGCTAGCTCCGTGCCCAGTGCCTTCCGAACCTGGGACCAACTTGCCGCTCCCAAACTCTGTTCCCAACAACTGCCCCTACGCGTCGACGACAACAACTGGACCCTCTCCTATATTGACGAGCCGGGCAACCCCGCCAACAAACACGCTCCATGCAACAGACCTCAACAAGACCGACTCCCCCACTTCGATCTCTGCGCCCCTCGTATCAATGCCCCTCCACCCCATCCCAATGCCCCAGTTCCCCTGCAACAGCCCATGGGCCCCGGAGCACCCCGACCCCCTTTTTCCACCAACTCCTCTCATCCCCCGCCTGCCCCGATGCCTAATCCCCCCACCAATGCCAACTATTTTGGACCCCCGACCCCTGGAGGACCCCCTTCCCCTTAATGGGCCCCAGGGCCCACCCCGGGTAGCGTGGGTCAAAACCCCGGTGGAGGACCACCCAATGGCGGACCCCCTGGAGGATGGGGCCCAGCAATGGACAACTTTCCCCCCCAGTGTGGAAACGGAAATCACTACTACTACTACTACAATGCCGGACTCCCACCTCAAACTCAAAACTCACAGGACGATACCCGCAACGCACTGGCCCAGGAGGGTAAACTCGACATCCAGAAGCCTGAACCCTTCACTGGCCGTGACCCTTGGAAGTGGCAAATCTTCCTGACTCAGTGTTTAACTATGTTCCAAGCTAAGCCCATCACCTTTCAGCTTGAGAGCTCACAAGTAGCCTTTGCCACATCATACTTACAGAGCATCGCCTTCAACTACTACACCATGCTACTCTGGTTCGACCCAAACAATCCCATACTCTCCAATTGGCTCGTTTTCACCCAAGAGTTCTTGAGTAAGTTTGGCATCTTTGAATCTCCAAATGTGCAACAATGAATGCTTCACGACCTTTATCGTATGATTTGAATAAGAGGCCTACAAGACTGGCTGGAATTACAATGCCCTCCGGTTCACCCTCCATCGTGCCCTACCACAATGGATCAAGGACATCCTTTGCCTTGCGCCCAAGCAAACCACCTACAATGGGTACAAGGCACTTGTTACCCAGGTCGACCAACGTTACTAGGAAGACCACAGCAAAAACACGGCGCCACGGACCTCTTGGAATACCTCCGGTAACACCAACTGGCAGGCCAGAGCAACCAATGGCATTCAATCCTCAATCCCCACTAACCCTGCCAACCCCACACCCTGCTTCCCTCCAGGCCAAGGAGTCTCCAACACCAACCGACCCCTGGGGCAGCGCCCACCTGCTCAGCTCAATGCCGCCAACCTCCAGAACACCCCAGTACCCCTGGATACCAACCCCGATGACCATGACGACATCCTGGACCCCACCAATGATCAAAAAGCCCTATGCGCAAACAGAATCCAGGACAGCCCATGGATCAACGTGCCAGAGGAAATGCAGGAGAAACGGCAGAAGGAGGGCGCGTGCATCCTATGTGGTGAGCAGGGACACTTTATTTGCAGTTGTCCTAATGACAGGTGATGGGACGCGCCATGTGGATGATTGACAGAGAGGACTGTAACTACCAGTTCATGGAAAACGAGTCAGCGGTTTAGGTCTGGAAGATGCACTAGACCGCGGACCATATCCTGATGTCTTCTCCACCCCAGCCCCACTCCTCCGCGCAATAGTACTCGCCCTGGATAACCCCCCAGCACACCTCCCCTCTCACTTGTCCACAAACCTCCTCCTCCACACCACTCTCCCCTTCACCGACAAACCCGTCCCCACACTAGTCGACAGTGGTGCCACTGATAACTTCGTTGACAAATCCCTGGCGGTGCTTGCCCCACAACCTCTCTGTCGCCTCCCCGCCCTGATCCCCCTCAAACTCTTTGACGGAGACTCTACCCCAGCAGGAGACATCACTCATTGTCTAGAAACAACCATGACCTTCACCAATGGACAATAGCAAGAACTCCGACTACTCGTCACAAAATTACACCCCTCCGCCCCCGTCATCCTAGGGTTCTCGTGGCTCTGCTCCACCAATCCCCATGTCAATTGGCCCAGTCTCACCCTCCACTTCAACTGGGACAACCCCACCAACTCCGGGCTGGTACCCTTCTATGTCTCACCCCCCTCCAAGAACTCTGAGACCACGATCGACCAACCCTGGACCCCTCCGCAACTTTGCTCTAGGTCTGTACAGTCATTCATCATCTATGTCCGACTTGGCGGCTCGCTCAAGGTACTCCCTGCCCTCATAGACAGCGGTGCCTCCGGTGTTTTCATCAGCAACCAACTTGATCTCTGACGCAACGACCTCAACAAACCCCTCAAGCTCCAACTCTTTGACAGGAGCCCTGCCACAACAAGAATCACGCAGTACCATGACAACACCCTCACCCTCAATAATGACCTGCAATTCCAGGCCCAACTCCTCATTACCCAACTACCCCCGTTGACCCCAATCATGCTCGGACTCCCATGGCTGCAAGACATTAATCCCAACATCAACTAGAAGAACCTCACCATGCAATTCCCCAGCCCCAAAGCAAGCTTAGCAGCTGCCATCTACCTCCACCTCCAGTCTATCTCTGATCTCAATGTTCCCCGCCCTGACACCATCACCTCCAGAACAACTCAGGATTCCCCAACCCCTGACGCCAACCCTGACGGAGAAAGAAGCACAACTCTGTCTTGATCACCCTTGGACAAATTACAACGGCTGCCCCCCGACATACTCCGAAATTGATATAAGGGCCTGCGCTACCCTGACCAGCAATGCCCGAAGCCCCCAACTGACCCCGACGTCACCCCAGACCCGACTGTTACACCTACAGTACCCAACCCCATCAACTCCAGAGACCTCAACATCAAAATCATTGGCGCTGTCCCCTTCGCGTGCCTCCTACAAGAAGGCACCCCCGCCTTCCAGTTGCAAGTCATGCCAGCCCTACCCAAGGAATACCTCTGCACAGGGACTACCGCACCAGAAAGCAAGACAGAGGAACAGATCCTATCCAAAGTAGTTCCCCCAGAGTATCATGAGTTTGCTGACATGTTCTCTGAAGGAAGTGCCAAGGAACTCCCTCCACACTGCTCCTACAACTACAAGATCAACCTCAAAGAAGGTACCTCACCCCCGTTTGGCAAGATCTACAACATGTCCAAAATCGAGCTCCAGGCCCTGAAGGAATACCTTGATGACATGCTCAGCAAAGGTTTCATATGCCTGTCAATCTCCGCGGCTGGCACCCCAGTTCTGTTTGCCAAGAAAAAAGACGGATCCCTCCGACTCTGTGTGGACTATCGGGGACTCAACAAAGTCACCAAAAAGAACTGGTACCCCCTCCCCTTAATCGGAGACCTTGTTGATTGTCTTCACAGCGCCAAGATTTACACAAAAATTGACCTCCGTTCCAGCTACAACAATGTCCAGATTGCCCAGGGACATGAATGGAAGACTGCCTTTCGCACCCACTATGGCCTCTTTGAGTATCTCGTAATGCCCTTCAGAATGACTAACTCCCCTGCCACCTTCCAGTACTTCATGAACAACATCTTCCACAACATGAATGACATTTTTGTCATCATATATTTGGACGATATCCTGATCTACTCAAATTTGCTGGCGGAGCATTTGGAGCACGTCTGCCATGTCTCGGAATGACTCTGAGAATATCACCTTCACGCTAAACCTGAGAAGTGCTCCTTCCACACAATGGAAGTCGAATATCTTGGAGTCATCATCACCCCTGACAGTGTGCACATGGACCCCGCCAAGGTTGATGCGATACTCAACTGGCCCTCCCTGCGGAACGTCAAGGAGGTACAGTCATTGTTGGGATTTGCTAATTTCTATTGCCGCTTCATTGACAACTACTCTGGGATCACCAAACCCCTCAACTGACTCACATGGAAGGACACCCCTTGGGACTGGGACAGCAAGTGCCAGAGCATATTCCTCCTCCTGAAGAAGGCCTTCACCTCCACTCCAGTCCTCCACCATTTCAACCCCTCCTTACCAATCATGCTCGAATGTGATGCCTCCGACTATGCTATTGCCAGGATACTCTCCCAGTTGGACTTGGGAGGCAAGGATCTCCACCCCGTTGCCTTCTACACCCAATCAATAATCCCAGTGGAACTCAACTACGATATTTATGACAAGAAACTCCTCACAATCGTCAAAGCCTTTCGTCAGTGGCGGGCCTACCTCGAGGGGTCCTGTCACGACCTGTCCCCTGAAACCCCACACATCGCCCAGCAACCCCCGACCCCCAAAAAAACCCCCGACGCTCTGCCGAACTTCTGCCCATGCCCCGCACCTATTTTGGCTAACTCCGACGCCTCCCCAGCTAACTCCGACAGCCCCCTGGCCAACTTCGATGCTTTCCCCACAGCCACTGACACTTACCCTGGATCTCCCGAACCCTGAGAACCACCCCCGCTGTTCCCAATCTTCACCACCCATCATCAACTCAACACCCTGGTTCCGCTGACCCATTCTGGAGTATCACGACAACCTTGGGGCAACCCGCATTCCCCAATGATCCCATCAACGTATCAGCGCAGCCCAATCCTTGATCGCAACTGACACCCGCCCACTCTGTTGAGCTCCACCAAGCCCCGCCGCTGCAGCTGACATACCCCAAAGTTCTCCGGTAGTCAGTATATAAGTCATTGAGTAGCTCTTCGTACTCTAGTCTTGATATTGCTTAACGTTACCTATGGTCTGATTGTTTCCTTTTCGTGTTTTGTGTTTTGTGTTTCATGTTTCGTGTCTCGTTCTCCTTACTCTCAGTCTCCTGGTCTTATCTCAGTCTCCCGGTCTCATCTCAGTCTCCCAGTCTTGTCTCATCTCCATTTCGCTATCGTTCTTGTTATTGTTTTGTATCTCCACTCGAATCTACTCTTGTTCCATATCAACCCCATTCCATTTCGTCTGATGCTGTCTCGGTGACTCCATCCAGCTGTTGTGGCCAAGTCCTCATCAACCTAAATGACCTCACAAACTCCACGATTATGATCACAAACCCCAACACTCTTTCACCTAGTCTGAACCTCGCTCTTCGCTCAGTCCTGGACTCCATCAAACCCCGGCTCCACTCCCATTGATCACACAGCTGCCTACTCCTTTGCTTCCGTGAATCTCCCATATGGTCTTCTGCCTAAACCCCGCCAAGACCATCCCGTTTCCCACAATCCGACTCCTCTGAACTTCCCCGGATCTGTCCAGATCACATCCCACCGACTATCCGCACAAGCCATCAGTGCCTGGAACGTTTTTGAGTGTTCGGTTACCAGTGCAAGGGGATCACGCCCACCTAGTAAGGACTTGCCCAGTGCAGCTGAGCCCCCGAGGTCAGCGGAACCTAACAGGCAGAATCTCAAGACCCGGAGGCCTTCCATCAAACTCAACCACAAATGCCCGGCCCATTCAAGGTCCTCCAGAAGGTCTCCACCCATGCTTACAAGCTCAACCTGCCTCCGGGCCTGAAGGGCCTCCACCCTGTGTTCCACATTTGACTCCTTGAAAAGCATGCTCAAGTCCCCTTCCCTGGCCAACGCCCCAGCCGACCGCTCCCCGTCAAAGTCAAGGATGAGTATTACTACAAGGTTGACGAGATCCTTGACTCCCGGATAGTCTGCAGCCAACTCCAGTACTTGGTCCACTGGAAGGGCTACGGACCTGAGGACAACATGTGGGAACCTTGAAAGAACCTCAACAGAGCCCCCGATGAACTCCGGGACTTCCACCGACAAAATCCCACCAAGCCCTGGAACTCCCAGAACTGACCCAACACAGATGGCAGTAGTGGGTGTAACCCCTGCCTCTGTGTTCACCAGGGATTCAACTCCCACCAGTACTCTCCTACGTGTTTTCACTTACTCCTCTCCTTGCTCTATCTGAAACTTCCCACACTCAGCAGAAGGACCAGAGAATGTATAGTGACAAGCAGTGAATGTACATATCGAACAAGAATGGACAGAGAACAATTCAACAATGGGGTCTGAGTTCCCCTCACCCCTCCTCCTCCTCCAACCCTAACCCCGCTACCCTTCCCACCATGAACACTTCCAACTGCGCCACTACCATTGCCAGAACCTCGGGTTGCCCGGGAAGCAGTTCCCCCATGTCCGTCACCATCTCCCACCATGCTCTGGGGTCTGCTGTCGCCCTCCACCGATGCCCTGCCAACAGATGCCCCATCTGCATAACCTCTTGACCCAACTCCGGCAGAAGGTCCCTGGGCATCCTCACCAACCCATCATGGATGGACTCCAGCGCTGCCAACGCTCCGTTGAGAAGGATGCAATGCTCCCTGGCCCAGTCTATGGAAATGAAATCAGTGCTTAGGAGATGGGAAGCAAGGAAACCACTCACAAAGCACTCCTCGCCGGCCTGAGGCCACCTTGTTGGCAAGCCATTCCTCCTGCTGCCGTGCCCTCTCCACCGCTGCCCGGACTTCCCCAGCGCTGGAACCCTGCTGATTCTCCCATGCCCCTGAGCCTCCTGCCTGCTGCATCACCACCTCTGCTGCCTCCACCCTCACCTGCAAATGCACCGTCCGCACCTCCAACTTCTGCAGACAAGACAATCACTCCATGGCAGTCCCCATGGTGATGTCCTTGTCCTTCCGCACCAAGTCCCATTCCCTCCAAACCCTGTCCAGCTCCCATTGAGCCCCGTCCCTCTCCTCCTGTACCTCCTGAACCTCCTCCTCGCATGCGACCAACAACCATTCCAAGCTCTCTACCCAATGCCGCAGAAAGGCCTCCGCAACCAACCACGACCTATCCGCAGACTGCTCAATGGGGGCTCTGGATGTAGGGGAGTATACCGCGGAACCAGGGGGGCCCCCCATTGCCTGCTCGCCCCGCGCCCGCTTACTGGGACCTGCCTTGGGTGAAGGGGATGCTCTCCATTTTCCTTTCTCCTGCATGGAAGGGGCCTCCTCCCTCCATCCACCCTGCAGGGGCCCCACCTTCATAGCAGGCATGCTAACCCGTTCCCCTTCCCCAGCCCCAGAGCCCCTCCCTGACACTCTGCCCTTCCGCCCTTCCTCCAGCTGCGCTGTGACCCAATCTCGATCCCACTCTTGCTCCGCCGCGATGCAGGTGGCACGCCAACTTAGGGTGACAGAGCACTTCTCATGCCGTGAATGGCATGGAAGGCACACTGACGTGTCCCGCCATACCCCCAATGCAGGCACCTCAAATTCACACTGTTCTCCTCATTGGGTGCAAGACGCACACTGCAAGGGCATGTTAGTCCAGGAAACATAAAGCTAAGTAACCACTCACCGGAGCTGCCACCTGACACCACATGAAGGTGGGGGGACCCCTCGCCTGACCCACCGCCTTGGCAAACTGCTCTGGCATCACCTCTGCCTGTACCACCCTCAAACTCTCTGGGACAAGCCAGACCACCCCCAGACAAATGCCAGACTTGGAGCGTGTAGAAGGGGCCATGCCTGCTGGTGGCTGTGTCACGTCTGCGCCAGACAATGGCCCTGAGGGACCTGCCATGGCCGCAGACAACTCTGCGAAGGACCGATTAGTATTCTGGGGTACATAAGACAGACCACCCTCATGGCTATGGTACATTGCCTCGATCTGACAGCAATCTTAGCAACCCTCTGAATCCTTGGAAGACGACGGCTGGGATGGCAGGGATGGTGACCTAAATGCTGTGGGAGAATAAGCTGAAGAAGACATTACAACAAGCTGGGGGACTCCCGGGTGTGTCCACCCCTTTTTGATAACTTAGGAAGGAGCCCCTGGCAAACAGCGGCCACACCTCGACTTCCTTCCCCACACCACCACCGCTCACTGTGGTTTGATCAATATTGATCAACTTTGATTCCCATGCCCTACTGATCCCCAACTCGCTCCCCACGTCTCGAGGGTCTCGATGCTGAAGGGGGGGTAATGTCACGACCCACTCCCTAGACACTGTTCCCAACCCCTCCCGAGTTCCTGTCTAACTCCCCTGAACCCCGCCCACACTGGATAACTCCAATGCTTCTCTGGCAAACCCCGATGGCAACTCCAACACCCTCTCCATAGCCATCAACACTCTCCCTGAAACCTTCCTCCACTGTTCCTGGCCATGTCATATGTTCCCGACCCCTTACCCTAGTTTACCCGACCCATTCCGGAGTATCACAACGTCCTCAGAGTGGCCCATGCCCCCAACTGATCCCATCAGAATACCGCTGCAGCCTGCCCTTGGATTGTACCTGACACCCATTGACTCCACACAGCTCCATCAACTCCCGCCACCATATCCACCACCCTCTGGGGTACCCAGTAGTCAGTATATAAGTTGTAGAATAACTCTTCAAACTTTAGTCTTGATATTACATTTACCGGTTTCCTATGTTTCGTCTCTTGTCTCATCTCTGTTTCTGTTTTTAAGTTTTGAATCTATCTTTTTCCTCAGTCTCGTCTCATCTCTGTCTCGTCTTGACTGTACATATTTCCTTTGTTCTTCTAAGTTCCTCTTGCTCCCTATGTCAGTACAAACTCCGTGCATGTGCCACGACCCAAACATTCTTATGACAACTCCGACCCTCACTCCCTGCTTGGCCCCAGGACCCATCAAGCCCAGGTAATCCCCTATCCAACTCTGGCCCTGCCCCCATCACTCAAGAAGCCTCCACTCACCCCGCAATCTATTTGCGTGCCCACAAACTAGCCCTGACACCCGCCCTGGGCCAATGACCAATACCTTCAGTCTTAGACTTCTCCAGGCCATTCAGGACTTGCTTGGGCCGTTTTCCCTAGAACCCCCTTGCAAGCCTCCCCACCTCCGCTCCAACTCCAGACGCCTGGTTATAAGCGCAGGATATCGTGTCTGCCTAGTAAGGACTCGCCAGTGTACTGAGCCCCCGTCATCAGCAGAACCTGACACAAACTCCATATAAAGTAGTTTCTCTGGAGTGCCCTAAAATTGCTGATGCCTCCCATAAAAAGTGATTGGTTTTTCCCCCATTGCTACCCATTCCAAGGATGCTGCAACCCCCCAACAACAACTCAACATTGAAGAAAGTGCCACCCCACCAGCAAGGGCATCACACACCACAACCTGCCCACAGAGCTCCAGACCTGCCACCATACTACTCCCCTCCCCTGACAAAACACTTCCCCAACAAGAGAATAAACTCTGAGACCCTCCAAGTAGTTTCTCCCCAAATTCTGCAATGCCCCTGGCAAAATCTAACCATGCCAACAGAGATTGATCCAGATGCTCAGAATGATGAGGCAGCCCCTCCAACTCTGCCCTAACAATCAAGGAACCAATGATGCCTTCTAAGGAAGCAGCACCTTTTCCCCAATCAGAAAATTAGTTGATTGCCCCACAGTGCCAAGACCTACCCTGCCCCCATTCATAGTGACCTCCAGACTGCTCTGGAGCACAAAGGAAAGACTACCCTAACTCCACTGTGAACCTCCTTAAAGTCTCAGATCGATGTCCTCCTGTGATTAACTTTCTGCCACCCTCCAACAATTGTGAACAACCATCTTCCCCAATGCAGCAAAAGACTTTGCACAAAGAGATGATGGCTAGAATCACCAAAGCCTTGGAAGGCAGCCAGACCCACTCCCCACATCCAAATGTGACTCTAGGAGCCACCACCATATGCAATGACTCCACCACTCAGTGGTAACATCCATTAAACATCTGCTCATTGCGCTGACTGAACAAGAGGAAAACCCAACTCTGGAGCCTCCCCTTCAACTCATGTCACCTCTGACACAGCCCCACTAACAAGTTAAGAACCAACCCCAATCCCCACATTTGACTCTGGACTCCTAGTTTGTATGATGGAAACAATGGACTGACTAAACACTTCCTGGACCCCCTTTTCTCCCCACATCACCTCTGGAATCAACTCTATCAACAAACCACCCACCAGGCTACCCTCACCCTGCAACCCTGCACTGCTAACTCCCACTCCAGAAGAAAGAAACAACACCCTGAACCCACACAGACCAATCCTGCCCTGTCCCAACAAAACCAAGAGAGCTCTGCCAGTGAAGTCAACACTTTGCTGACCCCCCACTGCCTCTGCTGCCAGCTCCACCCTGGGAAAGGACAAAAACTACTGCCTGAGGCCCTGAGCTCACCCCAAACTAACCCCACTCCGACCCACCAAGCATAAAAGAGCTCCATCAGCAAGGCCAACACTCCACCAACTCTCATACCACCCCATTACTGGCTCTGCCCTGGGAAGAGATGAAAGACCACCAACCCCCACACTGCCTTTGTACCACTGGCTCCATGCACTCCGCCAACAAACTAGTAACCCTTAGGCCCTCAATACAGTCCCCTGACACAGCTCCACTAAAAGAACCACCTACTCCAAGAGGAATAACTCATGGGATGACAGCCCCCAAACTCCTCCTCACCCTAGAGCACCTCTACTAGGATGAGACAGTCACCAACTGAACCCCATGCTGCCTCTGCCAAAAGGAGGCCTCCACCAATTCAGCTCAGGCAGCACCTCAAGTTCTAGAGAATAACAGAACTATGTAAGACTTCTCTAACCATCTCTGGACTTACTCTTGGCCAGGAATGGAGAGCAAGATTGCATGAATGGCCTAGAACTCATGAACCTCAACTTTGGACCAGAAGAAACTCATTGAGACTGGCCACCCCAAACCCTGCCCCCTTGTCAATGACACTCCAGAGCATACCAAAACACCACTTGAGCACACCCATCCCTAAACACCATACTCTGGAGCGCAACCTCGACCAGAGCCAACACTCTGGAGCATAACAAGGCCCAAACCCAGTACACCTCTAACAAGATACAATACTCCGGAGCTCAACAAACCCCCCACTATGTGCAAACCCACTAAAACCCAAAGCCTGGACACCAACAACCAAAGGATGGCAACACCTACCCCAAGAGAGTACCTCTGCACCCACACTAATCCAACTCACAGCATAGCTGGCCCATGGAACAGTCCCCCAACAAACTATTACAAGGACCACCTCACACCAGGACCATGCCTCTATGCCATCAAGGACTTCTGCCTCTGACTGGCCCTGCCTCCAAGGACAAACTTCACCCCGCCACCCCCACCACCATCCAAAGAGACCTCTGCCATCTCCATCAGTTGCATTAGTAAAGGGTCTTCACTCTATCACCCCCACTGTTGTCAAGAAGGACCTCTGCCACCTCTGCCACCCATGTCAGGATAAAGGCCAAATCACTAGAAGGCCTCTGCTCCTCTGCAAGCCACACTAACAGAAAAAACAAAACTGCCAGCCACTATCAAGCACACTCCAAAGATTTGGAGGTCTGCCCCCCCTAACCAGCACAATGCTCAACTCTGCCACAGACAGAGGACAACCCCTACAACTTTGGTCCAAAACTCTGAGGGCCAAGCCCAACAACACTGCTGTCAACACTCCAAAATGCAACAGAACCCCATAGAAAGACTCTCAACACTCTGTCAAGCCTTGGGACTCCCTCCCACAATACTCCACCAAGTTCCGCAATGACCCTGGGACTAGCCAACACAGATGGCAAACAATGGGCTTAACCCCCACCTCTGGACTTACTAAGGATTCAACTTCCTCCTGCACTCCTGTGTGTTTTTACTTACCCTCACACAAACTAAAGCTCACCATACATGCTCAGGAGCATTGACCAAAATTGCATTGACAATAGTATAATATAACAAAAAGGGAGTAGGTGACGGAGTGCAGAGCAACAAGAGGACAGAGTCTGACTGCTCCCTCAACCCCTCCCCCCCTTGGAAAACCCCCTTCCTTCCTTCCTGATCTCCAAATCAATCTCCATTTAGGCCTGCACCACTGCTAGAACCTCCACCAACCCCAGCAAGGCCTCCCCCGCATCCACCACTACCTCCCACCATGACTCTAAGGCCACCATGTTGCACTGCTGATGCCCTGTCAGCAACCTCCCCATCCTTGCCATCCCCTGCTGAAGCTCCGGAGGGTGATTCACAGACATTTGTGTCAACCCGTCCTAGATCAATGCCAGTGCCATGGAGGCACCGTCTAGAAGAATTCAGTACTCCTGCACCCAGCCTAACCAAAAACAATTCATTAGCAACAGAATGGAGAACTGGGGAGATACTTATGAAGGACCCCTGCATGGCCCAAGGCAGCCTCACTGGCCAACCAATCCTCCCTCTGCCCCGCTGCCTCCAGCTCTGCCCACAATGAACCACCCTCCAATGCCACCTGCTGCTCCTCCGCCACCTCTGTGGGTTGTACCTCCCACTGCATCAGACACTCCTGCAAACTCCACACCTCCAACACCTGCTCTGTTACCACTTGCACTGAGGTGTCCTGCTCCCACTGCAGCACCTCCTTCTCCCTCTGTGCCACATCCAGATCCTCCCTTACCCATCAGAGCTCTCCCTCTCATGCCATCAACACCATCATCAAAGTCTCCACCTGCCAACATAAGAAAACCTCTGTGATTGAAGGCAGGGGCTCTGGGGAACTTGAAGCCTGTTCCAATGGTGCGCCCAAGGTAACAGAGTAGAAGTGAGGTCCTGGAGGCCCCACCATTGACTTGTGTCCCCACAGCCTCTTGCTGGGCCCCACCTCCAACAGCGGGGAGGCCTTCCATTTCCCCTTGTCCACTACTGCCAGCACCCCCTCTCTCCGCCCACCCTACAGAGATCCCACCTTCCCTGCAGGTCACCCCGCACTCTCCTCCCCCAACACTCTGGCCTTCCACGCCTCGCTGAGTTGCTTTCACACCCAACCCTCATCCCACCCCTGCTCTGCAGCAATGCACGCTGCCCACCACTCCAACAAAATTGAGCACTTCTTATGCCTTGCATGGTATAGAAGGCACACAGAGGTGTCATGTTGTGAGCCCATAGAGGGCCCATCAAATTTGCACAGCTCACTCTGTCAAGCACAAAGGGTACACTATAATCAACCAGTCAGTAAACGTGACCAAAAGGGCTTGAAAACTACCAGGGCTTGGTTCAAACACCACTCCAGCATTGGAGGGCCCTAAGCCTGTGCCAACACCCTCGCAAACTCCTCTGCCATCACCTTTGCCTGTGGAACTTGCTGCACCTGCAGAACTCCCTCTCTGCCCTCTGCTGCCAAACTTGACTGCACAGGATGAACTCTAGTCCATCCCAAGCCCCTCTCTTGAGTAGAGCCCCCAAAAGAGCCCAATACCATTGCAACCCACCCTGCAAAGCTCCATCAATTACCCCAAAAAAATAAGTAGACACTACATATGACCCCAGTACATGGCACTGACCCAGTGCTGGCACTCAAACTCCACCTCCTCACTGTTGTACACCACCACCTCATCCGCATTGAAAAACCATGGAGCTGAGTGATTGGAGGACATGGAAGAAATTTTTGGGGGAACTCTGGGATATGTCCAAGTCTTTTAATTGATTGGGAAGAACCCCCTGACAAAGCAGCAACCATGCTTTGACTTTGCCTCCCACGCTGCCATCATTTGCTGCAGATTGATCAATATTACTTGGCTTTGACTCACACACCCCTGCCAATCCCCGACCTGCACCCCACATCTCCAGGGTCTCAATGTTGAAAGAGGGGGTGATGTCACAATCCATTCCCTGGACCCCTGCACATTGCCCAATGACCCCCCGCCCCCCCCAGAACCTCTCCCAATGCCTCGCCAAACTTCCACAGTGCTCTGCACCCACTCTGGCCTACTCTGATGCATCCTCAGCTAACTCTGACAGCCCCCTGGCCAACTCCAATGTCTTCTCTGCAGTCAGTGACACTTCCCCTGAATCTCCTGAACCCCTGGGACCATTCCCCTGCCATGCCTGACCCCATTACATGTCATCAACTCGACACCCTGATTCCTCCAACTTATTTTGGAGTATCACAATGATCTTGGAACAGCCCATGTCACCAATTGATCCCATCAACATATCAACATGGCCCACCCTCTGATTGTAACTGACACCCATCAACTCTGTTGAGCTCCACCAAGCCCCGCTGCCACAGCCGACGTTCCCCAGAGCTCTCTAGTAGCCAGTATATAAGACATAGAGTAGCTCTTTGTACTCTAGTATTGATATTGCTTAACATTACCTATGGTCTGATTGTTTCTCTCTCGTGTTTTGTGTTCCATGTCTCATTTTCTTACTCTCAGTCTCCCAGTCTTGTCTTGTCTCTATTCTGTTATTATTTTCATTATTGTTTTGTATCTCGAGGAAGAAAAGGAAGCAGACTTACAAGCCTACTTAGAACATAGAAAGGGAGGTGAGAGTGAACAGTGGGATGACTTGCTACTAATTGTACAAAGCTGGCTACAAGACCCAAGCAAAAAACCTGAAGGTTTGCAGGGTTGGGACCCAGACAAGTTCAAGAGGTTTACAAGATAGTTCTTCAAGGGGAGACTGTACAAGCACAATCATGAGGCCAGGCATAAGCTAGTAGTCAATATTGATAGGCAGATGTTCATGCTGAAATCAGCCCATGATGTCTTGGGTCATAGAGGGACTTATGCAACCAAAATGTTAATATGAGAATGGCTTTGGTGGCCAGGAATTAATGGAGATGTGCAGTGGTATGTTGGGACTTGTCACAACTGTCAGATACATCAGAAGACAGTTGTAAACAGAGCTCCCACAGTGACCTATACTCCCTCTATCTTCCAAACAATCCACATTGATACCATGCACATAACTCCAGCTTCAAATGGCTGTAAGTATATTGTCCATGGTAGGTGTGCATTGTCTTCATGGATGGAAGGGAGACCTCTGCACAAGGAAAACCATAAAACAATTGGTCAATGGTTGTTTGAGGATGTGATCTGTCATTTGGGCTGCATTGCAGAGATCATCACTGACAATGCTGAACAATTCAAGAAGGTCACAGCTTGGATAGAAAGTAAATATGGAATCAGAGGTATTGCCATCTCTCCATACTACTCTCAAGCTAATGGCAAGATTGAGAGACCACATTAGGATGTCAGGCAGGCCTTATTCAAAGCTTGTGAAGATTGAACAAAATGGTTTTGGTTCTTCTTCCATATAATGTGGAGTGATTGCATCACTATCTGGCAGAGATTTGGATGTTCACCATACTTCATGGTCACTAGGGCTCATCCAACTCTACCTTTAGACTTGGTAGAGGCTACCTAGTTAATAGAATTACCAGAAGGGCCATTATCTACAGAAGAGTTGATTGGTTATCATGCTAGGGCTTTAGCCAAGCACCACCAACATGTAGAAGAGATGAGAGAGAGAGTTGGGAAGGACAAACTCCAATGGGCCTTGAAGTTTGCAGAAGAGCATAAGAACTCTATCAAAGACTTCAATTTCAAGCCTTTGGACTTGGTCTTGGTCAAGAATATGATTACAGAAAGTTCACACAGTGCTAAAATGCTTCCCCACTTTCATAGTCCAATGGTAGTAACTACTAAGACTAGAGGTGGTAATTACATTGTGGCAGAGCTAGATGGATCAGTTTTGCAGACTAGGGCAGCAGCCTTTAGAGTAGTCCCCTACAAAGCTTGAAAACAACTGGAGCTATCTCAGAGCCTAGAGCAGTGGGTAGATATCACTCCAGAAAAGCTAAAAGAGTTGAGGGAAGAACTACAAAAGCCTGCTGGAAATGCTATATCAGATCTGTCATTTGGATCTATAAGGCTTCATGAGCCTCTAGACCATGATGGGAATGGGTCAGACAATAGCCCCAAAGGCTGATGAAAAATCAAAGTTTTACTTAACAAAATCAAAATAAGTAAAAAGACTTAGTTTGGTCACACATTTCTGGGGTTAATGGCATTAAATTGAGGGATATGGAATAAGGGATATGTAGGGAGTTTTATGTAAGTAGAGCTGGCTAAAGTATGGCTACACTAGTTTAAGCAAAGGCAACATCAATGCTTACTATGCAGAGGCCTCTTGTATGGGAGACACTGTAAGGGCAACCTCTGGAGCAATGGATCAGAGTCACACAGCTAGCAGAGGGGAATCCAAAGTATATTAGTGTAGTAGACAACAATACAATCAGTAACTAATCACCTAGCAGAGATACTGCTCTAACTCCTGGTTTACATGTTCCTTCTGGCCATTGGACTGTGGGTGGTAGGTGGTAGTGGTGTGGAGCTTCACTCTGAGCAGTTGGTAGAGCTCCCTGGTGAGCTCTGCCACAAATTGTGGTTCCCAATCAGAGACATAGGCATCAGAGAGGCCATGGAGCTTCCAGACATTCCTCTGGTACAGGTTTGTGGTATCCATGGTAGAGCAGGTGGTGTGGGTCTGAACAAAGTGTGCTTGCTTGCCATACAAATCTACCACCACCAGGATTGCATTGTAACTGTGGGCATCAGAGAGCTCTACAATGAAGTCCACAGAAGCCATGCTCCATTATTCTGTGGGCATGAGTAGTGGGTGTAACTGTCCATAGAGGAGTTGGCATTAGGGCTTGGTCCAGAGGCAGAGATTGCATGTACTAGTGTAGGACCCAATATACTGGGACATCTGGGGCCACTAGTAGTTCCACAATACTAGCTCCAGTGTCTGCCACCATCCAGGGTGCTCAGCAATGCAAGAGTTGTGGTGTTGCTCCACTCCAATTGTCCTTGTAGAGGGCCTCTCTACAAGTGAATGCAAGAGGTGGGGGATCCAGAAGGTCTAGATCTGCAAAGGGGAGAGGGCTGGCATGACATGTGCAGATGGCTGTGTGCTCCCAAACTTGGGTCCAGTGCTCTGCTCTGTCCTCTACAGCACAGGCAGAATACTTCTGGGGGCACCTGCTCATGGTTACCTCCCCTTTGGTCCAATTGACCTTGGGGTTGTGCTCTTAGAGCCATGTGAAACCAAGGATCATGTCCTGCCTTCCCAAGCTGGTAACAGCAAATACAGCATGCTCTGCATGGTTCTCATAACAGAGGACCAGATCAACCATGGAGTTGATGGCACCTGCTTCATTAGGCATTCTGTCAATATTGTAAACAGGAATGGGCTTGGGGAGGGGCTGCATGGTCAGGCCATGGCATTTGACAAACTTTGAGTCCAGGAACAGTCCCATTGCTCTACTGTCTAGAAGAGCCATAACTCTATGGCTTTGTGCCTGTCATCTCAATCTCCACATTGAAGTGCAGGGAGTGGGCAGATGCAGTGGAGGCCATCATATACTGTCAGGGCATTTGATGTGCCCAAGCAGGGCCACACCAACAGACCTTTGGCAGTGTTGGAAAGCTCAGTGGGGGCTCCAGACTTAGTATTTGTATGTCTGAAGGGGGGCATTGAGGTTCTTCTATCTCAGAATGAAGGGCATTGGAAAAAGCAGTTTCATTTTCTATTGACAGATACAAGAACCTGTTAGCACCCAGCAACAGAGGTGTACACCTCATCCATTGCTCAACTAAAAATCCCCCTCCAGCTCTGGAGGTGAGATGCATGCACTGATCTCCTCTGGAGTCAACTTTGGTGTAGGCTCATTCAGCAATGGAGCTCCAGCAGCATGCTTTGCAGCCAGCAGCTGCAGGAGAAGTTCCTCCTGCTCTGCTATGAAAAGGTAGTGTACCTCCAGGCCCAGGAGGCAGTGCTGTGCAAAGGGCCCAGGCTTCTAGCATCTCTGGCACAGCAGCAGGGCAGCACAGAGCTGCCTGGCAGCATCCATGTCTATGGGGATCCCCAGTGGCAGGGGGCATGCTGCAGGGATAGCCAGAGTAAAGGCCAGCATTGGACAGGCAGGTGCAGGGTGGTGGAGATTGCTGATTGGAGCTGGGTGCAGTGCAGAATGGGGGTGGCAGAGCTCTCTCCAGATCTTCATGAGTTGCCATTGGTCCCAGGCCACCTTGTACCACAATGCAATCTTTTCATCATCAGGGTAACCCTCTGCCAGATTGTCAATGTGTTCCACCAGTGTGGGGTGCAAGCCATCCCAGAAAGTAAGGCATAGTTGGAGGCCATTGGGGTAAGCAGCCTGCCTGACCAGAGCCTAGAACAAATCAATGTACTCATCTAACATACACTTCCCTTGTTTGTACTGCTCTGTATTATGTAGCATCAAGGCTGCAGTCTTGGCAGGGTCTAATGAAAAAAACTCCACATGGAAGTCCTTCTCAAAGGTGGCCCAGTCCAGAAAGCTTCTAACACCTCCAGAGCAGCAGAAGACTCACAGCACATAAGTAGAGGCATGTCTGGTCTTTATGTACAACAGCACCCAGGCTATTTTCAACACATCAGAGTTGAAGGTGTCTCTGTTGAGGTGAATATAGGTGAGGCAGGACTGCAGGAATTGCTCACCACTGGAGCAGGTGCTGTCATACATGTCTAGTAGTGCAGGACATGGAATCCATGGCTGTAAGGTCACTAGAGCTGCAGGAACAGGTGCAGATGCAGTTGGGGCTGGTTCCATAGCTGCAGGAGGGGTGGAGTTAGGGGGTAGGTGTTCAAGCAATGCCTGGAGTGATTAGGAGATCAGATTAGTTGTTTGATGGAGGGTAGAGAGTTTAGTAGTATAGTGGGTAAGAGATAATTGCATTAGTTGCACCTGAGTTTGGGAGCACACAGCCATCTGCACATGTCATGCTAGCCCTCTCCCCTTTGCAGATCTAGACCTTCTGGATCCCCCACCTCTTGCATTCACTTGTAGAGAGGCCCTCTACAAGGACAATTGGAGCAGCAGCAGAGCCCTGGAGGAGGAGCATGGAGGAGAGTTTGGTGGCATATACAAGCTGCTCCTGGACAAAGTGGTAGAAGTGGGGGATCAAATCTATGCTACCACTGTACACCTGCTGCCCTCCATTGTAGAGATCTGGGTTAGCCAGACCATGTCTCAATGGCTGGCCTAGGCATTTGTGGCTAATGCCATGCCTTAAGAGTTCCAGAATGTGATACCCCCCTATGTTCATGTATTTGAGGATGTGTTCTCCAAAGCTTTATTCAATTCACTTCCAGAGTGCAAGAGGTGGGACCATGCCATCAAACTGCTACTAGACTTGGCACCCTCCAGCTGTAAGGTCTATCTGCTTGCGCCCCAGGAACAGGATGAGCTTGATGCATTCCTACAGGAGAATCTGGACTCCAGTCACATCTGCTCATCCAAGTCTCTGATGGCTTCTCTGGTCTTCTTCATCAAAAAGAAGGATGGCTCCCTCCAACTGGTCTAGAACTACTGGGTACTCAATGCCATGACAATGAAGAACCATTACCCTCTCCTCCTCATCTCCAAGCTCATCAACAACTTCTGGGGTGCACAATACTTCACTAAGCTGGATGTCTGGTGGGGTTACAACAATGTGTGCATTCAGGAGGGAGATGAGTGGAAGGCTGCCTTCCAGACCAACTGAGGATTGTTTGAGCTATTCATTATGTTCTTTGGACTCACCAATAGCCCCACCACCTTCCAGACTATGATGAACAACATCTTCTGGGACCTCATAGCAGAATGCATAGTGTGTGTGTACCTTGACAACATCCTCATCTATACCAAAATGCTGGAGGAACACTGTCAGATCACTCATCTTGTCCTGGAACACCTCTGCTAGCACCAACTATACCTCAAGCTGGAGAAATGCAAGTTTGAACAAACCCAGATTGAGTACCTGGGCCTGATCATATTGCATGAAACCACAGAAATGGACCCAGTGAAGGTAGCAGGCATGGTGGAGTGGCTGGAGCCCAAGAACAAGAAGGAAGTGCAGGCATTCCTTGGTTTTGCAAACTTCTACTGAGGATTCATCCAGGACTTCTTGCACCACACCCATCCACTATTTGACCTCATGGGAAAGGATGTTCCATGGAGTTGGGGACCTCTGGAGCAGATGGCCTTTGACACTCTCAAGTGCACTGTGACCTCCAGACCTGTCCTCCTCTTTCTGGATGACAATTCTCCCTTCCAGGTGGAGGCCAACAGCTCTGACTTTGCCACTGAGGTGGTGCTCTTGCAGCAATCTTTGGAGGATGGGAAGTGGCATCTGGTGGCCTTTTACTCCAAGAGCCTGAATGTGGTGGAGCAGAACTATGAGATCCATGACAAGGAGATGCTGGCCATCATCCAGTCATTTGAGGAGTGGCAGCACCTCCTAGAAGGTGTGCAGCACAAGTTTGAGGTTTGGATGGATTACAAGAACCTTGAATACTTCTGAACAGCCAAGAAGCTCAATTGCTGACAGGCCCAGTAGTCCCTTTACCTCACTAACTTTGACTTCTCTTTGCACCACAAGCCTGGCCAGAGCTTGGGGAAACCAGAAACCCTGTTTTGGAGAGCAGACCATGGCACAAAAGGGGATAACAGCAACATCATGCTCCTCTGCCCCAAATTGTTTGCCATCTGAGCCATGGAGCCATGAAGGGTCTAGCTGTCAAGGGAGCAGAAGCAGACATTCTCTGGGACATACAGCAGGGTAATTGGAACAGTCAGCAGGGGGAACTTGTGGCACAAGCTGCTTGGACACTAAAGTCAGGGCATATCACTGGTGCCAAGGCAGTCTGTGCAGACAAATGGGCCCTCCAAGATGGAATCCTGACCTTCTGAGACTGTATCTATGTCTCCAATGTTTCACAGCTCTGCCAGAGGATTGTGGAGCAACACCACAACTCTTGCATTGCTGAGCACCCTGGATGGTGGCAGACACTGGAGCTAGTATTGTGGAACTACTAGTGGCCCCAGATGTCCCAGTATATTGGGTCCTACACTAGTACATGCAATCTCTGCCTCTGGACCAAGCCCTAATGCCAACTCCTCTATGGACAGTTACACCCACTACTCATGCCCACAGAATAATGGAGCATGGCTTCTGTGGACTTCATTGTAGAGCTCTCTGATGCCCACAGTTACAATGCAATCCTGGTGGTGGTAGATTTGTATGGCAAGCAAGCACACTTTGTTCAGACCCACACCACCTGCTCTACCATGGATACCACAAACCTGTACCAGAGGAATGTCTGGAAGCTCCATGGCCTCTCTGATGCCTATGTCTCTGATTGGGAACCACAATTTGTGGCAGAGCTCACCAGGGAGCTCTACCAACTGCTCAGAGTGAAGCTCCACACCACTACCACCTACCACCCACAGTCCAATGGCCAGAAGGAACATGTAAACCAGGAGTTAGAGCAGTATCTCCACCTCTTTCACAACATATACCAAAATGACTGGGATGAACTCCTTCCTGATACCAAATTCCAATACAACAACTACATTCATGCATCCACCCAGTTTTCCCCATTCTTCCTTGACACCAGATCCTCCACTACCCCCCATGGTGGTCAATGACAATGAGGAATATGAGGTGGAGAAAATCCTGGATAGCCATTTATTCTGGAGATGACTACAATCCAAGGTGAAGTAGAAAGGCTATGGAATCAAGGATATCTCCTAGGAGCCACGGGAGAATGTACATGCCCCCAGACTTGTCAAGGAGTTCTACCAGAGACATTCAGAGGCCCTATGTGCCATATAAGGGATCTGTAAGGGCAACCTCTGGAGGCTGTAGCTCAATCACACAGCTGGCAAAGAGAAATCCAAGGTTTATTCAGTACTGTACAGTGTCTACTGAGATAACTACTCACCTGGCAAAGGGAAATCCAAAGAGAACAAGTCTGGGGATTCCCTAGGCCAGGTGTGATGCTTCAGAGGCTTCAGAAGCATGGGAAACAACTGTACAGTATGACAGAGAAAAAAGACAAAAGTGATGTGTCAGCAATTGGTCAGCAGTTACATAAGCCAGTGGCAGTATCAAAGGGGCCACATTTGTCTGAATTATTGACAGAGAGCCAGTGCAGCCTGAGGGCTGAAACTAGGACCAATAGATAGGAAGAAGGGAGGACAATGAAGGAAAACTATAGTGGGGGAAGTCTAACAAGAACTGGATAAGAAGAAGGGGAAACAAGTGGGATGTCCCCTAACATCAACCCTCCTCTATAATGTGGCACCTCAATGCACTGGGTAGAAGAAGTTACAAATTGCCTGGTCAGCTGGCAAAATAGGGTAGATGCCTCAAATAGCTTTTAGGGCATTGGAATGCCTATGGTAGAAGTTCCAGACCAAGCCTGATGCATCTAGAGATGTCCTCAATGCCATATCCCTTCCATTTTACCTTGAACTGCAACTTCCCTCAGAATACCCTGCTGTCCAAGATTTCCTCCACCTCATACTCCTCCTCATCATTGACCAGAACTGGTGGTGGGGGTGGCTTAGGGTGATGGCCTGGGACTGGATCCTCTGGAGCTGGAAATAACTTGACCACATTGAAGACTAGGTGCAGTTGGCAGAGGCCTGCTGGGAGTTTTAGTTGGTATGCCAAAGGCCCTACCTTCTTCTCCACTGTGAAGGAGCCAAGATGATGGTGTGACAGCTTCTAGGATGGCCTTGTTGTCTTAATGTCTGAGCTATCCAAGTACACAAGGTCCCTGGGCTTGTAAACTGGGGCAGGTGTCCATCTGCAATCATAGTACTATGCCATGTCTTTCTTGGCCTTCACCAATGCAGCTTTTGTCTCCTCCTGTGCCCTCCTCATCTGATCTACAAACTTGTTGACAGAGTCATTCTCTAGGGGCATGCCTGAGGTTCAAATCCCATGTGAGGGTGCCTGCTAGTGTCCAGGAAGAATGGAGTCATCTGTGTGGAAGAGTGAACATGGTTGTTGTATTGGAAATCTGCATCCAGCAGCAGCTCATCCCAGTCATCCTGCCTCTCATTACAAAACAGGCAGAGATACTGTCTGTCTGCCCATCTAATTGAGGGTAATAGGCCATAGTAGTATAGAGCTTCACATGTAGCAGGCAATACAGTTCTCAAGTGAATTCTGCCACAAATTGAGGGCCCTAGTCCAAGACATACCCATCTGACAGCCTGTGGAGTTTCCAGACATTCTTCTAGTACAGGCTAGCCACTTCCAAGGCAGAGCATGTAGTGTGAGTAGGTATGAAGTGAGCCCATTTGCCATAGAGGTCCACCACTACCATCACAGCATCTTACCCATGAGCATCTGGGAGTTCCACAATGAAATCCACTGATGCAACACTCTAGTGAGCAGCTGGAATAGGGAGTGGGTGGAGCTGGCCCATAGGTGCTTGGCAGCAAGGTTTGGTGTGGAGACAGAGGTTGCAGGTGCTAGTGTAGGTGCCTACATATCACAAGATCTGTGGCTAACAATAGTTCTGAGATACCAGCTCTAGCATGTTCCACCTTCCAGGATGTCCAGCCACCCAAGAGTCATGATGTTGTTCTACAATGCACTAGCAAAGTTCTGAAATGTTAGGCATATAAGTGTGTCCTCTGAAGGTCAACAGCCCATCCTGAAGACCCCACTCATCAGCATGCACTGACTTGACTCCACTTGCCCATTGAGCTTGTAGGGCCTATGCAGCCTGAGCAACTGCATCCTCCTATGCACCCTCTCAGTTCCCTCATTGGATATCCCTAAGGATGTTTGCCTCATCTCCTTGAGCCACAATCCCTTCTAGTGCATGGATGGCAAAGAGCTCTGGCTTGAGGAGGACAATGTTGTCATTATCTCCTGCTCCTGTGCCATGGTCAGCCCACTTGGACAGTGCATCTGGATCCTAGTTTGTGGTGCAATGAGAAGTCAAAGTTAGCCAGATACAGAGACCACCAAGCTTGACATTGATTGAGTTTCTTAGCAGAATGGAAGTACTCCAGGTTCTTGTAGTCTGTCCAGACTTCAAACTTATGCTGTGCACCCTTGAGGAAATGCTGCCATTCTTCAAAGGACCAAAGAATTGCCAGCATCTCCTTGTCATGGATCTCATAGTTCCATTCCACTGCATTAAGGCTTTTGGAGTAGAAGCCTAGTGGATGCCATTTGCCATCCTCTTTTGACTGCTGAGAGAGGACTGCCCCTGTAGCAAAGTCTGAGCTATCTGCTTCCACATGAAATGGAAAGTCATTGTTGAGAAACAGGAGGACTGGCTTTGAGGTCACAGATTGCTTAAGGGCATCAAAGGCAGCTTGCTGTGAGGGCTCCCACTGCTATGCAGTATCCTTAACTATAAAGTCAAATAGGGGACATGCATGGTAGGAGAAATCCTGTATGAACCTCCAATAGAAATTGACAAACCCAAGAAAAGCCTGAACTTCCTTCTTGTTCCTGGGCTCAGGCCACTCTGCTACACCTGCTACTTTAATGGGGTCCATATTGGCTGTTCCATGCAAAATGATCAAATCCAGGTACTCCACTTTAGTCTGTTCAAATTTGCACTTCTCAGGCTTTAAATAGAGCTGGTATTGGCAGAGGTGTTCCAAGACAATGCACATGACCCAGCAATGCTCCTCCAGAGTGTTTATGTAGATGAGGATATCATCAAGATATATGCAGACAACACCTTCTGCAATTAGATCATGGAAAATGTCATTCATCATAGTCTGGAAGGTGGCTGGGCTATTGGTGAGACCAAAGAACATTACCAGAGGTTCAAAGAGTCTGCAATTAGTTCAGAATGCTGCCTTCCACTCATCTCCCTCTTTGATGTGTACATTGTTGTAGCCCCAGTGGACATCCAACTTTGTGAAGTAGCATGCACCTCAAAGGTTGTTGACAAGTTCTGAGATGAGTGGCAAAGAATCACAGTTCTTCACTGTCATTGCATTCAGGACACAATAATCCTGAATCAGATGAAGAGACCCATCCTTCTTCTTAATAAAGAAGACTGGGGAGGCCATTGGAAACCTTGGAGGGTTGTATTTGTCCTGAGCTAAGATTCTCCTGCAGGAAAGTGTCCAGCTTGTCCTGTTTATAGGGTGCAAGTAGATAGACCTTGCAGCTGGAGGGCTCCACATCTGGTATCAGCTCAATTGCATGATCCCACTGCTTGCACTCTGGAAGTGAATCAAAGGAGGCCTTGGAGAATCCATTCTCAAAGCCATGGAGGTGATTGAGAATAGGGCTATGGAAAGGCTTGGGCTGTGAATTTGCCACAAATGCCTTAGCCAGATGCTGAGAAGTAGTCTGACTGGCTCAAATCTCTGCTACTGTAAGAGGGGGGCAGAGGGTTGTAGCATAGATCCAATCACCCACCTCTATGGTCTCATCTGAGGACTCTGCATCTGGAGTACAGGGTCCATTCTTCTTCACCTTCTTCTTCCTCTGGAGATTCACACCCAACACCCCAGACATCCTTGTAGAGGGCCTCTCTATGAGGGAATGCCAGAGGGGGGGGGACTCAGGAAATTGAGATCAGCATAAGGGAGATGCCCAGCATGACAGGCATGCACAGCAGCACGCTCACAAATCTTGGCTCTCTGCTCCTTACTGGCTTCTTCTGCACAGATAATGCAGCAATGCAGGCAACAACTCATCTTCACCTCACCCTTAGTCCAGTCAATCTCTGGATTGTGTTCATGTAGCCAGGTGAACCCCAAGATCATGTCTTGCTTTCCCAAACTAGTGATGGTAAAAGCAGCTTGCTCTAAGTGGTCTTGATAATGGAGGACCAGGTCCACCACAGAGCAAAGAGCCAGCTTCATTGAGTGTGCCATCATCATTGTATACAGGGATAGGACAGGAAAGGGAGCAAGTGGTTAGGAGGTGTTATTGCACATAGTCAGTGTCAAGGAAGAGGCCTGTTGTGCCACTGTCAAGGAGGGCAACCATACTTCAGATCTGCTGGGCATCCATCATCTCAATTTCCACCTGTAGCTTCAGGGAGTTGGTAGAAGGAGTGGAAGCAACAACATAATGATGGTGGAGGCAGCATTTCCATATAGGGATCTGAAGCTGTAGGCTAGGGGGTATGGTCCCAGCTGAGACTTTAGCTGGAGAGGAAGTTTGTACATCTGAGAAGGGGCTTATTGTTCCAGGCATAGTATCAACAATGGCAACAGATATGTTTGATTCTATGGACAGGGGGGCAAAACAATTAGTAAGACTCTGCAGGAACCTCCTCCAATACATTGGCCACTTCCTTAGAATGTACAGCTATAGGTGCATCTGGAGAGGGAGTTTCTGTGGCATCCCAGGCTGCAAGGAGTTGGATGAGCAGCTCTTCTTGCTCTGAGATTCCCCTCTGCTAGCTGCATAACTCTGATCCGCTGCTCTGGAGGTTGCCCTTATAGGAATGCCTGCACCTCCTTCTTGTTCTTGGGTTCTGGCCACTCCACCACACCTGCTACCTTCACTGCAACTTGCACTTCTCCAGTTTGAGGTAGAGCTGGTGCTGGCAGAGGCATTCCAGGACAAGCCAAGTAATCCAATGGTGTTCTTCCAGTGTTTTGGTATAAATGAGGATGTCATCAAGATACACACACACTATGCTTTATGCTATAAGGTCCCAGAAGATGTCATTTATCATGGTCTGAAAGGTGGCAGGGCTATTGGTAAGTCTAAAGAACATAACAAGTGGCTCAAACAATCCCCAGTTGGTCTGGAAGGTGGCCTTCCACTTGTCTCCTTCCTGGATGCACATGTTGTTTCCACCCTACTAGACATCCAGTTTAGTGAAGTATCATATACCCCAGAAGTTGTTGATAAGCTTGGAAATGAGAGGGAGGGAGTAAAGGTCCTTCACTGTCATGGCATTGAGCACCCCGTAGTCCTGGACCAGTCAGAGTGAGCCATCCTTCTTTTTGATGAAAAAGACAAGAGAAGCCATTGGAGACTTGGATGGGCAGATGTGACCAGAGTCTAGGTTCTCCTGCAGGAATGCATCGAGCTCATCCTGTTCCTGGAGCATGAGTGGGTAGACCTTACAGCTGGAGGGTGCCAAATCTGGTAGCAGTTCAATGGCATGGTCCCACCTCTTGCACTCCAGAAGCAAGTTAAATAAGGCTTTGGAGAACACATTCTCAAACACATGAAGGTAAGAAGGTATCACATCCCAGAACTCTTGGAGCACAGCATTAGCAGCAAATGCCTGGGCCAGCTGTTAGAACGTAGTCTGGCTAGCCTGGATCTCTGTGACAGACGGCAGTGGGTGTACAGTAGTAGCATAGATTCCATCCCCCACTTCTACCACTTTGTCTAGGAGCAGCTTGCATATGCCACCAAACTCCCCTCCATGCTCCTCCTCCAGGGCTCTACTGCTGCTCCAATTGTCCTTGGAGAGGGCCTTTCTACAAGTGAATGCCAGAGGTGGGGAATTCAGAAGGTCTAGATTTGTAAAGGGGAGAGGGCCAGCACAACATGTGCAGATGACTGTGTGCTCCTGAACTTAGGTCCAGTGCTCCACTCTGTCCTCTGCAGCACAGGCAGAACACTTCTGGGAGCACCTGCTCAGCTGTGGGGATGGCTAGGATAAGGGCCAGCATTGGATGGGCAGGTGCAGGGTGGCAGACATTGCTGATTAGAGCTGGGTGCAGTGTGGAATGGGGGCAGTGGAGCTCCTTCTGAATCTCCATGAGTTGCTATTGGTCCCAGGCCACCTCATACCACAATGTAATCTTTTCATTATTGGGGTGACCCTCCACCAAATTGTTGATGCATTCCACCAATGCAGAGTGCAAGCTGTCCTGGAAGGTGAGGCATAGTTGGAGGCTGTCAGGGTAGGTGGCCTGCTTGACCAGAGCCCAGAACAAGTTAATGTACTCATCCAGTGTATGCTTTCCTTGTCTGTACTGCTCCCTATCACATAGTGTCAAGGCCATGGTCTTGGTGGGGTCTAACAGAAAAAACTCCACACAGAAGTCCTTTTGAAAAGCAGCCCAGTCTGGAAAGCTTCCAACACCTCCAGAACAACAAAAGACTCATAGTGCATAGGTAGAGGCACATCCAGTCTTTATGTATGACAGCACCCAGGCTGCTGAGGTGGATATAGGTGATGCAGGACTGCAGGAATCACTCCCTGCCACAGCAGGCACCATTGTACATGTCTGGGACCATGGGATGTGGAATCTGTGGCTGTAAAGTCATTGGAGATGCAGAGATGTGTGCAGATGTGGTTGGGGCTGGTTCCACCACCACAGGAGGCATGGAGTTAGGGAGTAGGCATTTGAGCAATGCCTGGAGTGATTGGAAGATAAGATTGGTTGTTTGATGGAGGGTAGAGAGTTCAGTAGTATGATGGATAAGAGATGATTGTATTAGTTGCACCTGAGGTTCTAAGTGAAGCAGGCAAGTCCAGGCTTCATCCTGCAGGGCTGGGGCCTCCCAGGGTGTGTCTTGGTTGGCAGGCTGAGAAATAGCACTCTGCAGTATTTAATCCTGGTCTGGAAGTGATGGGTAGTGGCTTGTGGTTCCTTGCAGCTATGAGGGGCTTTCAGACTAGTTTTAGGAGACTTGTTCTGCTATAAGGGCAACCTCTGGAGCAGCAGATCAGAGTCACACAGCTAGCAGAGGGGAATCTAAAGTATATTAGCAGAGTAGACAATGATACAATCAGTAACTAATCACTTAGCAGAGGGGAATCTGAAGAGAACAAGTCTAAGGATCCCTGCTGCTCAGCACAGTGCATCAGCAGGTGGCAGAGGCATGGGAACTACTGTACAGATGACCAGAGCTACTCCTAACCCTAGGGCAATGATTGCTGAGGTAATATGGAGAACTCTGGAGTTCTAGAAAGAGCCCTGGAGATGCCAAACAAGCTGTGGAGGTGCTGGAACAAGTTGCAGAGGTCAGAAATGAAAGTCCCCTGACAGACATGGGAGAATGGGAAATCTTTGGAGATGAAGTGGCAATTTTGATGTTGGAATTGGAATTGATGACATGAGACTCTAAGTAAATAAAAACAAGTTGGGAGAAGTAAAAAAGAGGATAGTACCTCAGGCAAAACTTGAAGATCATTGAGCAGATCTCCAGTATGCTCAACATTAGAAGGACTAAGAGTTTTGTCAAGGCAAACAAGGTGAGCCAAAATAAGCTTGTAATTTTGAAGAGCAATGTCAAGTGAATAGAGTTGTTGCTGTGTGGCAAGATGGATGGTGTCATGATGTTGTTGAAGATCAGCACAAGAACGGAGGGTGCTGTTGTTGGCAAGCTGAACAGCTTTGAGAGCAGCATCAACCTGGCCAAGGAGCAAGAGCATGGCCTCATTTCCAGGTTTGAGGTTGGCTGGGAAGCAGATAAGGTCAGAGAAGTGAAGAGCAAGAAGAGACAGACCATAAGCTGGAAAGACTTTAACCTTTTTAGGCTTGAGTTTGCTGTCTGGCTCAGCCCGAGGACAAAAGAGATGAAGGTTGAGTGTGTCAAAACAATGAGCAAGGAGATCAAGCTTGAAGGCTAAGACTCACATTAGCCTTGCATTTGCTAAAACAAGCAACAGATGGACCTAGCATCTTGATGTCCTGGTCTTTGGCATGATGCTTCTGAGGACTGGCATGAAATAAGGACAATGGGAAAGAGTAAAGAACAGACCTCTTCAGCCTTGTGTTTATGTTGGGCCTCTCAACAGTTCTTCTCAATTTGAGTGATGGCATTGGCAAAAGTCAAAAAGGACTACACATCAGCAGAATTGCTGATGGCACCACAGTCAAGTGTGGGAAGAATGGCAGAGAGGCTGTCAAAGGGACCCTTTTGCTCAGTGATGCATGGAAAGTTGGCCTGGTTGGCAAAGCACTGTAGGAAAGATGGGGGAAAAAGAGGAAGTCAAGAAGGGGTTAAAGAAGGAAGAAGGAAGCTCACAAGTTGCATTGTGCCCAATACTTGGGCACAAGATGATGGCCTGTGCAAACATGGGGAACTGGAGGATGGCCAGAATAAATTGATGCGCATCATGTTTGACCAAGCATTTAAGTAAACCAAAGTGGTCAGACAAACTCTGGGTAGGACTAGGTTGAGCAGACAAAGGGGCACAAGGAAGCCTAGCAGTGGGGCTAGTGGGGGTCCTGCAAGGAGCAGTGGGAATGGAAAAGTTCAATGCCATTGTTGCAGGGAGAAAGAGTTGTGTCAAGGATGTCCTTATAGGATGGCAGGTATGATTGAAAAGAGGGAAAATAATTTTCATAAAAAAAGACAGAAAGAAAATTGAGATTTTTGTCAAAATATTCAGGGGTGATTGTGCATGTAAACAGGATTTGAGGATGTGTAGACCTGACTGGGGGCAGTCAGTAAAATGGTGCAGGGGAGGTGATATGCCTGTCTTGTACTCTGAGATAGGATGGAAGTACTAGAAAAGATAATAATACCAAATAGACAAGCTGAAAACTGTAAGCTTGGGTAATGTCAAAAACTGTAGACATAAAAAGCTTACCTAGTATAAAGAAAAATCACTGAAGAACCCAAAAAGCATGCATTGAATGACACAAAGCTCTGATGATGAATCAAGGCTGATCATGCATTTGATGGGTGATCAATGGCTGTGGTCGGCGACCCAGCTAGAATTCTAACCAACACCAAGGACAACCATGGGTGTCTATTGCAACAATAATGCCCTACCCCCCTCAATACCATATGCCAGACCACCTAAAACCCAAGCTGGCCACCATACAAACCATGTATAGTCCATTAAGGAGAAGTTGGAGGGAAAAAGAGCAAAAGAAAAGACATTGGACATACAACAACTGAGTAATGCCAACCCAGCATGCCATCTCGTCCTATCAACCAATGAGAAGGAAAAGCCAAGGAAAACCACGTGGCACAACCACAGGCATGCATGGAAAACACCCTGGTCTGTGTGCGTGCAACAAGCTATAAAAGGGGAGGGGAATTGAGGGAGAGGACAAGCAACGACGTACCATGGCTGAGATAACCCCAGGGAGCAGTTAGCCTATCTTAGGCTTACGAGTGTTTAGTTGTTTCGGATTTTTAATTAAATATATTTAGACCCTTTCAATAGTACGAGACCATCCAAACTGGCAAATAAACCATTTAAATTTATATGTACTACTGTTATGTCTACGTGAGCTTGCGGGTAGCCTAAGCCTCCAAAACTCTGTGAAACAAAGTTTGATCCATTGATCCGATCAATTGACGGCATCAAAACTTACATTTCGCATCATCAGAGTGCACGTAGATGTTCGTAGGCTTTTTTGATCGTAGCATCATTGACCTGTTCAAAGCCAGGCCGTATCCTTCTTTTCAAAATACGGTCCCCTCCGGAGCTCGACGGCAATCCTTGCTTGATCTCTTTCGCTTTTGGACGACACTTTGGCTCTAGAGACAAGCACCTCTCTATGAGTGCCCACATATCGTCAGTCAGACCGCGTGTCGCATTGATTACAGGGCGCTTAGGTAGTATATGTTCAAGTGAATAGACGAGTCGTCTATGGATCGTTTTGATTTCCTCGGCCTTCGGAAGGATAAACATCTATCTTGAGTGTCAGCGTCTTTCTAGAATGTATTCGCTTGCACTACCTCGTAGCAAAGCATACCAAAAGCGAATACATCACTCGCTTCATCTCTCCTCTTCGTATAATTACTGGAAACTCGTTCTGGGGCTTCAAATGCTGAAGTTCCACCCCTTTGATGACTGGATGAAAGGCTCCAATGCTGGAGGCCATTGTTGTCCGTAACATAGGAGAAACCAAAGTCTGCAAGAAGTGCTTGCTCGGGTTCTGCGACCAGGACATTTGAACACTTCAAGTCTCCATGGGCGACGCCATTCTGATGAAGATATTCCATCCCAGCAGAGACGCCAGAAATCTGAAAAAACCAAAGTAAAACTCCCAACGACAGAACAAAATCAGCAAGTAACTTACTAGTTGAGTTCGATCCGCTTCAAGCCTCTCAGGCCCATTGAATAATTGCCAGACGTTTCCTTTTGGTACCAGAGGTGAAACGAGATGCAATTCCTCGTTCAAGAAGCAGATGCCGTAGAACGGAAGAATATTGGAATGCGACAACTGGCCCCAGACGACAGCTTCGCGAGAAAATGCCTAACAAAACTCGTGAGAATAGTGCAAATAACGGCAAGTGAATTCTACATACCTTGCGAGTGAGAACTTTCTTACGTTCGAACTCTTCCTTGCTGAGATTTTCTGGATATACCTTGACAGCTTTAAGGCATACAGGGCTCCCATCGTAGCAAGCTTGATATACATCCCCAAAAGTGCCACGCGACCGAGCCTCGCCTGACCTGTCGGTCACTCCTTCCAGTTTGAAAGATCGAGGACACAGCTCAGATTTACGACAAAGTCTGACAAGAGCCACATAAAGAATTTTCCGAAATTCAGGCATGAGTGGAGCATGGTCCAATAGCTACGCAACCAGAGTAATGTCACCACTCAAACAAGGAGAGAACTATTTGCTGCACCTTTTGAAGAATATCGAGCAAGTCTTTGGCTGCTTCACCATGATGTTGGAGAAAATTGGCGTAATTCTCGCGGTCTTTGAAGACATTTAGTAGAGAGTTACATATGTCTGTGACCTGGGGGCCAACTTCTGGGCCTAAGCTATCTATACGCGAGGCATCCACGGTCGATTTACAAGCAGAAGCAGAGGATAACATTTGAGTGTCTAAGTCTGAAGATGAATGCCATCTAGTCTGTGCAGCAAGATATCCTGAGTCGGATGAGAAGTCGTGGTTCATTGTGAACAATCTCTCTGGTATTGTTAGTTCTATCGGACAGTAAGAGGGTGATTGGGGATTGATGCCGACGTTGTAACCACGAAAGGGAGGTTTTTATATGCAAACAGGCTGTCGTGGTGCGAACTTTGAAGTGCGCCCGAGCCCAATCGGACATGACATAAGTCTTTCTTTCGTAGAAACATCTTCCAAACTTTGATCTTCTTGCTAACCATAACACAGGGTCTTTTTTGCTAGATTAGGGTCCACCTGATTCATTACTAACGCCTCCCAGCATCAAAGAGAGACATCTTCAGGGCATTTTCGGGGCTATATTGATCTGAACTACTCACCATTATCTGGCAACGTGGAAAGTCAACTCAATCCATAAGTATACTCGCCACTGTCGCATTCATGAAGAACACCGGTTACCGGTAGAGAGTAGACATTTCACATTATAGCTGATTAGAAAGGGTTACTTGCGGCTGTGAAACGACCTTTGTCCCGAGTAATCCAATGTTCGGTGCCTTAGGTACCTCATGTGCTCATCCCCATGTCTTGACCACGGGGCACGCACTATGATTCAAAAGCACCCGGTCACGAAAACTTTGGCAAGAGCAAATCTTAACGCTCATTGGCATGATGCATATGGAGTGCAGAGCCTTCTCTAGAATGTGTCTGCCTAAAACAGGATAGTTTCCCCCAACATGCCATTGAAGATATCGAAAAGTTTCTAGGAGTGACTTCTTTTCAGACGTTCACCAAGGAACGAATCACGAGAACTTGTTTGGGCCTGGATCAATCGACATTGATTTTCCTTGTGCACAGATGTTGGTGACCACCGCAGGGCACTAGCATATTGAACGTGTATCACACGCAGAGGGCGATCGCCAAGCACTCATCATATTCCTCATTCTGACTAAAAAATCGCACATATAGGATGATAGCTGAGGATGGAATGATAAAGGCAGGGGGGATTGTCGTCGAGCGAGGGATATGGGGAAGGCATGTCGACATCGAGGAGCTCATTGGTCAGTGGGAGTATCAGAATTGGCCGTACGACGAGTATGCGCCGTCTTTCAATGGGAAGAGAGCCCAGGATTTCTTGGATTCGCTGGAGCAACATGCAGACAGGGCGGGTGTTCCTCTGCCAGGTTAGATATTGATGTGATCGGCAGAGTATAAACTTGAGACAATCATGGTAGACTTGATGGATCCTTAGAGGCAATGTCATTATGTCGCAAGATTTGAGTTTTCAGTTTGTTCAATGAAAACTTATCTGGCAGAATTACATATTGTATTGTTTGCCTAGGAACGTAAGTCACCCAACATGATTCCGGTGACCACTGTCACAGGCCGACCCGCCCGGACTTAAAGAGACTTCAAGCTTCAAGCTCTCCGGGACTTGCACAAGCAGAAGTCAAGACATATCGCAAAGACAGGACAGGCGTCAAAGGCGTGTTGGAATCCTGACCAACTAGCAGCAAATACGTATAGGTGTGAGCAGCACCTAAACACGATATGTAAGTATAACGATCCCCAGAGACATATAAACGAGACTAGATTGTATGTACCTAAACACGATATGTAAGTACAACGATCTAGGTACAGACGTAGTGAGTATAGGTGTATGTGTAGGTAAGTATAGTAACGTACCCCCAGAGACGTATAAAGGAGACTGGGGATCTATATATTAAAGATTGATCAAATAATTTTAGGCAATAGACTTTTGCAAGAGGAAACTGATTATGATGTTGAGGAGTTGAAGAGAAGAGTGGATGAAAACAAGGCCAAGTTCAATGCTGAGCAGCTAGAAACCTTTGATGCAGTTATGGACTCTGTAGACAACAATCTAGGCAAGATGATATTTATTCACAGTGCAGGTGGATGTGGCAAAACCTTTGTCTGCAATACCCTAGCTTCTGCTGTTCGGTCCAATGGAGATGTGGCATTATGTGTAGCATCATCTGGGATTGCTGCCTTATTGCTGGAGGGTGGTAGGACTGCACATTCAAGGTTCAAAATCCCCATTCCTGCTCTGGATACATCCATTGCCAATATCAAAAGAGGAACTCAATTGTCTCAACTCCTACTCCAGACTAAAGTTGTCATCTGGGATGAAGTCCCAATGCAACACAAAAATGCCATTGACTCTGTAGATCGAGGATTCAGAGACGTTCTGGAGAAGGATGTTCCTTTTGGTGGAGTGACTGTGGTGTTTGGAGGAGATTTTAGGCAAACTCTCCCAGTTATCCAACGAGGACTCAGGCAGCAGATGATTGCTGCTTCACTCAAGAGAGGAAGACTTTGGGATCAGATTCAAGTCCACTACTTGGTTCAAAATATGAGATTGGATCAGACTCCTGATAACATTGCTCATGCAGCTTGGTTATTAGATGTTGGTGCTGGAAAAAACCTTGGGCCTGGAGAAACAGTACAACTTCCACAAACCATGATCTGCATTGACAATTCTATTACTGGGTTAATCTCTTCCACTTATCCTCATATTAGTCATCATCAAAATGATCAGTATTATCTGGATCGAACTATTCTCTCTGGCAAGAACTCTGATATAGAGGATATCAATTCAGAAATTCTGCAGAAATGTCCAGGAGAAGAGAAGATCTTGCAGAGTGCAGACTCTGTCATGTCTGATAATGGACTGGCATTGTATCCAATGGAATATCTTAACTCTTTGAGAGCCAGTAGTTTGCCTTTGGCTAAATTAGCTCTCAAGATTGGTGTTCCTGTGATGCTCCTCAGAAATTTAGATACAACCAAAGGACTTTGCAATGGAACAAGAATGATTGTCACCCACATCAGCACCAGAGTTCTTAGATGCCGAATCATTAGTGGAGATGCCAAGTTTGCAGGATCAGTTGTTTTAATTCCAAGAATCAACATGGATGTTTCTGAAGAAGATTTGCCAATTCCATTGCGCAGGAGACAATTTCCAGTTCGATTGGCCTTTGCTATGACAATCAACAAGTCTCAAGGTCAATCAGTCAAGCATGTTGGATTGGACCTTCGATCATCAGTCTTTGCACATGGCCAACTTTATGTTGCACTTTCTCGGTGCACATCAGGAGATCGTATCAAAGTCATTTTAGATTCAGAAAATACATCAAGAATGACTGCTAATATTGTCTATCAAGAAATCCTGAATGGTTTACAAATGTAAGTGTAACTTTTGATAGATTGAAACACCAAATCGCTAACCTCTGTGAATTTCAGCACCTAATGTATATGAGTTGACAGTATAGTATAGATATTCTCAATGTTTTACAAATGTAAGTGTGACAGTTTATGAATTTACTTTGTTAGTACTAACTTTTATAATCTTTCACTTTTCAATATAGACCAGTGGACTTTGGTGATTTCTTGACAATATAATATAGATATATGATTAGTTTGTATATAATATCTCAGCATTGAATTGTAATAGAAAAGAAATACTGAGAAATTGAATGAAGTAAGGTTAAGTCTGGATGTCAGCATGAGTTGAGAGAATGCAAAGAGTTAGCCAATGAGGTCTGAGACTTAGTATTGAGTTAGAAATACAAAGACCTAACCGAACGAAGTGAGGTTGGGTCTGGGATGAAGCATTGAGTTAGAAATACAAAGACCTAACTGAACGAAGTGAGGTTGGGTCTGGGATGAAGCATTGAGTTTGAAATACAAGGACCTAACCGAACGAAGTGAGGTTGGGTCTGGGATGAAGCATTGAGTTTGAAATACAAGGACCTAACCGAACGAAGTGAGGTTGGGTCTGGGAATTAGCATTGAGTTTGAAATACAAGGACCTAACCGAACGAAGTGAGGTTGGGTCTGGGATGAAGCATTGAGTTTGAAATACAAGGACCTAACCGAACGAAGTGAGGTTGGGTCTGGGATGAAGCATTGAGTAGAATATCGAGGACCTAACCGAACGAAGTGAGGTTGGGTCTGGGATGAAGCAAGAGCTACAGGCCCGTGCCGAAGGCACGGGGCGTAGCTCGTCTATATATTATGCGACGACGGACGTGGGAATGTGGCTGTGTGGATGACTTTTTGGGATTCTGCTGAAGTAAGCCTGACTAATGCTGACCAATTCTTACATAAGAATTGCCTTTTAAGGTAGCTGGCTCTTTATTCACACTTTGAATAAGGAAAAACAGACAGCTTTGGTAGATAGCATGAATGTATTGTTTTTTCAAGCCATTAAGATTGATATTTCAGGTAATTTTCAGCCTTTTTCAGGCATTACTTATGTGAAATGTACTGTCTTTTAATGTACCTCTTCAAGCAACACTTCTGGCTGTTCTTTGGGAGAGAAAGAAAGTCCAGAACAATCACATCCATGATCACAAATGGTATAAGGTGTTTCTCTGACTCTTAAAAGCTTCTACTTATTCTTTATTCAATTGTAAAATCAAACCCTCAACCAAACAAAGTGAGGCTATACTTGGACTGTGGCTGATTGCTGGCTTTCTGATTTCAAGGTGTGTGTTCAGACTTGAAAGTGTGTATTCTTATAACAGTAATCAGTTCTTATACTTAGAGTCAACTTACTCCTGATCATCTCCAACTTTTCCTGCTCTCAATAGATATTTGACTACATTATGACAGCCTCTGAAAAAGGATGGTGGATTTAATTTAGTATGCTACCATTGGTGAAGAGAGCATTGAAGATTACTTTGAGATGGAAAAAGCTTCAGAAGGCAGTATTAATATAGAATGTAAAAAGTTGATGGTCCTCTGTTAAGGAACAGGAGGTTTTTTGGTCACTACTAATAGCTGTAGGCTAGGTCCTGTTTCTGAGGATCCACAGGGTTTCTGATTTGAAGGTGTATGGTTTTGTGATTAGATAATTGTATAGTCAGATATATCAAGTTGAAGACAACAGATGAGTGATGTCAAAGGTCTGATTGCTAAGTATTAGTACCATTTAGTGATACCAATAATGAGATTGTAGATATCTCATTACTCAGACTGCTTTCCCTAATTTGTTTCTCTTTAGTATATCTTGGTGTCCAAAAATTGTCTAACATGCTCTTCAAAGTGCATGAGTAATAAGGGGATAGAAGGTGGAGTAGACTTTGATTGATCGATAATTCTAGATGTTCAAGTATATTATAGATGATCTTTTAATGTTAATCACTTGCAAGAGTTGGAATATTGAAAATCTAACCAAGCAAAGTGAGGTTTGGTCTGGATTTCAGCATTATGTTAAAAATAATGGAATACTTATAAAGGAAAGTTCATTTGATTCAGTGAAATATAATTGAAATCATAGTAAAGACTTATGTTTACTGACATTGACAATGACAGGACTATCAACACATTGATTTAAAAAAGAAAGACCAAAGTCAGCTTTCATTTGGTTAGGTCTGGGATAAAAGACAAACTAAGGTCAAGTTTGGATCTTGGCATTGAGTTGACAAAATACAAAGACCTAACCAAACATAGTGAGGTTGGGTCTGGGACTAAGCATTGAGTTCAAAATACAAGGACCTAACCGAACAAAGTGAGGTTGGGTCTGGGACTTGGGATTGAGTTTGAAATACAAGGACCTAACCGAATAAAGTGAGGTTGGGTCTGGGATGAAGCATTGAGTAGAATATCGAGGACCTAACCGAACGAAGTGAGGTTGGGTCTGGGATGAAGCATTGAGTAGAATATCGAGGACCTAACCGAACGAAGTGAGGTTGGGTCTGGGATGAAGCATTGAGTAGAATATTGAGGACCTAACCGAACGAAGTGAGGTTGGGTCTGGGATGAAGCAAGAGCTACAGGCCCATGCCGAAGGCATGGGGCGTAGCTCGTCTATAATATATGGGACGACTCCTGGGAAAGTGGCTGTGCGCTCTATATATGCGACGACTTTGGATTGTGCTGACTAAAATTTGTCAGCTGCTGACCAAGAACCTTCCTTTTTGGGCAGCTTGTCTATAATATATGCGACGACTCCTGGGAAAGTGGCTGTGCGCCCATTATATGCGACGACTTTGGACTGTGCTGACTAAAATTTGTCAGCGCTGACAAATGCTGACAAATTTCAACCCTTTTATGGTAACAGGCTGTTTTGCTGCTCTTCAGATGCATTTTTTCCAAAAAAAAAAATACAGTAGACAACTTTAATACATCTTTTGACTATGTGTGAAAGGTGCCAGACTTGATATTTCAGGCAATGTTTCACTATTTTCAGCTTTTTTTGGGAATTACCTATGTGTGGAACACTTCTAGCTGTTTTTTGAGAAAGGAACATGTCCCATGCATGTATTTCTTATCAAAAAAAGTTCAGAACAATGAATTTATTATCAAAAAATATCAAAAGATGAACTCAATTGTCTCAACTCTTACTCCAGACCAAAGTTGTCACCTGGGATGAAGTCCCAATGCAACACAAAAAAGCCATTGACTCTGTGGATCAAGGGTTCAGAGACATCCTGGAGAAAGATGTTCCTTTTGGTGGAGTGACTGTAGTGTTTGGGGGAGATTTTTAGCAAACTCTCCCAGTTATTCAACGAGGACTCAGGCAGCAGATAATTGCTGCTTCACTCAAAAGGGGAAGACTTTGGGATCAGATTCAAGTCCACTACTTGGTTCAAAACATGAGATTGGATCAGACTCCTGATAACATTGCTCATGCAGCTTGGTTATTGGATGTTGGTGCTGGAAAAAACCTTGGGCCTGGAGAAACAGTACAACTTCCAGAAACCATGATCTGTGATGACAATTCTGTCACTGGATTGATCTCTTCCACTTATCCTCATATTGATCACCATCAAGATGATCAGTATTACCTGGACCATTCCATCCTTTCTGGCAAGAACTCTGATGTAGAGGATATCAACTCTGAAGTTCTGCAGAAATGTCCAAGAGAAGAGAAAATCTTGCAGAGTGCAGACTCTATTATATCTGATGATGGGAATCCTAATGGCCTTGGATTGTATCCAATGGAATACCTCAACTCTCTCAGAGCCAGCAGTTTGCCTTTGGCTAAATTGGCTCTGAAGATTGGTGTTCCTGTCATGCTGCTCAGGAATCTTGATACAACCAAAGGACTTTGCAATGGGACAAGAATGATTGTCACTCACATCAGCACCAGAGTTCTCAGATGTAGGATCATCAGTGGAGATGCCAAGTTTGCAGGATCAATTGTTTTGATTCCAAGAATCAACATGGATGTGTCTGAAGAAGATTTGCCAATTCCATTGTGCAGGAGTCAATTCCCAGTTCGATTGGCCTTTGCTATGACAATCAACAAGTCTCAGGGTCAATCAGTCAAGCATGTTGGATTGGACCTTCGATTAGGAGTTTTTTCACATGGCCAACTTTATGTTGCACTCTCACGGTGCACATCAGGAGATCATATCAAAGTCATCTTGGACCCAGAAAACACATCAAGAAAGACTGCAAATATTGTCTATTAGGAAATCTTGAATGGTTTACAAATGTAAGTGTGAGTTTTGTTGGATTCAAGCAAAAAATTGCTAACTTCTATGAACTTCAGCACCTAATGTCTATAGCTGGACTATGTAGTATAGATATTCTTAATGGTTTACAAATGTAAGTGTGACAGTTTAAATAATTGGTTGGTTAGTACTAACTTTTATAATTTAATTTTCAGCATCTCTAATATATACCAGTGGACATTGTAGTATTTTGTTCATAATGTAATATAGATACATGATTGGTTTATAGATGAAATCTCAGTGTATTGAATTGTAAGAGAAAAGCAACACTTGGTCAACAAAATACAAAGACCTAACTGAACGAAGTGAGGTTGGGTCTGGAAATTAGCATTGAGTTTGAAATACAAAGACCTAACCGAACGAAGTGAGGTTGGGTCTGGGATGAAGCATTAAGTTTGAAATACAAGGACCTAACCGAACAAAGTGAGGTTGGGTCTGGAAATTAGCATTGAGTTTGAAATACAAAGACCTAACCGAACAAAGTGAGGTTGGGTCTGGGATGAAGCATTAAGTTTGAAATACAAGGACCTAACCGAACAAAGTGAGGTTGGGTCTGGAAATTAGCATTGAGTTTGAAATACAAAGACCTAACCGAACAAAGTGAGGTTGGGTCTGGGATGAAGCATTAAGTTTGAAATACAAGGACCTAACTGAACGAAGTGAGGTTGGGTCTGGGAATGAGCATTAAGTTTGAAATACAAAGACCTAACCGAACGAAGTGAGGTTGGGTCTGGGATGAAGCATTAAGTTTGATATACAAGGACCTAACCGAACGAAGTGAGGTTGGGTTTGGGATGAAGCATTGAGTAGAATATCGAGGACCTAACCGAACGAAGTGAGGTTGGGTCTGGGATGAAGCAAGAGCTACAGGCCCGTGCCGAAGGCACGGGGCGTAGCTCGTGGTTGTAATATATGGGACGACTCCTGGGAAAAATGCGACGACTTTTCTGCTTAGTAAGGCTGACCAAGAACCTTCCTTTCTGGGTAACTTGGCTGTTTTTCGCACTTTGAATGGGGAAAAAAATGGCATAACAGACAGCTTTGGTTGATAGCATGAATCTATTGTTTTTTTGAGCCATTAAGATTGATATTTCAGACAATTTTCAGCCTTTTTCAGGCATGACTTATGTGAAATGTACTGTCTTTTAATGTACCTCTTCAAACAACACTTCTGGCTGTTCTTTGGGAAAGAAAGAAAGTCCAGAACAATGAAATCCATGATCAAAAATGGCCAAAGAAGTGGTATAAAGTGTTTCTCTGACTCTTGAAAGCTTCTACTTATTCTTCATTCAATTGTAAAATCAAATCCTCAACCAAACAAAGTGAGGCTATCCTTGGACTGTGGCTGATTGCTGGCTTTCTGATTTCAAGGTGTGTGTTCAGACTTGAAAGTGTGTATTCTTATAACAGTAATCAGTTCTTATACTTAGAGTCAACTTACTCCTGATCATCTCCAACCTTTCCTGCTCTCAATGGATATTTGACTACATTATGACAGCCTCTGAACAAGAATGGTGGGTTGAATTTATTATGCTAATGGAACTATTGGTGGAGACAGCATTAAAGATTGTTTTGAGATGGAAAAATCTTCAGAAGGTAGTATTTATATAGATTGTGTAAAGTTGATAGTCCTCTGTTAAGAGACTGGAACAGGAGGTCTACTATGACATATATGTATGTTCTGATAAGTTGGATTACTGATAGCTGTAGGCTAGCTTCTGTTTCTGAGGATCCACAGGCTTTCTGATTTGAAAGTGTATAGTTTGTAATTAAATGATTGTATGTCAGATATATTGAGTTGAAGAAAACAGAGGTGTGATGTGTAATAAATCTTGATTAGATGGAGTATTGGAAAGGGATTTTGAAAACCTGATTGCTAAGTATCAGTACCATGTAGTGATACCATAAATGAGATTATAGATATCTCATTATTCAGGCTACTTTCCCTGATTTCTTTCTCTTTAGTATATTTTGATGTTAGAAAATTGTCAAACATGCTCTTCAATAAAGTGTATGAGTAAAAAGAGGACAGAAGATGGAGGAGACTTTGATTGATCAATGTTTCTAAATTTTCAAGTATGTTCAAGATGATTTATTGAATGATAATCACTTGGAAGAGTTGGAATATTGAGAACCTAACTAAGTTAAGTCAAGTTTGGTCTGGATTTCAGCATTATGTTAAAGACTTATATCTACTGACATTGACAATAACAGGACTATTGAGACATCAATTGAAAAAAGAAAGACCAAAGTCAGCATAGTGAAAGAGATGAGGTTTGAGGTTGGGTCTGGGATGAAGCATTGAGTTAGAAATACAAAGACCTAACTGAACAAAGTGAGGTTGGGTCTGGGATGAAGCATTGAGTTAGGATATCAAGGACCTAACTGAATGAAGTGAGGTTGGGTCTGGGATGAAGCAAGAGCTACAGGCCCATGCCAAAGGCATGAGGTGTAGCTTGTGGTTGTATATGGTGGGTAGTATATGTAAATAGACAGACAAAGCAGTTGGTGGCCCATAGTGGCCACAGTCAATTGTGTATGTGGTACTCTTCACACCTGTCATGTCCGCAGGATCCTAACACTCTCCCTTACTGCAGACAAGACCTCAACTCCTCATGCATGGGACTGTGGCACACTACATTACTGCTAACATCTGGTGCAATCAAAGGAACAGGGGCCTGGGCAATGCTTTTGTAAATATGTTGGCGACATTGTCTCAGGTATTAATGTATTTGATAGTCAGTTTGCCATTCTCTGCTTGTTCACAAATAAAGTGATACTTTATGTCAAAGTGTTTGACTCTAGCATGGGCCGTGGGGTCTTCAGACAGTGAGATGGCAGCCTTGTTATCACAGAACATTGTAGTAGGTTTTGCCATTCCATCCAATCGCCTTTAGTAGCATATGCAACCATATGCATTCTTGCATGGATTTGTATGCTGCCTGTCACGACCCATCCCCTGGACCCCCGCACATCATCCAGCAACCTCCCGATTCCCCAAAACCCCCAACGCTCCGCTGAACTTCCACCCATGCCCTGCGCCCATTTTGGTTAGCCCCAACGCAACCTTGGCTAACTCCGACGCCTCCCTGGCTAACTCTGATGGCCCCCTGGCCAACTTTGACGCCTTCCCCGCAGCCACTGACACTTACCCTGGATCTCCCGAACCCCGAGAACCACCTCTGCTGTTCCCGATCTTCGCCACCCATCATCAACTCAACACCCTGGTTCCTCCAACCCATTCTGGAGTATCATGACAACCTTGGGGCAACCCGCATTCCCAAATGATCCCATCAACGTATCAGCATGGCCTGACCCTCAATCGCAACCAACACCTGCCCACTCCATCGAGCTCCGCCAAGCCCCGCCGCCGCAGCTGACGTACCCCAAAGTTCTCTGGTAGTCAGTATATAAGATGTCGAGTAGCTCTTTGTACTCTAGTCTTGATATTGCTTAACGTTACCTATGGTCTGATTGTTTCCTTCTTGTGTTTTGCGTTTCATGTTTTGTGTTTTGTTTTCCTTACTCTCAGTCTCCCGGTCTTGTCTCAGTCTCCCAGTCTTGTCTTGTCTCCATTTTGTTATCATTCTCGTCGCCGTTTCATATCTCCACTCAAATCTACTCTTGTTCCATATCGACCCCATTTCATTTTGTCCGATGCAGTCTCGGTGACTCTGTCTGACCATAGTGCCCAAGCCTTCCTCAACCTTAATGACCTCACAAACTCCGCAATTACAATTATGAACTCCGACACTCTTTTCCAGACCCAAACCCCGCTCTTTGTTCTGTCCCGGACTCCATCAACTCCAATTGATCTTCCATCAAACCCCAGCTCTGCTCCCATTGATCGTGTAGCCGCCTACTCCTTCGCTTCTACAAATCTCCCATACAGTCTTCTGCCTGAACCCCACCAAGCCTGTCCCATTTCCTTGCAATCTGACTTTTCTGGACCTCCCTGGATCTGTCTGGATCACATCCCACTGACTATCTGCACAAGCCATCAGTGCCCAGAATGCTTTCAAGTGTTTGGTTGCCAGTGCAAAGGGATCACACCCACCTAGTAAGGACTCGCCCAGTGCAGCTGAGCCCCCAAGGTCAGCGGAACCTGACATAATATCAAGACTCTACCTTACCCCGTCCGTGATGCCCGCATTATCTCCGCACATACAATCAAATAACTCCGATGTCTATGGTCTACCCGTGCCTGGAAACTCTTATGATTCATATGGCCCTGCCCAATTTGCCGAGGCACATTGAGTTGCAGATCCAACACCAAACGTCCCCTCCACTCTGGTTACATCCATACAATGGCTCCCCCCATGGACACCCTCCCCAACTCACACCCAACCTCCAACCCCTTGCACAAACCATCAAATCATCCCCCAACCCACCCTTACCCTCTCCGCCAACTCCGTTCCCTCGCACAAAGTTGACCCCAATGTCACCCAAAGAACAGCATTCCAAAACCTGGCAACCATCCGACCAAATGAGCAACAAAGTCTCCAGCACTGTGCCAACCCCCCAACAAACAATAATGCCAACCTGCCACAAAACTGTCACCTATTGCACAAAGGATCGCCAGCCACAATGAGACCACTGAGAACATGCTTCCCTGAAGCCCACCTGTGGATCCACCAACCCACTAGCAACCCCACAGACTGACAAATGCGACTAATCACCAACAACATCACTGAACCCTACTATTGACCACCTGACCCTCACCCCAATCACCCCCGAGGAACTATGCCCTCCGACAACTAGCCCCAAAACTACCAAAATCAAGCTCAAACCCAACAACCCCAACAACAGAGCAAGAACCCCAGACCTAGGCTACGCTCCAACCCCAGAACCTGCTTCCAGACCTTGGTCATTTTGGCCGTCACCTCTGCCCAACAAATAAAGGGGCCCCGACACCTCCAACCTGACCCCGACAACTCCAGAACAAGACCAAGACATCCCCAAGCCTCTAGACAGTCAGGAAAAGAACGGCTACACACCCTCCACCCCACCGCCTAAAGCACAACCCCAAAGTTAACGAGGAGAACCACGGCACCCCACTCTCAACAAGGGACAACTCCAGACTGCGCTGCTATTTCACCACCTTCCCCCACACAATCTGGAACCCCTGACAATGAGGACCCTAGACGCCAAACCTCCCCGCATGCCACCCCCGAACCTAAACTCCACCACCAGACTCTGCCACCTCCCACAAAGGAACTCCCAGCATAGGAGCCACCCTGAACTAACTATAGGAAAAAGGACCCTATATGAAGTAGTTCCCCTAAATCCTCTAAATTCACTGACATGTTCATATAAGGGAGGGAGAAGCCCCACCACCATCCAGAGAACGTCGATCAGCCATTCAAGTGACCTGACAACCCAAAGGGCATATGCTCCAATATCCTTAAAGGACCTCCCCCACCTGGCTCGACGACCCAAACAACCCCATGCCAGCCCAAAACTGCCCAACCCACCCCTCCGACCCCCTCCAAACCCCTCGACACAGCTCTGGACCCTGGCAACACAACTCCAGGGCCTCTGCTCCGACTACAACATTTGATTGAGAGGACTCATGGTGCCAGCCCAACAACGATGCCCTGATAGCCCCAACTCCACAACATAAATCACCACCCACTCCGAATCCCGCCCCTATGCTGGAATATGTCCGTTGAACAGGGACCACATCATCGGAGCACCCAGAAGCAAGCCACATACGAAGTATCCTCTTTGGAGTACTCAGAAGCAGGCCACATGCAAAGTAATCTCTTGGAGTACCCTAAAGGTTGCTGATGCCTTCCCCAAGAAGTGAGCAGTGCCTCTCCCCACTGCCACCCCCGCATTTGCAACAATCTCTGGGCTGCTCCGGAACACGAAGGAAGAGTTGCCTCAACCCTGCCATGACTCCCGGGGAGTCCCACTCCAGTGCCTCCCCACGACCAACCTCCCCGCCGCCCCCCAACAATCGTAAACAACCATCTTCCCTGTCAGGTTCCGCTGACCCCGGGGGCTCAGCTGCACTGGGCGAGTCCTTACTAGGCGGGTGTGATCCCCTTGCACTGGTAACCAAACACTCGAAGACGTTCCGGGCCCTGGTGGCTCGTGTGGGTAGTTGGGGGAATGTGATCCAGACAGATCCGGGAAGGTCCGGAGAAGTTGGATTGTGAGGAGACGAGACGGTCTTGGCGGGGTTCAGGCAGAAGGCCGTATGGGAGATTTGCGGAAGCAAGGGAGTAGGTGGCTGTGTGATCAATGGGAACGGAGCCGGGGTTTGAGGGGAGATCATTTGGAACTGATGGAGTCCGGGACCGAGCAAAGAGTGAGGTTTGGACCTGGTAAAGGAGTGTCGGGGTCCGTAATCGTAACCGTGGAGTTTGTGAGGTCATTAAGGTCGATGAAGACTTGGGCACAATGGTTGGACGGAGTCACCGAGACAGCGTCAGACGAAATGGGATGGGGTTGATATAGGACAAGAGTAGATTCGAATAGAGATACGAAACGATAACGAGAACAATAACAAAATGGAGATGAGACAAGACTGGGAGACTGAGATAAGACCGGGAGACTGAGGTGAGACCGGGAGGCCGAGATAAGGAAACGAGACACAAGACACAAGAAGGAAACAATCAGACCATAGGTAACGTTAAGCAATATCAAGACTAGGGTACAAAGAGCTACTCGATGACTTATATACTGACTACTGGAGGACTTTGGGGTACATCGGCTGTGGCGGCGGGGCTTGGCAGAGCTCGACGGAGGGGGCGGGTGTCGGTTGTGATCAAGGATCGTGCCGCGCTGATACGTTGATGGGATCATTGGAGAACGCAGGTTGCCCTGAGGTTGTCGTAATACTCCGAAATAGGTTGGAGGAACCAGGGTGTTGAGTTGATGATGGGTGGTGAAGATCGGGAACAGCGGGGGTGGTTCTCAGGGTTCGGAAGGCCCAGGGTAAGTGTCAGTGGCTGCGGGGCAGGCACCGAAGTTGGCCAGGGGGCCGTCAGAGTTAGCCGGGGAGGCGTCGGAGTTAGCCAAAGTAGGCACGGGGCATGGGCGGAAGTTCGGCGGAGCGTTGGGGGTCCCTTTGGGGGTTTGGGGGGTTGATGGACGATGTGCGGGGTTTCGGGGAACGGGTCGTGACATCACCCCCCTTTCAGCATCGAGACCCTTCGAGACGCGGGGGCAGGATGGGGATTGGCGGGCGTGGGAGTCAAAGCCGAGCAATATTGATCAATCTGCAGCGAGTGATAGCGGCATGGGAGACGAAGTTGAAGCACGGCCGCCGTTTCGTCAGGGTCCTCCTCAATCAATTCAAAGCTTTGGGCGTGCCCCGGGGTTTCCCAAATTTTGTCATGTCTTCCCCCAGCGTTCCAGTAGTCTCTCCCGCCAATTTGGACGAGGTGGTGGTGTACGATAGTGGGGGTGAGGAGTTCGAGCATCGGCGCCGGGGTAGCGTCAGGGACCAGAGTCGTGAGTGTTGTCGACCTTTCTTTTCGGGATGATTGACGGGGCTCCCTTAGAGTCGTCCATGGTAGTAGTAGTGGATTTTCCGGGGGTTCCGAAATGGACCAAGTTTCGTCCCGCGTTGCCAAAGGGGAAGGGGGCATCCTCGGCGATGGTTTGGGGGAAGCGTCAAGCCTCCCCGCCCTCGGGGGCGGGACCCAGCAAGAGGCCGCATGGGCGCGAGTTGTCGGCGGGGCCTCCAGAGTCCTCCCTCTTTTCTCCTGTCCCGGGCGTCCCCTCGGAACGGTCATCAAGTCCCCCCACGCCAATTCCTTCAATCACGGAGGTCTTCCTCTGCAAGCAGGTGGAGGCCTTGACGACGTCGTTGGCAGTATGGGAGGGTGAGCTCCGACGGGCGAGGGAGGATCGTGACGCGGCGCGGACGGAGAAGGAAGTGATGGAGCGGGAGAGGAATACTTCGGTGCGCATGGCAACGGAGCGAGCGCTAGAGGTGCGGGGTTTGCGGGAGCGTCTGGCGCAGGTGGAGGGGCAGCCCACGGGGGAAGCGGAGGGGCGGGGACGAGTTCCGGAGGGGGATGCATTGTGGGTGGAGCTGGAGGCGGTGAGGCGGAGGGAGGATTGGTTGGCCAACGAGGCCGCCTTGGGTCGCGCGGGGATCCTTCGTGAGTTGTCTCCCGTTCCTCCGTTCATTATTGACGGTTCATTTTCTGGGTTTAGGCTGGGTGCGGGAGCATCAGGTCCTCTTGGACGGTGCCTCTGCAGCGTTCACGTCGATTCAGGATGGGTTGACGCAGGGGTCCGCAGTCCAGCCTCCGGAGTTGCAGCAGGGGATGGCGCGATTGGAGAGGTTGTTGGCGGGGCATCGGCGGCGCAATGCGGTGGCCCCGGGGTCGTGGTGGGAGGTGGCGGCCGACGCGGGGGAGGCATTGCCGGGGTTGGTGGAGATCTTAGCGGTGGTGCGGGCCCAGATGGAGGTCGACCTGGGGGTTGGGTTGCCGGGGGGTCCGGGGAGGGAGTGAGATGGGCGTGGGCCTTGTTTCTTGTCGCTCTCGGACTTGCTGCCTCCCCCGCCTATTGTATATATAATTTTTTGTATGCGAACATGTTCTTTCTTGGTCCCTGGGCGTGTGAAGTGAGATTTTAGTTTTGTATGAGGGCGAAGTAAGCGAAACATGCAGGGGTGTGAGAGGGAGTTGAATCCCTAGTGAGTCCAGAGGCGGGGGTTACGCCTGCTAGTGCCGTCTGCGCTGGCTAGTCCCGGGGTTTGTCGGGACGGGGCGGGGCATCGCAGGAGGGCTCCCGAGGTCTGGCGGGGGTGGTGGGAGTTCTCCGGTGGGGGTTCCCGGCATTTCGGGCGGTGTCATTGAGTTCGATTCTCGGAAATTCCAACTGGGGGTGTAGGGGACGTGTGCCATATTGGTAGTGGAGGGTGGACCTTCGAATCTTTCACGGTGCCCAACGGGTTCAGGGCTTTAGTTGTCTTGGCAGTGTGGTTGGCGGGGGGTAATGGGGGTCTCCCCATGGTCTGGCCCTTATGCCGGCACTGGTGGCGAGGGCGGCGGGGCCTTTTTCATTAGCGGGGTTTGGTGAGGCGAGGTTCGTCCTCGCGGTATAGTTGGTCTGGGTCGGGGTCATGTTCCAGAGTGTTGCGTCTGTGGGTGGGCATGCTTCGGGTGGCGCTTTGGTATGCTCCGGAGTGTCGATGACCGAGGGGGTAGGATGCGGGGTGATCAATCCCAACCAGTTCCTTCGGGTCCGGGGCCAAAATTTGGGGTTCCAGATCATCTATGTGATATTGCTCTCCTGACCAAAGGTAAGCCCGAGGCGGACAAAGGGGGTCTTACGTATTTCTGATACTTCCTCGAGTTCGGAGGTTCGGGGGTGGGTGGTTCCTTCATCGGGAAGAAGTGGGTGGTCCCGGAGTCGACTCAAGGGTCACTTGGTGGGGGTTTGTTGGTTGTTCATGGTTGTTGGGGCCACGGGGAGGTTGGCCGCGGGGAGGCACTGGAGTGGGGCTCCCCGGGAGATGTGGCAGGATCGAGGCTACTCTTCATTTGTGTTCTGGAGCGGCCCGGAGATTGTTGCACGTGTGGGGGTGGCAGTGGGGAGAGGCACTGCCCGCTTTTCTGGAGGCTCCGGTGATGTGGTCCCTGTTCGGGCGGACATATTCCGGTGTAGGGGCGGGATTCGGAGTGGGTGGTGATTTCTGTTGCGGAGTTGGGGCTACCAGGGCATCATTGTCGAGCTGGCGCCGTGAGTTCTCTTGGTCAAATGTTGTGGTCGGAGCGGAGGCCCTGGGGTCGTGTTGCCAGGGTCCGGAGCTGTGTTGAAGGGTTTGGAGGGGTCTGGGTGGGACAGTTTTGGGCTGGCGCGGGGTTGTTTGGGTTGTCAAGCCAGGTGGGGGAGGTCCTTTGAGGATATCGGAGCGCGTGCCCTTTGGGTCGTTGGGTTGCTTAAACGGCCCATCGTCGTTTTCTGGATGATGGTGGGGCTTCTCCCTCCCTTATATGAACATGTCAGCGAATTTAGAGTACTTAGGGAACTACTTCGTATAGGGTCCTTTTTCCTATAGTTAGTTCGGGGTGGCTCCTATGCTGGGGATTCCTTCGTGGGAGGTGGCGTAGTCTGGTGGTGGAGTTTAAGCTCGGGGGTGGCATGCGGGGGGGTTTTGGCGTCCAGGGTCCTCATTGTCGGGGGCCCCGGATTGTGTGGGGGAGGGTGGTGAAATAGCGGCGTGGTCCGGAGTTGTCCCTTGTCGGGAGTGGGGTGCCGTGGTTCTCCTTATTAACGTCTAGAGGCTCGGGGATGTTTTGGTCTTGTTCCGGGGTTGTCGGGGTCGGGTCGGGGGAGTCGGGGCCCCTTCATTTGTTGGGCGGAGGTGACGGCCAATCGATCGAGGTCCGGAAGCAGGTCATGGGGTTGGAGCATAGCCTAGGTCTGAGGTTCTTGTCCTGTGGTTGGGGTTGTTGGTGGGCTGGTGGATCCACAGGCGGGCTTTGGGGAAGCGCGTTCTCAGTGGTCTCTTCGTAGCTGGCGATCCTCGTGCAGTGGGTGACTGTTCCGCGGTGGGTTTGCGTTATTGTTGGTCGGAGGGCTGGCGTGGTGCCGGAGACCTTGTTGCTCGTTTGATCGGATGGTCGCCAGGCTTTAGGATGTTATTCTTTGGGTGATGTCGGGGCCAACTTTGTGCGAGAGAGCGGAGTTGGTGGAGAGTGTAAGAGTGGGGTGGAAGATGATTTAACGGTTTGCGCGAGGGGTTGGGAGTTGGGTGTGAGTTGGGGAGGGTGTCCGTGGGGGGAGCCGTTGTATGAAAGTAACCAGAGCGGAGGGGACGTTTGGTGTCAGATCCGCGACTCAATGTGCCTCGGCAAATTGGGCAGGGCCGTATGAATCATAAGGGTTCCCCGGCACGGGTAGACTATAGACATTGGAGTTATTTGATTGTGTGTGCGGAGATAATGCGGGCATCATGGACGGGGTAAGGTAGAGTCTTGATATTATGTCAGGTTCCGCTGACCCGGGGGCTCAGCTGCACTGGGCGAGTCCTTACTAGGTGGGCATGATCCCCTTGCACTGGTAACCGAACACTCGAAGACGTTCCAGGCCCTGGTGGCTTGTGCGGGTAGTTGGGGGAATGTGATCCAGACAGATCCGGGAAGGTCCAGAGAAGTCGGATTGTGAGGAGACGAGATGGTCTTGGCAGGGTTCAGGCAGAAGGCCGTATGGGAGATTTGCGGAAGCAAGGGAGTAGGTGGCTGTGTGATCAATGGGAACGGAGCCGGGGTTTGAGGGGAGATCATTTGGAACTGATGGAGTCCGGGACCGAGCGAAGAGTGAGGTTTGGACCTGGTAAAGGAGTGTCGGGGTCCGTAATCGTAACCGTGGAGTTCGTGAGGTCGTTAAGGTCGATGAAGACTTGGGCACAATGGTTGGACGGAGTCACCGAGACAGCGTCAGACGAAATGGGATGGGGTTGATATAGGACAAGAGTAGATTCAAATAGAGATACAAAACGATAACGAGAACAATAACGAAATGGAGATGAGACAAGACTGGGAGACTGAGACAAGACCGGGAGACTGAGAGTAAGGAAAACAAAACACAAAACATGAAATGCAAAACACAAGAAGGAAACAATCAGACCATAGGTAACGTTAAGCAATATCAAGACTAGAGTACAAAGAGCTACTCGATGACTTATATACTGACTACTGGAGGACTTCGGGGTACATCGGCTGTGGCGGCGGGGCTTGGCGGAGCTCGACGGAGGGGGTGGGTGTTGGTTGTGATCAAGGATTGTGCCGCGCTGATACGTTGATGGGATCATTGGAGAACGCAGGTTGCCCCAAGGTTGTCGTAATACTCCGAAATAGGTTGGAGGAACCAGGGTGTTGAGTTGATGATGGGTGGCAAAGATCGGGAACAGCGGGGGTGGTTCTCAGGGTTTGGGAGGCCCAGGGTAAGTGTCAGTGGCTGCGGGGCAGGCACCGAAGTTGGCCAGGGAGCCGTCGGAGTTAGCCGGGGAGGCGTCAGAGTTAGCCGAAGTAGGCGCGGGGCATGGGCGGAAGTTCGGCGGAGCGTTGGGGGTCCCTTTGGAGGTTCGGGGGGTTGATGGATGATGTGCGGGGTTTCGGGGAACGGGTCGTGACATTCCCCCATCCAAGCTCAGCTCCAGGAGCCACTGCCAATCCTGCATGACAACTCTGCTGCTCCACAAAAAAAACCCCACACTGGAGCTCCCCCTCCAATTTGCGACACAACCCCACTTGCAAGTTAAGACCCAACCCCAACCCCTGCATCAGCTCTGGACCCCTGGTACTTGCACTTGGAACTGCGGACCGACAAAATGCACCTCAGACCCCTTCCTCAGCCCGCACCCCACCCCAAAGCCAACACAAATCACAAACCCCCCACCAAGTGACCTTTGTATCGACTCCGGGACTGCCCACTTCTTCCCTGATGAAGGAACCACTGACCCCCAGGAGGGAACAACCCTTGGAATGAGCCCAAAGCATCTCCGCTGAGGCGAGCCATTCCCCAACCAACCCCTGTGCTGCCCCTCCCCAAAAGAAACATCTACCAACACAACTCCAACAGACCTCCAAACTCGAGGGAGTGTTGGAAATACATAAGACCCCTCTGTCCGTCTCAGGACTTACCTTTGGTCAGGAAAGCAATGTCACGTAGATGACCCAGAACCTCAAATTTTGGCTCCAGACCCAAAGGAACTGGTCAGGACTGATCACCCCACATCCTGCCCCCTTGGTCATTGACACTCCAGAGCACACCAAAGCACCACTCGAACATGCCCGCCCACAGACACAATACTCCAGAACACGACCTCGACCTGGACCAACACCCCAGAGCACAGCAAGCCCAATCCCGAGTGCCCTTCACCAAGCGCAATACTCTGGAGCTTGCCCTGCACAACCCCACCAAATGAAAATCTCTGGGCATCCTCAACCCAGAGATCCTCACCCTGAGGGAGTATCTCCGCCCCCACGCTGACCAAACCCACAGCCCAGAACCCGCTCCCATCAACTCATTACAAGGACCCCCCTCCGGACCAACTATGCTGCAAGGACAAACCTTGCTCCACCGACCCCCACCAATGAAGAGGGCCCTGCTGCCTTTGCCACCAGCGCCGGCATAAGGGCCAGATCATGGGAAGACCTCCGTCCCCCCTGCCAACCGCACTGCCAAGAAAACCAAAGCCTCAAACCTGCTGGACACCCATGAAAGATTTGAAGGTCCACCCTCTGGTACTAACATGGCGCACGTCCCCGCTGCAGACTAAAGAAAACTCCTACACCCCTGGTCAGAAATTCTGAGAATCAAACCCAATAACACTACCCAAAATGCCACGGAACTCCACAGGAGAACTCCCACCACTCCCGCCGAACCTTGGGAGCCCTCCCTGCAATGCCCCGCCCCGTCCCGACAAACCCCGGGACTAGCCAGCACAGATGGCACTAGTGGGCGTAACCCCTGCCTCTGGACTCACTAGGGATTCAACTCCCACTCACACCCCTGCATGTTTTGCTTACTCTGCCCTCATACAAACTAAAACCTCACTTCACACACCCAGGGACCAAGAAAAGAACATGTTCACATACAAAATTACATATATATAGAAGGCGAGGGAGGCAGCAAGTCTGAAAGCAACAAGAAATGGGGCCCGCACCCACCTCACTCCCTCCCCAGATCCCCCGGCAACCCTATCCCCAGATCGACTTCTATCTGGGCCCACACCACTGCCAAGACCTCCGCCAACCCCAGCAATGCCTCTCCTGTGTCAGCCCCCACCTCCCACCACAACCCCAGGGCCACCGCATTGCGTCGCCAATGCCCCGCCAGCAACCTCTCCAATCGCGCCATCCCCTGCTGCAACTCTGAGGGCTGAACCGCGGACCCCTGCAACAACCTGTCCTGAATCAACACAAATGCCACAGAGGCACCATCCAAGAGGACCCGATGCTCCCACACCCAGCCTAACCCCAGAAAATGAACCGTCAGTAACGAATGGAGAAACGGAAGACAACTCATGGAGAATCCCCGTGCGCCCTGAAGTGGCCTCGTTGGCTAACCAATCCTCCCTCCGCCTTGCTGCCTCCAGCTCTGCCCACAGTGCATCCCCCCCTGGAACTTGTTCCTGCCCCTTCGCTTCCCCCGCAGGCTGCCCCTCCATCTGCATCAGACGCTCCCACAAGCCCCGCACCTCTAACGCTTGCTCCGTTGCCACACACACTGATGTGTTCCTTTCCCACTCCATCACCTCTTTCTCCATCCGCACCATGTCACAGTCCTCCCTCACCTGTCGGAGCTCACCCTCCCATACTGCCAATGATGTCATCAAAGCCTCCACCTGCTTGCAAAGGAAGACCTCTGTGATCGAAGGAATAGGTGTGGGGGGACTCGATGACCATTCCAGGGGAATGCCCGGGGTGGGAGAAAAGAGGAGAGACTCCGGAGGCCCTGCCGATGGCTCATGCCCATGCGGCCTCTTGCTGGGTCCTGCCTCCAAGGATGAGGAGGCTCGGCGCTTTCCACGAATCACCGCCAAGGACGCCCCCTTTCTCCAACCACCCCATGAAAGCCCTGCCTTCTCCACAGACCACCCCATGCTCCCCTCCTTTGGCAATGCAGGACAAAACTTGGTCTACTTCGGGACCCCCGGAAAATCCACCACCACCACCATGGACGACTCTACAAAAACCCCGTCAGTCATCCCAAAAAGACAAGTCGACACCACTTACAACTCCGGTCCCTGACACTAGCACGGCACCGATGCTCAAACTCCTCCCCCCCACTGTCGTACACCACCACCTCGTCCAAATCAGCAGGAGAGACTACTGGAATGCTGGGGGAAGACATGACAAAATTTGGGAAATCCCGGGGTACATCCAAGGCTTTTAATTGATTGAAGAGAACCCTGACGAAGCGGCGGCCATGCTTTGACTTCATCTCCCATGCTGCTATCACTCGCTGTGGACTGATCAATATTGCTTGGCTTTGACTCCCATGCCCCACCAATCCCTGTCCTGCTCCCCGCGTCTCGAAGGGTCTTGATGCTGAAGGGGGGATGATGTCACAACCCGTCCCCTGGACCTCCGCACATCGTCCAGCAACCTCCCGATTCCCCAAAACCCCCGATGCTCTGCCGAACTTCTGCCCATGCCCCATGCCCATTTTGGTTAGCCCCGACACAACCTTGGCTAACTCCGATGCCTCCCCAGCTAACTCCGATGCCTCCCCAGCTAACTCCGATGCCTCCCCGGCTAACTCTGACGGCCCCCTGGCCAACTTCGACGCCTTCCCCACAGCCACTAACACTTACCCTGGATCTCCCGAACCCCAAGAACCACCCCTGCTGTTCCCGATCTTTGCCACCCATCATCAACTCAACACCCTGGTTCCTCCAACCCATTCTGGAGTATCATGACAACCTTGGGGCAACCCACATTCCCAAATGATCCCATCAACGTATCAGCATGGCCCGACCCTCAATCGCAACCAACACCTGCCCACTCCATCGAGCTCCGCCAAGCCCCGCCGCCGCAGCTGACGTACCCCAAAGTTCTCTGGTAGTCAGTATATAAGATGTCGAGTAGCTCTTTGTACTCTAGTCTTGATATTGCTTAACATTACCTATGGTCTGATTGTTTCCTTCTTGTGTTTTGCGTTTCATGTTTTGTGTTTTGTTTTCCTTACTCTCAGTCTCCCAGTCTTGTCTTGTCTCCATTTTGTTATCATTCTCGTCGCCGTTTCATATCTCCACTCAAATCTACTCTTGTTCCATATTGACCCCATTTCATTTTGTCCGATGCAGTCTCGGTGACTCTGTCTGACCATAGTGCCCAAGCCTTTCTCAACCTTAATGACCTCACAAACTCTGCAATTACAATTATGAACTCCGACACTCTTTCCCAGACCCAAACCCCGCTCTTCATTTGGTCCCAGACTTCATCAACTCCAATTGATCTTCCATCAAACCCTGGCTCCACTCCCATTGATCACATAGCCGCCTACTCCTTCGCTTCCGCAAATCTCCCATACAGTCTTCTGCCTGAACCCCACCAAGCCCGTCCCATTTCCTTGCAATCTGACTTCTCTGGACCTCCCTGGATCTGTCTGGATCACATCCCACCGACTATCCACACAAGCCATCAGTGCCCAGAATGCTTTCAAGTGTTTGGTTGCCAGTGCAAGGGGATCATGCCCACCTAGTAAGGACTCACCCAGTGCAGCTGAGCCCCTGAGGTCAGCGGAACCTGACACTGCCATGTACTCTGCCTCACACAATGATGTGGCCACAGTCTTCTGTTTTTGAACTGACCATGAGATTGCTCCTGCACCCAGTGACCAGGTATATCCACTTGTGCTCCTCCTTGTATCCAAACAACTTGCCCAGTCTGCATCAGTGAACCATTGGTGTACAATAGATGGTCCTCCCAGGTGAAATTTCAGGCCTTTGGACCCTTTTAGATACCTGATGAGCCAAATGCCTGCATTTCAATGTGTTCTGATGTAGTTATCCAGAACTGAGACAGTTGTTGCATGGCATAAGCTATATTGGGCCTTGTTGCAATGGCTATGTAGAGAAGGCATCTGACTAAGGATCTGTAGGGAAGTTTTGCTATGTTGTCTTTCTCCTCCTGAGTCTGGAGATTGTGTTGGCACCATCAAAGTTTTGCACCTGGTTCCATGGGCAAGGAGAGTGGGTGAGCATCCTTTTGCCCAAATTGCTGGATGACTCAGTCAACCCCATGGAAGTGCATGCCATGTTCCAGATCCATAGCTTGTAGGGTGCAATGGTGTGCCATGTGGGTGATGTAGTCCTGTTTCTTGTGGAGGGACTCAGCTGCAGTGTGGGCTCTGTAGAATAGGTGGTGGGCAGGGTGTGGGTGCTGGTTGTTGAAGGCCTTGACAGCAGCCTAGCTATTGCTTCCAATGATTGTGGGTCCCCTAAGCTACTGGTTCAGAGACAGCAGGAGGTGGAGTCTAAGCATAAAGCCTACTGCTTCCTCTTTGTAGACCTCTTTGTAGACTGTGTGCTCAGCTGCTGAGCCAAGGTGGTACCTTAGAGAGGTGGCCTCATTGCCATCTATGAACAACACTGCAAAGACTCCAATGCTACCCTTGAATGTGGATCCATCACAGTAGGAAGAGGTGCATGCACAGTCATGGGCAAGCTGGATAGCTGCTAGGGCAAGATCTTTTGTTAGTTTGATGTGGGTGCTGAATGCTGGGTGATAGCTCAGGTGCCAGCAGGTGGCATGGATTGTTTCTAGAGTTCTTGGGCTAAAACCTGTGTAATGGAACAGATTGTGGAAAAAGCAGTGATGTTTGACAAAGTATTTTGTAGCTGACTGGACAGGCTTACACAAGGGGTGGGAGGGCAGAAGTGATGAGAGACAGATAGCTGACCTCACAAGGACCCTGTGGAAAAGAAGGTCTATAGAAACCATTGAGGATGGGCCATTGCGGTGCACAGCAATACCAAGGTCTACATATGACTTACTTACAGATTCATAGACACAATGACATAATAAATTTATTTACATGAATGCACAAGATACTATAAGAAAAATACATTGTGGGCAGCTGAATCATGCATGCCAGTAGCAAATCTGCACTTAGAGGTAGCAAAATAGAGTTATATGGAACAAAATAAATTGAGACAACATGTAAAAAATCAGTGGAAAACATAATAATAAAGCAAGACTCACTATGTCCCTATGATAAGTGTTAAAAATGTGTTTTTTGTTGTTTGTCTTGGAACAGTGTGTTGAACAATGTTTTGAGATGCCTTCTAATTGAAACTCCTTCTAGCATCAGTAAACACCTCATCAAGTTGTTGCTGTGCATCATCTGAGTGAGTGTGAAATGCAGTGACCAGGTGGTTAGCCTGATCAAAGCCCTTCAACATGAGGTGGCAGGTGTTCAGGTCAAAGTCAGTGTATGAGATAGATATAACTAGTGAAATTGAGAAAAAATGTCACAAAATCAGATGTACCAGAATGCCAGCTCAGCAATGTTCACCTGCATTAAAACATCAAAATATCTACCAACAACAGTCCTTAACCCTAATTCTGCTGTTCCCTGCATGTTCCAGCTGCTCAGAGATGATGAGGACATCCTAGGATGCCAACAATGGATGACAATGGGTGGTAGAACAATTATATACAAGTGACAAATGACAGTTAGGAGGTGAAATGCAAAAAGAAATAGATGTAAATGTTTGAGTGGTAATACATACTGTAGGTGTCAACATTTCTGCATCTGTATTTGACAAGCACAAGAATTTGCATGTCAGCACCACTTCACCATTGTAGAATAGACTCAAATAAAAAAAGAAATAATAATAAGAAAAATAATAAATAAGTAAATAAAATCTGGAAAAAAACCAATCAATAATCAATATAGTATAATATTTCAAAAATTCAAAAAAAAAAATTAAAGAGTAGAAAAAAAAATAGAAAATCAGTAAAATCAGAAATAAGAATAACAAAGGCATTATCAATGGGAATGACCTGACCCCATCAGTGCCAGGTGAAGTGTCATGACCTGATGCCCAGGCTAATACCTCAGCTACTTCAAGGTTAATAGGGAGAGGGCAACTGGCAGTGGGACAAGGCAACTGTTGGTAAAACTGCTGCATACAAAGCATGCCAGAGTGCAAGGAGTAATCATATTTCAAGCTAAGAGGATCATATCCAGAAATTTAACACAATATCCATAGGGATTCAACCAGGAGGAGCATGGGAGGCATATAATCATGGGTTTAGTATCCATTTCAGAAGAGAGAAGTAGGAGTTCAAGCCTGCATAAGATACTCAAACAGCAAACTGATAGGAGAACAGTATCCAGACTGTCACAACCTGCTCTCTAGAACCCTGACCTTGTTCACAACCTGCTTGCTTCCCTGGAGCTTCCCCCAACACCCCATCAAGCTCCTCCACCTTTGTCCACCCTCTGTGCCCACTCTGGGTAACTCTGACACTTCTCTGGCAAACCCCAATGGGCCCCCTGGCTAACTCCAATGCCTTCTCTGCAGCCATCAACACTTCCCTGACTCTCCTGAACCCCTAAGACTCTCTCCCACTGTTCCTGACTCTAGCATGTGTCACCAACTCATCTTCCTAGTTTGCCCAATGATAAGACCCATTTATCACTGAGCATCAATTTTGGCAATTTTGGACTGAGCAGCAGCTGACTATTTTGACATGGCACAAGTCACAACACTTAGCATGTGAGGCCTAGCCCCAAGGTCTGGAATAACATAGCCTTTGCACAGGACTTTAATGACTATGAGACTTATCAATCACAAGGAACATTATGTGGAGTCTGGACTCTGGGTCAACAATAAGGCTGAGACCTTTCTTAGCACAATTGCTAGCAACTTCTTGGCAACAACACAGCATTCTACCCCCCATATATGGACATATTGCCAGTCATGTAATCTCTGACTTATTATCTTTCTTGTCAAGCTTACAAACATACTTGAATGGTGTCTACACTTCAGACTTCACTTATATTTTTCACCTGGTTATGGATTGATGCTTCATATGTACAATAAACATCTTGGCAGACACCATTGCTAGTGGCAATTATTTGCTTACTTTCCCATACCATACCTTTGAACAGTATAAATACTGCCTGTACATAGATCCTCAGAAGCCATCCTGTCAGGTTCCACTGACCATGGGGGCTCAGCTACACTGGGTGAATCCTTACTAGGCAGACATGATTCCCTGCACTGATAACTGAGCACTCAGAGAGAGTCTAAGCATGGGGGACTTGTGAGGGCAAGCAATGGAGAGTGATCCAAACAAGTTCAGCGTGGTCCAGAGGAGTCTAGGATGAGTTGTGGGGGAAGGGGCAAACTTGATGGAGCATCAGGTATAAGTCTAGAAGCAAATATGGTGGGTGCAGAGTAAGCAGAGGCTACACGAGTGATGGGAGTGGAGCCAGAGCTTGATGGGGGATCAATGGAGGTTGATAGCTTTTGGAACTGAGCAAGTAGCAAGGTCCAGAATTGGTTTAACAAATGTTCAGGAGTTATAATCATAAGCATGGAGTTTGTGGGGGCATAAGGTCAAGAGAAATTGGACACAATAATGAGAATAGAGTCAAACAAGATGAGACAGAGTTGAATGGAGCAAAACAGAGTTGAGACAAAATTGGAATGAGAACAAAAATAGATTCAGGTGGAGATACAAAACAATAATGAAAACAATAATGGAGATAGAAATGAGATGAGACTGAGAGATGGAGGTAAGGCCAGGAGACTGGGAGTAAAGGAAAATGTAACACAAGTAAAGGAAAATATAATACAGAACACAAAACAAGAGATAGAAATAATCAGAAACACATCAGATAAGGTAATATCAAGACTAGAGTATAAGGAGCTACTTTACAACTTATATACTGACTACTGGAGAGCTCTAGGGGACAGCAGGTGTGGTGGTGGGGTTTGGCACAGCCACATGGGGTCAATAGGTGTTGGTTGTGATCAGGGGGCAGGCCACAGTGATATTCTGATGGGATCAGCTGAGAACATAGGCTGTCCTGAGGTTGTCATGATACTCCAGAGTAGGTTGGGTGAACCAGGGTGATGAGCTGGTGACATATGATGGAGTTAGGGATGGAGGGTTCTTGGGGCTCAGAACAGTCAGGAGAAGTGTTGACAGCTGTGGAGAAGGCATTAGAGTGGGCCAGGGGGCTGTTGGAGTTTCTTGGAGAAGCATCAGAGTTAGCTGGAGTGAGTGTGGAGGGTAGAAAATGGTTGGGGGAGTTTGACAGAGCATTGGAGGAGACTCTGGGGGAGCAGGCAGGTTGGGAATGATGTGTGGGGGTCCAGAAAGTGGGTCATGACACATCCAATCATTGAACCTTATCCTCATCAAATACTACTTCTATTGAATCCCTCTATTTCTAAGCTTACCAGCTTGAGATTTCATTTTGCCTCTATCATTTATTCTATATCTCACTTTCCATCAACAATGACTTAGCAACAAGTCTTGCCAACTTCAACTTCAACTTTGCATGGTGCCAACTACAGGTGCCCTTAGCATTCTTTTGACTCAGCAACACTAGCAACTATAGCTAGCAATTAGTTTGCATTCATCCTCCATTCAGTCTCCTTATTACCACTCCTCCATTTCTTTCTCTACCCAAGTCCTCTTTCACCATTCAAGTTTGCTTTACCTTAGTGACAAATTTGTCTGCATTTGTTCTTTCACACTAGCAACCCTCTGTTATCATCTAGCAACTTAGGCTAGCACTAGCAATCCTTCCAAATACACACTTCACACCCACATTTGCTCTTGTTCTCTGGAATGGTTACTGACTCACCCTCAACTATTAACTTCCTGCTGCCAGCTACCCTATCTAGTAACTAGTGATAGGATCTCTTTTTAGGTTTCCTGCATGGCACTAGGTGGCATAGGAGCACATCACTGACCAACTCCAAAGCATTACAATGACTCTGGGATGGCCCATATCCTCAACTGATCCCATCAGAATATAACCATGGCCCATCCCCTGATCACAACTAACACCTGTCAACTCTGCACAACTCTGTTGAGCCCCGCTGCCACACCTGCCATCCCCCAGAGCTCTCCAGTAGTTAGTGTATAAGTTGTAGAGTAGCACCTCATACTCTAGTCTTGATATTGCCTTACCTGATGTGTTTCTGTCTTGTATTTTGTGTTCTGTGTTCCATTTCCCTTTTATCTCAGTCTCCTAGTCTTGTCTCATCTCTATTTCCATTATTGTCTCATTATCATCTTGTATCTCTGATTGAATCTATTTTTGGTCTTGTCTCAATCTTGTCTTGACTCCATCTTGTCTTAACTCCATCTTGTCTTGTTTAACTTAGACTCCATTATTGTGCTCAAGTCCTTTCAACCTTAACGCCTTTACAAACTTCATACTTACAATTACAAAACTCAAACACTCTTTAAACCAACTCTGGACCTTGCTATTTGCTTGGCCTCAAAGCCCATCAATATCTGTTGATCCCCCATTGAGCCCCAGCTCTGCTCCCATCACTTGCATAGCCTCCACTTATCCCACACCTTCCATACTTGCTTCTGGACTTGCACCTGGCACTCTATCAAGTCTAACCACTCTCCTGCAACTTGTCCTAGACTTCTCTAGACCCTCCCAGACTTGTTCAGATCACTTTCCATTGCTTACCCTCACAAGTCCCCAACATCTTGATCCTCCCCAAATGCCCAGTTATTAGTGCAGGACATCTTGTCTGCCTAGTAAGGACTTGCCCAGTGTAGCTGAGCCCCCATGGTCAGCAGAACCTAACACTACCCAAGCACACCTCCACCAAAATGCAAACCTCCAGATACTGTCAATCAATGGATTGCAAGAATAAGCCAACCAAACTTTAAGGAAGTACCTCTGCCCCCATGCTAATCCAACCAATGGCATAGCTGGCATGCAAAACAGTCTCCTGTTGAGTCTACTACAATGGCAACTCCAATGCTAGAGCCCCCACTGCTATGCTGCCAAGAACTCCCATCTCCAGCCTACCCCACCCCCAAGGACAACCTTTACTCCATCACTTCCACTGCCATCAAAAGGGACCTTTGCCCCCTCCACCAGCTGCATTGGAGCAAAATCAAAGTTGCCAGAAAACATCCACCCCCTCTGCCAGCCACATTGGAACAAAAACTAAAACTACCACCAAAGCATACTTAAGGTCTGGAGATCCACCCTTAAGCCCAACAACAAATGCTTAACATAACCCCAGACCTGGAGACCCCCACTCTTGATCTTGGTCTGACTCTCTAAGAAGCAAGCCCAGGTTGACACCAGCTCATTGATTCCCCCCAAAGACATGTTGGAGCTCTGCAGAAAACCCACAACACCCCTGCCAAACTCTAGGATCTCCACCTGCAATGCTCTGCCAAGCCCCAGTGACCCTAGGACTAGTCAACACAGATGGCACTAGCAGGCTTAACTCCCACCTCTGGATTTTTTGGGGATTCAACTCTCCTGAACAACTTCCTACATGTCTTACTTCTTCATCCCCTCACAGAATCTGGAATTTCATTTGTCTCACACCAGCTGAATCAAAACCCTGGAACTTGCTATATACAAATTACAAAATGTTACAGGATGGGTCTAGAGAAGGCATGAAGCAACAAGAAACACAAAGTCTACTCCTCCTCACTCCCTTTTCCCCCCTGAAATCTCTCCCCCCACTGCTCTGACCTCCAAGTTTACCTCCATCTGTGCCTTCACTACTGCCAGGACCTCTGCAAGCCCTGGAAACACCTCTCTTGCATCTGCCACCACCTTCCACCATGACTCTGGGGCCACTGCATTGTGCTGCCAATATGCTGCCAGCAACTGCCCCATCCTCATCACTCCATGCCCCAACTCTAGCAGGTGATCCCCCGGCATCTGTGCCAACCTGTCCTGGATTGACACCAGTGCAGCAGACACCCTGTCCATCAAAATCCAGTGTTTGTAAATCCAGCCTGGCCCAACTCCATTAACAAGCTCTGGGGAAATGAGCAAAACACTTACACAAAACTCTGGCATGCCCCAAGGCTGCCTTGCTTGCCAACCACTCCTCCTGTTGCCTACTGGCCTCTGCCTCTGCCTGGAATAAACCACTCTCTTCTTAGATAAGCCCTCCACTTGTTAACAGAGGAATGTCTCAGTAGTTGAGGGTGCAGGCTCAGGAGAACTTGACAGATGCCCCAGTGACACCTCTGAGCCAAGGGAGTATATGTGAGGCCCAGGGGGGCCTGCCATCAACAACTTGCCCTAAGGCCTCTTGCTAGGACTGGCCACTGGGGGCAAGGATGCCCTCCTCTTTTCCTTGTCCTGTGCACTCAACTCCCCCTCCTTGCAACCCCCCCATGGTGGGCCCACCTTCTCTGCTGAACCCCCACTCTCTAGTGCCTTGGTCCTCTGCCCCTCCTCCAACTGTTCACTCACTCAGCCTTTCTTCCACTCCTGCTCCATGGCAATGCAGGCTACACACCACTGCAAAACTGAGCACTTCTTGTGTCTTGCACAGCATGGAAGGCAAACTAACATATCATGGCAGGACCCTGCAGAGGGCTCATCAAACTTATATAGCTCTCCCCACCAGGCACAGAGGGCACACTGGAGCAACTGGTTAGCAAACATAGCAAGAAAGATTTGAGAACTCACCAGAGCCTCATTGTTCTGTGCATGCTCCAATGCCTGCACAAATATCTTTGGCATCACCTCTCCCTACAGCACTCTTTGCCCCTCCAGGATGACCTGAATGATCCTAGGACCCAAACTTGACCTTGCAGGATGGGTTGGCAGCTGTCACAACCCACTCCCTAGACCCTGGCACCGTTTCCAGTCCTCTCCAATGCTCCACCAAACTCCTCCAACTCTCGTCCACCCTCTGTGCCCACTTCAGCTAACTCTGACACTTCCTTAGCAAACTCCAACAGCTCTCTGATCAATTCCAACACCTTCTCTACAGCTATTAATGCATCTCCTGAATTCCCCTGAACTCCTGAGACTTTCCCCATCACTCCTAATCACGTCACACAACCCCAACCCCCCACCCTAATTCCCCTAACCTGCTGAGGAGCACCCAACAACTCTGGAGCGACCTGCTTTCCAGCTGATCCCATCAGAATGTTACCACAGCCCACTCTATAATTGCACCTGACACTTATTGACTCTGTGCAGCTCCATCAAGCCCCACCACCATATCCTCTGTCCTCTGGAGCCACCCAGTAGTTGGTATATAAGTCATAGAGTAACCCCTGGTACTTTAGTCTTGATATTGCATTTACTGGTTTCCTATGTCTTGTCTTTTGTCCCATCTCTGTTTCTATTTTTAGTCTCAAATCAATCTCTTTCCTCTATCTCATCTTGCCTCATCTCCGTCTTGTCTTGACTGTGTATATTTCCTTTGCTTCTCTAAGTTCCTTTCTTCTCCAATGTCAGCATGAACTCCACACATGCGCTATGACCCAAACATTTTTACAACAACTCTGGACCTCACTCCTCGCTTGGCCCCAGAGCCCATCAAGCCTTGGTGATCCTTCTTCAAACTCTGGCTCCACCCCCATCAACTGCAAAGTCTCCACTTACCCCACAGTCTATTTGCGTACCCACAAACTTGTTCCTGATGCCTGCCCATGTTTGACGTCTAATATACTTAGTCTTAGACTCCTCTGGACCATTCCAGACTTGCTTGGACCACCTCCCCTAGCTTCCCTTCACAAGTCCCTTCACTCTGCACCAGCCCTGGGACACTAGGTTATAAGCACAAGGCATTGCATCTGCCTAATAAGGATTTGCCAGTATAGCTGAGCCCTCATTGTCAGCGGAACCTGACATAATATCAAGACTCCTCCTTACCCTGTTCTCAATGTCTGTGTATAACCCTGCATACAACCCCGCCGGCTACCTAACCAATGCCTATGGTCAACTGGTACCTGGAAATCCCTATGCCCCATTCTATCTAGGCCTCCCTACAGATCAGTACGTCCCTCATCACTGGACCCCTGACCCCAACCAGGCATTCCATGCTCCCTCCATCAGCCAGGAAATACCTCTAGGCTGGCACTGCCCCCCTGCATTCTCTGCCGATAGCAACAATCCTCTATGTACTCCGAAGGATACTCTGCAGTGCCTCCTAACCCTGCCTACCTTCCCCCTGCCCACTATTATATGTACCCAGTCCCCGCTGCAGCCCCAGCCCCTCCAGAGCCTATGGATAATTACTCTCCCCCTCATCTACTATTTTCTGCTCAAGTTCCCCCTTCCCCCAGGCAGCAAAGGGTCAAAGCCTATGTCCAACAATGTGATGAAGTCCTCCGCTTCCTCTGCCTCTCTCCCATGGAGTTTGCAAGACACACCTGCACCCTCCTCACCAACCTAGGCTACTTCGACACCTCCGTGACTCCAGAAGTCTGGGCGGATCAACTCCTTGACTTTTACAAGTGCTATCTGCAAAGGAACCTCATAATATGCCCTTTGGAATAACTAACTCCCCCGCTACTTTCCAGTACTTCATGAACAACATCTTCTATAACATGAACAATGTTTTTGTTATTGTGTACCTGGACAACATTCTGATCTACTCAAATTTGCTGGCAGAGCACCTGGAGCACGTCCACCACATCTTAGAATGACTCTGAGAGTATCACCTTCATGCCAAACCCAAAAAATGCTCCCTCCACACAATGGAGGTCGAATATCTCAGAGTCATTGTCACCCCCAATGGCATGCACATGGACCCCACTAAGGTCAACACAATACTCAACTGGCCCCCACCGCGGAACATCAAGGAGGTGCAGTCATTCCTGGGGTTTGCTAACTTTTATTGCCAATTCATCAACAACTACTCCAGAATCACCAAACCTCTCAACCAACTCACGCAAAAGGACACCCCTTGAGATTGGAACAGCAAGTGCCAAAGTGTGTTCCTCCTCCTCATGAAGGCCTTCACCTCCACCCCAGTCCTCCACCATTTTGACCCCTCTCTGCTGATCATACTTGAATGCAACACCTCCAACTATGCCATTGCTGGGATACTCTCCCAATTGGACTCTGGAGGCAAGGATCTCTGCCCCATTGCCTTCTACACCCATTTGATGATCCCCATGGAGCTCAACTACAACATCTACAACAAGGAACTCCTCGCAATCATTGAAGCCTTCTGTCAGTGGCAGGCCTACCTCAAGGGATCCCTGCACTGCATTCAAGTTTACTCTGACCACAACAATCTGCAATACTTCATGACTACAAAACAGCTCAGCTGCTGCCAAGCTCAATGGTCTGAAACCCTCTTGGAGTACAACTTCACCATCCACTACCACCCTGGGCGACTTGGTGCAAAGCCCAATGCCCTCACTCAAAGATCTGATGTGTATCTGAAGAAATCATTCAAAGCTGAACAGAATGCATTCAATCATCAAGTGGTAATCCCCCCCAAACATCTACATGCCATGCTGATTTTAAATGAAGAAGGAATCCTCCAGCAAATCAGAAACTCACTCCCAGACTCCTTCTTTACCCAGCACAACCCCCGCAACAACTCTGACAAGTTGAGTGCCAAGAACCCCTTTTTGCTGTCTCCAGACCACCACCTCCTGCTCTGGAGTGGACAAATTTATGCTCCAGACTACAAATCCATCCACCTCAACATACTCTGGCAACACTATGACCACAAGCTCCAAGGACACCTAGAAATTTGTAAGACCCTTCAACTCATCTTCTGGACTTTTTTCTGGCCAGGAATGAAGAAGAACATCACACAATATGTGAGGGCCTGCAAACCTTGTCTCCAGGCCAAGGTACCCTGCCATCGCTCCTACAGATTGTTGAAGCCCCTCCCCATTGGCCAGCACTCCTGGTCCTTAATATCAATGGATCATATTATTGAACTCCCTGACTCCAAAGGCTTTGACATAATCCTTGTTATTGTCTGCTGCCTCACCAAACAAGCCCTCTTCATTTCCTGCCACACCACCAACAATGCTCCAGAGTTTGCCAAACTATTCCTCAAGCATGTATTCTCCAAGCACAAACTCCCAGACAGCATTGTCTCTGACTGCAGACCCCTATTTGTATCCCACTTTTGGCAATCGCTATGCAAGGCACTCAAAATCAAAACCAGCCTCTCCACCACCTATCACCCAGAGACTGACAGACAAACAGAATGAGTAAACCAGATGCTGGAGCAGTATCTCCACTTATACATTAACTATTTACAGAACAACTGGCATGCAGAACTCCTCCTCACCAAATTTACCTATAACAACATGCCCCACTCTGCCACTAGAGTCTCTCCCTTCTACACCAACAAAGGCTACAACCCCTGACTCACTCTATCCCTGAAAGACATCCCCTCCCACATCACCCACAAAGTTGCCAAGGACCTCTGATCCCTTCACCAGTTTCTCCAGAATGAGATAAACACTGCCAATTAAGCCTACTCCAAACATGCCAATGCCTGATGTGACCCTACTCCTGACTGGCCTCCTGGCACCTTGGTTTGGCTTGATCAACGCAACCTCAAGACTCAGAGGCCCTCCATCAAACTAGACTACAAACGTCTTGGTCCTTTCAAAGTCCTCCAGAAGGTCTCCACACACACCTACAAACTTGACCTACCTCCAGGCTTGAAAGGCCTCCACCCCGTGTTTCACATTCGACTCCTTAAAAAACATAGCCCAGACCCCTTCCCTGGCCAACACCCCAGCTGACCACTCCCCATTGAAGTCAAAGATGAGTACCACTATGAGGTCAACCAAATCCTTGACTCCAGCATGGTCCGCAGGCAACTCCAGTACTTAGTCTGCTGGAAGGGCTACAAACCTGAGGATGACATGTGGGAACCCTAAAAAAACCTTGATGGAGCCTCCAACAAACTCCAAGACTTCCATTGACAACACCCCACCAAGCCCCAGGACCCCTGGGACTAGCAAGTACAGATGGCATCAGTGGGCATAACCCCTGCCTCTGGATTCACCAAGGATTCAACTCTCACGAGTACCCCCTATGTGTTTTCTTTGCTTCCCCTCACTTAACATTAAAAGAGTCACTTATCCAGGCCAAATGTCCAGAAGCAGCTGTATATCAATATTATACAATGTTACAGAGGTATGACAGGCTTGGAGCACAAGAAGACCAGTCTAAGAAAGCCCCTACTCCCCCTCCCCCTCCAACTCCACCTCTGCTATCCTCCCCACCAGATCCACCTCCAGTTGCGCTACTACCATTGCTAGAATTTTGGAATGCCCCAGGAGTGGCTCCGCTATGTCCATTGCCACCTCCCACCATGCTCTGGGGTCTGCTGTCACCCTCTGCCAATGCCCCACCAGCAGATGCCCCATCTGTGTGACCCCCTGCCCCAATTCTGGCAGGAGATCCCTGGGCATCCTTGCCAACCCGTCATGGATGGACCCCAGCACTACTGATGCTCCATCAAGGAGGATGCAGTGCTCCCTGGCCCAGTCTGCAGAAATCAGCTAGTAGGAAAAGGGAAATGAAGGAAGCACTTATAGAGCACTCCCCACTGCCCTGAGGCCACCTTGTTGGCAAGCCACTCCTCCTGCCACTGCACCCTCTCTGCTGTTGCTCGGGTCACCCCTGCACCAGGCCCCTTACTGAGTCCCTTGCACCCCTGACCCCTCTGACTGCTGCTCTGCCGTCTCTGCCCATGCCTCCAATGGCCTCATGCATGCTTGCAGCTCCAAGAGCTGCAACAATCATTCCATGATGGTCCCCATGGTGATGTCCTTATTCCTATGCACCAAATCCCACTCCCTCTGAGCCCCATCCAGCTCCTTCCAAAACCTGTCCCTCTCCTCCCCCATCCTACGAGCTTCCTCCTCAAGTGTGGCCAATGACTACTTCAACTCCTCCACCTGACACTGCAGAAAAGCCTCAGCAGCCAACCATGACCCTTTCACAGACTGCTCAACCAAGGCCCTGGAAATCGGAGAATACACCATGGGACCCAGAGGGCCTGCCATTGCTGGCTCTCCCCATGCTTGCTTGCTAGGCCCCACCTCTGGTGAGGGGGATGCCCTCCACTTACTCTTGTCATGTGCCGCAGGGGCCCCCTCCCTCCACCCACCCCACGGGGGCCCAACTTTCATTAGGGGCCACCTTATGCCAACTCCCCCCTCCATCCTGGAACCCTGCCCTGACACCCTACCCCTCTGACCCTCCTCCAACTGCATGACAACCCACTCACAGTCCCACCCCTACTCTGCCATGATGCAAGTAGCACACCAACTCAGAGTGACAGAGCACTTCTTATGCTGCGAGTGACACAGGAGACACACTGACATGTCCTGCTGCACTCCCAGCATGGGCTCCTCAAACTCACACTATTCACCCCACCAGGTACAGGATGTGCACTAGAGATGTGGGTTAGCTTAATAAGGAAGGGACATGCCAATGATGCACTGGGGCCACTGCCTGACACTACTCTAACATCAGGGGACCCCTTGCCTGCCTCACAGCCTCTGCAAAGTGCTCCAGCATCACATCTGCCTGCCTGACTCTCAATCCCATAGGGACAGAGCAGACCACCCTAGGGCCAATACCAGGCCTGGAACAAGAAGCAGGGACCGCTTCTGCCACTGACTGTGCTGGGGCCTCTCCCGACAAAAGCCCCAAGGGGCCTGCCACTGCCGCCAACAACTCTGATGGGACTTAATCAGCACTCTGGCCATGATGAGTAAGGGATGGCACTTACAACTACAGTACATTGCCTGGACCCATCTATAGTCCTGCCAACCCTCAGAATCCTTGAAGAAAGAAATCAAGGTATGTGCTGAGGGGAATGGGGACACTGCTGCAGAGTACATGGAAGACAACATTGGGAAAGTTTGGGAACTCCAGAGTATGTCTGACCCCTTTTTAACAACTTAGGATGAACCCCCTGATGAGCAGTGGCCATGCTTCGACTTCATTCCCTATGCCACTGCCACTACTGCAGTCTGATCAATATTGCTCAACTTCAATTCCCATGCCCTGCCAATCCCCGAACTGTGCCCCATGTCTCAAGGGTCTCAATGCTGAAGGGGAGGTGATGTCATGACCTGCTCCCTAGATCCTGGCATCGCTTCCAGTCCTCCCCAATGCTCCGCCAAGCTCCCCCAACTCTTGTCCATCCTCTGTGCCCACTTTAGGTAACTCCGACACTTCCTTGGCAAACCCCGATGGCCCCCTGATCAATTCTGATGCCTTTTTTACAGCCATTGATGCATTCTCTGAATTCCCCTGAACTTCCAAGACTTACCCCACCACTCCTAACCACATCACACAACCCTGACCCCCCACCCTAATTTCTCCAACCTGCTAAGGAGCACCCGACAACCCCAGAGCAACCCACTTTCCAGCTGATCCCATCAGACTATTACTGTGGCCTGCTCCATGATTGCACCTGACACCCATTGACTCCATGCAGCTCCATCAAGCCCCACTGCCATATCCTCTGTCCTCCAGAGCCCCCCAGTAGTCAGTATATAAGTCATAGAGTAACCCCTAGTACTTTAGTCTTGATATTGCATTTACTAGTTTCCTATATCTCATCTTTTGTCTCATCTCTATTTCTATTTTTAGTTTCAAATCAATCTCTCTCCTCTGTCTCATCTTGCCTCATCTCCATCTTGTCTTGACTGTGTATATTTCCTTTGTTTCCCTAAGTTCCTTTCTTTTCCAACATCAGCATGAACTCCACACATGTGCTATGATCCAAACATTCTTACAACAACTCTGGACCTCACTCCTTGCTCAGCCCTGGAACCCATCAAGCCATAGTGATCCCCCTTCAAACCCCAGCTCTGCCCCCATCAACTGCGAAGTCTCTGCTTACCCCGCAGTCTACTTGCACACCCATGAACTTGTTCCTGATGCCCACCCAGGTTTGACATCTAATATACTGGGTCTTAGACTCCTCTGGATCATTCCAGACTTGCTCAGACTGCCTCCCCTAGCCCTCCTTTGCAAATCCCTTCACTTTACACCAAACCCGGGATGCTAGGTTATAAGCGCAGGGCATTGCATCTGCCTAGTAAGGATTTGCTAGTGTAGGTGAGCCTCCATCATCAGTGGAACCTGACACATGCCTCTGCAGCTGCAGACTCAATCAATATTGCTTACACTTTGACTCCCACACCCCCACCAATCCCTCTCTCTTCCCTGATCATAACCAACACCTGTCAACTCTGCATGGCTCTGTCAAGCCCCACCACCACACCCACTATTCCTTGGAGCTCTTCAGTAGTCAATATATAAGTTGTAGAGTACCACCTCATACTCTAGACTTGATATTGCGTTAACTGGTTATTTGTGTCTCATATTTCTTCTATCTCTTTTTCTATCTTTAATCTCAAATCTATTTCTTTTTTCTCTGTTCCATCTTATCTCATTTCTGTCTCACCTCAACTGTCTCTATTTCCTTTGTCTCTAACATCATTACAAACTCCATGCACATGCTACAACCTTCAAACAATCTTATGGCAACTCCAGGACCTTGCCCCTTGTTTGGCCCTAGCACCCATCAGTCCTGACTGATCCCCCATCAAACTCTGGCTTTGCTCCCATCACTTGCAAAGCCTCTGCATACCCTGCATTCTATTTATGTGCCCATGAACTTGTTCCTGATGCCCACCCAAGCACAACATTAATATACTTGGTCTTAGACTTTCCCAGACCACTCCAGACTTGCTCAGACCACTTCCCTTGGCTTCTCCTCACAAGTCCCTATCATTTGCACCACCTCCAGAATGCTATGTTATAAGTGCAGGACATTGTGTCTGCTTAGTAAGGACTTGCCAGTGTAGCTGAGCCCCCATAGTCAGCAGAACCTGACAATAACAAACTTAACCCATGGTAAAGGCCAAGTGTATACACACTTTTCCATCACACATGCACTGAAGACAACCAACATGGAATCTATTAAGCATCTCCTGCTAGTATATGATATAGTATGCCAGTGGTGTGTCAAGTCTTTCAAATGATTAGCAGAGGTGGGGGAAGTTTTATCAAATAATCTACTAGTTGACTATGCAATTGGCCTCCTTCATATCCATGATCACAAAGAAAATTGCTTTTTCCACTTTGCCCCATCATTTATTCCAGGAGTTGGCCACATTGCTGGAGAGATAATTGAAAGTCTTTGGTCTACTCTCAATGAAGTCTCACAGATGGCACAAACTGCTACTCTTGTACATTGGATGAAAATCCTTGACAATTATATGTGTGACTCCAACTGGAAGAAGTTACTTGATATGGTTCCTTCCCTATGCTGAAAATACTTGACAGCCATTGAGATGAGTGAGGCTGCTGTTCATCATTTTGCTGAGCAGTCCATAGGAATCTCAGCAGAACTGATATCAAGCTGGGAGGCTGAGATCACCATTCCTAAAAGTCTGAGGGACCAGGAAAAAAGGCAATGGACATTTTTAAGGCTTACACTGATCCTTGCCATCAACATTTGCTGGTAATTGCTCAAAACTGTCCAGTATTGGAAGGCAATTGTATTTGCTTCAAATCAAAAGGCATATTCAAGCACTCCAAGAGCTCATTGCTATAAAATATTTCAAGTATTCTCATGTTGTCCAGGTTGCTCCAAGCAAAAGTGTCAAAATCTAAGCCAGGGCATCAATTGACAAACTTCAGGCAGCCATTTCAATCAAAGCCAGGGCTTATGGAAAATGTCACAGTGCTCTTATGCAATTAGGCATAAATTCCACATTCAACAAAAAATATTGCATTCTGCAAAAAGCAGATTTTGTGGCAAGCATCACTATACATGATCCAAATATTTCTGGATCATCAAGAATAAAGGTTTCTTGGATATGGCAAGCTAATCCAGATATGGAAGATGACCCTGAAACTCTCTGTGAATGTAAGTTGCTTTCTGCTCAGATATCCATTATATCATTCTCAATCTGCCTGCCAATTCTGTTCATTCACCATATCCATTCATTTGTTGTCAATGTGTTGGCCCACTTTCCTCTTCAATTTATTGGGATCAAATTCATAACCAATCTCACCAGTCCATTGGGTGCCTTACCTCCATTCAAGAGCACAACAAAACAGATGGACAGAAGAATGTCAGCTTGTTACCAGTAAAATGGAATGGACTGTTTGCCATTTCCTTAAACAGGCAGAAATCTGGTCCAAGAGGGGCATGTTAGCCAAGCAAAAAGGCCTCCAAGCCTATGCTGACAAAAAGGTAGCCATGTGGCATGGACTGAGTTCTTTGGCAACTCATAAGTTTAGAAGGGTATACAATGATTTTACACCTCCTCAAAGGGCAACAACACCTTTATAATGGAGAGTGCAATGGGATGAACAAATGGCTGATTATACCAGATTCACTATGCACATCATATCTGCTCTGCCAACTGAAACCACCATTTCCATAGCAGATTTGCAACCTTACTACTTTGGGACAATGTCACATGTAGTCTATGTTGTTGATTCTGCTGCTGTAAAAGACCTACTTTCCCTAACTACTAGATCATAAATGTGCCAAATTCTTCTAGCTTTGCACTCTTACATAACCTCTACTGCTGCTCTACAAACCCAAGCTTCAGTTGACCAATGGTCACTGGGTCTCCAAAACCTGATATTTTATGTTGAATGATGGGTGCATGTAGCACTTGCCATTTATAGCAACCTTGAGGAACACAAGGATTGTAGGTGGATGTTACAACACCTAGATAAAGAATTGGTAAGGTGTCTTGGATTGCAATGGAGTTTATCTGATATCAGGGCCAGAACTATATTCTCCTATATCTGAGTACAGCAGCATTAAACAACATTAAATACAATGCTCCAGACCTCATCATGTATCTGAGCTGTTGATACTCTCTGGCAGACAGAGATGACATCCATCAAGAAGTCCAGGAGTCCTTTCAGGCATGAACAGTTCCTACTCATCCAAGTAAAGTTGTACATTGGTATGGCTATAATTGGTGGAACTATATAGGTATCAAGACCAAGCACCTAAAAGATGAGACTGCCAAGAATTGTCTCCTCATCCATCAAAATGCAACTTGTAATGAAGAATTGTCAAGCCAAAGCAGTGTCCACTGGAAAGCCCTCTTGGCTCTAAACAAGTTCTGATCAGCAGCTGGACCATTCCCATTGATGGCAAACAACCTAATCCATCAATTTTCAAGTCTGTCTGCTGGACCCAGCTCTGCTAACCTCTCCGGTGCCAATTCTATTGTGCTGTCACACTTAGGAGAACTCACTGGTATTGACTCAATCACCAATTCCCTTAGTAGCAATGGTGCAATACCATCTGACTGTGCCTCTCCAACCTCTGTGCCTGATGCTCAATCACCTGCATGGCCTCCATCAATGCTTGACAAGGCTATTGATCCTTCCAATCCATGCCATCCATTCCACCACCTCTTAAATCTTCCACTATTTAAGCACAAGCACAGTCTCAATCACTTTTTTCTCCTATTTCCCTTGTTTGGCAGAGCTTCTTCTCACTGGCACAAAGTGATGAGGAATAGATACCATGTGAGGACAAGAGATGCATCAAGATGCTGTACTAGAAACATGAGTCAATCTGTATAATTGACCTGGAAGATCTAATTGTTTCTAACAGAACAAGCTTTCCAGTGAGCAAGAGATCATGGCAGATATAGGCCCATTGGCCCTTTTACCTCAGCCAACTTTGCTGACATTTCTGATGTTCTCTCAGAAACTTCAACTTCTTCAAGCACAACATCAAGTGTTGTGGGAACCCTTCCAGAGGATCCATATACACCACTTGACTTTGAGTATATAATAAACACTAGTTTCTTTTTGGATTTGGAATCAGAACTTAGAGGATGGAGCCCATTGATGTAGATAGATTCCCTGTAAATATAAAGAAATAAGATGCAAAAAAGGTGCTGTGGCCACACTGCTAATAGGAGAAATGAGAATACACTGTGGCACCAGGGAAAATGGGCATGGCAGCAGAAATAGATATACACTGAACTACTAGCAGTGGAAATAGGTATACACCAGACCACTAGCAGCTGCTGCCAGAAGGCCTCTGGCAGCAGAAATAGGTATACACTGGATCACCAGGGAAAAGTGTTGCACTTGCAGAAATGTACAAAACAATTGAAGCTACAAAACATTTAAAGCCTTTGAATATTATGTGGAACAGTGGAAATCAAACAGAAAAAAACTCATTGCAAATTGCTAGGTCAAGGGAGAGAGTCAAACCCTAGGCTTGACAGTTGGAGTGTGGCTTAACCAACAATCCAAACCACTGATCCATGGTGGCTCACAATAGCATAACAAACAATTGTCAATTGAAATGATGACTAAAAAACCTTTTGTCAACTACAGAACATCAAGCAAGAAATTCAAACCACTGAAGCATAGTGCTTTGGAAAGATAAGCTGGCTACAAGCATATGTTGTAGCAAAGAGTGGACAATTAAAAATAAATTTATAGACAACAAATATCAAGCAAGGGATTTGAACTCTCAACCTGAGCATATGAGACTGTAGACATTGGCAGAGCTCTAACATTCTAACCCATTAAACCACAAGGGCCTGTTATATCAGGCAAGCTAATCATGAAACAAACAATGGTTGATTAAAATGATGACTACAAAAAAGTTTCCATACCAGAATGTCAAGCAAGGTATTCAAACCCTCAGTCTAAGCATATGAGGCTGCAGATATCAGCAGACCTCTAACATTCAAACTCATTAAGCCACATGGGCCTACTATATCAAGCAAATTAAGAGCATCTGTAGAGCACTGCAGCAATCAAGGATTTGGCAGGTAGCCAGCCTGAATACCCAAACCATGAGAGTATTTTGCTTCAGAGTGTGCCTAAATATCAGTTAGAGCACAGAAGAAAAAGTGCAATAAATAAAATGAAAGACCAAATCAGTAGGCAATTGTCAGATCAGGGAGTCAAACCATCATCCTAACAAAGAGAAGCATAATCTTATGGCACTTTGAACCACTAAGCCATGATACTGTCTGTCATGACCCACTCCCCAGACCCCCAACACCACTCCCAGCCCCCTTGTTCCCCCAGAGTCCTTCCCAATGCCCCACCAAACTTCTCCAACTCCTGCCCACTGTCAGGTTCCGCTGACGACGGGGGCTCAGTACACTGGCGAGTCCTTACTAGGCGGACGCGATGTCCTGCGCTTATAACCAGGCGTCCGGAGTTGGAGCGGAGGTGGGGAAAGCTTGCGAGGGACCCCTAGGGAGAGTGGCCCGAGTAAGTCCTGAGTGATTCGGAGGGGTCTAAGACTGGAGGTACTGATCGTCGACCCAGGGCGGGTGTCAGGGCTAGTTAGTGGGCGCACAAGTAGATTGCGGGGTAGGCGGAGGCTTCTTGGTTGATGGGGGGCGGGGTCAGAGTTGGACAGGGGATTACCAGGGCTTGGTGGGTTCCGGGGCCGAGCGGGTAGCGAGGTCCAGAGTTGTCGTTAAGAATGTTCAGGTCGTGGCGTGTGCGCAAAGTTTGTACTGACATAGGGAGCAAGGGAACTTCAGAGGAACAAGGGAAATATGTACAGTCAAGACGAGACGGAGACAAGACGAGACTGAGAAAGGATAGATTTGAAACCTAGAAACAGAAATAGAGACGAGACGAGAGACAAAACATAGGAAACCGGTAAAATGTAATATCAAGACTAAAGTTCGAGGAGTTATTCTATGACTTATATACCAACTACTGGGTGCCTCCGAGGGCGGCAGATATGATGGTGGGGGTCGACGGAGCTGTGCTGAGTCGACGGGTGTTGGGTACAATCCGGGGTCGGGCTGCGGCTGTATTCTGATGGGATCAGTTGGGGGCGCGGCCGCTCCGGGGACGTCATGACACTCCGGGACGGGTCAGGTAAACTAGGGTAGGGGGTCGGGGACATATGACGTGGCCAGGAACGGTGGGGGAAGGTTTCAAGGGGGTGTTGATGGCTACGGAGAGGGAGTTGCCATCGGGGTTTGCCAGAGAAGCGTCGGAGTTGTCCAGTGTGGGCGTCAAAAGTGTGGGCGGGGTCTCGGGGAGTTAGGCGGGAAATCGGGAGGGGTTGGGAGCAGTGTCTAGGGAGCTAGGGAGCGGGTCATGACATCACCCCCCCTTCAGTGTCGAGACCCTCGAGATGCGGGGAGCGAGTCGGGGACTGGTAGGGCATGGGAATCGAAGTTGATCAATATTGATCAAACTGCAGCGAGCGGCGGCGGCATGGGGAAGGAAGTCAAGGTGCGGCCGCCATTTGTCAGGGGCCCCTTCTTAACTTATTAAAAGGGGTGGACGCACCCAGGAGTCTGCCAGCTTGTTGCAATGTCTTCTTCAGCTTATTCTCCCACAGCATCTAGGTCACCGTCCCCACCTTCCCAGCCGTCGTCCTCCGAAGATTTGGAGGGTTGCCGAGATCGCCATCGGGTCGAGGCGATGTACCGTAGCTGTGAGTGCCGCCCGTTCCATGTACCCCAGGACACTGATTGTCCCTTCGCAGAGTTGTCCGCGGCCATGGCTGGTCCCTCAGGGCCACCATCTGGTGCAGATGCGACGCAGCCCCCGGCGGGCATGGTCACTTCTACGCGTTCCAAGTCTGGCATTCACCCGGGAGTGGTCCGGCTTGTCCCAGAGGGTTCGAGGGTGGTCCAGGCGGAGGTGACGCCGGAGCAGTTTGCCGAGGCGGTGGGTCGGGCGAGGGGTCCCCCCACCCTCGAGTGGTGTCAGGCAGCGGCTCCGGTGAGTGGCCACTTAGCTTCATGTCTCCCGGACTAACATGCCCCTGCAGTGTGCGTCTTGTACCCGACGAGGGGAGCAGTGTGAGTTTGAGGAACCGGCATCGGGGGTACAGCGGGACACGTCGGTGTGCCTTCCGTGCCGTTTGCGGCACAAGAAGTGCTCTGTCACCCTGAGTTGGCGGGCCGTTTGCGTCGCGGCGGAGCAAGGGTGGGACCAGGGTTGGGTCGCAGCGCAGCTGGAGGAAGGACGGAAGGGCAGGGTGTTGGAGAGGGGCTCCGGGGCTGGGGAAGGGGAACGGGTCAGCATGCCTGTCATGAAGGTGGGCCCTCCGCGGGGTGGACGGAAGGAGGAGGCCTCTTCCAGGCAGGAGAAAGGGAAACGGAGGGCGTCCCCTTCACCCGAGGCGGGTCCCAGTAAGCAGGTGTGGGGCGAGCAGGTGATGGGGGGCCCCCCTGGTTCCGCGGTGTATTCCCCTACGTCTGGAGCCCCCGTTGAGCAGTCCACGGACAGGTCGTGGTCGGTTGCGGAGGCCTATCTGCGGCGTCGGGTAGAGGGCTTGGAACGGTTGTTGGTCGTACGCGAGGAGATTCAGGGGGTATGGGAGGAGAGGGACGGGGCTCAACGGGAGTTGGACGGGGTTTGGAGGGAATGGGACCTGGCGCGGAAAGACAAGGACGTTGCCGTCGGGACTGCCACGGAGCGATTATCTCATCTGCAGGAGTTGGAGGTGCGGACGGTGCATTTGCAGGCGCGGGTGGAGGCGGCGGAGGTGGCGACGCAGCAGGCAGGAGGCTCAGGGGTGCGGGAGACTCAGCAGGGTTCCAGCGCTGGGGAAGTCCGGGTGGCGGCGGGAGGAGTGGCTCGCAAATGAGGTGGTCTCGGGCCGGCAAGGAGTGCTTCGTGAGTGGTCTTCCCGCTTTCTTCTCCTAAGCGCTGATTCGGGTTCCACAGACTGGGCCTGGGAGCATTGCATCCTTCTCGACGGAGCGTCGGCAGCGCTGGGGTCCATCCATAATGGGTTGGCGAGGATGCCCGGGGACCTCCCGCCGGAGTTGGGTCAAGGGGTTACGCAGATGGGGCGCCTGTTGGCAGGGCATCAGCGGAGGGCAACGGCAGACCCCAGGGTGTGATGGGAGATAGCGACGGACATGGGGGAACCGCTCCCCGGGCAACCCGAGGTTCTGGCGGCGGTAGTGGCACAGTTGGAGGTGTTCATGGTGGGAAGGGTAGCGGGGTTGGGGTCGGAGGAGGAGGGAGAGTGAGGGGAATTCGGACCCCATCGCTGACCTGTTCCCTGCCCATTTCTTGTTCGAGTATATACCTGTACACTGCTTGCTCCTATACAGTCTTCGGACCTTCTGCTGAGTGTGGGGAGTTTCAGATAGAGCAAGGAGAGGAGTAAGTGGAAACACGTAGGAGAGTATTGGTGGGAGTTGAATCCCTGGTGAACCCAGAGGCGGGGGTTACGCCCACTATTGCCATCTGTGTTGGGTCAGTCCCGGGGGTTCCGGGGCTTGGCGGGATTCCGTCAGTGGAAGTCCCGGAGTTCGTCGGGGGCCCTGTCGAGGTTCTTTTGGGGTTCCCACATATCGTCCTCAGGTCCGTAGCCCTTCCAGCGGACCAAGTACTGGAGTCGGCCGCAAACTACCCGGGAGTCGAGGATCTCGTCGACCTCGTAGTGATACTCGTCCTCGACTTTGACGGGGGGCGGTCAGCTGGGGCGTTGGCCGGGGAAGGGGTCTGGAGCGTGCCTTTCAAGAAGTCAAACGTGGAACACAGGGTGGAGGCCCTTCAGACCCGGAGGCAGGTCGAGCTTGTAAGCGTGGGTGGAGACCTTCTGGAGGATCTTGAATGGGCCGAGGCGTTTGTGGTCGAGTTTGATAGAAGGCCTCCGGGTCTTAAGATTTCGTCGGTCGAGCCAGACCAAGGTGCCGGGGGGCCAGTTGGGGGTCGGCTGGCAATGGGCGTCAGCGTGCTTGGAGTAGGCTTGGTTGGCAGTGTCGATCTCGTCCCAGAGGAATTGGTGGAGGGATTGGAGGTCCTCGGCGACTTCATGGGCCACGTGGGAGGGGATGTCCTTGAGGGACAGCGTGAGTCGGGGATTGTAGCCCTTGTTGGCGTAAAAGGGGGAAACTCCGGTGGCGGAGTGAGGCGTGTTGTTGTAGGTGAATTCGGCGAGGGGGAGCTCCGCGCGCCAGTCATTCTGTAAATAGTTAACGTTGATGTGCTCCTATGCCGCCTAGTGCCGTGCAGGAAACCTAACACTTGTCACTAGATAGGATAGCTGGCAGTAGGAAGTTAATAATTGAGGGCGAGTCAGTAACCGTCCCAGAGAACTAGAGTGAAAGTGGTGGCAAGGAGGTGAAGTCGAAAAGAATCGCTACTGCTAACGATAGTCGCAGCGAAACTGAAACGGTAGCGGGGCGAATAAAGGAGAGAGACGGCGGTAAGAGTAAAACTAAGATCGACGGACAAACGTAAACTTATCGCTAGCCGCAATTGCTAGCGTCACTAAATTGAAATAACGCTAATAGGCACCCGTAATCGGTACCACACTAAGTCGAGGTCGAGGTTGAAGAGGTTTGTCGCGAACCCAAAGTCAAAGACGAGATGAGGGAAAGGGATGAGGCGAATGGAATCTTTAAGCCGGTAGCTTATAGATGGAGGAGTAATACGATGGTGATGCGATGATAAAATTTGATGGTCGGGTGTCTATGTACAGGCAGTATTTATACGTTTTCGAAGTATAGTAAGGGAAGGTAAGCAATTAAGCGCCACTAGCGGCGGCGTCTGCCACTGTGTTTAGGTCGCGTGCCAGGCGTCAGTCCGTAACTAAGTAAAAGGTCATAGGGGAGGCCTTGGCGACGACTAATTGCTAATAAGAACCAAAAAGAGAACGAGTCCGATGTCAATACCTGAAGTAAGAACACCGTTCAGTGATGTTGGTAAGCTCAACAAGGGGAATGATAGTAAAAAGGTACGCGTCTGGTAATATGTCCATATATAGTAAAGGAACGCCGTTTTGTCGCCAGGATCGCTAAGGTCGCTAATAATCGTCGCCAAGAGGGTCTAGGCCTTGATGGTCTAGGCCCAAGTTCCAGGCTTCGCGTGATGTTCCCCGTGATCAATAAGTCTCGTGGTCACTAGAGTCTTGTGCTTCGGTCCAATCCTAGGGCTAAGTCCCTTGCGCTGAGTGTTGTGACTTGTGTCAAATTCGAAGTAGTCAGCTGCCGCCGAAAAAGGTGCTCAGCAATAACTGGGGCTCATCAACATAGAGGCGAAGATACTGTTCTAATGTCTGGTTTACGCGCTCGGTTTGCCCGTCGGTTTCCGGGTGGTAGGCGGTAGAGAGGCTGGTTTTGATCTCAAGTGCCTTGCACAGCGATTGCCAGAAATGAGATACGAATAGGGGTCCACGGTCAGAGACGATGTTGTCAGGAAGTCCGTGTTTGGAGAATACGTGTTCTAGAAATAGTTTGGCAAAATCTGGGGCGGTGTCAGTGGTGTGGCAGGGAATAAAGAGGGCTTGCTTGGTAAGGCGGCAGACGACGACGAGAATTGCGTCGAAACCTTTGGAGTCAGGGAGTTCGACGATATGATCCATTGATATTGAAGACCAGGGGCGGCGACCGACAGGGAGGGGTTTCAGTAATCCGTGGGGGCGATGGCGGGGGACTTTGGCCCGTAGGCAGGGTTCGCAGGCCCTCACATATTGCGTGATGTCCTTCTTCATTTCTGGCCAAAAATAAGTCCAGGAGATGAGTTGAAGGGTCTTACGAATTCCCAGGTGCCCCCGGAGTTTGTGATCGTGGTGCTGCCAGAGTATGTCGAGGCGAATGGACTTGTGGTCCGGGGCGTAGATTCGTCCACTTCGGAGCAGCAGGCGGTGGTCCGGGGATAGCAAAAAGGGGTTGTCTACGCTCACCTCGTCGGGGTTGTTGCGGGGGTCGTGCTGGTTGAAGAAGGGGTCCGGGGGTGAATTCCTGATTTGCTGGAGGATTCCTTCTTCGTTTAAAATCAGCACGGCATGTAGATGTTCGGGTGGGATTACCACTCGATGGTTGAATGCATTTTGTTTGGTTTCAAACGATTTCTTTGGATACATGTCGGGTCTCCGAGTGAGGGCGTCAGGCTTTGCGCCGAGTCGCCCGGGCCGGTAGTGAATGGTAAAATCATACTCCGAACGGGTTTCGGACCATCGAGCCTGGCAGCGGCTGAGCTGTTTCGTGGTCGTGAAGTATTGCAGGTTGTTGTGATCAGAGTAGACTTGGATGCGGTGCGGGGACCCTTCGAGGTAGGCCCGCCACTGACAAAAGGCTTCGACGATTGCGAGGAGTTCCTTGTCGTAAATGTCGTAGTTGAGTTCCGCTGGGATCATTGATCGGGTGTAGAAGGCGACGGGGCGGAGATCCTTGCCCTCCAAGTTCGACTGGGAGAGTATCCCGGTGATAGTGTAGTCAGAGGCGTCACATTTGAGCACGATAGGTAGGGAGGGGTCGAAATGGCGGAGGACCGGAGCAGAGGTGAAAGCCTTCTTCAGGAGGAGGAATACGCCCTGGCACTTGCTGTCCCAATCCCAAGGGGTGTCCTTCCTTGTGAGCCGGTTGAGGGGTTTGGTGATTCCAGAGTAGTTGTCGATGAAGCGGCGATAGAAGTTAGCAAACCCCAAGAATGACTGTACCTCCTTGATGTTCCACGAGGAGGGCCAGTTGAGTATCGCGTCGACCTTGGTGGGGTCCATGCGCACACCGTCAGGGGTGACAATGACCCCGAGATATTCGACTTCCGCTGTGTGGAATGAGCATTTTTCGGGTTTAGCATGAAGGTGATACTCTCAGAGTCGTTCCAGGACAAGGCGGACGTGCTCCAAATGCTCCGCCGGCGAATTCGAGTAGATCAGGATATTGTCCAAATATACGATGACAAAGACGTCGTTCATGTCGTGAAAGATGTTGTTCATGAAGTACTGGAAGGTGGCGGGGGAGTTAGTCATTCCGAAGGGCATTACGAGATACTCAAAGAGGCCATAGCGGGTGCGAAAGGCGGTCTTCCACTCATGCCCCGGGGCGATCCGGACGTTGTTGTAGCCGGAACAAAGGTCAATTTTCATATAAATCTTGGCGCTGCGAAGGCGATCAACAAGGTCTCCGATTAAGGGGAGGGAGGAGGGGGTACCGGTTCTTCTTGGTGACTTTGTTGAGTCCCCAATAATCCACACAGAGTCGGAGGGATCCGTCTTTTTTCTTGGCAAACAAAACCGGAGCACCAGCCACGGAGATTGAGGGACGTATGAAACCTTTGCCGAGCATGTTGTTGAGGTATTCCTTCAGGGCCCGGAGCTCGATTTTGGACATGTTGTAGATCTTGCCAAACGGGGGTGAGGTGCCTTCTTCGAGGTTGATCTGGTGGTCGTAGGAGCGGTGCAGAGGGAGTTCCTTGGCACTTCCTTCGGAGAACACGTCAGCAAACTTATGATACTCTGGGGGAACTACTTCGGATAGGATCTGGTCCTCTGTCTTCTTTTCTGGTGTGGTAGTCCCTGCGTGGAGGTATTCCTCCGGTAGGGCCAGAGTGACTTGCAACTGGAAGGCGGGGGTGCCTTCTCATAGGAGGCGCGCGAAGGGGACGGCACCGATGATTTTAATGTCGAGGTTTCCGGAGTCGACGGGGCTGGGTCCCGTAGGTGTAGCAGTCGGATCCGGGGTGGCGTCGGGGTCCGGGATAGGCTGGAAGCAGAGCTGGATGGTGGCTGCTAAGCTCGCTTCGGGGCCGGGGAATTGCATGGTAAGGTTCTTCCAGTTGATGTCAGGGTTGATGTCTCGCAGCCATGGGAGTCCGAGCATGATCGGGGTCGACAGGGGTAGTCGGGTAACAAGGAGTCGGGCCTGGAACTGCAGGTCGTTATCGAGGGTGAGGGTGTTGTTGTGGTACTGCGTGATTCTTGTCGTGGCGGGGCTCCCATCAAAGAGTTGGAGCTCGAGGGGTTTGTCGAGGTCGTTGCATCGGAGGTCGAGTTGGTTGCTGACGAAGACACCGGAGGCGCCGCTGTCTATGAGGGCGGGAAGTACTTTGAGCGAGCCGCCAAGTCGGACATAGATGACGAACAATCGCGCAGACCTAGAGCGAAGTTGCAGCGGGGTCCGGGGTGGGTTGATCGTGGTCTCGGAGCTCTCGGAGGGGGGTGAGACATGGAAGGGTACCAGTCCGGAGTCGGTGGGGTTGTCCCGGTTGAGGCGTAGGGTGAGACTGGGCCAATCGACGCGGGGATTGGTGGAGCGGAGCCATGAGAACCCTAAGACGACGGGGGCAGAGGAGTGTAATTTTGTGACAAGTAGTCGGAGTTCTTGCTGTTGTCCGTCGGCGAAGGTCAGGGTCGTTTCTAGGCAATGAGTGATGTCTCCCGCTGGGGTAGAGTCTCCGTCAAAGAGTTTGAGGGGGATCGGGGCAGGAAGACGGCGGAGGGGTTGTGGGGCGAGCGCTGCCAGGGATTCATCAATAAAGTTATTGGTGGCGCCGCTGTCGACTAGTGTGGGGACGGGTTTGTCGGTGAAGGGAAGAGTGGTGCGGAGGAGGAGGTTTGTGGAGGATTGAGAGGGGAGGTGTGCTGAGGGGTTGTCCGGGGCGAGCATCATTGCGCGGAGGAGTGTGGCTGGGGCAGAGAAGACGTCGGGATGTGGTCCGCGGTCTAGTGCGTCTTCCAGACCTAAACCGCCGACTCGTTTTCCGTGAACTGGTAGTTGCAGTCTTCTCTGTCGATCGTCCACATGGCGCATCCCATCACCTGTCATTTAGGGCAACTGCGAATAAAATGTCCCTGCTCACCACATAGGATGCACGCGCCCTCCTTCCGTCGTTTCTCCTGCGTTTCTTCTGGCACGTCGATCCACTGACTGTCCTGGATCCTGTTTGCACATAGGGCCTCCTGATTGTCGGCAGGGTCCGGGATGTCGTCGCGATCGTCGGGGTTGGTATCCAGGGGTACTGGGGTGTCGTGGAGGTCAGCGGCGTTGAGCTGGGCAGGTGGTCGCTGCCCCGGGGGCCAGTTAGTGTTGGGGACTCCTCGGCCCGGGGGGAAGTGGGGTGCGGGGTTAGCAGGGTTAGCGGGGATGGAGGATCGGATGCCATTGGTTGCTCCGGCCTGCCAGTTGGTGTTACCGGAGGTATTCCACGAGGTCCGGGGTGCTGTGTTTTCGCTGCGATCTTCCCAATAACGTTGGTTGACCTGGGTAACGAGCGCCTTGTACCCGTCGTAGATGGTTTGTTTGGGCACGAGGCAAAGGACGTCCTTGATCCGTTGGGGCAGGGCACAACGGAGGGCGAACCGGAGGGCGTTGTAATTCCAGCCGGTCTCATAGGCCTCTCGTTCGAATCGTACGATGAAGGTCATGAAGCGTTTGTTGTTGCGCATTTGGAGGTTGAAGAGATTTTCCTCCGCCTCTGCTACGGTGTCAAAGACGCCAAACTTACTTGAGAACTCTTGAGTGAAAGCGAGCCAATGGGAGAGTACGGGATTGTTTGGGTCAAACCGGAGTAGCGCGGTGTAGTGGTCGAAGGCGATGCCCTGTAAGTATGATGCGGCGAAGGCCACTCGTGAGCTCTCAAGCTGAAAAGTGATGGGCTTAGCTTGAAACATAGTTAAACACTGGGTCAGGAAGATTCGCCACTTCTGGGGGTCGCGGCCGGTGAAGGGATTGGGCTTCTGGATGTTGAGCTTTCCTTCCCGGGCCAGTGCATCGCGGGTATCATCCTGCAAATTTTGAGTTCGAGGTGGGGGTCCGGCGTTGTAGTAGTAGTAGTAGTTATTTCCGTTTCTGCGCTGGGGGGGAAAGCTGTCCATTGCCGGGCCCCATCCTCCCAGGGGTCCGCCATTGGGTAGTCCCCCACCGGGGTTTTGACTTACACTACCCGGGGCGGGTCCTGGGGCCCATTGAGGGGGAGGGGGTCCTCCGGGATTCGGGGGTCCAAAATAGTTGACGTTGTTGGGGGGGTTAGGCATCGGGGCGGGTGGGGGACGAGAGGGGTTGACGGAAAGAGGAGGTCGGGGCGCCCCGGGGCCCAGGGGGCTGTCGTGGGGGAACTGGGGCCGTTGGGATGGGACGGAGGGGCATTGCTACGAGGGCGCGGAGGTCAAAGTGGGGTTGGTCTCGTTGGGGCCCGTTGCGCGGGGGTGTTCGTCGGCGGGGTTGCCCGGCTTGTCGATATAGGAGAGGGTCCGGTTGTCGTCGTCAACGCGTAGGGGCAGTCGTTGGGAGCGGATTTTGGGGACGGCGGGTTGGTCCCAGGTTCGGAAGGCGCTGGGCACCGAGCTGGCCCGGGGCCGGGTGGAGAGGGCCAGGGTGTGGGCGGCGGGTTGGTCAAACAACCCCCCTGCAGGGTTGAGATTCCTCAAGATGCTGGAGGCCGTGTTGAGTTCTTCCTGCTGGCGGGGAACAGAAGATGGGGCTTCATTTTGTGTCCCGACGGGTTCCTCGCATTGCACGTGGAAGGAGTGGGCAGGATCCAGGGGATCTTCGAAGGGGCGGGGGTTCGGGCTAGTGTGGATTTCTTCGACCAAGGCGTGGAGCTCATTCCGTAAGTTGTCGTTGAGGCCCAGGGTGCCTTGCATATTCTCCAGGAGGTTCCCTTGTAGGTAGCGTTTGTGGAAGTCAAGGAGTCGATCCGCCCAGACCTCCGGGGTTGCAGAGGCGTCGGGGTAGCCTAGGTTGGTAAGGAGGGTGCAGGTACGCCTTGCGAATTCCGCAGGGGACAGGCGGAGGAAGCGGAGGACTTTGTCGCGTTGCTGGGCATAGGCTTCGATCCTTTGCTGCCTAGGAGAAGGAGGGGTTTGAACGGCGAATGGTGGGCGGAGTGGGGAATAGTTATCCGTGGCTTCCGGAGGGACTGGGGCTGCAGCGGGGATTGGGTATGCATAGTAATGGGCGGGGGGAAGGTAGGCGGGGTTGGGGGGTGCTGCGGAGTATCCTCTGGAGTTGATACGGGGGTTGTTGCCATTGGCGTGGAATGCAGGAGGGCGGCGCCAGCCCGGGGGTATTCCCTGGCTGATGGAGGGGGCGTAGAACACCTGGTTGGGGTCAGAGGTCCAGTGACGGGGCATGTATTGGTCCGCAAAGGGACCCAGGTAGAATGGGGCGTAGGAATTTTCCAGTATGGGCCGGCCGTAGGCGTCGGTTGGGTAACCGACTGGGTTGTATGCAGGGTTAAACGCAGACATCGAGAACGGGGTAAGGGGGAGTCTTGATATTATGTCAGGTTCCGCTGACGACGGGGGCTCAGTACACTGGCGAGTCCTTACTAGGCGGACGCGATGTCCTGCGCTTATAACCAGGCGTCCGGAGTTGGAGCGGAGGTGGGGAAAGCTTGCGAGGGGCCCCTAAGGAGAGCGGCCCGAGTAAGTCCTGAGTGATTCGGAGGGGTCTAAGACTGGAGGTACTGATCGTCGACCCAGGGCGGGTGTCAGGGCTAGTTAGTGGGCACACAAGTAGATTGCGGGGTAGGCGGAGGCTTCTCGGTTAATGAGGGGCGGGGTCGGAGTTGGACAGGGGATTACTGGGGCTTGGTGGGTTCCGGGGCCAAGCGGGTAGCGAGGTCCAGAGTTGTCGTTAAGAATGTTCAGGTCATGGCGCGTGCGCGGAGTTCATACTGACGTAGGGAGCAAGGGAACTTCAGAAGAACAAGGGAAATATGTACAGTCGAGACGAGACGGAGACAAGACGAGACTGAGAAAGGATAGATTCGAAACCAAAAACAGAAATAGAGACGAGACGAGAGACGAAACATAGGAAACCGGTAAAATGTAATATCAAGACTAAAGTTTGAGGAGTTATTCTATGACTTATATACCAACTACTGGGTGCCTCCGAGGGCGGCGGATATGATAGTGGGGGTCGACGGAGCTGTGCTGAGTCGACGGGTGTCGGGTACAATCCGAGGTCGGGCCACGGCTGTATTCTGATGGGATCAGTTGGGGGCGCGGCTGCTCCGGGGACGTCATGACACTCCGGGACGGGTCGGGTAAACTAGGGTAGGGGGTCGGGGACATATGACGTGGCCAGGAACGGTGGGGGAAGGTTTCAAGGGGGTGTTGATGGCTACGGAGAGGGAGTTGCCATCGGGGTTTGCCAGAGAAGCGTCGGAGTTGTCCAGTGTGGGCGTCGAAAGTGTGGGCGGGGTCCCGGGGAGTTAGGCGGGAAATTGGGAGGGGTTGGGAGCAGTGTCTAGGGAGCTAGGGAGCAGGTCGTGACACCCACCCTCCATGCCCACTCCAGATAACTCTGATGCTTCCCCAGCAAACTCTGACAATCCTCTGGCCAACTACAACACCTTCTTCACAATCATCAACACTTCCCCTGAGTTTCTGGAACTCTCCCTCACTGTTCCTGACCCCATCATATGCCTCCAACCTCCCCTATCCTAGTTCCCCAACCTGCCCCAAAGCATCACAATGACTCCAGAGCAGCTCACATCCCTAGCTGATTCCATCAAAATATCACTGCAGCCCACCCCTTGATTGTACCTGATACCCATTGACCCCACGCAGCTCTGTTGAGCCCCACTGCCATGCCTGCTGTCCTCCAGAGCTATTCAGTAGTCAGTATATAAGTCGTAAAGTAGCTCCTCATACTCTAGTCTTGATATTACTTGCATTGTTGGTTACTTGTGTTTTGTATTCCTCTCTGTCTCTGTTTCTATTTTGAGTCTTGAATATATCTCTTTTCTCTATCTTGTCTTGCCTCATCTCTATCTCATCTTGACTGTCTATATTTCCTTTGTTTCCCTAAGTTCTTCCCATCTCTGACATCAGTACAAACTCTGCACACATGCTATAAACCCCAAACATTCTATGACAACTCTGGACCTCACTCTTCACTTAGCCCTGGAACCCATCAAATTTTAATTGATCCCGCATCAAACTCTGGCTCTGCCCCCATCACTCACAAAGCCTCCATTTACTCTGCAGTCTATTCATGCACCTATGAACTTGTCCCTGATGCCCGCTCTAGCCCAACATTAATATACTTAGTCTTAGACTTCCCTGGACTACTCCAGACTTGCTTGGACCACTCCCCCTAGCCTCCCTTCACAAGTCTCTCCTGTCTGCACCAACTCCAGAATGCTAGGTTATCAGTGCAGAACATTGCATCCACCTAGTAAGGATTTGCTAGTATAGCTGAGCTCCTGTTGTTAGTGGAACCTGACATAATATCAAGACTCCCCCTTACCCCATTCTTGATGTCTGCATATAACCCCGCATACAACTCTGCTGGCTACCTAACCAACATCTATAGTTGGCTAGTCTCTAACAATTTATATGCCCTGTTCTACCCAGGCCCCTCTGTAAATCAGTATGTTCCCCACCACTGGACCTCTGACCCCAACCAGGCATTCTATGCCCCCTCCATCAGCCAGGGAATACCTCTGGGCTGGTGCCACCCCCCAGCATTCCCTGCCAATAGTAACAATCCCTACATGTACCCCAGAGGATACTCTGCAGTGCCTCCCAACCCTGCCTACCTTCCCCCTACCTACTACTATGTGTACCCAGCCCCTTCAAAAAACATAGATAATTATTCTCCTCCTTGTCTGCTATTTTCTGCTCATGTTCCTCCTTTCCCTAGGCAGCAAAGGGTCAAAGCCTATGCCTGACAGCGCAATGAAGTCCTCCATTTCCTCCACCTCTCTCCCATGGAGTTTGCAAGATGCACTTGCACTCTTCTCATCAACCTGGGCTACCCCAACACTCCCACAACCCCAGAAGTTTGGGCAGATCAACTCCTCAACTTCCACAAACACTACTTGCAAGGAAATCTCTTGGAAACCATGCAAGGCACCCTGGGTATTGACACTAGTTTGCAGAACAAGCTCTGCATATTGGTCAAAGAAATCCACACCAGTCCAAACCCCCATACATTTGAAGACCCTCTGGACCTCCCCCATTCCTTCCATGTGCAGCACAAGGAACCCATTGAAATGCAAAGCAAAGCCCTACCCCTCATTTCCCACCCCAGCAGGAAGAACTCAACACAGCCTCCAGCATCTTGAGAAACCTCAACCCTGTGGGAGGATTGTCCAACTAACCTGCTGCCCATACTTTGGCCCTCTCCACTTGCCCCTGGGCCAACTCTGATCCCAGCACCTTCCAAACATGGGATCAGCCTGCTGCCCCTGAACCCTGTTTACAATGGCCACCCCTGCACATTAATGACAACAACCAGACTCTTTCCTACATTGACAAGCCTGGCAACCCTGCCAATGAGCCTGCCCTGCACAATGACTCTCTATGGGACTGACCTCCCCACTTCAATCTCTGTGCCCTCTGTACCAACATCTCTCTGCCCCACCAAAACCTCCTGACATCCTCAAGACAGCCTATGGGCCCTGGGGCACCATGACCACCCTTCTCCACTAACCCCTCTTGCCCCTCACCTGTCCCAGTATCCAACCCTCCCACCAACACTAACTGTTTTGGACCCCCCCACTCTTGGAAGACCCCCCCCCCTCAATAGGCCCCAGGGCCTCCCCCTGGCAATGTGAGTCAAACTCCCAGCAGCAGACCCTTCAATGGCAGACCACCTAGAGGATGGGGCCCAGCTATGGACAATTTCCCTTCCCAGTATGGAAATGGAAACAACTACTACTACTACTACTACTACTACTACTACTACTACTACAATGCTAGACCCCTGCCCCAAACTCAAAATACACAAGACAACACTTGCAATGTACTGGCTTGGGAAGGAAAACTCAACATTCAGAAGCCTGAACCCTTCACTGGCTGTGACCCCCAGAAGTGGCATGTCTTCCTGACCCAGTGTCTAACTATGTTCCAAGCTAAGCCTATCACCTTCTAGCTTGAGAGCTTATAAGTAGCCTTCACTGTATCCTATTTGCAGAGTATTGCCTTCAACCACTACATAGCACTACTCCAATTTGATCTGAGCAACTCTGTACTTTCCAACTGGCTCGCTCTTACCCAGGAATTTTCTAGTAAGTTTGGTGTCTTTGACATGGTAGTGGAGGCAGAGGAGAATCTCTTCAACTTCCAAATGCACAACAATGAATGCTTCATGACCTTCATCATACAATTCAAATGGAAAGCCTACAAAACTGGGTGGAATTACAATACCCTCTGCTTTGCCCTCCATTGTGCCCTGCCTCAACAGATCAAGGACACTCTCCACCTTGCACCCAAGCAAACCACCTATAACAAATACAAGGCACTTGTTACTAAGGTTGACCAATGCTACTGAGAGGACTAGAGTGAGAACATGGCACTCCAGACCTTGTAAAACACCTCCAGCAATACCAACTAGCAGGCCAGAGCAACCAATGGCACTCAACCCTCAATCCCCACCAACTCTGCCAACTCCATGCCCCATTTTCTTCCAGGCCAAGGGCCTTCCAGCGCCAATCAACTTCTGGAACAGCACCCTCCAGCCCAACTCAATGCTGCCGACCTCCACAAGGCCCCAGAACTCCTAGATGCTAACTCTGACAACTATGATGACATTCCAGACTCCACCAATGACCAAGAAGCCCTATGTGCAAACAAGATTTGGGATAGGCCATGAATCAACATATCAGAGGAAACTCAGAAGAAATGACAGAAGGAGGGTGCATGCATCCTATGTGGTGAGCAGGGACACTTTATTCACAGTTGTCCTAAACAACAGATGATGGGATGCACCATCTGGATGATTGATGGAAAAGACTGTGACTACCAGTTTATGGGGTATGAGTTGGTGGTTTAGGTTTTGAAGACACACTAGACTATGGACCAGACCCTGATGTCTTCTCTGCCCTGGCCACACTTCTCCACACAATAGTACTTGCCCTGAACAACCTCCCAGCACACCTCCCCTCTCACTCCTCCACCACCCTTCTCCTCTACACTACTCTCCCCTTCTCCAACAACTCCATCCCCACACTAGTTAACAGCAGCATCATGGATAACTTCATTGACAAATCCCTGGCAGCGCTTGCTCCCCACCTCCTCCAACACCTCCCCACTCCAATCTCCCTCAAGCTCTTCAACAGTGACCCTGCCTCTACCAGAAACATCATGCACTGCCTGGAAACAACCATGACCTTTGCCAATGGATGACAACAAGAACTCTGGCTACTCATCACAAAACTACACCCCTCCACTCCCATCATTTTAGGCTTCTCATGGCTCCACTCCACCAACTCCCACATTGACTGGCCCAGCCTCACCCTCTGCCTTGACCAGGACAATCCCACCAACTCTGGACTAGTGCTCTTTGATATCCCATCCTCCTCTAAAAATCCTGAGACCATGATCAACCATTCCTGGACTCCCCCACAGCTCTGCTCAAGGTCCACGTGATCATTCATCATCAATGTCTGACTCAATAGCTTGTCCAAGGTACTCCCTGCCCTCATCAACAGTGGCACCTCTGGTACCTTTGTCAGCAGTCAACTTGACCTCTAATGCAATGACCTCAACAAACCTCTCAAGCTCCAGCTCTTCAATAGGAGCCCCACCACTACAGGGATTACTCAATACCACAACAACACTCTCATCCTTGACAATGACCTGCAGTTTCAGGCCCAGCTCCTTATCATCCAACTCCCCCCATTGACCTCAATCATGCTCAGACTCTCATGGCTGCAAGATGTCAACCCCGACATTGACTAGAAAAACCTCACCATGCAATTTGCTGGCCCCAAAGCAAGCCTAGTGGCCACCATCCCCCTCTGCCTCCAGTCTATCTCAGACTCCAACATCCCTGACCCTGGTGCCAGCACTCCTAGAGCAACTCAAGGCCCTTCAACCTCCAACAGTGACCTAGAAAGTGAAGAAAACACAACTCCACCTTAGTCAAATCCAATCAAATTATGACAGTTGCCCTCCAACATAACCTAGAATTGATACAAAGGCCTATAGTACTCCAACCAGCAATGCTCGACTCCTCTAAACAACTCTGCCACCACTAGACTCAACCACCACTGCTCTGTCACCCACTCCCATTGATTCCAGAAACCTTAATATTAAGATCATTGGCGCTGTCCCCTTTGCATGCATCTTACAAGACAGCACTCCTGCCTTCTAGTTACAGATCATGCCAGCCCTACTGGAGGAGCACCTTCACACAGAGACTACTGTGCCAGAGAGCAAAACAAAGGAACAGATCCTATATGAAGTAGTTCCCCTAGAGTATCATGAATTTGCTAACATGTTCTCTAAAGAGAGCGCCAAAGAACTTCCCACACACTGCTCCTATGACCACAAGATTGACCTCAAAGAAAGCACCTTGCCCTCATTTAATAAGATCTACAACGTGTCTGAGATTGAGCTCCAGGCTCTGAAGAACTACCTTGATGACATGGTTAGCAAGAGCTTCATACACCCATTAATCTCTGCCACCAGTGCTCCAGTCTTGTTTACCAAAAAGAAGGACAGATCACTCTGACTTTGTGTAGATTATTGGGGACTCAACAAAGTCACCAAAAAGAACTGGTACCCACTCCCCCTAATTGGAGATCTTGTTGACTGCCTCCACAGTGCCAAGATTTACACAAAGATAGACCTCTGCTCTGGCTACAACAATGTCTGGATTGCCCCAGGACATGAATGGAAGACTGCCTTTCACACCCACTATAGCCTCTTTGAGTACCTCATAATGCCCTTTGGAATGACTAACTCCCCCACCACTTTCCAGTACTTCATGAATGACATCTTCCATGATATAAACAACATTTTTGTTATTGTGTACCTGGATGACATATTGATCTACTTGAATTTGCTAGACCATGCCAAACTCAAAAAATGCTCTTTCCACACAATGGAGGTCAAATACCTTGAAGTCATCATTACTCCCAATGGCATGCACATGGACCCCACTAAGGTTGAAGCTATACTCAATTGGCCCCCACTGTGGAACATCAAAGAGGTACAGTTATTCCTGGATTTTGCTAACTTCTATCACCAATTCATTGACAATTACTCTGGAATCACCAAACCCCTCAACCGACTTATGCAGAAGGACACCTGTTGGGACTGGGACAGCAAATGCCAGAGTGTATTCCTCCTTCTCAAAAGGGCCTTCACCTCCACCCTGGTCCTCCACCATTTTAACCCCTCTCTGCTGATCATGCTTGAATGCAATGCCTCCAACTACACCATTGCCAGAATATTCTCCCAGTTGGACTCTAGAGGCAAGGACCTCTGCCCCATTACCTTCTACACCCATTCAATAATCCCCGTGGAGCTCAACTATGACATCTATGACAAGGAACTCCTCACAATCATCAAAGCCTTTTATCAGTGGTGGGCTTACCTCAAGAGATCCCCACACTGCATCCAAGTCTATTCTGATCATAACAACCTGCAATACTTCACAACTACAAAGCAACTCAGCCACTGCCAAGCTTGATGGTCCAAAGCCCTCTCAGAGTATGACTTCACCATCCACTACTGCCCCAGACAACTCAGCACAAAGCCCAACACCCTCACTTGGAAGTCTGATGTGTATCCAAAAAAGTCCTTTGAAGCTGAGTGGAATGCATTCAACTATCAAGTGGTAATCCCCCTCAAATATCTACATGCTGTGCTGACTCTAAATGAAGAAGGAATCCTCCATCAAATCAGAAACTTGCTCTCAGACCCTTTCTTCACTCAGCATGACCCTCACAACAATTCTGCCAGCAAGTCAAATGCCAAAAACCCCTTCACACTGTCTCTGAACCACTGCCTCCTGCTCCAGAGTGGGCAAATTTATGCTCTGGACCACAAGTCTATCCGCCTTGACATACTCTGGCAACACTACTGTCACAACCCATTTCCTGAAGCCCCATACACCGCCCGACAAACCCCTGCTCCCCTAGAACCCCCCTCTCCAACACTTTGTCAAACTTCCTCAGCACTCTGCGCCTACTCCGGCTAACTCCAGCACATTCTCGGCTAACTCCAACAGCCCCCTGGCCAACTCCGATATCTTCCCCACAGCTGCCAGCACTTCCCCTGGACTTTCTAAGCCCCTGGAACCACTCCCCCGCCATACCTGACCCCATTACACATCATCAACTCAACACCCTGGCTTCCCTGACTTACCCTGGAGTATCACAACAGCCTCGGAACAGACCACGTCGCAATTGATCCTATCAACATATCAATGCAGCCCACCCTCTGATCATAACCAACACCCATCGACTCTGTAGAGCTCCACCAAGCCCTGCCACCACAGCCGACGTCCCTGGAGCTCTTCAGTAGTCAGTATATAAGACATAGAGTAGCTCCTCGTACTCTAGTCTTGAGATTATCTACCTACCTTACCTGATGTGTTTCTGATTGTTTCTTCTCGTGTTTTGTGTCCCATGTCTCGTTTTTCTTACTCTCAGTCTCCTAGTCTTATCTCGTTTCTGTTCCGTTATCCTTTTGTTATCATTCCATGTCTCCACCTGAATCTATTCTCATTCTCATCTCATCTTTGTCTCATTTTGTTTGACTCTGTATTGCTCCGTTTGATTCTGTCTATTGTGTTCAAGTCCTCTCAACCATAACATCCTCATGAACTCCGCAATTACAATTATGAACCTCTGACACTTGTTACCATCCCCAGACCCTGCTATACACTTGGCTCCAAACCCCATCAATCCCTGTTGATCCCCCATCAGAACTCCAGCTCTGCTCCTGTCATCTATGTAGCCTCCGCCTCCTCCACACGCACAATACTCACACACAGACTTATGCTGGAACCCCGCCAAGTCTGTCCCCCTCCCCTGCAACCTGTCCTCTATTCCTCTGGACCTCCCCAGACTTGCTCGGATCAATCTCCCCTAACTATCCTCACAAGTCCCCAGTGCTTGGAACACCTCCAAGTGCTCAGTTGTCAGTGCAGGGAATCATGTTCGCCTAGTAAGGACTCGCCCAGTGTAGCTGAGCCCCCATGGTCAGCAGAACCTGACAACTACAACCACAAGCTCCAGGAACACCCAGAAATTTGTAAGACCCTTCAACTCATCTCCCAGACTTACTTTTGGCCAAGAATGAAGAAGGATGTCATGCAATATGTAAGGGCCTGCAAACCTTGTCTCTGGGCCAAGGTACCCCACCACCACTCCCACGGATTATTGAAGCCCCTCCTCACTAGCTGATGCCCCTGGTCCTCAATATCAATGGATCATATTGTCAAACTCCCCAACTCTGAAGGTTTCAATGCAATCCTTGTCACCCTCAGGCCCTTTCTTCATCCAGCACATTTCCCATAACAATTCTGCTAGTGAGTCAAATGCCAAAAACCCCTTCATGCTGTCTCTAGACCACCGCCTCCTGCTCTGGAGTGGGCAAGTTTATGCTCTGGACTACAAGTCTATTTGCCTTAACATACTCTGGCAACACCACAACCACAAGCTCCAGAGACACCCAGAAATTCATAAGACTCTTCAACTCATCTCTCAGACTTACTTTTGGCCAGGAATGAAGAAGGATGTCATGCAATACATAATGGCCTGCAAACCTTGTCTCTGGGCCAAGGTACCCCACTACTGTCCCCATGGATTATTGAAGCCCCTCCCCATCAGCTGATGCCCCTGGTTCTCAATATCAATGGATCATATCATTGAACTCCCTGACTCTGAAGGTTTCAATGCAATCCTTGTTGTTGTCTGCTGCCTCACTAAACAAGCTCTCTTCATCTCCTGCCACACCACCAACAATGCTCTGAAGTTCACCAAACTATTCCTCAAACATGTATTCTCCAAGCATGGACTCCCAGATGACATCGTCTCAGACTGTGGACCTCTGTTCATATCTTGTTTTGGCAATTGCTATGCAAGGCACTTAAAATCAAAACTAATCTCTCTACTGCCTACCACTCAGAAACCAACAAACAAACAGAATGAGTAAACCAGACATTGAAACAGTATCTCTGCCTCTACATTAACTATTTACAGAATGACTAGCATGCAGAACTTCCCCTTGCCAAGTTTACCTACAACAATACATCTCACTCTGCTACCAGAGTTTCCTCCTTCTATGCTAACAAGGGCTACAACTTCTGGCTTACACTATCCCTCAAGGATATCCCTTCTCACATTGCCCACAAAGTCACTGAGGACCTCCAATTCCTTCACCAGTTCCTCCAGGATGAGATCAACACCACTAATTAAGCCTACTTCAAGCATGCTGACACCCAACACAAACTAACCTCTGACTGGCTCCCCAGCACTTTAGTCTGGCTTGATCAACAAAATCTCAAGACCCAGAGGCCCTCTGTCAAGCTTGATCATAAATGTTTTGGCCCTTTCAAAGTCCTCTAGAAGGTCTCCATGCATGCCTACAAGCTTGACCTACCTCCAGGCTTAAAGGGCCTCCACTCCATGTTCCACATCCAACTCCTCAAAAAACACACTCCAGACCCCTTCTCTGGCCAACACCCCAGCTGACTGCTCCCCATTGAAGTTGAAGACAAATATCACTATGAGGTCAACCAAATTCTTGACTGCTATGTGGTCTACAGCCAACCCCAATACTTAGTCCATTAGAAGGGCTACAGATCTGAGGACAACACTTAGGAACTCCAAAAACACCTTGTTGGAGCCTCCAACAAACTCCAAGACTTCTATCAATGGCATTCCACCAAGCCCCAGGACCCCCAGGACTAGCAAATACAGACAGCATCAGTGGGCATAACTCCTGCCTCTGGATTCATTAGAGATTCAACTTCCGTGAGTAACCCCCTACATGTTTTCACTTACTCTCTTCTCATCCAGAATTTCAAACCTCACACAATCAGTAGAACAGCAAGAAGGTATCATATACAGGGCTACAAAGTACAAAATAATATAGGAGAAGTGGCAAGGTAGCAAGAAAATGGGGCCCAACTGCTCCCTCACTCCTTCTCCCCCTCTGGGACCCTCCGCACCACACCTCTGATCAAATCCACTTCTATCTAAGCAATCATGATGGTGAGAGCCTCCAGCTGCCTAGGCAGCAGCTCCTTTACATTGGTAGCTACCTCCTACCATGCTCTGGAGTCTGCTGCACTCCTCTGCCAATGTCCTGCCAACAATCACCCCATCTGATGAGACTCCTGCTCCAACTCTGGCAGGAGCTCTCTAGGCATCTGTGCCAACCCATCCTACATTGAGGTGTAAGCAGCTGACACCCTGTCAAGGAGGATATGGTGCTGTCAGACTGAGTCTAGACAACTCTGAGTCAGCAAGATTGTAGGGGATAAAGAACAAAAAGACTCACACATCATCCCCTTCCACCCCAAGGCCACTTTGTTAGCCAACCATTCCTCCCACTGCCTTTCTACCTCCACCCTGGCCCTCTTTGCCTCTGCAGCTCCTTGCCCCACCTCTGCTCTCCACTCTGCCCACACCTCTGATTGCTCCAGCCATTCCCACAGGCCCCACGCCTCAGGAGGAGATGGGGCCTCTGCCAGACCCCTCCATCAAGGCCCTCAATGTGGGAGAGTAAACATGTGGCCCTAGGAGACTCACCATCAACTCCTCTCCCCACAGCCACTTGCTGAGCCCCACCTTCAGAGAGGGGGATGCTCTCTGCTTCTCCTTGTCACAAATTGTGGGAGCCCCCTCTCTTCACCCACCCCATGGGAGCCCCACCTTCATCAACTGCTCCACACTGCCTCCATGCTCTACCCTGAACCCCTGGCCTGACACCTTCTCCTTATGCCCCTCAAGTAACTGCATGGCCACCCACTCCATGTTCCATCCCTGCTCCTCTGACACGCAGACCATCCACTAACTCAATGAGATGGGGCACTTCTTATGCCTCAACTGACAGGGGATATACACTGACATGTTCTACCAGGACCCCAGCACTGGCTCCTCCAAGTCACAATGGTTGCTGCAGCAAGCACAAAGGGCACACTACAAAATCAACTCAGCTCAACCTTGTTGCAATGGCTTGGAATACTCACTGGGGCCTCTGCCTAACACCACTGCAAGGTCAGGGGACCCCATGCCTGTCCCACTGCCTCTGCAAACTTCTCCAGGGTTACCTTTGCCTGAGGGACCCACAATGCCTCTGTCAGGGTCCGCTGACCTCGGGGGCGCAGCTGCACTGGGCGAGTCCTTACTAGGCGGGCGTGATTCCCCTGCATTGGTGACCGGACACTCGAAGACGTTCTGGGTCCTGGTGGTTTGCGCGGGTAATTGGGGAGATGTGATCCAGACAGGTCCGGGAAGGTCCGGAGAAGTCGGATTGTGGGGAAATGAGACGGTCTTGGCGGGGTTCAAGCAGAAGGCCGTACGGGAGATTTGCGGAAGCAAGGGAGTAGGTGGCTGTGTGATCAATGGGGGCGGAGCCGGGGTTTGATGGGAGATCATTTGGAGTTGATGGAGTCCGGGACCGAGCGAAGAGTGAGGTTCGGACCTGGTAAGGGGTGTCGGGGTTCGTAATTATAATCGCGGAGTTCGTGAGGTCGTTAGGGTTGATGAAGAATTGGGCACAAGGGTCAGACGACGTCACCGAGACGGCGTTGGACGAGACAATATGGAACAAGAGTAGATTCGAGTGGAGGTACGAAACGATAACGAGAACGATAACGAAAAGGGGACGAGACAAGACCGGGAGACTGAGATAAGACCGGGAGACTGAGATAAGACCGGGAGACTGAGATAAGACCGGGAGACTGAGATAAGACCGGGAAACTGAGAGTAAGGAGAAAGAGACACGAAAATGAACACGAAACACAAAAAGGAAGCAATCAGACCATAGGTAACGTTAAGCAATATCAAGACTGGAGTACGAAGAGGTACTCGATGACTTATATACTGACTACCGGAGGACTTCGGGGTACGTCGGCTGTGGCGGCGGGGCTTGGCGGGGCTTGACGGAGTGGGCGGGTGTCGGTTGTGATCGAAGATCGTGCCGCGCTGATACGTTGATGGGATCGCGGGTTGTTCCGAGGTTGTCGTGATATTCCGGAATAGGTCGGAGGAAGCAGGGTGTCGAGTTAATGATGGGTGGGCGAAGATCAGGAATAGCGGGGGTGGTTCTTGGGGTTTGGGAAGCCCAGGGTAAGTGTCAGTGGCTGCGGGGCAGGCACCGAAGTTGGCCAGGGGAGTTAGCCGGGGAGGTGTCGGAGTTAGCCGAAGTAGGCGTGGGCATGGGCGGAAGTTCAGCGGAGCGTTGGGGTCCTTTTGGGGGTTCGGGGGTTTGATGGACGATGTGCGGGGTTTTGGGGAACGGGTCGTGACATCACCCCCCTTTCAGCGTCGAGACCCTTCGAGACGCGGGGCAGGACGGGGATCGGCGGGGCGTGGGAGTCGAAGCCGAGCAATATTGATCAATCCGCAGCGAGTGATAGCGGCGTGGGAGGCGAAGTCAAAGCGCGGCCGCCGTTTCGTCAGGGTCCTCCTCACTCAATTTAAAGCTTTGGGCGTGCCCCGGGGTTTCCCAAATTTCGTCATGTCTTCCCCCAGCGCTCCAGTGGTTTCTCCCGCCGATTTAGACGAGGTGGTGGTGTATGACAGTGGGGGTGAGGAGTTCGAGCGTCGGCGCCGGGGTAGCGTTAGGGACCGGAGTCGTAAGTGTTGTCGAATTTTCCTTTCGGGATGGTTGACGGGGTTCCGGTAGAGTCGTCCGTAGTAGTAGTGGTGGACTTTCCGGGGGTTCCGAAGCGGACCAAGTTTCGTCCCGCGGTGCCAAAGGGGAAGGGGGCGTCTTCGGTGGTGGTTCGGGGAAAGCGTCGAGCTTCCCCACCCTTGGGGGCGGGACCCAGCAAGAGGCCGCATGGGCGCGAGTTGTCGGCGGGGCCTCCCGAGTCTTCCCTCTTTTCCCCTGTCCCTGGCGTTCCCTCGGAGCGATCGTCGAGTCCCTCCGCGCCAATTCCTTCAATCACGGAGGTCTTCCTTCGCAAGCAGGTGGAGGCCTTGACGGCGTCGTTGGCAGTACGGGAGGGGGAGCTCTGCTGGGCGAGGGAGGATTGTGACGCGGCGCGGACGGAGAAGGAAGCGATGGAGCGGGAGAGGAATACTTCGGTGTGCGTGGCGACGGAGCGGGCGCTAGAGGTGCAGGGTCTGCGGGAGCGTCTGGCGCAGGTGGAGGGGCAACTCGCGGGGGAAGCGGAGGGGCGGGGACGAGTTCCGGAGGGGGATGCGTTGTGGGTGGAGCTGGAGGCGGCGAGGCGGAGGGAGGATTGGTTGGCCAACGAGGCCGCCTCGGGTCGCGCGGGGATTCTTCATGAGTTGTCTCCCGTTCCTCCGTTCGTTATTGACGGTTCATTTTCGGAGTTTAGGCTGGGTGTGGGAGCATCGGGTCCTCTTGGACGGTGCCTCCGCGGCGTTCGCGTCGATTCAGGACGGGTTGACGCAGGGGTCCGCGGTCCAGCCTCCGGAGTTGCAGCAGGGAATGGCGCGGTTGGAGAGGTTGCTGGCGGGGCATCGGCGACGCAATGCGGTGGCCCCGGGGTCGTGGTGGGAGGTGGCGGCCAATGCGGGGGAGGCATTGCCGGGGTTGGCGGAGATCCTAGCGGTGGTGCGGGCCCAGATGGAGGTCGACCTGGGGGTTGGGCTTCCGGGAGGTCCGGGGAGGGAGTGAGATGGGCGTGGGCCTCGTTTCTTGTCGCTCTCGGACTTGCTGCCTTCCCCGCCTAATGTATATATGATCTTTTGTACGCGAACATGTCATTTCTTGGTCCCTGGGCGTGTGAAGTGAAATTTTTAGTTTTGTTGGAGGGCAAAGTAAGCGAAACACGCAGGGGTGTGAGAGGGAGTTGAATCCCTAGTGAGTCCAGAGGCGGGGTTTACGCCCGCTAGTGCCGTCTGCGCTGGCTAGTCCCGGGGTTGGTCGGGACGGGGCGGGGCATCGCAGGAGGGCTCCCGGGGTCTGTCGGGGTTGGTGGGAGTTCTCCGGTGGGGTCCCCGGCATTTCGGGCGGTGTCGTTGGATTTGTTTCTCGGAAATTTTCGACTGGGGGTGTAGGGGACGTGCGCCGTTTTGGTAGTAAAGGGTGGCCTTTGAATTTTGTACGGCGCCCAACGGGTTCGGGGCTTTGGTTGTCTTGGCGGTGCGGTGGGCGGGGGGTAATGGGGGTCTTCCCATGGTCTAGCCCTTGCGTCGGTATTGGTGGTGAAGGCGGGCGGGCCTTTTTTTATTTATTGGCGGGGTTGGGTGAGGCGGGGTTCGTCTTCGCAGTATAGTTGGTCCGGGTCGGGGTTGTGTTCTGGAGTGCTGCGTCTGTGGGCGGGCCTGCTTCGGGTGGCGCTTTGGTGTGCTCCGGAGTGTCGATGACCGAGGGGGTAGGATGCGGGGTGATCAGTCCCAACCAGTTCCTTCGGGTCCGGGGCCCAATTTGGGGTTCCGGGTCATCTACATGATATTGCTCTCCTGACCAAAGGTAAGCCCGCGGCGGACAAAGGGGGTCTTACGTATTTCTGATACTTCCTCGAGTTCGGAGGTTCGGGGGTCGGTGGTTCCTTCATCGGGAAGAAGTGGGTGGTCCCGGAGTCGACTCAAGGGTCACTTGGTGGGGGTTTGTTGGTTGTTCATGGTTGTTGGGGCGGCGGGAAGGTCGGCCGCGGGGGCACTGGAGTGGGGCTCCCCGGGAGATGCGGCAGGGTCGGATTTACTCTTCGTTCGTGTTCCGGAGCGGTCCGGAGATTGTGCAAGTGCAGGGGTGATAGTGGGGGGAGGCACTGCCAGCTTGTCTGGAGGCCCCGGTGATGTGGCCCCTGTTCGGGCGGACATATTCCGGTGTAGGGGCGGGGTTCGGAGTGGGTGGTGATTTCTGTTGCGGAGTTGGGGCTACCAGGGCATCGTTGTCGAGCCGGCGCTGTGAGTTTTCTTGGTCAGATGTCGGGGTCGGAGCGGAGGCCCTGGAGTCGTGTCGCCAGGGTCCGGAGCCGGGTTGATGGGTTCGGAGGGGTCTGGGTGGGACTGTTTCGGGCTGGCGCGGGGTCGTTTTGGGTCGTCGAGCCATATGGGGGAGGTCTTTTGAGGATATGGGAGCGCGTGCCCCTGGGGGTTGTCGGGTCGCTTAAATGGCCGATCGTTGTTTTCTGGATGATGGTGGGGCTTCTCCCTCCCTTATATGAACATGTCAGCGAATTTAGAGTACTTGGGGAATTACTTCGTATAGGGTCCTTTTTCCTATAGTTGGTTCGGGGTGGCCCCTATGCTGGGGATTCCTTCGTGGGAGGTGGCGTAGTCTGGTGGCGGAGTGTAAGCTCGGGGATGTTTTGGTCCTGTTCCGGGGTTGTCAGGGTCGGGTCGGGGGAGTCGGGGCCCCTTCATTTGTTGGGCGGAGGTGACGGCCGATCGATCGAGGTCCGGAAGCAGGTCACGGGGTTGGAGCATAGCCTAGGTCTGAGGTTCTTGTCCTGTGGTGGATTCGAGCTTGATTTCGATGGTTTCGGGGTTAGTTGTCGGAGGGTTTAGTTCCTTGGAGGGGGTCGATAATAGGGTTTGGTGATGTTGTTGGTGATTAGTCGCGTTCGTCGGTCTGCGGGGTTGCTGGGGGGCCGGTGAATCCACAGGCGGGCGTCGGGGAAGCGCGTTCTCAGTGGTTTCTTTGTAGCTGGCGATCCTCGCGCTGTGGGTGACTGTTCCATGGCAGGTTGGCATTATTGTGGGTCGGAGGGCTGGCGCGGTGCCGGAGACCTTGTTACTCATTTGATCGGATGGTCGCCAGGCCTTAGGATGTTATTCTTTGGGTGATGTCGGGGTCGACTTTGTGCGAGAGAGCGGAGTTGGCGGGGAGTGTAGGGGTGGGGTGGAAGATGATTTGACGGTTTGCGCGAGGGGTTGGGAGTTGGGTGTGAGTTGGGGAAGGTGTCCGTGGGGGGAGCCGTTGTATGAAAGTAACTGGAGCAGAGGGGACGTTTGGTGTCGGATCCACGACTCAATGTGCCTCGGCAAATTGGGCAGGGCCGTATGAATCATAAGGGTTCCCCGGCATGGGTAGACCATAGACATTGGAGTTATTTGATTGTGTGTGCGGAGATAATGTGGGCATCACGGACGGGGTAAGGTCGAGTCTTGATATTATGTCAGGGTCCGCTGACCTCGGGGGCGCAGCTGCACTGGGCGAGTCCTTACTAGGCGGGCGTGATTCCCCTGCATTGGTGACCGGACACTCGAAGACGTTCTGGGTCCTGGTGGTTTGCGCGGGTAATTGGGGAGATGTGATCCAGACAGGTCCGGGAAGGTCCGGAGAAGTCGGATTGTGGGGAAATGAGACGGTCTTGGCGGGGTTCAAGCAGAAGGCCGTACGGGAGATTTGCGGAAGCAAGGGAGTAGGTGGCTGTGTGATCAATGGGGGTGGAGCCGGGGTTTGATGGGAGATCATTTGGAGTTGATGGAGTCCGGGACCGAGCGAAGAGTGAGGTTCGGACCTGGTAAGGGGTGTCGGGGTTCGTAATTATAATCGCGGAGTTCGTGAGGTCGTTAGGGTTGATGAAGAATTGGGCACAAGGGTCAGACGACGTCACCGAGACGGCGTTGGACGAGACAATATGGAACAAGAGTAGATTCGAGTGGAGGTACGAAACGATAACGAGAACGATAACGAAAAGGGGACGAGACAAGACCGGGAGACTGAGATAAGACCGGGAGACTGAGATAAGATCGGGAGACTGAGATAAGACCGGGAAACTGAGAGTAAGGAGAAAAAGACACGAAAACGAACACGAAACACAAAAAGGAAGCAATCAGACCATAGGTAACGTTAAGCAATATCAAGACTGGAGTACGAAGAGCTACTCGATGACTTATATACTGACTACCGGAGGACTTCGGGGTACGTCGGCTGTGGTGGCGGGGCTTGGCGGGGCTTGACGGAGTGGGTGGGTGTCAGTTGTGATCGAAGATTGTGCCGCACTGATACGTTGATGGGATCATTGGAGAACGCAGGTTGCCCCGAGGTTGTCGTGATACTCCGGAATAGGTTGGAGGAAGCAGGGTGTTGAGTTAATGATGGGTGGCGAAGATCGGGAATAGCAGGGGTGGTTCTCGGGGTTTGGGAAGCCCAGGGTAAGTGTCAGTGGCTGCGGGGCAGGCACCAAAGTTGGCCAGGGGGCCGTCGGAGTTAGCCGGGGAGGTGTCGGAGTTAGCCGAAGTAGGCGTGGGCATGGGCGGAAGTTCGGCGGAGCGTTGGGGGTCCTTTTGGGGGTTCGGGGGTTTGATGGACGATGTGCGGGGTTTTGGGGAACGGGTCGTGACAGCCTCTGGCACAACTTGGACCTTCTCTGGCCCAAAATTAGGCCATGAGGATTGCCCTGCCAACACTGAAACCAACCCTACCAGAACTTTACCTAAGGATGGGACTCTCAATGGGCTAGCTATGGCTGCAGACAATTCTATCAGACTAAATCAGCAACTCCAGAGTATAATGAAAATGGGCCTGCACTCATGGCTACAGTACATCATGGCAACCCACCCATGACCACAGGAGGACTCAGACTCCCCTAAGAATGAAGGGTTGGAGGAGGCCAAGGACAATGCTGATGGTGCAGGAGAATAAGTAAAAGATGACATGGTAAAAAGTTAGGGAATTCTGGAGTACATCTGACCCTTTTGATGGCTTGGGAAGAACCCCCTGACAAACAGTGGCCATGCTTTGACTTTGTTCCTCATGCCACCACTGCTTGCTGTGGTCTGATCAATATTGCTCAACTTTGATTCTCATGCCCTGCCAATCCTCAAATTACACCCTGCATCTCAAGAGTCTCAACACTGAAGGGAGGGATGATGTCATGACCCACTCCCCAGACCCCTGACACTACTCCTAGCCCCCTCATTCCCCCGGAGTCCTTCCCAACACCCTGCCAAACTTCTCCAACCCTTGCCCACTCTCTGCACCCACTTCAGGTAACTCTGATGCTTCCTTGGCAAACCCTAACAATTCCCTGGCCAACTCCAATGCCTTCTCCGCAGTCATTGACACTTCCCCTAAGTTTCTGCAACTCTCTCCCACTGTTCCTGACTCCATCATATGTCTCTGACCCCCCTTACCCTGATTTTCTGACCTGCTTCAAAGCATCACAATGACCCCAGAGCAGCCTGCATTTCTAGCTGATTCCATCAGAATATCACTGTGGCCTGCCCCTTAATTGTACCCAACACCTGTTGACCCCATGCAGCCCCATCAAGCCCTGCCACCATGCCTGTTGTCCTCTGGAGCTATTCAGTAGTCAGTATGTAAGTTGTAGAGTAGCTCCTTATACTCTAGTCTTGATATTACTTGCATTGTTGGTCACTTGTGTTTTGTGTTCCTCTCTGTCTTTATTTCTATTTTTAGTCTTGAATCTATCTCTTTTCTCTGTCTCATCTCAACTGTCTATATTTCCTTTGTTTCTCTAAGTTCTTCCCATCTCTAACATCAGTACAAACTCCATGTATGCACTATGAACTCCAAACATTCTACAACAACTCTGGACCTTGCCCTTCACTTAGCCCCAGAACCCATCAAGTTTTAATTGATCCCCTGTCAAACTCTGGCTCCACTCCCATCACTTGCAAAGCCTCCATTTACCCCACAGTCTATTCACATGCCTACAAACTTGTCCCTGACACCCACCCCAGCCCAACATTAATATACTTGGTCTTAGACTTCCCCAGACCACTCTGGACTTGCTCAGACCACTCCTTCTAGCCTCCCCTTGCAAGTCTCTCCTCTCTGTGCCAACTCCAGAATGCTAGGTTATAAGTGCAGGACATTGCATCCACCTAGTAAGGATTCACCAGTGTAGCTGAGCCCCCATTGTCAGTGGAACCTGACACTGTCCTAAGAATGATATTTTCACCAATCATCTGCAGAGTGCCCAAATCATTGGCATGGTCATTTCCACTGGGCTTGCAACAGATGAACGGTTCTGTGATGGCTGCATGCCCCTACAAAAACACTTCTGTGATGTCTTCTCATGACTAACACTTTGATAGATTTCAACAAATATCTATACAGACAAACCAAGAGCTTTTCAATGGAAACACTTCTGTAATGGATATGCTTTTATAATGGGATCTAGTGATGAACAAAAAAATCAACAATGGAGCAGCCTGAAGAGATATGACAGCACACACTGGCTAACAGGACTGCTTTTTGCAATGGATGTCATATAGCAATGGAAAGTGGAGACAATGGAAAGAGTTATGTGGTGGCACACTGGCTAATGGAATTGCTTTTTGCAATGGATGTGATATAGCAATGGAAGGCAGACAGTGGATGTCTGCTGATACCATTGACAACAATACAATGTACAACTCCCATGAACTAAGAGGGTAGTCAAAGATGTCTGCTCAGAGTGTTAATGATGACACATTGTAACATTGCAATGGCATCATTGCAGACATAACATTGTTAACTTCTGCTACAATGCAGAGGACTCTGCTGGACATGTAGCCTACAATACAAAACATGTTCCACTACAATGTCTGACACATGCACTTGTAGTGCCCTACCCTGACTTGTGATCTTGTTTGGCAAGAAGTCTTGCACTGCTGCAATGTTTCCCATATGTCCACCTCCTTGGTTTCAATATTTGATCTAAAGCATAGTGATCTACTTATGAAGATATCTTTAGAAATGCATATGTGATTCAAATCAACTCACACCTAATGTGCCATCATAGTGGTGATCCCAGACCCAACTCTCTGTCCAGTTTACATCTAGCAACTCTGATCACCAGACTGCCATCAGTAAACCTACCATCTCTACTAGACTACCATTCACCATTGAAACTATTACCTAGGTCTGAATAACCTACCATCCATCTCACTTGTTTTTGAATATTTTTTTTGTTTTTAGTATATTTGAAGGTCATGATATTGTATGTCCCTTGCCTCAAAGGCTTGCTTGCCCACCTATACAACTATAATATACATAATTCATTTGAATTGGCATCTTACTATCTGTTCAAATGGCAAGATAGTGAGATGATGAGATGGCAACCATCTGAACATGTTACCATCAAGTTGTAAATTTGCTGGGCCAATAATTATCAACAAACCATGAACTCCTTAATCATTACCACATGAGAATGAGCAGCTTCAGGACTTGCTTTGATTTAGATTGATGATGCCATAGTCTTATATGTCTCTTCAATGAGGGGAGGTCAACATGGAGTGAGTCCTAACAAGTAGTCTTATGGAAACACCAGATCAAGTTTCGAAAAAAGCACAAAAATCATGAGGCCTCATCTCCACTGTCTTCCTGCACATCTTGTTTTCATCCAGCTTTTGTCTGTGCAGTCCATCATTGATTTGATTCACCTCTCACAAAATTCAATATGCAATAGGAGAAGATTACATTCCAGATACTTGAAGAGCTTGTGATATGGGTGATATGGGGAAGTAAAACTATCTGGAGTCCTTCAATACATTTTGTTCTATCAATCCATTGGACTCAACTCAACCATTCCTCAGTTCTTTTGCAAGGTCCAAAAGCACCAAACCCAACTCCTATTTTGAAGACTCATCCTCATGCATTCTAAGTTATGTAGGCTTGATTCCAGAGATATGAGTATTTCCAGTTGAGTCTCACTCCATCTTATCAGTCTGCTTTGATTCATCCCATTCTCCTGGTTCAAGATATACTGCTTTTCTTGCTGTGGCTGCTTTGGTGCACTTTTTCTATATTGGACCATAAATGTCAATGGCATCATCTTTGATTCTCTTTTGGAGATACTTCTTGAACACCATGACTATAGAAGTAATTTGGGTCATTTCCAACATTGCCCAATCCAATCAAGTAATCCCTTGTGTTTAGCCTATCTGTCAATGATGGTATTTAACTAGATATGTATCATGCTTTGTTTGCCATTTCTCAATTTGATATTAAAATGGAGAATGCTATCAGAAGGCAGCTCAAACTTCAGGTAATCTCATAAGTTTCTTGAGAAACATCAATTAAAACATGTTATATGATTTCTAATATGTTTTTCTCAAGTAGAAAATTATCTTCTAAATTTAAAACCAGTCAAATAAAATGACACCTGTTGATATAATGTATCTTTAAGTAAATAAAATAATTTTTCTTTGAACTTTTCTAGAGAAACAGATTATAAATACAAATCATGTTTCTCACTTTTAACTCAAGAAGAACATTTCATATATCTTTATGTGATTCTTTAGGAATTCTTTATAAAAGAAGGCCACAACCATGGCTCTTCAATTGTCTGAGATTTGATTTCTTATTGTGTGAGTTTTACTGTCTTCAACAATTGACATGTAACTTACATATTTTGTTTTCGAATCTTCTGACATTTCCCATCTTCCTGTCAGTGATACATGTACTTATGCGGCTGACAGCGAGCTCGACGACAACACGACCGATATGACGTCAGCCACAGCCGGCAACAAGGCATGAGCGACACTTCACGGCATCAATCAAGGCTAAGAGCTCTTTCTGTTGGGAGACATTCCACTACGCTTTCACTCATGAGGAGACAATGCTTTGGATTCCTGGAAGCAACCTTACCCCCAGAGTAAATCCATCTGACGTGGTAAGCAATGCGCGGCATCTCCGGAATGCAGCCCCACAAGCTTTACATCTGTCTCCTTCAAGTTTCTAGTAGTCTTTCGTTGTCTCAGGTCTTCAATAACACGTTGAAATGGCGACGCGTTTGTCAATCGACATCGTGGTTCAGCAGGGTTACTGATGGCCATCCTGCCAACGTTCGGAAACAGCCGTTATTCCCTTGATCCCATATCCTTGATCCGAGTCGGACTCCCTTTGCAAGGAACTTCCATACACTCGAGACAGTTGTTCGGGATGGCGCTTTATATAACGAACACGTTTGGACCTAGCTCCTCAACCGAACTATCATGAGTCATTTTACTGCTGCACAAGCTCTTTCAGTTGGGACCGATGCCATCCACCTCAAGAACCGCCCACTCCCCGATGCTCCTACTGGTTATTATGATTGGCAGATCACTACGGACCCATCTGACGATCAGGAGGGTCACTCTCGTATAACAAATCTCATTGATAGAGTACGGTCGAGTCACAGAGCCTGCGAAGTGTAAACCTAACACACTATGTTTAGCTTGAATCGTTGAAGGCTAAGGGTATATTCAAACCGAAGTTATCTCAAGTTGTACGTTTATGGCTCGATTTTGTGCTTCAATCACGCCGACACCTACGTAGAATGCTTTCTTGGACACTATCATGCACCCTACGGCAATTGATGATCGTAAGGGAGCAGTGAGTGCATTGGACGGTGATGCTTTGAATAAGTGTTGATGTTTCAGCAGTTCACTACTGGTCTCGGTATTCTTGCTCGCCTCGACTCGAATAGCAATCTCGCGAAGAGCCTGAACAACAAACTCATCAATACCCTCTACAATACTATTCCTCATCCTCCTGCGTCCTATCTTGGTCCTCGTGACTCTTTCAGACAGGCTGATGGAGGAGGAAACAACCTTCAATACCCAGATTTAGGACGTGCTGGGACACCGTATGCAAGAAGTGTTCAAGGAAAGGCTGGTCTCCCCAGGACCTCGCTTCCTGATTCTGGGCTGGTGTTTGATACTATTCTTAAGCGACACGGGGTACGTTTACGTTACAATCTGACATTGAAAAACTCATCTCATCATATTCAAGATGCAAAACCACTCTGGAGGAATGTCCAGCTTGATCTTTGCATTTGCATCGATAGTTATTCACTCGCTGTTCCGTACCGATCCAAAGAACATGTATATCAACAATGCCAGCTCCTACCTCGACTTGAGCCCCTTGTATGGAGACAGTAAGCTGGGTTGTATGTCCATTAAAAACCTTGTGTCATTTGTCCCGTATACTAGATCAAGCAGCTCAAGACAAAGTCCGTGACAAGGCCTTAGGTCGCGGTCTTCTCTTCCCAGATACATTCTCCGAGGAACGCCTTTTATTCGTGCAGCCCGTCGCCAATGTGCTGCTTGTTCTGTTCAGCCGTAATCATAACGCAAGTCCCATTGATAGTTCTTGATTTGCTGTTTTACTCTTATACTCGCCAATAGTACATCGCTAAGAGGATCCTCAAACTTAATGAGCACAGACGCTGGTTAGATCCCCCTCCTACTGAGCCCGAGAAATTGGCCCTTCAAGATGAAGAAATCTTTCAGACTGCAAGACTCGTCAAGTGCGCGGCATCACATTCCTTTCTTCAGTCCCATTGATATCCACGCAGTTGCGGACATTTCATGAGTGCAGTCATGGGCGATTATGTCACTGGCTTCCTGGGAATGTCTGAAGGATGGAATTGGAATATGGATCCGTTTGAAGTATGTGTCGCAAATACCTCGACTTTGTGGCGTACTGACCATCCTCCCAGATTATCAAAACGAATGATTTGAAGGTCGATCGCGGTCTCGGCAACCATGTGAGCGTTGAGTTCAACATTGCCTATCGTGTGAGTCGACTTCGGAACTTCAATGGCCTACTCTCATCATCTTCTGTAGTGGCATGCAACTCTCTCTGAGAAGGACGAGAAATGGACGGAGGACGTCTTCAGAGAGGTTTTCGGTGACAGGCCATTCGAAGAGGTAGGGATCAGTTTTGTTCTGCTCTGATCCCGCTAAAATGACTTTCATTAGCTATCTCTGAAGGACCTTGGCACGCTTTCCAAGGTCATCAATGATGTGGCCTCCAATCCAGCCGAGCGAACATTCGCAGGGTATGTAGCGCCATCCTATGGAAGAAAGCTTTCGATCCCTTATTGATTCAATAGATTGAAGCGTGGTCCAGACGGGACCTTTTCCGATGGTGACCTCGCCGAAATCTTGTACACTGCGACAGAAAACCCTGCTGGTGCTTTCCGAGGTCGCGGTACACCATCTGTTCTTCGACTTGTGGAAATTCTGGGTATCGAGCAGTCTCGTGCTTGGGGCGTCTGCACTATGAACGAGTTCAGGAAGTTCTTGGGTCTCCGAGGTGGGTATCATCTGAGTTATCCATGCGTTTACATAGCAACTGGGTCCAACTTAACCTTAACTTAGAGTTCGAGACCTTTGAAGAATGGAACCCTGATCCTGAAATTGCTGTTCGTCTTTTCTACTTTTCGTGTCTGACTTCTAACAATGTGGTAGAGTGCTGCTCGCCGTCTATATGGCCATATCGACAACCTGGAACTCTATGTCAGTTGAACATTTCTTTGTTCTAGACCTTGACATAACATCTATTTTCATAGACCGGATTGCAAGCCGAGTCAACGATACCTCTAACGGATAACTTCCGCTTTGCCTGTGGTTACACTGTGAGTCATACTCTAGCTTCGTTGTAATCTTTCTGAACTGTGTTTAGACCACTCGTGCTATTCTTGGTGATGCCGTTGCCCTCGTCAGAGGTGATCGATTCAATACTAGCGACTTCACTCGTAAGCTGGAACAAAATCACCATGTATGCGTGGCACTGCTAATTCGTTACAAAGCTGCCAATCTAACGACATGGGGCTTCTATGACTGTCAGCGAGACATGAATAATGGTGGTCTGGGTGGACAAAGTGAGCATCACAGGATAATCGGATAATTCTTTTCAAATTGGCCTTAACGTCTTTCAGTTCCAAAATTACTCCTTCGACACTTTCCTCGCCATTTCCCTTGGGTATGTATTTTACTTTACTTGAGTCAACTATCGTTGTTACTCAATATCTCAAGAACTCGGTGTACTCATTGTACCCCTTTTTCACTCCACAAACAATGAAAGATAGTCTTACGCGACAGAAGAAAGATAAGAAATACACCTTTGAGCGCCCTGAAACACTTCCTGTCACCAAGGACATAAACACTTTTACTGGAATCAAAAACGTCTTCAATGATTCATTTCGTTTCAAAGTCATTTACGAGATGCCTGGTTATGGGTTTCCTTTGATGTTCGACGAAGCTAAGAAGTAGGTGCTTCGCCACCAAGCTTGTTTTCACCCTCTCAAAAAATTGCATCAGGCATGATACTGACAAGGCAATGGTTGTCCATGCACTCTTCCCTAATAAAGAATCTCTGGACCAGCATGCTGCTGCGATCGCCGCCTCCGTTGTGGCCAAAATCAAGGAGAAGTCGTGGAAGTATGTCTTAACTCTTCTGTTGCATGAGCTGGACTAAGTTGATTATCAGGTACCCTACCCTTTCAGAGAACTACGTTGATATCGTTAAAGATGTGATCAATGCAGCAGCTGCCCACGTCGCTGCAGACAAAGTGGTCAGTATTATCTGAACAACTCACAATGCCACTCATTAGACGTCATTCTCATCCTTTTTAGACCGGCATCTCCTTGAAGACTAAGCAGAAACCTTCTGGCATTTTTACTGAGAACGAATTTTTCGACATGCTTGCGGTACTCGTGAGTTTATCCTGCTGAAATTAGGCCTACTAATATTCAACTGCGCGATCATTAACAGTACACGTATGCCATCTTTCCCATGTTGATAGGCTGCTTCTAATGCTCTACAGCGTGACATCCCTCATATTTGATCAGCCAGAAAATCATTTTAGCATTCAAGAGGCTGCAACTCGAGCTGCAACGATTATCGAGATTTTTACAGCTGAATCGCTAACTGAAATCTCACCCTCCATTTCAAATGTGAGTGCCCACGTTCGTCTTTATAGTCCCTCACAAACTGCGAATAGAATTTCCTTGGTAGGGTTATTGCCTGTGTTTCGTCCTTCCGGTCTTCCAAAAAAAAGCCATACTATCCTTTCCTCAGTGCCCTAACGGCTACCGGTCGCCCAATCGATGAGCTGATCGGTAACGTCATTGGCATCGCAATCGCCACCGTGACCTTAGCCCATGCTGCTGTAAATGTCGTAGACTTTTATCTTGATGATTCCCGTGCTGAGGAGAGAAGCGCCATAGTTGAATTGGTAGCAAACAAGAGCTCTCAGAGTGAGGCCTTGTTGTTCGGATATGTCCGCGAAGCAATGCGTAAGATGTTGTTTGACTATTAGAATGTCTTCCTGACTTGATTACCAGGCCTTCAGCCCCAGTACTCAGGTCTCTGGAGAAGAGCTGTTCAAGATGCTATAATTGATCAAGGTCCTGGATATCCTCCAGTAGATGTCAAAGCCGGAGATCGCATCTGGGCGAGCTTTAGGAATGCCCATCTCAATGTTAGTACAACGATAGCAATCTGTGCCAATGTCTAATGCCATCATAGCCTGTGGAATTTCCTGAGCCCAAGAAAGTCAATCCTAAACGTCCAGCGGCATCTTATAATCTCAATGGTGCTGGCTTCCATCACTGTCCTGGCGAAGCGTATGCACAAAAGGCCATCGTTGAGATTGTCAAAGTAGTTTTCAGCCTCAAGAATGTGCGCCGCGCCCCTGGCGATCCCGGAGACCTTCACCGTTTCTCTGAAATCCTCCATGAAACCGAGGTTGACTTCTTCTTGCAGCGCAATGGAACTGTCAATGCTTGGCCGGGATCCATGTACATTGTGGTATGTACCTATCTACCCGGCCTCCGGCTTGGAATATTGCTTGCTCACTCTCAATCCGCAGTACGATGATTAGATTCATACAGTGTAATGACGCTTGTTGGGACACCACTTTGTAATCTTTGAAAAATTGATTCCTCACAACATTTTTAAAACATCTTTGAGTTATACTAGATAATTAGGTATCAGATAGACATACTACAAGGTTAATCACACGGAATGGATATGAGGATGACTTATACCAGTCTGACAAAAACCGAGGTCAAAAGTGTCACAATTGACAATCATTGGGACAGCCGTAACATACCATTTATGGTTCGCGGCAACTCGGCACACGCAAAGCGCGCTTGTCAACGCGTGCTGTCAACGCGTTTGATGTCACACTCAGACGACTATCCGGGACAATCCACCATCTGTAGAGTGCAATTCTCCGCAGATTTCTGGTTCTTTTGTGCACATTAGATATAACATATAGACAAAGATTTTGCTGACACTTTTTACACTCCGAACCTTGCTTACAATGAGTACTGAGCATGATCTTAATTTGTCACAAACTTGAAATGACCCATTTTCGACACATTTCCCTTCATATCTCAAGCTACTCATGATAAATCTCCTTCCTGCTCAAGACACAATTAGGGTACATACTATGCAATAGGCTATTAAAATTTTGAGCCAATCTGACATGATTTGTGCTTTACAGGTCAATCTGTCTGAAGGACACACTTGTCCCAAGCAGTGTCATTACACTGTAGGCCTTTCAATTTTTTCATCAAAAAACTTGTGCCTGCAGTATGTAGTTGACACCAATGTTTGACTTGATGCATATCTTCAAATCATATTTTTTGTCAGTCTCCTTCCCATGAGAATGTTGGCTGAATGACATGTCATCAATGTTTTATATCATCATTGTTTGTAGATTCTGATACTGAGGTCCAATAGTCTGGCATGTGAGAAAGACAATAATGCTGAGCTGCTTGAGCACAGCCTCTGAAGTACCAGATAGAGTATCTTATGGCACCAAGTGGAAAGAGATCTATTCAACAAAGCAAAACTTTGATTTCACATCATCTGGAACCCATCACAACTTCATGGAAACTCATTTCTCATTCTCCATGAGGAGTCTAACTTGAAGAAACATTAGTTATACTCCACCCAGGTCTGGGCCTCAGCATACCTAAGGTTACTACACCAAAGGTTCAAAGCTCATTCAACCCAAAGAAAAGGGAAATTCATGATACTAGCAAGGGCATTGTATCTCCTTTACCTAATCTTGACATCATGCTTTGAAAACAAAAGCTCCATTGTGAAAAGACAACTTTAAAACCAAATAAAATCACTGTCTCCTGTTCTTGAGTCAATTAGCTTGATCAGTACCATGGAGGAAACAACCAGATTTCAATTACCATTGCCCAACAGCAAAGGTGTTCCTAAGCTTGTGCACACTGAACCTTCTGAGGTTCAGTGGTTTTTACACAGAATGAAATCTTTGTTTGAAAATGCTGGTATCCAGAAAGATAAAGAAGGGGAAAAAAAAGGGCATTGGAGTGTATGAATACTCAGATTGAGCAGGAATGACTGTAAAGCTTTGATTCTCATGGAGATGAATATCAGGGGACTCCCCATTTGGTTCCCTCATTTTGTCATGACCTGTTCCCAAAACCCCAGACCTTGCTCCCAGCCACCCTGCTTCCCTGGAGTTCAACTTTCTTCCTCCCTTCAACTTCCCCAACCTTCACCTACCCATGGCACCCACTCTGGGTAACTCTAACACTTCTCCAGCAAACCTCAACAGCCTCCTGGCTAACTCTGATGCCTTCCCTGCAGCCATCAATGCTTCCCCTGACTCTCCTAAGCCCCTGGGACCCTCCCCCACTGTTCCTGATTCTGGCATACATCACCAACTCAGCTCCCCAGTTCACCTGACCAATCCCAGAGCATCACAACAACCTCAGGATGGCTCATGTCCTCAATTGATCTCATCAGAATATCACTGCAGCCCATCCCCTGATCACAACCAACACTTTTTGTCAGGTTCCGCTGACCCCGGGGGCTCAGCTGCACTGGGCGAGTCCTTACTAGGCGGGTGTGATTCCCCTGCATTGGTAACCGAACACTCGAAGACATTCCGGGCCCTGGTGGCTTGCGTGGGTAGCTGGGGAGATGTGATCCAGACGGATCCGGGAAGGTCCGGAGAAGTCAGATTGTGGGGAAACAAGACGGTCTTGGCAGGGTTCAGGCAGAAGGCCATACGGGAGATTTGCAGAAGCAAGGGAGTAGGTGGCTGTGTGATCCATGGGGACGGAGCTGGGGTTTGATGGGAGATCATTTGGAGTTGATGGAGTCCAGGACCGAGCGAAGAGTGGGGTTCAGATCTGGTAAAGGAGTGTCGGGGTTCGTAATTGTAATCGCGGAGTTCGTGAGGTCGTTAGGGTTGATGAAGACTTGGGCACAATGGTCTGACGGAGTCACCGAGACAGCGTCGGACGAGACAATATGGAACAGGAGTAGATTCGAGTGGAGATACGAAAACGATAACGAGAACGATAACAAAATGGAGACAAGACAAGGCCGGGAGACTGAGATAAGACCGGGAGACTGAGATAAGACCGGGAGACTGAGAGTAAGGAGACTGGGACACGAAACACGAAACACAAAAAGGAAACAATCAGACCATAGGTAACGTTAAGCAATATCAAGACTAGAGTACGAAGAGCTACTCAATGACTTATATACTGACTACTGGAGGACTTCGGGGTATGTCGGCTGTGGCGGCGGGGCTTGGCGGGGCTTGATGGAGTGGGCGGGTGTCGGTTGTGATCGAAGATTGTGCCGCGCTGATACGTTGATGGGATCATCGGAGAATGCGGGTTGCCCCGAGGTTGTCGTGATACTCCGGAATAGGTCGGGGGAAGCAGGGTGTTGAGTTAATGATGGGTGGCGAAGATCGGGAACAGCGGGGGTGGTTCTCGAGGTTCGGGAAGCCCAGGGTAAGTGTCAGTGGCTGCGGGGCAGGCACCGAAGTTGGCCAGGGGGCCGTCGGAGTTAGCCGGGGAGGCGTCGGAGTTAGCCGAAGTAGGCGCGGGGCATGGGCAGAAGTTCGGTGGAGCGTAGGGGGTCCCTTTGGGGGTTCGGGGGGTTGATGGACGATGTGCAGGGTTTCGGGGAATGGGTCGTGACATCACCCCCCTTTCAGCGTCGAGACCCTTCGAGATGCGGGGCAGGACGGGGACCGGCGGGGCGTGGGAGTCGAAGCCGAGCAATATTGATCAATCCGCAGCGAGTGATAGTGGTGTGGGAGACAAAGTCGAAGCACGGCCGCCGTTTCGTCAGGGTCCTCCTCAATCAATTAAAAGCTTTGGGCGTGCCCCGGGGTTTCCCAAATTTCGTCATGTCCTCTCCCAGCGTTCCAGTGGTTCCTCCCGCCGATTTAGACGAGGTGGTGGTGTATGACAGTGGGGGTGAGGAGTTTGAGCGTTGGCGCCGGGGTAGCGTTAGGGACCGGAGTCGTAAGTGTTGTCGACTTTTCCTTTCGGGAGGGTTGACGGAGTTCCTGTAGAATCGTCCGTAGTAGTAGTGGTGGATTTTCCGGGGGTTCCAAAGTGGACCAAGTTTTGTCCCGCGGTGCCAAAGGGGAAGGGGGCGTCCTCGGCGATAGTTCGGGGGAAGCATCGAGCTTCCCCGCCCTCAGGGGCGGGACCCAGCAAGAGGCCGCGTGGGCGTGAGTTGTCGGCGGGGCCTCCGGAGTCCTCCCTCTTTTCTCCTGTCCCTGGCGTCCCCTCGGAGCGGTCGTCGAGTCCCTCCGCGCCGATTCCTTCAATCACAGAGGTCTTCCTTCGCAAGCAGGTGGAGGCCTTGACGATGTCGTTGGCAGTACGGGAGGGTGAGCTCTGACGGGCGAGGGAGGATCGTGACACGGCGCGGATGGAGAAGGAAGTGATGGAGCGGGAGAGGAATACTTCGGTGCACGTGGCAACGGAGCGAGCGCTGGAGGTGCGGGGTTTGCGGGAACGTCTGGCGCAGGTGGAGGGGCAGCCCGCGGGGGAAGTGGAGGGGCAGCCCGCGGGGGAAGCGGAGGGGCAGGGATGAGTTCCGGAGGGGGATGCGTTGTGGGCGGAGCTGGAGGCGGCGAGGCGGAGGGAGGATTGGTTGGCCAACGAGGCCGCCTCGGGTCATGCGGGGATCCTTCGTGAGTTGTCTCCCGTTCCTCCGTTCGTTATTGACAGTTCATTTTCTGAGTTTAGGCTGGGTGCGGGAGCATCGGGTCCTCTTGGACGGTGCCTCCGCGGTGTTCACGTCAATTCAGGACGGGTTGACGCAGGGGTCCGCAGTCCAGCCTCTGGAGTTGCAGCAGGGGATGGCGCGGTTGGAGAGGTTGCTGGCGGGGCATCGGCGGCGCAATGCGGTGGCCCCAGGATTGTGGTGGGAGGTGGCGGCCAATGCGGGGGAGGCATTGCCAGGGTTGGCAGAGGTCTTAGCGGTGGTGCAGGCCCAGATGGAAGTCGACCTGGGGGTAGGGTTGCCGGGGGGTCCGGGGAGGGAGTGAGATGGGTGTGGGCCTTGTTTCTTGTCGCTCTTGGACTTGCTGCCTCCCCCGTCTAATGTATATATAATTTTTGTACGCGAACATGTCCTTTCTTGGTCCCTGGGTGTGTGAAGTGAGATCTTAGTTTTGCATGAGGGCGAAGTAAGCAAAACACGCAGGAGTGTGAGAGGGAGTTGAATCCCTAGTGAGTCCAGAGGCAGGGGTTATGCCTGCTAGTGCCGTCTGCGCTGGCTAGTCCCGGGGTTTGTCGGGACGGGGCGGGGCATTGCAGGAGGGCTCCCGAGGTCTGGCGGGGGTGGCGGGAGTTCTCCGGTGGGCGTTCCGGGCATTTTGGGCGGTGTCATTGAGTTCGATTCTCGGAAATTCCAACTGGGGGTGTAGGGGACGTATGCCGTATTGGTAGTGGAGGGTGGGCCTTCGAATCTTTCATGGTGCCCAACAGTTTTGGGGCTTTAGATGTCTTGGCGGTGCAGTTGGCAGGGGGTAATGGGGTCTTCCCATGGTTTGGCCCTTATGCCGGCACTGGTGGCGGGGGCGGTGGGGCCTTTTTCATTGGCGGGGTTGGGTGAGGCGAGGTTCGTCCTCGCGGTATAGTTGGTCCAGGTTGGGGTCGTGTTCCGGAGTGTTGCGTCTGTAGGCGGGCATGCTTCGGGTGGTGCTTTGGTGTGCTCCGGAGTGTCGATGACCGAGGGGGTAGGATGCGGGGTGATCAGTCCCAACCAGTTCCTTCGGGTCCGGGGCCAAAATTTGGGGTGCCGGATCATCTACATGACATTGCTTTCCTAACCAAAGGTAAGCCCGAGGCAGACAAAGGGGGTCTTACGTATTTCTGATACTTCCTCAAGTTCGGAGGTCCGGGGGTCGGTAGTTCCTTCATCGGGGAGGAAGTGGGTGGTCCTGGAGTCAACACAAGGGTCACTCAGTGGGGATTTGTTGGTTGTTCACGGTTGTTGGGGCGGCGGGGAGGTTGGCCGCGGGGAGGCACCGGAGTGGGGTTCCCCGGGAGATGCGGTAGGGTCGAGGCTGCTCTTCATTCGTGTTCCGGAGCGGCCCGGAGATTGTTGTAAGTGTGGGGGTGGCAGTGGGGGAGGCACTGCCCGCTTTTCTGGAGGCTCCGATGATGTGGTCCCTGTTCGGCGGACATATTCCGGTGTAGGGACGGGATTCGGAGCGGGTGGTGATCTTTGTCGCGGGGTTGGGGCTACCAGGGCATCATTGTCGAGCTGGCGCCGTGAGTTTTCTTGGTCAAATGTCATGGTCGGAGCGGAGGCCCTGGAGTCGTGTCGCCAGGGTCTGGAGCTGTGTTGAAGGGTTTGGAGGGGTCTGGGGGGGACAGTTTTGGGCTGGCGCGGGGTTATTTGGGTCGTTGAGCCAGGTGGGGGAGGTCCTTTGAGGTTATCGGAGCGCGTGCCCCTTGGGTCGTCGGGTCACTTAAACGGCCCATCGTCGTTTTCTGGATGATGGTGGGGCTTCTCCCTCCCTTATATGAACATGTCAGCGAGTTTAGAGTACTTAGGGAACTACTTGTATAGGGTCCTTTTTCCTATAGTTAGTTCGGGGTGGCTCCTATGCTGGGGATTCCTTCGTGGGAGGTGGCGTAGTCTGGTGGTGGAGTGTAAGCTCGGGGGTGGCATGCGGGGGGGGTTTTGGCGTCCAGGGTCCTCATTGTCGGGGGCTCCGGATGGTGTGGGGGAGGGTGGTGAACTAGCGGTGTGGTCCGGAGTTGTCCCTTGTCGGGAGTGGGGTGCCATGGTTCTCCTTATTAACGTCTAGGGGCTCGGGGATGTTTTGGTCTTGTTCCGGGGTTGTCGGGGTCGGGTCGGGGGAGTCGGGGCCCCTTCATTTGTTGGGCGGAGGTGACGGCCAATTGATCGAGGTCCGGAAGCAGGTCAGGGTTGGAGCCTAGCCTAGGTCTGAGGTTCTTGGTTGCTAGTGGGTTGGTGGATCCACAGGCGGGCTTCCAGGGAAGCACGTTCTCAGTGGTCTCTTTGTGGCTGGCGATCCTTGTGCAGTGGGTGACTGTTCCGTGGCGGGTTGGCGTTATTGTTGGTCGGAGGGTTGGCGTGCAGCCGGAGACATTGTTGCTCATTTGATTGGAGGGTCACCAGGCTTTAGGATGTTATTCTTTGGATGATGTCGGGGCCAACTTTGTGCGAGAGAGTGGAGTTGGCGGAGAGTGTAGGAGTGGGGTGGAAGATGATTTGACAGTTTGCGCAAGGGGTTGGGAGTTGGGTGTGAGTTGGGGAGGGTGTCCATGGGAGGGAGCCGTTGTATGGATGTAACCGGAGCAGAGGGGACATTGGGTGTCGGATCCGTGATTCAATGTGCCTCGGCAAATTGGGCGGGGCCGTATGAATTATAAGGGTTCCCTGGCACGGGTAGACCATAGACATTGGAGTCATTTGATCGTGTGTGTGGAGATAATGCGGGCATCACAGACGGGGTAAGGTAGAGTCTTGATATTATGTCAGGTTCCACTGACCCCGGGGGCTCAGCTGCACTGGGCAAGTCCTTACTAGGCAGGTGTGATTCCCCTGCATTGGTAACCGAACACTCGAAGACATTCCGGGCCCTGGTGGCTTGCGTGGGTAGCTGGGGAGATGTGATCCAGACGGATCCGGGAAGGTCCGGAGAAGTCAGATTGTGGGGAAACAAGACGGTCTTGGCAGGGTTCAGGCAGAAGGCCATACGGGAGATTTGCAGAAGCAAGGGAGTAGGTGGCTGTGTGATCCATGGGGACGGAGCTGGGGTTTGATGGGAGATCATTTGGAGTTGATGGAGTCCAGGACCGAGCGAAGAGTGGGGTTCAGATCTGGTAAAGGAGTGTCGGGGTTCGTAATTGTAATCGCGGAGTTCGTGAGGTCGTTAGGGTTGATGAAGACTTGGGCACAATGGTCTGACGGAGTCACCGAGACAGCGTCGGACGAGACAATATGGAACAGGAGTAGATTCGAGTGGAGATACGAAAACGATAACGAGAACGATAACAAAATGGAGACAAGACAAGGCCGGGAGACTGAGATAAGACCGGGAGACTGAGATAAGACCGGGAGACTGAGAGTAAGGAGACTGGGACACGAAACACGAAACACAAAAAGGAAACAATCAGACCATAGGTAACGTTAAGCAATATCAAGACTAGAGTACGAAGAGCTACTCGATGACTTATATACTGACTACTGGAGGACTTCGGGGTATGTCGGCTGTGGCGGCGGGGCTTGGCGGGGCTTGATGGAGTGGGCGGGTGTCGGTTGTGATCGAAGATTGTGCCGCGCTGATACGTTGATGGGATCATCGGAGAATGCGGGTTGCCCCGAGGTTGTCGTGATACTCCGGAATAGGTCGGGGGAAGCAGGGTGTTGAGTTAATGATGGGTGGCAAAGATTGGGAACAGCGGGGGTGGTTCTCGAGGTTCGGGAAGCCCAGGGTAAGTGTCAGTGGCTGCGGGGCAGGCACCAAAGTTGGCCAGGGGGCCGTCGGAGTTAGCTGGGGAGGCGTCGGAGTTAGCCGAAGTAGGCGCGGGGCATGGGCAGAAGTTCGGCAGAGCATAGGGGGTCCCTTTGGGGGTTTGGGGGGTTGATGGACGATGTGCGGGGTTTCGGGGAACGGGTCGTGACACTTTTCAACTCTGTGCAGCTCTGTTGAACCCCGCCACCACACCTGCCATCCCCCAGAGCTCTCCAGTAGTCAGTATATAAGTTGTAGAGTAGCTCCTCATACTCTAGTCTTGATATTGCCTTACCTGATGTGTTTCTGATTGTTTCTGTCTCATGTTTTGTGTTCCATGTTATGTCTTCTTCTTATCTCAGTCTCCCAGTCTTGTCTCATCCCTATACCTGTTATTGTTAATGTTATTATTTTGTATCTCTGCCTGAATCTATTTTGTTCTCGTCTCAATACCATCTCATTCAACTCCATTTCCATTATCATGTTCAAGTCCTTTCAACCCTAATGCCTTTATGAACTCTGCACTTATGATTACAAACTCCAACATTCTTGAAACCAACTCCAGACCTCACTACTCACTCAGCCCCAAAACCCATCAACATCTGTGGATCCTCCATCAAGGTCCAGCTCCACTCCCATCACTTGCATAGCCTCCACTTACCCCACACTTTCAATACTCACTTCTGGACTTGTAATTGCCACTTCATCAAGCCCAACCCTTCCCCCACAACTCATCTTAGACTCCTCTGGACCACCCCAGACTTGTTCAGATCACTCCCTCTTGCTTATCCTCACAAGTCCCCAACATCTAAACTGTCTTTGAATGCCAAGTTATCAGTGTAGGATATCACATCCACCTAGTAAGGATTCGCCCAGTGTAGCTGAGCCTCTATGGTCAGTGGAACCTGACATAATATCAAGACTCTCCCTTACTCCGTTTGTGATGTCTGCAATTAACTCTGCACACACTTCTGTTGGGACTCTTGATGTCTATGGTTGGCCTATGCTTGAGACCCACTATGATTTGTTTTGCCTTGCCCAATTTGCCAAGGCACATTGAATTGCAGATCCAATGCCAAATGTCCCCTCTGCTCAGGTCACACCCCCACACAATGGCTCTCTCTACAGACACCCTCTTTGCTCAACCCCAATCAAATCATTACCACACCACTCTCACCTGCACCTCCTATACTCCCACACCTCCTCTGCCAGCTCCTCCTCCTACTAAAGGTCAACCACAATGTCTCCAACTCAGTACACAACCAACCCCAGCAACAAATCAATCTATTGCTCAACAACACCTCCAGTGCCCCATCCACACCACCTCCCCAACAATAATGCAACCCCACCAGAGACAATCACTCGCTGCATAAGAACAAGTCACTATCCTCACTGACAAACAATGATGAGACCTCTGACCACACACCCCCTCATTCCCCCACCTCCAGAACCACTGGCCCTACCCCACAGTTCTGCTAAAAATCTGCACATCACTAATATCTGACCCAACAACCCTCCAATGGCACCCCCTCCACCCACATCAAAGGAGCAGATATCTAACGCTTTACCAGTGAACCCTCCAACTTCCATGCCACACTCTCACCCAACTCTGAGGATGTCAACTCTCCAAAGCAAGCCTCACCATCATTGGAATCAAACCCCAACTCAGCAACCCCTCCCCCTCCAAGAATAAATCAAGATTCCAAGGCCAATGCTCTGCCCCCAATCCCAGAACCAACCTCTGGAAATCAGCTAGGACCCTTTTGGTTAACTGGCTGTTGACCCCACCTAATGTTTGACTGGACAAAACTCTGCAACAAAGTCTCCAAGCACAGACACAACTCCCTCTACCCCTCCCTCCAGTTCCATAAGGCCCTGATGCCTCCAACCCAACTCCAGCAACTCTGGAGCAAGACAAAAGAACTCCCAAGCCTCAAGGTGGTCAAGAAAGGAAGGAAGATGCACCTCTGCCCCCAACCTCCTTGAAATGCACCCTAAAGGTGCCCCTAACAAATCCTGGAAGTTGATACAAGAACCATGGTACTCTGATCCATGATGCTAGACAACTCTGGACCCCTCCACCATTACTTTGACACCCCCTCCAAATTGATCCAGAGCCCCTAGTATCAAAATGCTCAATGCCACCTCTTTCCACATGCACTTCATAAGATGGGACCTCCATCCTTCAACTACCAAATTATGCCACTTCTAGCAAAAGAACACCCCAGTACAGAAGTAACCTCACTGGAACAGACTATAGGAAAAAGAGAATTCTATATGAAGTAGTTCCCATGGAGTATAACAAACTTGCTGACATGTTCTCTGAAGGTGTAAGGGCAACCTCTGGAGCAGCAGATCAGAGTCACACAGCTAGCAGAGGGGAATCCAAAGTATATTAGCAGAGTAGATAATGATACAATCAGTAACTAATCACCTAGCAGAGGAGAATCTGAAGAGAACAAGTCTAAGGATCCCTGCTGCTCAGCACAGTGCATCAGCAGGTGGTGGAGGCATGGGAACTACTGTACAGAAGACCAGAGCTGCTCCTAACCCTAGGGCAATGATTGCTGAGGTAATACAGAGAACTTTGCAGTTCTCTGGAGATCTCCAGGGTTCTAGAAAGAGCCCCAGAGACATCAAACAAGCTGCAGAGGTGCTGGAACCAGTCACAGAGGTTGGAAATGGAAGTCCCCTGACAGATGGAAGCAAAGAACTCTGAGAAGGTCAATATCAAGACCTGAGGTGCCTTAACCCACCACTCTAGACAACCCCAAACCCCTCCACACAACTCTGGACCCTGGCAACACAGCTCTGGAGCCCCCATTTCCACCTAGGGAACCTCCAACACCAACCCATTAACAATGTTTCCATAGCATGCACTCTGCAAGGTCAACTCCTCAACTACCAACCCCAAACTACTCCACCCTTGCCAGAAAAGACATCTATAAACAGGAACCACACTGCTGGAGCAACAGGAGGACAAACCCTATATAAAGTAGTCTCCCCAGAGTGTCTTAAGTTCACTGATGTTTTTTCCAAGAAACAAGCAATATCTCCCACCACCATCCACTGCAAAATCAACATTAAAAAAATGCCACTGCCATCTCTAACCAATACCACATAAGGACGTCACACACCCCAACCTCTGCTACCAGAGTCACAACCCTGCCACTGCCCTCCCCACCTCTCTGATGAAATTGATCAGCCAGTGAAAGAACAAATTCTGGGCACTCAAAGTAGTTCTCTCCAAGCTCAGTAATGCACCATGCAACCCCACCACATCTGCCAGAGATAGACCCAGATGCTAAGAAAAATGAATGGCTCCTCCAACTCTGTTTTGACAACCAAGGAATCAACAATGCCCCCCAAAAGAAGTGGTACCCCTTTTCCCTGATCAGAAATCTTGTTCATCACTCCATAGTGCCAAGACCCACCCTTGCTCCATTGACAATGACTTCCAAACTACTCCAGAGCATGAATGGAAGATTGACCCCACCCCTGCCATGACTCCCTAAGAGTCTCAAGTGATGTCCTCATATGACCAACTTCTCTGCCACCCTCCAGCATTCATAGATGACCACTCCCCAACACAAACAATGTTTTTGCATATCTGGGCAACAGTCTGATCCACCCCAGCTCTCGGAGAGCAACTAGAATGCACCCACCACATCCAAGCATGACTCTGGGGACCACCACCACTTATTCAACAACTCTGCTGCTCAGTGGTAACTTCCGTTAAACATTTGCATGTTGCACTAATTTGAATAAGGAGGAAAACCCCACTTCAGACCCTCTCCTTGCCCAGCATGACCTCCACCAACAAGCCAACCCCCAACCCAACTTTTACATTGCCTCTGGATCTCTGGTTCTTGTGCTGGGAAGAAAGGACCAACAAAACACACTCCCAGACCCTCTTTCCTGCTCAGCACCACCTCCAAAGTTAACTTCATTGATGGGCCATCCACTGACCAGCCCCCATGCTAACCCCAGACCATTGGCTTCTACTTCAGAAGAAGATATACACTCCTGAGCTCACCTCCAGACCAACCCTGCCCATGCTCCACCAAATCCAAAAGAGCTTCACTGATAAGCCAGCACCCCACCAAAACTTGCACTGCCTCCAGTTTGCTGGCTCCACCCTGGTAAATACAATGCTGGACCCCCCAATACAACTCTTGACGCAACTCTGCCAATGAGCCAGCAGCCAACCTGCCCATTATTCCACCTCTGCACCATCTGCCCCTACTCCCAGGAAGAACAACTCATGGAACAACAACTTTGAGCTCCTCCCTCACTCCATACCCCACCCAGAAGTGACTCTGCTAAGAAGAATGATTCACCAACCAACCTCTGCACTGTCTCTGGATCATCAGCCCCTACTCTAAAAAGGACAAATCCATGCCCTGGACTCAGAACACACTCATTCTGACAAACTCCAGCAACATCCCAAGGATGCTAGAAACATGTAAGACTCCTCTACCCATCTCTGGACTTACCTTTGGCCAGGAATGGAAAGGAGTGTCACATAGCTAGTCCAGACTGAAGAAACCCATCGAGACTGGTCACCTTGGACCCTGCCACCTCATCACCAATACTCTGGAGTACAGAAACAACTAAGCACACCTCACCACCAACACTTCAGAGCACAGCAAAACCCCAACCAAACATGTCCTTGACAAAACACAATACTCTGGAGCACAGCAAAATGCCTAACCAAATGCATCTCTGGCAAAACACAATACTCTGGAATTCAACAAATTCCTACCCAAGCACACCTCCTTCCAAACAAAAGTTTCTGAACACCCTCTGCTCTTGAAATCATCCACTAACCCCTCACACTTGGAGGTCAACAAACTGCAAAAATAAACAACTCAAACTCTGAGAAAGTATTTCCATCCTTATACTAACCCAACCAACAGCCTAGCTGGCATATAAAGCCATCCCCCATCAAGTCCACTACCACGGCAACTCCAACTTTGGAGCCCCCCTTCTGTTATGCCACCAAACACTCCCATCTCCAGCCACATTGGCATAAAGTCCAAGTTACTAAAAGACCTCTGCCCCCTCTGCCAGTTGCGTTGGAGCAAAATCAAAGTCACTAGAAGACCTCCACCCTCTCTGCCAGCCATGTCAAAACAAAAACCAAAGCCACTGCCAAAGCATACTTAAAGTCTAAAGATCCACCTTAAACCCAACCACAAACACCCAACATAACCTCAGACCTGAGGAGACCCACCCATGACCTTGGTCCAACTCCTTGAAAAGCATGCTCTAGGTCAATGCCCACCCATTGACTCCCTCAGAGCTCTGCAGAAACCCCCAACACCCCCACCAAACTCTAGGGTCTCCACTTGCAATGCTCTGCCAAGCCCAGCAACCCTAGGACTAGCCAACACAGATGGCATTAGTGGGCTTAACCCCTGCCTCTGGATTTATTAGGGATTCAACTCTCACAAGCAACCCCTGCATGTTTCCACTTACTCATTTCCTCACATAATCTGAAACTTTACATGCTCACCAGAACTGCAAAGAAACTCAATATGAACAAGTCTAAAAAAAGTACAGAACCATACAAGTAGGGTCTAGAGAAGGCATGAAGCAACAAGAAATATGGAGCCCAACCCCCTCACTCCCTCTCCCCCTCCAGAATCCCTCCCCCCACTGCTATAACCCCCAAGGCTACCTCTATCTGCACCTTCACAACTGCTAGAACCTCTGCAAGCCCTGGCAACACCTCCCCCATGTCTGCTGCCACCTCCCACTATGACCCTGGGGCCACTGCATTGCACCACCAATGCCCTGCCAGCAACCACCCCATCTTCACCACCCCCTGCCCCAACTCTGGTGGGTGATTCTCAGGCATCTGCACCAACCCATCCTGGATTGATGCCAATGTGGCAGATGCCCCATCCATCAAAACTTGGTGTTTGCAGATCTAGCCTGGCCCAATCCCATTAACAAGCTCTGAGAAATGAGTGAAACACTTATGCAAAACTCCAGCATGCTCTAAGGCTGCCTCACTCACCAACTACTCCTCCTACTGCCTGCTGGCCTTTGCCTCTGCTTGGGATAAACTACCCTCTTGCAGGCCCCGCTGCCCCTCCACCTCTGCAGACTGTGTTTCTAGCTGTGCCAAATGCTCCTGCAAACCCTGCACCTCCAATGCCGACACTATGGCCACCTGTATAGCAGTATCTCGGTCCTGCTTCAATATGTCTCTCTTTCTCCACACCTAGTTCCAATCCTCCCCTGCCCTCCAGAGCTCCCCCTCTTGCATTGTCAGCATTCTAGATAAGCCCTCCACCTGTCAATGGAGGAACATCTCAGTGATCAATGGTACAAGCTTAGAGTAACTGAATTGACACCCCAGTGGTGCTCTTGAGCTGGGAGAGTATATGTGAGGCCCAGGAGGTCCTGTCATCAATAACTCACTCCAGGGCCTCTTGCTAGGACTGGCTACTAGGAGCAGGGTTGCCCTCCTATTCCCCTTATCTGGCATGCTTGACTCTCCCTCCTTGTGACTCCTCCACAGTGGGCCCACCTTCCTCACCAAATCCCCACTCTCTAGTGCCTTGGTTCTCTGCCCCTTCCCCAACTATTCCCTCACCCAGCCTTCCTCCCACTCCTGCTTTATGGCAATGCAGACTGCATGCCACTCCAGCAAAACTGAGCACTTCTTGTGCCTTGTGCAGCATGGAAGGCAGACCAATGTGTCATGGCAGGACCCTGCAGAGGGCTTGTCAAACTTACATGGCTCCCCCCACCAAGCACAGAGGGCACACTGGAACAACTAATCAGCAAACATGGCAAGAAAAATTTGAAAACTCACCAGAGCCTCATTCTGACACCACTCCAACATTGAGGGGCCCTGCACACACCCCAATGCCCCCACAAATATCTCCAGCATCACTTCTCTCTGCAGCACCCTTTGTCCCTCTGGAACAACCTGGATAATCCCCAGACCCAAACTAGACCTCACAAGACAGGTTGGCGGCAGTGGAGCCATTCACCTGACCTGCCCTGGGCCCGCCACATGAGTAGAGCCACCAGGTGAACTCACCACAGCTGTGGACAATTCTGTCACAGGTCAGCAATCTGCCCTGGAGCAAAAGAGACACCATACTCATAACTGTGGTACATGGCATCTATTCTCTGACAATTCTAATGCTTGTCAAAATTTCCCTAGTGACACTTGTATTCTGCCCACATTTCCACATGATTGTTGTCCAATGGGAGTGGAGTTGGAGAGGGCTGCAAGAATGATGGTGCTGGTAAGGCCATGAGGAAGTGGTCAAGAGAATACCTGGATGTATACTGACCCTTTTAATTTCCTAGGATGAGCTTCTTAATGGACGATGATCATGCTTCAGCTTCATTCCCCACACTGGCGCCACTCACTGCAGTTTGATCAATATTGCTCAGACTTCAATTCCCACACCTCCCACCCATCCCCAACTCATGCCTGGCATCTCAAGGGTCTCAACACTGAAGGGAGAGTGATGTCACACCTGTTTCCAGAACTCCAAACCTCACTCCTAGCCACCCTGCTTCCCCAGAGTTCAACTTTCTTCTCCCTTTCAACTTCCCCAACCTTCACCCACCCATGGCACCCACTCTGGGTAACTCCAACACTTTTCTAGCAAACCTCAACAGCCCCCTGGCTAACTTTGATGCCTTCTCCACAGCCATCAATGCTTCCCCTAACTCTTCTGAGCCCCTGGGACCCTCCCCCACTGTTCCTGATTCTGGCATACATCACCAACTCAGCTCCCCAGTTCACCTGACCAATCCCAGAGCATCACAACAACCTCAGGATGGCTCATGTCCTCAATTGATCTCATCAGAATATCACTGCAGCCCATCCCCTGATCACAACCAACACTTTTCAACTCTGTGCAGCTCTGTTGAACCCCATCACCACACCTGCCATCCCCCAGAGCTCTCCAGTAGTCAGTATATAAGTTGTAGAGTAGCTCCTCATACTCTAGTCTTGATATTGCCTTACCTGATGTGTTTCTGATTGTTTCTGTCTCATGTTCTGTGTTCTATGTTACATCTCCTTCTTATCTCAGTTCCCTAGTCTTGTCTTGGGAGGCGTGGTGGCTCAGCTGGCACCATCACATCCCAAAATGGGTCACATGATCTGCAAGTGCAAGGTTGGGGTTCCAACTCTGGCTGAGTGCACCTGTGTGGAAAACACCTTAGACACCATATGGGTTATTCAACGCCACTGGAAAGCCACCACCCACATGTGTTGATTAGAAAGGCTTTGTTGGTCAGGCTGCCCCAGAACAACCAACCAGCACATGATACAATGAGGCATAGTGACCACACTCATGACCAGATGAGAAAAACAGACAGTTTCCCCAGCTTAACGGATTTGGGAGAGGGTCTAGGTCTTCACTGACTAAGCAGGTTGAGGCACAAGTAGGCAAGAGGATAGGAGTCAATAGTTTGATCAGGCTGCTAACATTACTGTATAGTCCACCGGATGGTTTGGTGAGGTAATTACCGTGGTTGCCAGTTTGATCGGGTGCCTAGCCAATTGGTGTGGCATGACTGTCACTAGGTGGCCCACTGACCATTCCATTGCAGGTTCCGAATCTCAGGATTGATCTTCCAAAAGTATTGTCTGGGCGTGGGGAAGGGTGTGTCATGACACCCTTACTGGTGTGATGGATTGGGAGCTTAGAGCTGAAAGTGGAGTTCTTAACGGGACAAACCAACACACACTCAGTAAGCCCTGCAGAGTATAGCTGGGTTTAGAAATTGGGAAGGCATGTTAATGGCAGATGGTGTGGGACTTAGGTTGGGAAGTAGTATGAACTCTGACAAAGTCAAATTGTAGTAAAGTAGCTATGAGGCATAACTGGCATCAGCTGAAAAGGGATCGGGCCAGAGAACTAGTTGGAGTGTCTATAATTACCAACCCCCATTACATACTGCAGGACCTAGGACATGATGTTCAAGGATTATTCCATGTGAAAATAGGTCTCGAAGCAAATAAAATGATCATTCATTCATTCATTCATTCCTAGTCTTGTCTCATCCCTATTTCTGTTATCATTCTTGTTATTGTTTTGTATCTCCGCCTGAATCTATTTTGTTCTCATCTCAATCTCATCTCATTCAACTCTGTTTCCATTATCATGTTTAAGTCCTTTCAACCCTAATGCCTTTACAAACTCTGCACTCATGATTACAAACTCAAACATTCTTTAAACCAACTCCAGACCTTGCTACTCACTCAGCCCCAAAACCCATCAACATCTGTGGATCCCCCATCAAGGTCCAGCTCCACTCCCATCACTTGTATAGCCTCCACTTACCCTACACCTTCAATACTCGCTTCTGCACTTGTACCTGCTGCTTCATCAAGCCTAACCCTTCCCCTGCAACTTGTCTTAGACTCCTCTGGACCACCCCAGACTTGTTCAGATCACTCCCCCTTGCTTATCCTCACAAGTCCCCAATGTCTAGACCATCTCTGAATGCTGAGTTATCAGTGTAGAACATCATGTCCACCTAGTAAGGATTCACCCAGTGTAGCTGAGCCTTTGTGGTCAGTGGAACCTGACACATTTCCATCTCCTTATAATTTTCCTTTATTTTTTTTTCTTTTTCCCTATCTATTGGTCCCAGTTTCAGCCCTCATGCTGCACCAGTTCTTTGTCAATAATTCAGACAAGTGTGGCCCCTTTAGCACTGCCATGGGCTTATGTAACATCACACAGGTATCCAATAGAAACTGAGGAATTTCCATGGATGCATGTCCTATTAACAATTGTTGTTGGCTCAGATTCTAAGTCTGAGGCAGCATATCTGAAGTTTCAATCCATGAACAGTACCAGCAGAAGGAAGTTGAAAAGTGGAAAGCTCTGCATGATGCTCTCACTGATATTGAAAAGGTCATCAAGCCAAAACAACAATCTTTACAGGTGGTTCCAATGTGCTCCAATCACTCCATGTATATGCCATTCAAAAATTCAGTTTTACTAAGTATAAATCCCATTGGCATGTACCAGAGTCAGTTGCACAGACTTTTGATGCATAGATAGTGAATTTCCTCTTTTGGGTTACCTGATATGGTAATGACAAAATTGGCCTTCTCCAAAAAATATATTTTAAACAATTTTAAGATATGAAAATCCTGCCTTGGAATTTTGTTTTTCTCATCAAAAGGAGCTTTTTGGCAAGACAGATAAGAAAAATATCATTTTCTGAAGGAGCAATATCTTTTGTTACAAAGTTGTGGTGACTAAGATAGGTGACATCAATGAATGACATGCATTAAAACATACCCTTCACCAAAATGATTACTCATCTTTGTCAAACCCTTTTTCAGCTTGTTGAGTCTCTGAAACTTTGAGGATGTCTGAAAAGAGTTCCTAGAAGCCAGATTTGAGACATGTTTTTTATTTACAGAGGAGAAGCCATAGTTTTTTTTCTCTCTCTTGTATTATCTTCCTTGATGTATTTTTGAGCATTTTGAGGTGTACTTGATATTTTTCAAGTCTCAAATTTTTCCGCTTATGTAATACAAACACATGACCACATGTGACTTGATAGAGGGGAGGAAAAGGTTTGAAACTGCAAAAAAGACACCTATTCAACTTGATGCCTTGGAAATCAAGGGCAGACTATGCTAGGGCTCAAAATCTCCCTAGCCATCAACTTTCCTCTCATAAAACCACCATTGAAGATCAAAATAACAAAGATCAAACAAATAGACTCATCATCATGTTGGAAACTCTGGAGACTTGGAAGAGATTTCAGTTAATAAAGATAATGGAGAGGAGGGAGATGACATTACAGAAGTATCTGTATTCAAACATCTCACAGAAACTCTGAAAAAAGCATATCAGATGGTAACACTTGCAGAATGGTAGAAAGAGACCAAATGGTGAGGGCCTTATTATAACAACTTGGATCAGACAAAATGATGGTACAATCAGATCAAGAAAGAAATGAAGAAAAAAATATTTCAATCAGTTCTTGATTTTTTTGCCAACCAGCATGAACATGCCAAAAATGTCAGGTTCCGCTGACCACAGGGGCTCAGCTACACTGGGCAAATCCTTAGTAGGCAGATGTGATTCCCTGCACTGACAACTGGGCACTCAGAGGTATTTCAAACACTGGGGACTTGTGAGGATAGCCAGGGGAAATTGATCCGAGCAAGTCCGGGGAGGTCTGGAGGAGTAGAGGACAAGTTGCGGGGAAGGGGGACGGGCTTGGCGGGGTTCAGGCATAAGTCTGTGTGTGAGTATTGCAGGTGTGGAGGAGGCGGAGGCTACGCAGATGACAGGAGCAGAGCTGGAGTTCTGATGGGGGATCAACAGGGGTTGATGGCATTCAGAGCTGAGTGTATAGCAGGGTCCGGGGTTGGTAACGAGTGTCAGAGGTTTGTAATCATAACTGCAGAGTTTGTGAGGACATTATAGTCAAGAGGACTTGAACACAATAGACAGAATGAAACGGGACAAGACGGAGTCAACAAAATGAGACGAAGACGAGATGAAAATAAGAATAGATTCAGGTGGAGACATGGAATGATAACAAAAAGATAACGGAACAGAGACAAGATAAGACTGGGAGACTGAGAATAAGGGAAAACGAGACACGGGACACAAAACAAGAGAAGAAACAATCAGGAACACATTAAGAAAGGCCAGTACATAGGGAAGTAGGTAGTTAATCTCAAGACTAGAATACGAGGAGCTACTCTATGTCTTATATACTGACTACTGAAGAGCTCCGGGGACATCGGCTGTGGTGGTGGGGCTTGGCAGAGCTTGACAGAGTTGACGGGTGTCAGTTATGACCAGAGGGCAGGCTGCATTGATATGTTGATGGGATCAATCGCAATGCGGTCTGTTCTGAGGCTGTCGTGATACCCCAGGGTAAGTCAGGGGAGCCAGGGTGTTGAGTTGATGATGTGTAATGGGGTCAGGCACAGTGGGAGAGTGGTCCCAGGGGCTCAGAAAGTCCAGGAAAAGTGCCGGCGGCTGCAGGGAAGATGTCAGAGTTAGCCAAGAATGTGTCAGAGTTAGCCAGAGTTGGCGCGGAGTGCTGGGGAAGTTCAACAAAGTATTGGGGGGGTTCTGGGGGAGCGGGGGTTTGTCGGGCAGTGTATGGGGCTCCAGGGAACGGGTTGTGACAAAAAACAAACAAGAGCCAGGAAAACATGATAAATAATGATGTCATCTTGGAGACTGAGACTGCTGAGGACATTCCCAAAGGAGGTGATGAACTGAGAATGGAACAAGTGATGATTGCCAAGGTCAGTGTTTGATCCAGGTTTGACAGTAAATATAGCACTTTGCTCACACAAAATTCAGGACCCCAAAGATAAACCAGATTCAGATTGTGACAAAAATGTAGCCACACATGTTGAAAGGCTGCTATAGGACCTCCATAAAGGAAAATTGCCATCAGACAATAGCAAAACATCTGCAAGCAACAATGACTTGAACTTATTAAATTATAAGACTTTCCATGTCTTTGACAAGCCTGTGCAGCACTGACTGTAAAAAGCAAGGACATGAAACTTGATGTTGTTCTTTGTGCTTGCATCACTGGGATAACAGAGGTGTCAAATCTCTATCTTGATTCTGAGCTATCTTACACCTGGAAAGAAGCATAAATGCTTATAGCCCAGTCTTAGGAAAAAGGATCTTACCATGCCAGAAATCTATGTATATGGATCCATCGATTTTTGTAACAGCATACTACCAACTCATAATCATGGCCAATTTTGGAACTCAATTCTTACTGATGAGGATCTTGCATCAGTCATCCATCTCCATTTGCAAAAGCTTACCAAAGGGGGATATATCTATGCCCAAGACATTGTTGACTTTGTAGCATCAGCTTCAATGCAGAAGAAATTTCATGCAGTGGGAGCTAAAAAACAGCAATTAAAGTTTAAACAGCACAGCAATGGTTACATAACATGGGCTGGAGATATACATGGCAACAGAATGGGATGTATATTGATGGTCATGGGCATGAAAATGTTGTCACCTACTAAAATGCATTTATCAAGTGATGGAAAGGGTACAAAACACAGATGATGACATACAACAATGATGGAAACTCTGACAGCTACTGCCATCTGTATCAGCTAGTCTCAGGGGTCTCAGGGCTTGGTGGGGTGTCATTGGTGGATGTCCTGGAGTTTTGTAAGCACTCCTCCAGCAGCCACATGTTATAGTGGGGTTCCCGAAGGTTGGGAGATTTCACCCACAGCATCTCTCATACTGGGATTTCAGAAAGCTGTCCCTTGACTATTGACTTCCATCTCCAGTGAGCTCAAAATTTGAGGCTGGAGTATATGTCTGCTCAGGCTCAGCCAAACTGAAGACAGGCAAGAAGGGCCTCCTCAACCCTGAGAATGCATTTGGGAAATCATATCCATGCAGAGAAGTGCAGCTAGAAAAAGAATAAAGTAGAAACTCTGAAGCTAAAGCTGTCCCAATGCTGCATGCATTTCACACAACACAATGATAGAAGTTGGTGGTAGCTGGTGCCAGAGAGGTTTTTCCAGGGCTTCCAAGTGTTGTCTTCAGATTTATAGCCCTTCCAATAGACCAGGTAGTGGGGTCAACTGCAGATGAGGTGGGAGTCAAGGATGTGGTTGACTTTGTAGTGGTTATCATCCTCAACTTCAATAGGCAGCAGTCTGCTAGGGCATTGTCTGGAAAAGGGGTCCAGAGCATACTTTTGAAGGAGGTGGACATGGAAGACCAGGTGGAGGCCCATAGGCCTGAAGGTAGGTCAAGCTTATACATGTGGGTCAAGACCTTCCAGAGGATCTTGAAGGGGCCCAGTCACTTGTGGTCAAGCTTGATAGAGAGCCTCTATGTCTTGAAGTTGCATTGGTTGAGCCATACTAGAGTGCTGGGAGTTCAGTCAGGGGTAGGGTCACATTGAGTGTCAGCATGCTTGGAATAGGCTTGGTTGGCAGTGTTGATTTTGTCTCAGAAAAACTAGTGGAGGGACTGGAGGTCTTCAGCAACTTCATGGGCAATGTGGGAGGGGATATCCTTGAGCAACAGAGTGAGCTGGGGGTTGTAGCCTTTGTTGGCATAGAAGGGAGAGACTCTGGTGGCAAAATGGGAGGTGTTGTTGTAAGTAAACTCAGTGAGGGAGAGTTATGCATGCCAGTCATTCTGTAAATAATTAATGTAGAGGCAGAGATACTGTTCTAAAGTCTGGTTTACTCATTCAGTCTGCATGTTGGTCTCTGGATGGTAGGTGGTGGACAGGTTGGTTTTTATTTCTAGGGCCTTGCATAATGACTGCTAAAACCAGGAGACAAACAGAGGGCCACAGTTGGAGATGATGTCATCTAGGAGTCCATGCTTGGAGAAGATGTGGTTGAGGAATAGTTTGGCAAACTTGGAGCATTGTTAGTGGTGCAGCAGGAGATGAAGAGAGCTTGCTTAGTGAGTTAGCAAACAACAACAAGGATTGCATTGAAGCCTTTGGACTCAGGGAGCTTGACAATGTGGTCCATCAAGATTGAGGACTAGGGGCAGTGACCAATTGGGAGGGGCTTCAACAAGCTATAGGGGCAGTGGCAGGTACTTTGGCCTGGAGGCATGGTTTGCAGGCCTGAATACCATGTGATGTCCTTCTTCATTCCTAGCCAAAATTAAGTCCAGGAGATGAGTTGGTACAAATTCCTAAGTCTCCCCAGAGTATATGGTTGTAGTGCTGCCAGAGTATGTCAAGGCAAAGGGACTTGTGGTCTGGGGCATAGATTTGTCCTTCCCAGAGTAGGAGTTAATGGTCTGGAGACAGCATGAAGGTTTGGTTAGTTGCTAACTTGTTGGTGGAGTTATTCCAGAGGTTGTGCTGAGTGAAGAAGGTGTCTAGAGGTGCCTTTTGTATTTGGTGGAGGATCCCTCCTTCATTTATAATTAGCATGGCATGTAAATGCTCAGAGGGAATTACTACTCGATGGTTGAATGCATTCTGCTCAGCCTCAAATGACTTCTTTGGATACATGTTGGATTCCCAGATAAGGGTGTCAGGTTTTGTGCCAAGTCAACTGAGGTGGTAGTGAATGGTGAAGTTATATTCAGAGGGGGTTTTGGACTAGTGAGCTTGTCAGTGGTTGAGCTGTTTGGTGGTGGTGAAGTATTGGAAGTTGTTCTGGTCAGAGTAGACTTGAATGTGGTGCAGGGCTCCTTTGAGGTAGACCCTCCACTGCCAAAAGGCTTTGATGATGGCAAGGAGTTCTTTGTTGTAGATGTCATAGTTGAGCTCCATAGAGATCATTGAGCAGGTGTAGAAGGCAATGGGGCAGAGGTCCTTACTGCCAGAGTCCATCTGAGAGAGTATGTTGGCAATGGCATAGTCAGAGGCATCACATTCAAGTACAATAGGCAGGGTAGGGTCAAAGTGGTGGAGGATTAGGGTAGAGGTGAAGGTCTTTTTGAAGAGGGTCAATACACTTTGGCACTTGCTATCCCAGTCCCAGAGGGTGTCCTTCTGGGTGAGTTGGTTGAGAAGTTTTGTGATTCTGGAATAGTTGTCAATGAACTGGTGGTAGAAGTTACCAAACCCCAGAAAAGACTGTACCTCCTTCTATTTGTGAACTCCTTGGAAGTCTCAACAGTTTATTTCTGTCCCTTGTACTGTTTTGAGGGCTTAACAAGTTTATTACAAATATAGTCTACACAAACACAATTTTTTATTGGTGAAACCCAGCAATTGTTTGGAGAGAAATTTACAGATAGAATTATCCATACTTATTCTGAGGTCTATGAAGTAGCCAAGGCTTTACTCCCTCTTCAACTGCTATATTTTGTTTTCAATGTTTGCTCCCACATAATATTATTAAGCACATGATTTTGATTTGATTGTTGTCTGATCAGGTATCCTTTCCTTGTCCTTGATTTTCATTCCCTTCCAGCTATGCCTTTCAGCTATTACCACTGGCTAATGCAACTGGCTAATGAATGAATGAAAATGAACACCACATGACCTTATGACCTACTCTGACCAGGTATCCTTGTCCTCAAATATTGCTCCCTTCCAGCTTTGCCCTTTGGCTATTACCACCAGCCAATGAACAACATAATTTGTGTTTTTTTTTTAATTTGTTATGTAATTCTTTAACATTCTTTAACATTTTTGTTTTCTTTCTTTATCTGTAGTGGTTCTATTTGGGACTAGGCATAACTACAGATAATATCTCCTAGTACCTAGAAATGTGATTTCAATTTGTCTTATTTTGTATTTCTTAGGACAGCTTCATAATGTGTATATGTTTTCATTTGTCTTATTTTGAAGTTCACTCCAGACAGCTTCACAATATGGCCATGTTCATGACTACAAGCTAAATTTATGGATGAAGATAGAACACTGAAGATGTCTCTGATCAACCTGAAATATTGCACATGCACTAACAATGACATATGATTCCTGCAATCATGTTGTGTGTCTTTGAATCCTAATATTAGTGTAGTTGATCCTGTTTTCTGTAATGTATTGATAATTACTGCCCATAACATTAATAAGGATGCAATTAACATGCATAGAAGTGCTTTTTTTGCATTAGAAAGTGGGCAACAACTCATAGATTTCTTCAGTGAAGATACTATCTCTGAAAAACAGGATGACAATGTGAGTGGAATGCTGAAAAGCAATGGTCATACTGGCAAGTCAAAATTTATTCCACCATCCATTCACAAAGAAATATGGGAACAACCTCCTTCATCCACAACTAATCAAATTGCTGCTAAGTTATCTTTATGCATTGGGCTACCCATCATAATAAAAACAAATCTAACAATGTAATTATATATCACAAATGATCAAGAAGGTGATGTATATGAATGGAAGTCCTGTGTGGGTTTCTCAAGTCAATACATGCTAGATACACTTTTTGTGAAGCTTAAGGTACTACCTCACACCATGCAGACTGAAGGCTTACCTGAAAATGTTGTTCCTATTTCTCAAACATCCATGTTTACAGAATGTGGTTTACCAAACAATCAGAAAATTTGTATATTGAGGTCACAGTCAAAGTTCTTGTAAACTATGCTATAACAGATTATGCAAGCCAAGGTAAGACTAGACCATTTACTCAGGTAGATCTGTTCAATTGTCAATTGCCTCAGGCATACTATACTGCTCTGTCTCAAAGCACAATGGCAGATGGCACTCTTATTATCAGAATATTTGACAGGCACATGATTCAAAGAAAAGCTAGTGGGGCACTATGGCAAGAATTCAAGGAACTAGAGCTTTGTAATGAAATGATACACCTGCAATACATAGAGAAGTTACCAGAAGGACTGAACAACATGCCCAGGTGTTCAGACTTGATAAGTTCTTTCCATAAGTGCCAGAGCAAATCTTGCACATCTCCCAATTTTCATCCTGCACTCTGCTGGTCAAAAGTGACTCTTTTGATACTTTGGGATTTATAGACATTATGTGGCAAATAGTGTCTAATAAAAATTAACCAATCACCTATCCAGTCTAGCAGTGTATTTTTCCCCACTCAAGGTGCAAAGATATATTCAGACCATCATGTCAACCCTCTAAAATGTAAGAACAACAATGAAAATGATTTTCAATTGAGTAAGCATATATGTCTGACCTGTACAGAAGCTTTCTCCTCATTAACCTATGCATCCTGTGTCCCATTTGCCTGTAATTGAAAAATGAACAGCTGTGCATATAAATCTGTCATCTCAATACTGTATAACCTGTGTATGGAAGATCCTGCAGAATGGTCTTTCAATGTGAGCAATATAAGTCTATATATGTGTAAACATTTTGTGAAAGAATTCTCAAAAATCAGTCTTGGAGATCACAAAGCACTTGAGGAATGCAGAGAATAGCTGAGAACTACTCTGAACTCCAAAAACCATTCTATGTTTCTTTTTGAGGAATATACATATGTACATGCATTAGGCAGTGAACTATCTATGAACAGAGAAGTAATACTGGATTCATTCACAACATGTCCAAAACAGCACAGGGAGTGCTGCACAGTCAAATTCCTGCATGGTTGTGCTAACATTAGAGCATCAATTAATCAAGGATCATATGGAAAGGTTCTGGCTGCATACTGCATCACAATGCAGGAATGTGGTCATAAACTGGTCAGGGTGTTCCAATTTGTGCATGCACTGCATATATTATATCTCAACATTCTGTCTGTATCTGTGCAGATAAATGATGTGAGTGGATAAAGCTAGTCATTACAAATATGAAATGAAAAATGTCATTTATTATGGAAATAATCACTTTACAAGTAGATATATATCAGATGATGGTGAGGTATGGTTCCATGATGGTCTATTAATGGGTTACCAAATGTGAGAAGAAACAGACCCTGTAGAAAGTATGGACTTGTCAATATGCCTATCAAAAGGTTTGACCATTGCAGTGTATGTAAGAGCAGATTGAATCTAAAGGTTCTTCATCATTCAATTTACTATCATATGCTATGTCTTTATGTTGCTGTAATTTGATATGTCAGTTTACCCCAGCATACATGGTATAGTTGTTATTGATCATTTGCATAATCTATAATATATGGGACGACCCATGGGAATGTGGCTGCACCTATGCGACGACTTTTCTGCTTAGTAAGGCTGACCAAGAACCTTCCTTTTTGGGTAACTTGGCTGTTTTTCACACTTGGAACAGGTTTTTTCTCAAAATAAATTACAGTAAACAGCTTTTGATTGATGTTGACTAACAAGCTTATTAGTAACTCCTTAACCACATTGAGCTATTGATCTATCAAATATCTCATCATGCAAGTCAATTTTAATGGTTTTTGACTATTAAAATGCTTAACAATGGGTGTTTCAGGCAACCACCTACTACTCCAGAAAGCCAAAGGCAACAAGCTAGGATTCAAAGGAGACTTGAACAATTACAAATGACAGATTCTGATGATCGTCGAGCAAATAGAAACAATAGATCTTTGGAACAGATCAATACTGTAGTTGTCCCACCACTTCAATTGGGGCCTGGGGGTATCAATCAATCTATGGGAACTGGGGGTTTGAGACCTATAGCCACTGCTTCTGGCTCTTTGGGAAGACCTATTAGGCAGGCAGCTGCTGCTGCTGATCCATTTTTTATGGTTATTCCAGAAACTGTTTTGCCTGAAGGGTGGGATGCTCCCTTGCAGAAACTATTGCATCCTTCTTCAGGCTTTTTCTGAGCATTGAGTAGCTTTCTCTTCTTTTGGGTGGGTTTTCTTTTCTTTGCTTAATTGTCCAATGGCTGATTTTGGTGGTTGTTTCTATATTAAAGCTGAATGTAACTTTTATGGACTAATCATGGCTGAGATCAGACTTCACTACATTCTTCATTAGGCTCCCTTTCTGAGTGTTCAGTAGCTTTGCAGGTATGCTTTTTTTATATTTGTCTGAGAACTAATTCAAGTATTATCCATTTTCTTTTCTAAACAGTTATTGGCTTTCTGCTTTTAAGGTAGATCTCTTTCAAACACCAAATTGCTAACCTCTGTGAATTTCAGCACCTAATGTATATGGGTTGATAGTGTAGTATAGATATTCTCAGTAGTTCTGGAACTTAGCATTGAGTTTGAAATACAAGGACCTAACCAAATAAAATGAGGTTGGATCTGGGACTTAGCATTGAGTAGAATATAATGAAGTGAGGTTGGATCTGGGACTTAGCATTGAGTAGAATATAATGAAGTGAGGTTGTGTCTGGGATTTAGCATTGAGTTGACAAAATACAAAGACCTAACCGAACGAAGTGAAGTTGGGTCTGGGAATTAGCATTAAGTTTGAAATACAAAGACCTAACCGAACAAAGTGAGGTTGGGTCTGGGATGAAGCATTAAGTCTGAATTACAAGGACCTAACCGAACGAAGTGAGGTTGGGTCTGGGATGAAGCATAAAGTCTGAATTACAAGGACCTAACCGAACGAAGTGAGGTTGGGTCTGGGATGAAGCATTAAGTTTGAATTACAAGGACCTAACTGAACGAAGTGAGGGTGGGTCTGGGATGAAGCATTGAGTAGAATATCGAGGACCTAACCGAACGAAGTGAGGTTGGGTCTGGGATGAAGCAAGAGCTACAGGCCCGTGCCAAAGGCACGGGGCGTAGCTCGTCTATAATATATGGGATGACTCCTGGGAAAGTGGCTGTGCACTCAATATATGCAATGACTTTGGATTGTGCTGACTAAAATTTGTCAGCTGCTGACCAAGAACCTTCCTTTTTGGGCAGCTTGGCTGTTTTTCACACTTGGAACAGGTTTTTTCCAAAAAAAATTATAGTATACAACTTTACTAAATATATACTATCTTTTGACCATGTGTGAAACATGCCAAATAGCCTGCACATGTGAAACAGGCCAAATGTGATTTAGTGGACACTGTTTTTCATGCCTCACACATTTTTTGACACAACATGACTAAACAATGGGCATTTCTGAAGTTGTGGAAAGGAGACCACATGACAAAGTATGTTTGGTCACATCTATTGATTGATTGATGTTGACTAACAAGCTTATTAGTAACTCCTTAACCACATTGAGCTATTGATACATCAAATATCTCATCATGCAAGTCAATTTTGATGGTTTTTGACTGTTAAATTGCTTAACAATGGATGTTATAGGCAACCACCTACTACTCCTGAAAGCCAAAGGCAACAAGCTAGGAATCAAAGGAGACTTGAACAGTTACAAATGACAGATCCTGACAATCATCAAGCAAATAGAAACAATAGATCTTTGGAACAGATCAATACTGTGGTTGTTCCACCACTTCAATTTGGGCCTGGGGGTATGGGAACTGGGGGTATTAATCAATCTATGGGATCTGGGGGTATGGGATCTGAGGGTTTGAGGCTTAATCACTAAGCTATAGCCACCACTTCTAGCTCTTCAGGAAGACCTATTAGGCAGCCAGTTGCTGCTGCTGATCCATTTTCCATAGTGATCCCTGAAACTGTTTTGCCTGAAGGATGGGATGCTCCTTTACAGAATCCCATTTCTAGAATGGTGCCTCCTCCACCTGCTCCTCCACTTAGAAGAGTGAGAAAAGTTCCTATGGAGAATTCTATGCCCATCATGATGCCATCTCTATCTGCTGTATATGGAAGGGACAATAGGCTCAATCAGCCCACTATTGCTCAACCTACAGTGATCATTCCTCAAATTATTTTGCCTGAAGGATGGAATGCTTCTTTACAGCATCCTATATCCAGAATGGTGCCTCTTCTACCTGCTCCTGCACTTAGAAGAATCAGACCTGCTCCACCTCCCCCTGCTCCTAATGTTGCTCAGGAGATGGCAAACTACCAGATCAGACATGAACAAGCATTGGCTGTATTAGAAGAGCAAACTATGGCCTTTATCTGATCAATGACAATCTGAAGAATTTTGGCAAGACTCTTCAAGACTTTCCCAATATGCCAGAACCCCAACAAGTTTGGAATGTGATTCCAGGCAAGTTGGACATTGTATGAATAGTTGACATTGATACTGATCAAACGATTTCAGGAAATAGGCTTTTGCAAGAAGAAACAGATTATGATGTTGAGGAGTTGAAGAGAAGGGTGGATGAAAACAAGGCCAGGTTTAATGGTGAACAACTGGGAGCCTTCAATGAAGTTATGGACTCTGTGGACAGCAACTTGGGCAAGATGATATTCATTCACAGTGCAGGTGGATGTGGCAAAACATTTGTGTGCAACACTTTGGCTTCTGCTGTTTGGTCCAATGGAGATGTGGCATTATGTGTAGCATCATCTGGGATTGCTGCCTTATTGCTGGAGGGTGGTAGAACTGCACATTCAAGGTTCAAAATCCCCATTCCTGCTCTGGATACATCCATTGCCAATATCAAAAGAGGAACTAAGTTATCTCAACTCTTACTCCAGACCAAAGTTGTCATCTGGGATGAAGTCCCAATGCAACACAAAAATGCCATTGACTATGAGGATTGAGGGTTCAGAGACATCCTGGAAAAGGATGTGCCTTTTGGTGAAGTGACTGTGGTGTTTGGAGGCAATTTTTAGCAAACTCTTCCATTTATTCAATGGGGACTCAGGCAGCAGATGATTGCTGCTTCACTCAAAAGAGGAAGACTTTGGGGTCAGATTCAAGTTCACTACTTGGTTCAAAACATGAGATTAGATCAGACTACTGATAATGCTGCTCATGCAGCATGGTTATTAGATGTTGGTGCTGGAAAAAATCTTGGGCCTGGAGAAACAGTACAACTTCCTGCAACTATGATCTGTGATGACAATTCTATCACAGGATTAATCTCTTCCACTTATCCTCATATTAATCACTATCAAGACGATCAGTATTACCTGGACTGAACCATTCTTTCTGGCAAGAACTCTGATATAGAGGATATCAACTCAGAAGTTCTGCAGAGATATCCAGGAGAAGAAAAGGTTATGCAGAGTGCAGACTCTGTCATGTCTAATGATGGAAATGTTAATGACCTGACATTGTATCCAATGGAATCCCTCAACTCTTTGAAAGCCAGTAATTTGCCTTTAGCTAAATTGGCTCTGAAGATTGGTGTTTCTGTCATGCTGCTCAGGAATCTGAATATAACTAAAGAACTTTGCAATGGGACAGGAATGATTGTCACCCACATCAGCACTAGAGTTCTCAGATGTCAGATCATCAGTGGAGATGCCAAGTTTGCAGGATCAATTGTTTTGATTTCAAGAATCAACATGGATGTCTCTGAAGAGGATTTGCCAATCCCATTGTGCAGGAGACAATTTCCAGTTTGATTGGCCTTTGCTATAACAATCAACAAGTCTCAGGGTCAATCAGTCAAGCATGTTGAATGGGACTGACAATCAGGAGTTTTTGCACATGGCCAACTTTATGTTGCACTTTCTCAATGCACATCAGGAGATTGTATCAAAGTCATTTTGGATTTGGAAAATACATCAAGAAAGACTGCAAATATTGTTTATCAAGAAATCCTGAATGGTTTACAAATGTAAGTGTAACTTTTGATAGATTGAAACATCAAATTGCTAATCTCTGTGAATTTCAGCACCTAATGTATATGAGTTGACAATGTAGTATAGATATTCTCAATAGTTTACAAATGTAAGTGTGACAGTCTATACATTTACTTTGTTAGTACTAACTTTTATAATCTTTAACTTTTCAATATAGACCAGTGGACTGTAGTGATTTCTTGATAATGTAATATAGATATATGATTGGTTTGTATATAATATCTCAGCACTGAATTGTAACAGAAAAGTAATACTAAGTAAATTGAATGAAGTAAAGTTAAGTCTGGATGTCAGCATGAGTTAAAAAGATGCAAAGTCCTAACCAAACAGGTCTGAGACTTAGTATTGAGTTAGAAATACAAAGACCTAACCAAACAGGTCTGGGACTTAGCATTGAGTTTGAAATACAAGGATCTAACCAAACAAAGTGAGGTTGGGTCTAGGATGAAGCATTGAGTTTGAAATACAAAGACCTAACCAAACAAAGTGAGGTTGGATCTGGGATGAAGCATTAAGTTTGAAATACAAAGACCTAACCAAATGAAGTGAGGTTGGGTCTGGGACATAGCATTGAGTAGAATATCAAGGACCTAACTGAATAAAGTGAGGTTGGGTCTGGCACTAAGCATTGAGTAGAATATCAAGGACCTAACCGAATGAAGTGAGGTTGGGTCTGGGATGAAGCAAGAGCTACAGGCCCGTACCAAAGGCACGGACCGTAGCTCGTTGGTTATGATCGGGTGTATGTAGGCAACGTAAATTTGATCGATTTATAATCTATCGCTCCGGTGACTGTTTACGTAATTATATTCGTGTGAAATCGTGGACTGGGATCTGAAGATCTGGCATCTGGACAATAGTCCAAACATGTAAATCTAACAGTCAAATACAAGGAAACCTGTATATAAACATATTATGTATCATTTGTAGTCACTTATAATGTATATACATTGAATATACTATAAGCATTGTATTCAAATCAGATTGATGAGTCGATCTAGTAGACCTCGGACTTGCCGTGCGCCGCAACGGCCCATCCTCGATGGTCGATGATCATATGGTAGTCACGACTTCCGAGGGTTCCCACTGAATAAAATCATTCTGTATCTACGTACGTCCGACTAGGATCGAATTGATCCAGGGATCGTATCATGTTGGTATGTACCTTGGGTTATCTGTGGCTTTGTCAATACTGTATTAAGTTCGACGAACGGCTAGACTATCTTTAGCACGCCGACATTCGCGGATCTTTCTATGTACCCTGTGATTTTAGTCCCCCTAAATCTAGCTTGCTCTACTTGATGCTTCTCGATGCGGCTCACGTCGACTCAAATTAATGCAGCGCGGCCCTCTCATACCCCCTATTACTAGTACAGGAAGTGAGCAAATAGTCTCAATCATATCGACTCTCCCGGGTTCTAGAAGAAAGAAGAGGTGCTATCTGTGCGTGCATGGTCTTGAACAGGTGGGTCCATGGAAAAAAGGCAAGAAATCGCTTTTGGAATCCCAACTTCTATTAAAGCCTTGTCCATTAGGCTCATGTCAAACTCACGAACAGAAACTGACCTTAATACACCTCTAGTTTGCCTCTAGTACGAAGAGTAATCAATGACTCCTTTTGGCATGAAGCTTTACATACTTGACCACGAGAATCATCCTAATAGCATATATATAAGAACAGCAGGAAATGCATAGGTAGCGGTCCTCTCCCTAACTGCCATGGCTGATTTGACTGCTGCGAAAGCCCTTTCGATCGGTGCCGATGCTATCTACCTCAAAAACCGTCCGCTTCCTGAGGCTCCTACTGGTTATTATGACTGGCAGATCACAACAGACCCTTTCGACGACCGGGAGGGGTATTCTCGTACAACAAACCTCATCAATAAAGTAGGCTCAATGCGACGATGTTTGGAGCGTGATTTTGACATAAATCAAGGTCGAATCGTTGAAGAGCAAAGGTCTCTTCAAACCAAACTTATCTCAAGTTGTATGTCCAGGGTTTGTTCCTCTCTCTCACTCATTCTAACAATCACATAGGATGCTTTCTTTGACACCGTGACAAACCCAACGGCCGTCGATGACCGCAAGGGAGCAGTGAGTCTATTCGATGGTGATTCACAGCAACTACTGACACATAGACAGTTCAATACTGGTTTAGGTATTCTTGCTCGCCTTGATCCGAATAGTCATCTTGCGAGGAGGATGAACAACAGTATCATTAACATGCTCTACAATACCGTCCCTCATCCTCCTGCCTCTTACCTTGGTCCTCACGACTCATTCAGACACGCCGACGGAGGAGGAAACAATCTCCAGAATCCAGATCTTGGCCGCGCCGGTAGGCCATATGCAAAAAGTGTTCAAGGAAAGGCTGGTCTCCCTAGAGCATCTCTTCCTGATCCTGGACTTGTGTTCGATACTATTCTTATGCGACACGGGGTACGTCTGTGCTGCAATTCGACATTACTTATCTCATCAGATATTCAGACGCAAATTCATCCAGGAGGAATGTCCAGCTTGATCTTTGCGTTTGCGTCGATAGTGACTCACTCGCTGTTCCGCACCGACCCAAAGAATATCTATATCAACAACGCGAGTTCCTATCTCGATTTGAGTCCATTGTATGGTGACAGTAAGTTACCTCTTCTCGCGGAGATACACTCATTATGGCCTCGCTAATTCAAATTAGATCAAGCGGCCCAGGACAAAGTTCGCGATAAAGTTTCTGGCCGTGGCCTTCTTTTCCCAGATACTTTTTCCGAGGACCGTCTTTTATTCCTTCCGCCAGCTACCAGCGTGCTTCTTGTGATCTTCAGCCGTAATCATAACGTTCGTCTCGATTTTATCACAGTCGGTCTACTGTTCTTATTCTCAACCACCTGTAGTACATTGCCAGGAGGATCCTCAAGATCAATGAGCATAGGCGTTGGTATGACCCACCACCCACTGATCCTGCAAACCTCGCCCTCCAAGATGAAGAAATTTTCCAGACAGCAAGATTAATCAAGTTCGTTTACGCGTATTCCTCTTTTCTACCCTCCAACTAGTTGTTCCTGCAGTTGTGGTCACTTTATGAGCGCGATCATGGGCGATTATGTCACTGGCTTTCTTGGAATGTCTGAAGGGTCGTATTGGGACATGAAGCCATTCGATGTACGTGTTGCAGATACCGCGCGACTCTTTGCAAGTGCACTGACAGTGTTACAGATTATTCAAACAGACGATATGAAGGTTGATCGTGGCCTCGGTAACCACGTAAGCGTTGAATTCAACATCCTCTATCGGGTGAGTCGACCCAGATATCTCAGTGATCCACTCTTATAGTAGACCTCTCCTGATCAAGTGGCACGCAACACTCTCTGACAAAGATCTCAAATGGACAGAGGACGTCTTCAGAGAGGTTTTTGCTGACAAGCCGTTTGAAGAGGTAGTAGATGTGTTCATCTACTCCCATCACGCCTCTGACTTTTTCTTAGCTGTCCTTGAAAGATCTTGGCCTTGTGGCTAGCCTTTTTGATAATATCGCGTCCAACCCAGCCGAACGTACGTTTGCAGGGTATGTAGGCACATTCCGTGACAAGGCCCTTTTCATATCTCATTCCCGTAGACTGATGCGCAGTCCTGATGGGACTTTTTCCGATGACGATCTCGCTGAAATTCTGTACATGGCGACTGAAAACCCTGCTGGCGCGTTTCGTGGTCGTGGTACACCAACCGTCCTTCGTCTTGTGGAAATCATGGGTATTGAACAGTCTCGTGCCTGGGGTGTTTGTACCATGAATGAGTTCAGAAAGTTTTTGGGACTTCGAGGTGGAAATTCATTAAGTTAACCGTGTTACATATAAACTGAGCCGAACTAGAGTTTGAGACCTTTGAAGAGTGGAACCCTGACCCCGAAATCGCCGTAAGTTTCTTCATCTACCGACTGACGTTCCTGACCGTCGACTAGAGTGCTGCACGTCGCCTTTATGGCCACATCGACAACCTGGAACTCTATGTATGTTCGCCGCCTGCCAATGCTACCTTGTCTTCATAGCGATTCTGTAGACCGGTCTGCAAGCCGAGTCGATTATGCCACTTGCAGACGCTTCTCGTTTTGCTTGTGGTTATACTGTGAGCAGTGCTTCTACCTCAATGAAAATTTTCTCAGATTGATCTAGACTACTCGTGCTGTACTGGGTGATGCCATTGCCTTGGTCCGAGGCGATCGATTCAATACTAGCGACTTCACCCGTAACCGGCTTGAATATCATCATGCATAAGTGACTAACTCTCCTGTGTAGCTGCCAATTTGACTACTTGGGGCTTCTACGACTGCCAGCGAGACATGAATAATGGCGGAATGGGTGGACAAAGTAAGCAGTACCTCAATCCTTTTGCACACTTGGCTTATCCTCTCTCAGTTCCAAAGCTACTCCTTCGCCATCTGCCCCGTCACTTCACTTGGGTATCGCTCATTTTTCTCGCCGTTCAATATGATCGTGATCTGATATGCCTACAGAACTCGGTCTACTCCTTGTATCCCTTCTTCACTCCACAAAAAATGAAGGACAGCCTTACGCGCCGGAAGATAGACCGAAAGTACACTTTTGACCGTCCAAAAACCCTACCTGCCACCAAGATCCTCAGTACATTCGCGGGTATCAAGGCCGTTTTCAATGATCCGTCTCGTTTCAAAGTCATTTACGAAAGAAAGGGTCATGGTTCTGCTCTCATGTTTGACGAGGTTTCCGAGTCCGTAACGAAAGTCTCTGCATCTAGTATACCCAGTACTAATGATATGCGATTTTAGGCATGCTACTGACAAGGCTGCGCATACCTTGTTCCCTGACAAAGATTCTCTTGACCAGCACGTTGCCGCCTTTTCCGCCTCCATCGTTGCCAGAATTAAAGAGAAGTCGTGGAAGTATGTATCATTTCACAAATTCTCGAAACAGACTGACCAAGTTGGTATCAGATACTTTAATGTCTCAGGCAACCACATTGATGTTGTTAAAGATGTGATCAACCCAGTCTCAGCACATTTTTCGGCCGACAAGATGGTAAATCCTGTTTGAATTCATAATAATGGCCCAAACTAATGGTAGACAGACCGGTATCGATTTGAAGACCAGGGAGAACCCTTCTGGCTTGTTCACCGAGAACGAGTATTTTGACCTGCTCACAGTGCTAGTAAGTTCATTCTCAAAGACATTTACTTAGTACTAACTCGGTTGCGTGTCCTCCGGCAGTACACGTATGGCGTCTTCCTCAATTCGATGTACAGACAATTGAAAACACTTTTCAGGTGGACGTTCCTTACGTTGGACGATCTAGAGAATCGATTTAGCCTTCAAGAGGCTGCAGATCAAGCTGCAGTGATGATTGGCGGCCTCACAGCAAAATCTATCATCGAAATTTCACCTTCAACTTCACCTGTGAGTGCTATATGACATTGTGCATTATACTAACACCTTACAAATTGCAAACAGAACTTGCTCGGTCAGATCGGAGCGCATCTTTCCTCATTCTTCTGGCCTCGCATTAAGAAGCCATGTTATCCCTTCCTCAGTAACCTAGCAGCAACTGGCCGCCCTATCGATGAGCTCATAGGCAACATTCTTGGCGTTGCTGTCGGTGCTTGCGTGAACTATGCTCATGCTGCTGTAAATGTCATTGATTTCTATCTGGATGATGCCCGTGTCGAGGAGAGGAAAGCCATCACAAAACTGGTGGCAACCAAGAGTCCTCAGAATGATGCCCTGTTGTTGGGATATGTCTGTGAAGCAATGCGTGGGCTGAACCTCCTTTTCGTATTCTATTTCTATTCCTGACTTGGACTACAGGACTACAGCCCCAATACCCAGGTCTTTGGAGAGAAGCTACCGAGAACACTGTGATCGATCAGGGTTCCGGACTCCCTCCGGTGGAGCTTAAAGCTGGAGATCGAATCTGGGCGAGCTTTAGGAATGCTCATCTTAATGTCAGTACAGTCCTCTCGATTCTTGTTGCCATCAAAGGTGCTTCATGATGTTGATGTTATGTCTCATAGCCCTTGGAGTTCCCTGAGCCTACTAAAGTCAACCCTACTCGTCCACTGGCATCTTACAACCTCCAGGGTGTTGGCTTTCATCGCTGTCCTGGCGAAACATATACACGGAAAACTATTGTCGACATAGTTAAGGCAATTTTCAGCCTTAGGAATGTGCGTCGTGCACCTGGAGATGCGGGAAGGCTTTACAGATTCTCTGAAGTCCTTCATGAGACAGAAGTTGACTTTTTTGTACAGCGCAATGGAACTGTCAGCTCTTGGCCAGGATCTATGATCATTACAGTATGTATTATTCATTATCTTCCATTCGGTGGCTCACATCCTATTTTGTGTAGTACGACGATTAGGGTTCTTATATCAATCATGCCACATCATGTCATATCACGCAGTTTGTTGGCAGCGATACCAACTTAGTAATAGGGTAAAATATGAGTACAAGATGCTCATGAGTCGCATGTACTCGAGAACCGAGCAAGCAGTTGACAATCCGGACATCTTTCTATAAATGACTCCAGAACCATTGCATTGTTTGACTTCTTTTGAAGTGGATGCATGGCTGAGGCCCAGATTTCTGAACTTTCCTAAGCCACAAAAGGTTTATCTTTGTTCCTTCAGTATTGAAAAAAGACATTCTTACTTGGTAAGAGGCATTGATGGTATAGGCTCATACTGATCGAGGTTCATCCAGACACCAGATATACAGTCAAACGATACTCTTTAAGTTCAGCGTTTGTTCCAGCTCTGTAGAACAAACAAGGGCAAACAGCGTATTGTGTTGCATAGGGATTGTAATCAAGGTTGACATACGTGAAGTCGGGGTAAGGATGAAGTACCTGTTTGTCTGCCTTGAGCTTTCGGAAAGTTTACTTCATATCACCATCATAAGTTCTGCAAGACAGTGAAGTCAAGTACAAGTATGCATCCCTCATGTACCGAGTCACCCTGGTTCTCGCCGTGGTGCTCTGCCCACGAACTAATACATGCTCCTATCTCAAACTCTCTCCTACTCTCTCCTAAGTGCACAAGATCCAAAAGCTTATGTCTTATTTGGAGAATAGTCCCAAACTATGACTTTTCACTCTGTTTCAATGTTTCATGGCCTATGGAAATGGGAATATATGTTATACTTTTCTGAGGGTCAAAAAACTGTGTGAGCTATAAACAAAATCAATTTTGGCAGGTGCGCCTCCACAAAGAACTATCTTACTTACGTAAGAGAGTCGAATCTCCTGATCGACGACAAACAATGACATACTTAGTGGACATCGGCAATCATGCAATCAGCCTGACAGAGTTACTACCCACACTGACGATATCGATGCCACAAATACAATTCGCTAAGATTTCGCCTGCTAACATAGATGCTCCTTATTTCTCCTCCTTGAACGATCTTGACACGTGGGCTGCAAGTTCAAGTAATCATAAACTCGACGGCGTCCTGAGATATATCGCTCGAGCCGATGATGATGTTTCTAGTCAGAGAGGAAAGCTTTTGGTATTTCAGACTTGTGATCAACAAATAGAAACATCTACTCACTTTTCTAAAGGTCTGTCATGACTATAAGGCGATTCAAGATGTTGTTTATACGTGAAGATGACTGATTTCCACCTAGGGAGGCTATACTGAAAATACTTCTGCCCTGTCGTACACTTACAATTTTTGGTCTAGCTGTGATACTTTCGTGTAGCAAGTTGGATTTCTAGTCTAGATTCTGCGTGACCTGATGATCCCGATTAGTTTTTCACATCACCGTGTCACAGTTCCCCCTCCTGGTTGGATCACTGCAGCCCACAGACAAGGTGTAAAGATCCTCGGTACTCTGTATGTTGCTTATTATTCCTCTCTCTTGTGTAAATCAGTCCTTTACTTGATCGTCCTGGAGAATATTCGAAGGAGACGGTCAAGAAGATTGTCTTCGTCTTTTGATGGGGCAACTCCCCCAATCCGTCAATGGACCTGCCAAGGCAACTGCTAGATTCACCTCTCTTCCATTGTCTCCACATTATGCAAGACTTCTTGCAGAGCTAGCCTACCAGCGTGGTTTCGATGGTTATCTTCTGAATTTTGAATGCCCACTTGGTGGTGGCGTTGAGCAGTGTAGAGCTCTCGCCGCTTGGATAACTCTTCTGCAGCACGAGCTCGTGAACAAGGTTGGGAGCCACGGAGAAACTCATTGGTAATCATGACAATCCAATTTCCTACATTGCTATATCGTGTCTTATAGAATCTTCTATAGGTATGACAGTGTGATCTTTAATGGTCAGCTGAAATGGCAGGATCGCTTAAACAGCTTGAATCTTCCATTCTTTCTTTCTTCTACCGCCATCTTTACAAATTATACAGTACGTCCTCTATCAATGACTATTCATGATTCCGACTCGCATCTGCTCAGTGGCCACCAAGTTACCCGAATACGACAGCGGAGTACTTTTTGTCGTTGGAGTCGGTATCAGCTGGCAGTACTCTAGGTTCTGAGCCTCGGACGTCAAAGAAATCTTTGAGTGACATATACATGGGGGTTGATGTTTGGGGCCGCGGGTCGCATGGCGGCGGAGGCTTTGGCTCGTACAAGGCTATCACACATATCGACCCAGGTTCGCTAGGTCTTAGTGTCGCCCTCTTCGGACAAGGTTGGACATGGGAGAGCGAACAGGATAAACCAGGCTTCAACTGGGAGAAGTGGTGGGAGTATGATCGTAAACTATGGGTTGGACCTACCAGTGGAGATGTTGAGGTTCCCGATGTCCCTAGACGGAGAGGGGAGCCTGAATGTCCTCACGGCCCGTTCCAGCCCATTACCAGCTTCTTCCCTCACAATCCTCCTCCGGACCCGTTGGATCTTTTTTTCCATACCACGTTCAATCCTGGTGTCGGCCGGGCCTGGTTTGTCAACGGAATCAACGTCTATCAGACGGGAGATGGCTGGACTGACATCGACAAACAATGCTCCGTTGGAGACCTGTTATGGCCTCTTCCTGCTGTACAATGGGATGATGACGAACGGATCAGTCCTCTGCCTCATGTCCTGCCAGCCATCTGTTTCGAAGACGCCTGGAATGGTGGTAGCTCCGTTAGGATCGATGTGTCTTGTCCAGGTTCAAAGGAGGATACAACATTTAGGAGCATTTGGATCCCGATACAGACCTTATCCATTACTAGTGGCACGAAATATGGAGCTACTTTGTATTACAAGATCGTCGAAACTGGTCAAACTGACCTTGACCTAGGACTTTCTGTGAAATCCTCAGCCCCCGACGCCGTTTCATTTGAAATTCAGCCTATTGCCGACACAGACAGTGAACTTCCGGGTGGCTGGTCTAAGTTATCCATCCAGCTTAGCATACCAATGGAACAAGATCAAATAGCCAAACGAAAGAGTGCAATTGGTCTCATTGTTGCTCTCCTAACCGAAGACCCTTCTAAGAACTTAGATGTGAAGATCCGAATTGGCCAGCTAAACGTATACCCCGTGCAACCATCGACAGCTGCTGTTCATAGTCATATAATGCTGTGTGCGAACTTCACTGCACCGAAGTCAAAAGATACCCCAGGAATGCTCTCCTGGGAAGTCGGTGCATCTTTTCTTCCTTTGACATCAATCAACATAACGTCGCCCGATGATCCAGTATCTGCTTGGGCAGTACAACCATCAAACAACTGGTTCCCCCAGTTCATGTACTACAACATATATGGCCTTCTGCATTTTCCATCCGGGCATGTTGGCCAGCCTGAGAACGCTGTATGGCTGGGGACGACTGGTTTGGTGGGGCGGAGCACAACGTTCGAGGTTGTGCCTGAAGAACTTCCATTTTGGTCTGAGATCAGTGCTGGGAAGTCTACGAAGGTTCGCTTCTACATACAGGGAGTGACAGACAATGGCAACGTTTTAGAATGGGAGAATTGCGTATTCGTAGATTCCGACCTACAATCGATACTAGTCTAGTACATCCAGCCTTGGAACTGAACACAATGTATTGTAGACTGGAAAGAAAAAGAACTGGAAATGTGCTATGGCGTTGCTCTCATGCCCATTAAATACTGCATAATCTGGAATGCAGCCTGAAACGTGTGGTCGGAGACGGGGAAAAGGACAGATTAATAATTATGAGCAGCTTACCACAGGAGAGAATTGTGGCACCCTTTAGAGCACATTGGTAAGAAACCACTCAATAAACCCAAAACGCATACGTACATGTGGCCACTCAATTGTACCTCAACATACGTCAGCCCTCGTTCATTATGAGTATTTCCCAAAGCACCGACTCCATCAACAATGAAGGAATCATTTGCGATGGGCGTCTGGAAGCCTTGTCTTCCGTTCCCTAGAATGATCTCAGTATAATGGTCAAAATAGAGTAGTATCGTTCGAAACTCACAGGTCATACTAGACAAGTGGCAAATTTGGGATCAGATCATTCACTAAATGTTGATAGAAGATAAGGACGTACTTTTGAATAACAATCCTCGTGCTATATAGCATTATCATATTGATCACACTCAGCATCAAAAATTGAGGATGTCACTCACCCCTCAGCGATGAGGATGAAATCGGCGAGGCCGTGAACGATAACAGTCCTGTTGCTTTTTTCGATGACGTTTGGCAAGACACTGAGAGCCGACGGAAGACTGCCATCTCCTCGAGGGAAAACATTTATGTTGGAGCACTCCGTCCAAGTCACATTCACCGGCGCATGAATTGCTCTTTTCACATCCTCTCTATCAAAATAAATAGGTGACACCTGGACCTGCTCGAAAGATCCCCTAAATAGCAAAAGGGAGTGAATGCAGAAACATATAAAGGATTTATATACATACGGGAACCCGAGGACATCCCAGAGAATAGGGTACGTGTCAAAGATGCGATAGATATTGAACGCAGGGTTGACGATCAGCGCAGCTTCGAAGATGATATCCCACGCATCGCATCCAGGATCTGCAGAGGTCGATTTTCCGGGGAGAGGAAGAAGTCCTTGAGGCGGGTATGTGACGTGCTTGGCAAAGTAGCCAGCATAGTTACACTTCGCTGCCAGGGCATCCAGTTGTGCCATGAAAGATTGGCTGTACGAAAAGTGGGTAAACTTTCTCCAGCCGCGCTGACTTGAAGTGGAACCCACTTGAAGGCAAAGACATGCTCATACTTGTGGACGAAGTCAACGGCGGGTATCTGTTCTTGGACAACATCCCACGATAGCGACGCTTTTCGAGAGTAAGGATGTTGTTGGTCGCGGCAAGTCAAGGTACTTACGATCAGATATCCAAATTCCTTGAAGGCTTAAGTCGACAAGAGTCGGATGTTCATAAATGAAATTGGCGATATCTAGGAAAGATATTCTTTATCCATCCGAAGTAGTGGTTGTTTGACCTGACTCACAAGGCACGTAGGCCCCCGCGTACTATATGAAAGTTATACAATCAGGTACATGAGCGCAAAATGGGTCAAACTCACGCTCTCGCCTGACAGATACAGGTTCTTATTTTTCAATTCAGAGAAAACCTCAAGGAATTGCTGTAGGAATCCGACCAGTTGGGCGGCAAGGTCATCTTCGTTCTAAAAGTCCATTAGGCATGACGATAATACAGGGTATAATTCTCAATTGCCACCCACGCACCTTAATATTCGGCTCTCCTTGAGAAAAGCCTGTACCAACGGGCTGTTCTACCCAGAGAACACTAGAAAGGTTAGTCCAGCTGAATTCGTTCACGGTAGCCTTGGCTTGGCCATAACCCCATTGGAAAGGCTGAGATGCGAAGCAAAGGTCTAAATTGTGTTCTTAAAATGGAGGAAAATGGACACATGCCCCATTCTCTTGGAGAAGACCCTCAAGGGACGAGCAACCTGGTCCCCCGTTGGTCCTGTTTAGTTGGAATTAACATAAAGGTCGGTGGAATCAGAATGGTAAAACATACCAAAAAATGAGATCATCAAGACTCCCATCGGGACCAGGGGGAAAGAACCAGAAAAACAGCTACAGAGGCATGTTAGAATACCTCAATGAGGGATCTCATTGCTGTGCTCGCCTTGCGAGTTTCGTTCGGGTCGCTGCTAATAGGTAACAATCCTGACCAACTAGGTCCTATATCAAAGTCGACTTCGGGGATGGTCGTGCCGTCGACGTAGAACTCTACGACAAAAGAAAGTGATCGCTCAGATTTCAGCGCAAGTAGTTCTAAATATAACTACGTACGTGACGCCGCGGGGTTAGAGAACGTGATATTTTTGATGCTGGCGCGTTTTACTGGAAACGAGTGCGCATGGGCAGCTTCGATACCGGTAATCGTGCGCCAGCGCTGAGCAGCAGCGACTTGTCGTTCACGGATGTCTTCTTTGCGCAGCTGGCGTCCTTGTGTTCCAAGCACGCTTGCTGCAGCGATAAGCGTCAACCAGAGCTGGGGAAACATGACCTCTGGCTATATCGTGGGTGCGACGTCCGGGAATATGATATCCTTGCGGTATTTATCTATGCGATAAGAATCACAGACGACTGGGCACCATGTGTGGTCGTGGAAATAAAACATAGCGATGTCACCGCTTATGTGGCTTCCGATAAATAGGTTTGGAATTCCGGCATAAGTACTTGTACACATGACTTGTTAGCGTGGAAGCCCAAAGGTCATGTCTATACTTGCAATCACAACCGTTCTCTTCAGGCATGCGAGCCTAGAAGGCTTTCCACCTTATCATGGGTACCATTCCACTAGCCAATTTAAATACAAACGATGTTCTAGAAGTAAGGTAATGATTATGTCACCGTTTCGTGATTAATGCGCAGTTCAGATTAGTCAAAAATAACTATGTGCCCATTTTGGCACTGCACTAATAATATGTCAGAGATATGTGGTGCTGCGTGTGTCTCAAATCGCAGCAGGGAAGACACATTCCTTCACGAAATACTCGTGAAAGCGGTGATCTTGGGTGAGCTCTGGGTGGAAGGTAGTCAAGAAGTGACGTCCCTGACGCAACGCAACAATAGTCTTGGGGTCGTTCTCGTCCAGCGAAGAAAGTGATGGAGGTAGAAGACTGGTATGAAGGCGAGCAACCACTTGGATGGGAGCATCATTGGGCCCAGGAGTAAGCCCCAGCACGACCTGTTATCAGCTTTCGTAAGTGTGAGAGTGAGATCAGTCTTGTGGACCGGACTTGCCGGTGCGCGGATGAAGACACCCTTGAACGGTTTATCGGAATTGCGTAAACCGACAACGTCGAGATCAGCCTCAAACGATTCTACTTGTGATCCCCAGCCATTTCTAGCGATGGCAATAGAAATCCCGCCTAAAATTTCTTGTCCACCCTTCTTCGTACCCTCCACCGTTTGGGATAGCAGGATCGCACCAGCACAGGTCCCCCAAACAGGCTTGGTCTTCACAAACTGTCGAAGGGGCTCTAAAAGGTCAGAAACGCGTGCGAGAACAGCTATTGTCGTTGATTCTGCCAGCAATCAAAGTCAGTGATAACTATAATGCTTTCCAAAAGGACTGCACTCACCTCCTCCAGGAATAATCAAAGCATCGCAACGATTTAGGTCCTCTACACTGCGCACCTGCGCAACGACAATCTTTTGCTTCAGAGATAATTTTTTGAGCATAGCCTGATGCTCGACAAAGGCACCCTGAAGGGCTTTATCGGAAGTCAGACGATGGCTATTAAGAGCGTAGCCTGACTCACCAAGGATGCCAACATTAACTTCTTCCCTACTGAGTACCGCCATGTCGTGAAGACCGTGCTGACCTGAGCCAGATTTGTTAGAATCGTAATGAAGATGTGAATTGCAAGGACAAAGAACGCAGTCATGCAACCATATAAATCTTATCGAAATCAAGGCTACTGACCTGCTCCGGCTCCCAAGTCCAACCTGAAGGCCTGAAGGTTGGTGAAATTTGAAATCAAACTACCGATATCTTTGCGGGTAGAAATGAGAAATGATCCGACACCGGAAGTGACCGAATTTCCGGGTCGATCATTCCGATTCGTCATCGTACGGACAGCAGCCGTGAATCATTCAATGTATTCAAGTTCAAAACTACTGAGCGTGTAAGTGAACAATGAGACATTGCTGATATTATAAGCCTAACATGCCACGAAGGGTATATCCGGTATGGTGTAACGGCTAACATTGCCGCCTTTCATCTCGTGAAGGAATTCGCGGCAGCTCGGGGTTCGATTCCCCGTACCGGAATTATTTTTATCTCAGCAGATTTGTGAGCTGCAGGTCACCGAAACTGAGGATACGGAAATCTGTACGTACTGTACTCCAAGAGATAGCACGCAAAAGGGGATCGCAATTACGGACAAGAAGATTCAAAATGGACGGGCCGCACTATCATTAGTCTGCATTTTGCCTATTGCTGACCTCCGTGACTAGTGCTATGGTCAATAGGCATCGTCACTACGTATGGTACTATCTTACCATGGCTAAATCTACGTACTGAAGATGTAAAAAACAAGGAATCTTGCTACGGGTTTTTGGAATAGTACACCACACAACAAGATTAAACACTAACAGGTCTACTTCAAGATATTCCCGCAGCGCGATCCATGGTTGTCCTATGAACTTTAGTCTCTGAGTGTACGGTACAGCTCAAAATGTGTGAACGGTAAAGCTCAAAATGTATGAGAATTCGCAAACTAGAGCTGGTTTTCATGAACTTGTTGGAGGACCAGATCTTATCATCTTCAACCAGAACCATTCAACGAGCTTGAGTTTCATACGCCGCTCTCGCGCTCAAACTCTATCATGAAGTTTAGGACCATCCTCACACCCCTCGTCCTCCTGCCCCCATGCCGCCGCTCTCGAGGGCTTCGACTCAGTAAATCGTGGGACGTGCTGGAACCTTATGTTCGCAGCGGTCACGATCAGCTTGTTAGTGTAGATCATGCTGGCATGGGCTTGGATATCATGTTGGAAGTGATGAACACGTTAGCGGACAATCATTGATCAGGCCTCAGTGGTATTCCTGAGGATGACAAGTCATTTCTGAAGCATGGTAAGTTATCTTCATGCTAACCATGAAGATTGCATACGAACGAGTAACGGTTACCCGAGTTCGATTTTGTACATATATGAAGTTAGACGATAGACGATAGGGTAGCCACATCAAATTCAACGTATCATGATTGCAAGATATCATCAAGACGAATTGATATCGTTCTCTTTCAGTCAAATGGCTTGACAATGAATCTGATCAGCACAGTACAACTTGAAGGGCATTACGATGATAGTCGTTTGTTCCGTTTCCATGAAAAGAGTTATCCGCATCACCTCTGCGCGCCTATCAGATATATCCAAACTATATTTTCTCCTTGTTTTGTACCTTGCACCATTTGGTCGCAGAGTCAGGGAATCGTATTGAGAATGAGAATCCAGTACGTCGAATTGAAAAGTAAGGGTCAAGCTTGGACTCAGAAAAAAAAACGGACCCGGCATCCGTGTTCCGATGATGACAAAGCTTCTTAGGCGGTGTTTGCAAATTGAAACCTGTTTACCAACCACCACCATGTCAGACCTTGACGCAGATTTGTACGGCGGCAAGTACCTTCACAGCTTATTCCTATGATCTGATCTTTTACCGCTGACTTTCAGACCTTTATGGCAACGACGAGTTCGGTGGCGATGAGGGCCCCTCAGACCAAAAGGACGTGAGGTCCACAACAGAAGCACCTGCTGCGGAGCCCAAGACAGCAACGCCGGTGGTTCAGGACCAGGGCCAACTAGCAAAGCCATCATTGGTGACTATGATAGAATCGAATGGAGCAGCCCAGTATCCGGTGACCGCCTCGTCAACGTCCACGCAACATCAACCCGCAACGCAGCAAATTCCCACGTATGAACAACCCCAACCATCCGAGTCAATTCCGACATCTGGGGCATATCAAAGTATACCGGTCAACGAACGCACAATCAGGCCCTCGGAAATGAAAGACGAAGGGTGAGTAGAGAGCCATGAACTGATTCGTCATCCCAGGCGTTACTCTAGGGCCGCTCTTAGCGCGGCGAGGCTCTGTAGATGACGCACGCGTAGTCAGTCGCAATCGTCGCTAGCTTGTAGCTGGTGCCTCTCTATGTCTAGGCTAGGCTACACCCTCAGTAGCGTCTTTTCACTCTATTTTCTGCTGTCACCACATCTCTCTGTTCTAGCCTACCGTTACTAATAGCAATCTCTTTGCTCTTTCCATATCTGCCTCTGCCTCCTTGTCGTGTCTTCGTACCTTCAACTCTCCAGCAAAATGTTCATTGGCGGTCTCAACTGGGATACAACGGACGGTACATACATTTGTTCATAGTTCATAGTCGTTTTGTGTTGCTAATACTGGGCTTTACTCAGAGACTCTTCGTGATTATTTCACACAGTTCGGGAAAGTTGATGCTTGTACCATCATGCGAGATGCGGCGGGACGCTCCCGCTGTTTTGCATTTCTGACATTTGAAGACCCCGCCAGTGTGAACGCCGTAATGGTTCGTGAGCACGTCCTTGATGGTAAAATTGTAAAGTCCTTTTTCTATTGTTGATTTTATCTATTTGCTGACAAATTATAATCAACAATTCATAGATTGACCCAAAACGAGCAATCCCGCGACAAGAACATCAACGAGCAACGAAGTTATTCATCGGTGGCCTGGCAGGCAGTGTCACTTCAGAGTCAATGCGCGAGTTCTTCTCTCAGTTCGGCAAGGTTATCGACTCAACAGTCATGCTTGACCGCGAAACCGGCCGGAGCAAGGGTTTCGGTTTTGTCTCCTTCGAGGACACCAATGTCCAGCCCTTCCTAGGATTTGGCAACCTAGAAATCGATGGCAAGCTGGTACGGTGCCCTTTTCTAATTTTTCTCAGCCATCTTTAACTGGTCATCCCAGATCGACGTCAAGCTCGCACAACCTCGGTACCAGAGGGATAGCTACCCTAACGAAGATGGCCAAGGTGGTGGAAATTTCCAAGGCGGCGGCGCTACCGGTGGTGGCGGTGGTGGCAGTGGCGGACGCTTCAGCGCGCAACAGGGTAACTTTGGAGGAGCCGGTGCAGCAAATACACCGTTTGACCCGCAGGCCCTCGCGCAGCTCTACACACGCATGTTCCAGATGGCCGGTGGCGGGCAGATGAACCCTGCCATGATGGGGATGAATCCTATGATGGCGGCTGCGGCGGGCATGGGTGGTGCTGGGTTCGGCGGGATGCGTCCTGGAATGGGCATGGGGATGGGTGGAGGCATGGGGATGGGTGGTGGGATGGGTGGTGGGGGTATGGGCGGCGGAGGTATGGGTGGTGGGGGCATGGGTGGCAGCGCTATGGGCGGAGGGGTGGGGGGCATGGGTCGCGGTAACGCCATGGGTGGTGGTGCCGGGACGATGGGTCCTAATGTGCCGAGAGGCCCGAGAGGTGCAGGCGGGGGTACAACGCCCACTGGCCCCATGGGTGCGGGAGGTACTGGTCCTCAGAGATCTGGGCAACGTGGGCAGCACAGTTTCCATCCTTATGCCAGATGATCTGCTTCCTGACGGGCTAATTGGTTGAAAATGGCATTCGCCTAACTGGTTGTACATATTCGTCTTATAGTTTTACTTATTTAACTCTCCATTCAATTGTGTAATTACTTTTCCTTAAACGAGTAGCTTTCAGCCATGTATTCGTATGTTCAAAAGGCCCATAGGCCACTAGATTACTCATGTACCCGTTAACATCGTTTGCCAAGTGTCTAATCGGGCTTGATTTTAGAAGCAGTTCTTGAGAAAATCTTTGACCGGGCTACTCAGTTATCCTTGGGGTAAATGGACTCCTTTTTGCGGTCGAGAATGTCAGGGGAACTCATATAGTACAGTGAGGCCATTCTCAGTAAGAGCCATGCCCGGAGTTGTACGTACAGACAACGTATGCTGACTTTGATAGCAGGCAGGGTGGATGAGGACGAATGACCTGGATTGCAACAATGGAAGGTTCACCCTCAGGTCAATGTCATGATTAGACCGAATTCTTCGGGCAATCAATCTCACAAGAGGAAGGCATTCAGGGATGGCGCCATAAGTACTTTCGAGTCGACGGAATGACCCACGGTATTTCTGGTTTAGTGCACTAGTCGCGTTCGTGATTCTTCAAGGTGAACCATATGTACATTAGCATGCATGAATGACTGGGTGAAGATAAATATCAGCCTCATGCATTATAACTACTCACCGGCGCCGCTCAACTTGAATACAATCTCGCTAGTATGATAAATGGCTTGATGCTGAAGATTATTCTTGACATCTATTGCAGTTTTCTCCATTTTTGAAGGGGAAGGTAAGAAGGCAACAATTGATTGGACAGCTAGTTAACTGTGGCACTCGGTATTCGCTACTCCGATCGTATTACGTCCGCACTGCCGGTACAGAGTTTGATCGGCGGAACGTAACTTCGCCACCTAAGATCCTCTGAATTATCGAACCAGGTTAGTACTAGGAAATTGTTGACGATGGAGATGTGGCCCTTAGGGTTATCGGATTCAACGAAGCAACTAGCATAATATAGTATAGTAGAGGTTTCGGTGTGAAATATGTAACGTATCAGATAGATAATATAACGTACACTGCAAGTGACAATCCGACAGTGTGGATGTCAGGAAGACAAAGTGCAATCAAAGAAATTCAGTTTGAACTTTGGACTCCGCTCAATTGAAATCGAGAAGCATAGCTTCTCGGATCTCAGGTCTAAGGCCTGGATTATAAAATGTGCCCTAGTCAAACAGAGCTCGACAGCACCTCCAGTCGATCTTTTACAGCATCTCAACCTACTAGATTTCAAATATCAGTACTCCGAATGTCTCTTCTTGCTCTTGTTGTTTATGAGGCTGTCAGATACGCAACTACGGCCCAAACCTTCAACGATGTACAGGACAGTAAGTGCTCTTATCCTCAAGTCCGTGTTGTCCAGGGCCGAATTTACATTCGTAGTTGGCCTTTGGCCTTCCCATCTGTAGATCAGTAAGATTACTCTTTATACAGGCAGTACCGTTGTCAAGGCATTGAGGTCACCTACGATATGGTCAACGACAATCCTAAGCCGGTCGTTCACGGAAAGAAGGAAGGAACCCCCAACCATGACTGTCCCACTCCAGTCCGTTCACATTACGAGTAGCGTCTAGATTGGTCTGTTGTAAACCTAGGTATTCGCTATCCGACGCATGGCAAAGTACACCCAGTACTGGGCCCATACTTTGAGAATTATTGAGAATGAGCCTGACCTAGGTATGTGGAGTGTTATTCGGTGATGAAGACAAGAAAGGTGAAGATATCCTTTTCAATTCTAACCTCAAGTTGCTCGTAAAATCCGTTAATAACGAGGTAACAGCGCATCTAATCTGGTACACATTGAGGGCTGTAAGATTGTGCATACTCGAGAATAAGTAGAACGATGTACACACTTGAAGATAGAACGGTGTGCACACTCAGGATTAGGAGGAGAGTCACTGCATGCGTGATTGCTCCGGGGTTTGGTGAGGATGGCACCTCCAGAATCCAATCTAAGTACTCGGTGTATATCTGATTCGAAATCTGTGAGCGACGTCTCAAGAGTCTGGGGAGTCACGCGATGAAAATGATAGTCAACTTGAACCGTACGCGTTGGTTGTTACTATGTTAATTGTGATAGCTACCTCCGCTACTCTAAAATAGCTATGGTCGAATCGATAAGGAAACGACACGGTAGACCTAATGAGAATATGTATATAAAAGGGCAAGTGGGGTAGCATCGGTTGTTGGCATTCAAGCGGTAGACATCCGCTAGCGGCCTGAGAGGCTTAGAAAGGCTTTAGAACCAACTTGAAGTTCTAGGTAGAATCTTTGACAGAAAACTATTTTTAAACTCTCGCCTCATATTACGGATGTATATTCCATGAAATCCGAGGAATTCCGTGATTTATTTTTTACCCACGGATTTGGTTTTGGAGACAGCTCAACGTTCAACGTTGAGCATGTGAGTCGTCGAGTCGACGATTAACTCGTCAGCACGTAGACGCCCACGCTCTCGTGGTCGTTTGGTCCAAAGAGTGTAACCTATTTGCTCCCCACTATAAGTTTGAAGATTTTCCTTTTTCTCATGCGAGGTGAAGGGCAAGAAAGGCCTTGTTTAGCTCGCAAATTGGAATGTGTCTCACTACAAAGTATCCTGCACGACACCTAGTGTTGGCCTCTGTTGGTCTTCAGAGCTCAGGCGGAGTCTTGCGGATATTAGAGGTGTACCAGAGCTGGTATCAAGTTTATCCGTTGATGTGGAGGTAAGTCGTATAAAGTATACGTCACGGATGTCAGTTATCGCTGAGAACAGCAGAAGTCCGGTTCGGATCACGACTCCTGCTCCAAATCCAACGACATTCTTTTGGGCGCTCCTTGACCTTACATCTCATTGACCAGCCGTGCAGAAGTTCGTCTAACGGACGTATCGGATGAGACTTATCCCTGGAACTACAACCGTACAACTTCCTTCCTTATTGAAATGTCATGTGGATGTCTGCGGATATTTATTTATGCAGATTCACGAAATCATCCTTCGAGGATACCAATACAGTCGACTGACTTAATGAATCGCCAATCACGAAGCGATCTCACATTGTATTAAATACTGATGCCTTGCATTCGTCGATCCTCGGACCCCCACCATTTTCTACTGTTCTGAAATTACACGCTAGGTGGCTCTTCTCATGTTTTTCAAAGTTTGGTTCACAAGTTTAGTCGTTGCTACGAGTGTGTTAGAAAGCGAAGCCCGCCAGCTCCGCAAGGCAGAGATTCATGCACGTCAGGCAGCTGCTGCAAAGCGTTTCCAGAATGACTTCCCGGTCAAGCGGGCTACCCCGCAAAACATAACTTTCTCAAACCCTAAGGCATCAGGTACATTCTTTCTCTGAAACACGTGTGGTTTCACTAAGTACTCGCCTGTAGAATTCTACGTCGATGGGACTACTATCCCTGAGGTCGACTGGGATATCGGACCCAGTTGGTCAGGGCTTCTGCCTATCAGTGCAAATTCTAACGAGACACGTAAAGTAAGCTGCAGAATTCGGTGTCATCACGGTGATTCTTATGATCATATCATGCACATTATAAGCTGTTCTTCTGGTTCTTCCCACCTGGCCCGCAAGGCAGTCTCGACGACCTCATCTTCTGGTAAATACTAATCATCTTTAATGAAAACCCGACGTGTCGATCACCGATCATAGGACAAACGGTGGACCCGGCTGTTCGTCTTTGGAAGGTCTCCTGCAAGAGAACGGTGTCAGTTGACGTCCTTCTAGCATGTTGTGGTTTCATCATTGAAGTATCGCGAGCAGCCTTTTTCCTGGAGCTTGGGTCAGGCGAAGCCTACTCAAAACGAGTATAGTTGGACCAACTTATCTAGCGTTCTCTGGGTCGAACAGCCGGTCGGAACAGGTTTCTCCCAAGGTGTACCGAACATCAGGGTAAGCCATATTCGGAATCTACCGTTTTCAGGTGTAGTGAATGAAAATTGCAGGACGAGAATGATCTAGCTGCCCAGCTTGTTGGTTTCCTGCAGCAGTTCCTCGAGGTTTTCTTAGAGCTCAAAAATAAGAACTTCTACCTTACGGGAGAGAGCGTACGTTCCACGGTTCTGGGCAGTCTTCTTTTTTTTTCTGATCCATATGATTTGATAGTATGCTGGAGCATATGTGCCTTGTATGTAAGAAGTATAGTTTGTACACCGCTACTGATTCGTACCAATTCCAGATATTGCCAACTACATTTACGAACATCCAGATGCTCTTGAACTCAAACTCTTGGGAACTTGGATTGCTGATCGTAATAAGTTCTTGATTACGACAATTATAACTGGCTCTTGACATTGACCTTCAGCATCCCTCTCCTATGACGTCGTCCAAGAACAGATCCCTGCCGTTGGCTTTGTGCATCGCTACGAGAAGGTCTTTGCATTCAAGTACGTAAACTTTCATTGTTTGCCATCTTGAAGGCTTATATGTGCAGTCAAACTTTTCTGGCGCAGCTCGATACTCTCAATGAGCAGTGCAACTACGCTGATTACACCGAGAAATACCTTAAGTATCCTCCACAGGGCAAGCTTCCTCTCCCTGGTACCTCCATATGGGCCGATAATGGTTGCGATGTATGGGATATCATCTTCGAGGAGGCATTCCGTCTGAACCCCGCGTTCAATGTTTATCGTATCTTCGACACCTATCCAGTCTTGTGGGATGTGCTTGGATTCCCGTAAGCATCACTTCAGTCGTATTAGAAAACTGTCTCTGAAATTGGTAACTAGTGGCTCTTTCCCGCAGGTTCAAGTCGCGCCACTTTACTTCGATCGGGAAGATGTGAAGAAGGCAATTCATGCACCCACGAATGTCACTTGGGAAGAGTGCTCTAGCATTAACGTGTTTCCTAATGGAGATGCTAGCTTGCCTTCTGCACTGAGTGTCCTTCCTAACGTCATTGAAAACAATAACAGGACTGTCATCATTCATGGTCTCGCCGACTTTATCTTGATTGCTGAGGGGTAAGATATATTTGGATTGTATAGTTATCGTTGTCTCATGTTGATAAAATACCATAGTACAAGAATTGTGATCCAGAAGTAAGTCATTCTCACGATGACTAAACTGTTGCATTCTCAATAACGGGCCTCGTTAGCATGACCTGTGAGTTGGGATTTATCTTGGATAATGATATTCTTTGGCGTCCTCAAAATCATCTCTGCAGGGAATGGAGAACAGGGTTTTCAGACGCCAATATCTAACGATTCGTTCATCATCGACGGCGTTGGTTCCCTGGGCACTGCGCACACCGAACGTGGTCTAACATACGTCGAAGTCGAGTTGACTGGACATATGTGAGTTTTTCCACCGAATCTTTTTACTGAAAAGAAGTCCATGCAACATTATCTCGCTAGGGTACCGCAATTTTCTCCTATCGTATGACTCAACTTTCCTTTTCATAAGATAATTTCATACTGATCAGCCTGTCCATCTAGGCTGGAATCCAGAGCATGCAGTACTTGATGGGAATCAGAGAAACGCCTTGAGGTGGTCTACCGTCATCAGGATAATGTACTCATAACATTGTACTTCCAGTTGATATTCCCCAGTAAGTAGTGAGAGGTACATATGTAAGTTTGTTGGGGTGTGCTTCGGTGAGATGATAAGACGTACGGTCTAACGGCACAGCACCCTTTGAGTCCACTGTAGCTTCCTTCTCCATCCGCTATCGTGTTAAAGACCCTGATGGGGATCGTCGTTTGTCGTTGATAGGGCAGGGGATGTGCTCTCGATCTCTTGGCCTACATCTCTTGGCCTACATCTCTATTGATCGACTGAAAATTGTAGACACGTCGGCCCGACGTATCGATGTTTCAATAACACGTCAAGACATTGATGATTTATGTTCATTTTCAACCCGACCATTCAACCCGACCACAGGTTTGCCGAATTTATGGAAGTAAATTTTGAGGATGTTTGAGGCTCAGTATATTGTTTTCCTTTTCAAGAATAGCGAGACTCAAAGTGCCAATGAGCGGAAAGAGTACCAGCACGCTCAAAGTTTGGCGCCTGAATGATGATCAGATGTGCAATCTCGTGCCCATGACTCGGATGTTACCGCGATATCTTCACCATCATTCACCATGAGCTTCATCAGCAGCAGTATATATCGAGTTTAAAAAACGAACATTTCACTACCATAGGCAGCATAATTACGAATCCGTGACCACAAATAACAATCAATCAATTGGAACCTCAAGGTTTGCCTCCGGGTCGTCGATCCTTCAAATTGATTTGACTGATCTGTAAAGGAAGGCATGCGAAGCTTCTTTAGCCGTCTCCGTCAGGGCGGACTCAAATTTGAATTCGAATGAGTGCCACTTGTCAAGTTCCCTTACTCTCCCCCACCACACCACTGACATATCCGAACAAGACCATCATTCAATAAAGGCAACACTGACTGAAGTGAATATGTACATATATGATAAGATGATTTTCAGTTTCCGATTTGAGTTGTTGAACCGGTAAAACATGCTCCCATGCGTCGATGGCACTTCTCCCTTCGTTGACTGCAACCTGTGTTCCTTACTCAAGCATGGAATATTGAGGATATGCAATAGCTGGTGAGAACACATTATCAGTAATCATCTTGTATGTTTTCCCTCCATTCTTTTCTATGACACCTCAGTGTTCAGATGTATGCCAAAGACTAATAGAAAGCATGCTTAGGAGGATTCAAGCAGTTATTCAGGCAACTGGAGAATATACAAAGTACTAAATATCAAGATTAGAGATACTCAAAAAACTGTCCCAATGAGTGAATATTTTAAAATGGCCATTACTCCATCAGTTTTGATTCAAATTATATATGCCTGAACACAATTTGTAGCTACAATTCCATAGTATTCTACATGATTCAACCAGAATTTTAGGTACTTCCAATCCTTCATGCCAATGTCATCTTTTGAAAAGTATAAAACATTGGGATTGAACCAGAATTTTAGGTACTTCCAATCTGTAACAGTTGGTTATGGGTGAAACTCAGTCCCCAGTTGCAAGTGTGTATGTCCCAATTCTAAAGTGGAAATGGTGACTACACACCATGGTAAGGACAAAGACTAGGGGGAGTGGCTATGCTACTAAGTCCAAAATAGACCAAAGGGCCCAGTCTGTTACACAATCCTTCATGCCAATGTTATCTTTACAAAAGTATTAAACATTGAAACAGTTTTTTTAGCCACTGTTTATCAACACTGAGTACTTGGGATCCTGAGTCACAAACAGAGAAGATCTAGCAAATGCAATTATTTATTCACATTACAAAGATCACAGCCAGCCATATCCATTCCTTTGTCATAATCATTCCTACCTTACAAAGCATTTACTATGTTACAGTGTCACCAAATGTAATAATGATTTTTTTGATGACAAAGGGGCAATACTCATAAAGAAAGATACCAAAGTCCATGTTGTGACAGGAACTTTGATTACTACAAGCAAGATTTATATGCTCTTGACCTATATTCAGATCAATTATATGCTATTCAAGCTTCCCCAGACCTTCAAACTTAGCACAATTACCTAGGGCATGCTGACTACTATGTTATTCATTGAAAGCCATCAAGACACAAAACCAACCACTGCCATGCTTCCAGGAATTTGTCAAGTTCCACTGAATATGGGGGCTCAGCTTAACTGGGTAAGTTCTTACTAGGCAGATGTGATGTCCTGTGCTTCTAACCTAGTATTTCAGAGTGGTCTGGATTTCAGGTACTTGTAAAGATGAGTTCAGAGAAGCAGTCTGAGCAAGTTTGGGATGGTCTGTGGGAGTCTGGGATGGTCTGTGGGAGTCTGGGATGGTCTGTGGGAGTCTGGGATGGTCTGTGGGAGTCTGGAATGGTCTGTGGGAGTCTGGAATGGTCTGTGGAAGTCTAAGACAAGGTACAAAGAAGGTTTGGGTTTGGAGAAGACTCAAGTACAAGTCCAGAGGCAAATACAGAGGGTGTGGGGCAAGCAGAGGCCACATAAGTGATAGAAGTGGGGCCAGAGATTGATGGGGGATCAATTAGGGTTGATGGGTTCTAGGGCTGAGTGTAGGGCAAGGTCCAGAGTTAATTATGAATGTTCAAGGGTCATAATGTGTGTGCAAAGTTTGTAATGGCATTAGAGTTGAAAGGAACTTGAGCAATGATAAAGAAAACTGAGGCAGACAAGGCAAGACAGAGTTGAGACAAGATAGAGACAAGAATGATAGATTGAAATGTGAGACTAGAGATAGAAAATAGAGACAAGACTGGGCAATGTAACAGAAACAAATGTAACATGAAACAAGTAATCACAGGTAATATCAAGACTAGAGTAAGGGATACTGCTCTATGACTTATATACTGACTCCTAGACCTCCTCCAGGGACTAAGGGTGCAATGGTGGGGCTCAGTTGAGCTGCCTAGGTTTGACAGATGTCAGTTCTGATCAGATGGTGGGCTGCAGTGATATTCTGATGGGAACTGATAGGAATGTGGTCTGCCCCATAATTGTTGAGAAGTTCCAGAGTGGTCAAGTGGGTTAAGGAGACAAGTCAGCAATATGTGCCAGGGTCAAGGAGAATGTCAGAGGAGCCTGGGGGCTTGGGAGGAGAAGGGGAAGTGATGGAGCCCACAGGAGATGCATCAGGGTTTGTCAGGGGACCATCAGGGTTTGCTGGGGAAGCATTGGAGTTAGCTGGGGCAGGCACTGTGAGTAGACAAAGGTTGGGGCAAGCCAAGGGGATGTTGGGGTGGAGGACTCCAGGAAAGCAGGGTGGCTTGGAAAGAGGTCTGGAGGTCTGGAAGTGGGTCATGACAGAATTGGAGGTAATGAACAAAACTTACCAACATCAGGTGCTATCTCAAAATCTTCATCTGCAAACCCTACTCACCCACCTGATGATGACAAACTAATTCAAGTTCCCAACCCAAATATTGGAGTAGACAAACAAGACAGGTTGAGGAAAATAAAGAGGTAGATAACCAGCCAATACCAGCTCTAGTCCATAAGCAGTCAAGTTATGTACCTATACCATGTCTAAAGTTGTGCTGGGTAACAAAACACAAATGGAAAAAGCAGTCAAGGAGTTGAAAGAATCTTCAGACCAAGGAAGAGAAGCAAGGTTGGAGAGGTGCAGGGCACTAGTGGACCTACAGCAAAACATTGTGGGAGCAGAAGATGAAGATGATGTAGGTACTGAGGACCTTGATCAATTGATGTAAGCCCTTGATTCAATTGAGGATGGACTTAATACCAATCCAGATACAGACCCATACACATCAAAGACTTTAGAAGAGGCACAGAATTCAACCAGCTGGCTACAGTGGAAGGCATTGTACCAGGATGAAGTCAACTCACTGAAGGATATGGGCATCTGGTGACTGGTGCCACATAAAAATATACTCCATAGTCAGAAGATATTCAAAGGAAGACCTATTTTCACAATAAGACACAATGAAAACAGAAATATAACAAGATTGAAGACTTGACATATTCTACAATGGTATACAATGATACAAGGAAGAGATCATAATAAAACAGTCTCACAAACAGCATGTGCAGGATCCTGGCAAAACCTTCTACATGTAGTGGTGATATTGAACTGGGATGTGATACAAGTAGACATCAAAATAGCATTTCTAAATCAAACATTACCTGAGGAGGAGCAGATCTATATGAAATAGCCAAGCAGTTTTGAGGAGAAAGGGAAGAAGAACTGGGTTTGTTGATTGTTGCAGCTTATATATGGTATGAGGCAGGCAGGTAGAATCTAGAACAAAACCTTAGATGAAGTGATGAAGAAACTTGGATTTACTAGGTTGAAATATGAGGCTTGCTTGTACTATCATAAGACTGATAGAGGCATAGTAATCATGGGGGTGCATGTGGATGATTTTCTATCTATAGCAAATTTAAAGGAGGCCAATGAGCATTTCAAAGAATAATTGGAGGAGACTTGATGATTTCAGACTTGAGAACTCCATGCCATATTGTTGGAATAGTGCTAAAGTGGAATCACTCAAGAAGACTGATTTTCTTATCACAAACTCTCCTCATTGATTGGTTAATATTGCAATATGAACAGACCAATGCATCCCCACTGTTAGTACCAATGTAACTGGAACTGAAATTGTGGCAATGGACAGGTCAAAACTCACCAGTGATGAACTTCAGAAATTAGCATAGATACCCTACCAAAATGTCATTGGCAGATGGCTTTTGCTGGCAATATCCACAAGGCCCAATATATAGTATGCTATACAATAATTGTTGCAATTTCTTGACTGTTATACAAGTACTCACTAGCATGTTATAATACAAGTTGTCTACTATTTGAAAGGAACACAAAACTTACATCTATGTTTAGGAGAAGATGTACTGATTAATCTCATAGGGTTCACAGATTTGGACTAGGCAAATTGTTTGGATATGCAGAGGAGTATGGGTGGCTATATGTGGTCTCTGGGTTCTGGAGTAATTTCATGGAGTATGCAGAAACAACAAATGGTGGCAGCATCATCTTGTGAGGTGGAATATGCAGCTGCATTTGAGGCAGCACAGGAGTGCATCTGGTTATGAGTGGTGATGGACATGCTAGGGAAATCCACTAGAGAGACAACCACCATCTTATGTAACAATAACTTGGCAATTAACCTCTCAGAAGGGCCCCTTCTTCATGTGCAAGGGAAACACATTGACATTAAATATCACTTCTTACAAGGATGCACTGCATCCAACAAAATAACCATGTGCTGCATTAATACTAAGGGTGATATTACTGATATCTTTACAAAGGCTTTCCAGCACCACAATTCTTGCATTGATGAAGGATCTTGGGGCTACAAGAGAATTTCATGTGAGGAGGAGCACCATTTACAGTGAGGAAGAGTGTTGAGCTCATGAAAATGACACTGTAAATGGACTCCAGCCACTAACAAAATTGCAGTACATTGTTTTCATACTAGCCCATTGTCATATTAAGAGACAGTGGAATATAGATAGTTATATACCTATACAATACAGACAGACACCCTCAGTTGATTATAACATGGACTGAGGATGAGTCAAAACTTACCTACATACATATCTCATACTGACTGTACCATAGATTGGATTACTTACTAGAATCCATGTTTTCTAGGTACAAAACTCAGTCAATTATATTATGGACTGAGGATTGGATTACTTACTAGAATCTGTGTTTTCTAGGTGTCCTTAGTTCAGATTCCAACAATCTATTCCCTTTCACAACTAACTTGGCATTCATCTAATCAAACCACTCAATACAAGCTCATTATACAATCTTGAGAAGATCTTGCACAAGCAGCAGCTCAATTTTGATGATGAAGACTACCCAATTTGTCAAGAAAAAGTATTTACAGGAAGGAGGGGATAACTGTTGTTGATAGAAATGCCCAAGCAGCAGAAGAACACCAGATTCTTCATGCAATACTACCTTAAGAACATACTATCCTGTTTTTGCACTACACTAGCTAAATGAATGTGTTGTGTTTGTTTCACTGTAAAAGATTGTTCATCATTCAACAATTGACTAATATTAATTAATAACAGTTGGAGACTGGTGCTTGTCACCACTACAGGATGAATTTCTATGCTCAAAGCTATTGGAATCCAAACATTCCACATTGATGACCTAATGGCAGCAGAAGTGTCATTCATTGTTGTTCCCATGCAAGGAGGATCATTCAAGGATGCTAATGGTGCTAAGATCCCTCACTCAAGTCATGAATGGATCATTCAGGCTAGTAAGTGGGTGTGACACAAAAAAAGATAACTGAATGAACTATGAAATATAGAAAGCAAGCACTACAATAAAGAGATGACAATTACTGGCACTATAAAATATAAGGGATCATTGAACATTGATATTGATGAAGGATCAAACAATGTTTACCTATAATGTTACTGTGCAGAATATGTATATGTATACACCACTTATCAGTGTACTACTATTCAAATTTGTGGATTACTGCATATTATGTTTCTTTTGGAAAAAGTGCTGTGTACCAAGGGTTCTTGTGATGAAAAAGATTGCCCTTCTACCAATATTGAGTTTTTGATAGATGACTTTCGAAAATACTATAGCTCTTTATATTCTCATGATGCTCATAGCTTTGATTCTCCAGGCTGTGAGGGGACTACTCATTTCCTGGGTGTCCAACACTATTTCAGGCTTAGCCCAATGGTATGCACTCTCTTTGGCCACCTGTCTAACCACCTGGCATGTCACCTGGCATGTCCTTTGCTCTTTCATCTTGTATGAGTTGTTATTTTTGAGTCATGATTGGATCTTACTCATTATTGATTACTGTTTAGTCATACTCCTTTATCATACTGGGGCCTGCTTAGTCATTTAGTGTTAGTCATAGCATAGCCACAAATGTAGTATATCAGGTGGTCTGCAGGATGGAATATCCTCAGACTGAACAATAGTGGTGTTCACCAGGTCTATACACTGAACTGACTGTAAGCACTTCAGTGTCATCCCCTCACTTAGCTTGCTGTGCTTGCCCCCTACCCAACTCTTAGTTGCCTTGCTTGTGGACCTGGTTAGCTATACCTACTTGCTCCAGCCCTTTGACTCTTGCTAGCTGCTTGTGTTGGCTTGATTTGTCAGGTCTACACTGCAAAGTGCACCTTTCCCTTACACAGGCTCTGTAGTAGAACAGCTAGCTAATGTTTCAGAGGAGTTGCCTTCTTCTTTATTTCTTATTACTTTCTAGATATGTTCACTGCAACCTTGCAGAGAAATTGTTTGTCATCCTAGATGGTTATGACAGTTGTTCTTCACTCTTTTATCCTTTCAAGTATACCTCTTTTTTGTGTTTATCCTTCATATGTTCATCATCCTGTTTTCTTTTATACTTAGAAGTATTATCTTCAGTCTCTGAATCATCTCACTTGTAGAAGAAATTAGGTTTTCAATTCCAAAATCTCAAAGTAAACAATCTACTATTAATGCAATTTTTATGCACTTTAATTGATTCAGACAGAAATGGCTTGCTCTCTCATCTAATCAGAGTGTACAATTATAAGCTACTAACTTGGTCAAGTTTTTTTATCATCTTGCTCTCCACAATTTTGGAGATATAGTTGCTCATGCTCTTATAATTCCTGAAAATCCTCTATCTCATGCTAATAAATTTTATTCTGATGGACCTGTTTTGGTGCAATTGATGTGTTGTTTTAACAAAGCTTTCTTCATCAGTATCAAGATGTTACTAATTGTATGTGCTTGTCAACAAAGTCATTCATTTGTTCATTCTATAGACAGGATGTTCACAACCTTTATCCATTTCCTCTGAAATCTTTTGATAGCCACAGCTGGATGTTGAAGGTGAATACTACAACAAAAGAGGTGACAGGAAGGATGCTCAGAAAGTGTCAAAGTAGACCCTCATGTGACTGAAAAACAACTTCAGTTCCTCAAAGTGGCAATACTTCCTTGATATATGTTTCTGTTTTTGTATGACCATACAAATATAATGCTTGTGGATCATTGTTGCTTTCTTTCGAACATAATTCTTTTTTGTTATTTGTGCATAAATAGTTGAATATATAAGAGTGGGGAGATGGCGCTTGCCGCCGCTTATTGAATTCTCACTAATAACTACGGAATATCTTTCATTTTGAGTCGATCAGTTTGAAACGGTCGATGCACTCGCCTTGAAGATCCCTAATAGCCATTGAGAGCATGTTATCATCACATACATAAGGACAGGGAATAGCCGTAACACCTCCCCTGATTGCTAACACTGCTGGCACTCAATTGTGTTTCCTTGGGAAAAAATCAAAAGGAAACCTGTTATGCCATTTCCTATGTGGCAATTTCTGATGGAAAAAGTCTTTGAACAAAGGAAATTTGCCTTTTTCTATAGTAAAAAGCTAGCCAAGAAACAGATGACAGGTTTCTTTTGACTCTTTTTCCATTGGAAACATTTTCTGGCCCCAGCAGTGTAAGTATATACAACAAACGCTAGAAGCCCTATAATCGGATGAAGACAGTGGCAATGTGCCACTGTCAACCCAGCGATTGGTCATCTTGCATTCTCATCTTGCACATTCGTTGCTACACACATCGCTTTCACTTTGTGAGAGCAGCAACGCTTAGTTTGCGCATCCAGCCAACATATTTTCCGGGGCCTGCTTGTCTAAGTCTCCGTCCTACATTGAGATAGTTTCGAAACACTAATAACGCCGCCCCACACGACCACCTCCAGGACCTTGATAGGGTCCATAATCGGGAGGCGGGCGGCCACCTATCGCGGAGAACACTTAGCAGGTGGATTGTGAAAAGACAGAGAACGCACCAGTCCGAGGCGGGGTAGGTGGCGGGGGAGACTTCGATCTACCACTACTAGGAATTACAGCGTTTCTGAACAGATTCATTAAATCCTCAGTCCTGAAAACCGGGCCTACGCCACACATGCACATTAACACACCCTTCAACACGATGAACAGTGAGCAGACTTACCATCGAATGACGATGGTGTTGGCAGCTCCCCGATGAACCACGAAATCACGTTCGGTAAACTAGCTACCTTCGGCTTCTCCTCTTCACGCGGCGGCGGCAATGGTGCTCTATCTCTCCCCTCCCTTTCCCAGCTAGGCGGGGGTGGACTGTGTCTTCTCCGTGACGACGGAGGCGGGTCCCACCTATCCCTGTCCCTTTCGCTCCTCGGAGGCGGCGGCGACATCCCCCTCGCGCGCTTGTGAGATTGAGGATAGTCCCCACTACCGCCACCACCGCGTTCCTCGCGCTTACGATAGTCTGGTGACACAGCGCGCTTATGAGAAGCAATATTGTTGTTAGATCCACTACCACCACCATTGCCACCACTGCCAGAGTTAGAAGGAGCAATAGTTGCATTTGTTTCGGTTCGTGCAAGAGTCTCTGAAGCCTTACGTGCGAGGGTGAAGCCTAAGTCTTGTGCGGCGATGGCGTCCGTCCCGAGGTACGTGTGACGCTGAGCAAACCGCTTTATCGGCGGATCTAACATGAGAAGTATGAGAACATGAGGAAGGGCTAGATTGCAATGCGTACCAAGGGGATATACCTCAGCAATGCGCTTTTCGAGCTGCAGGGAAGCATTGAGGTCTCCGTACTGGTATTCATATCTTGCCCAACGTTCCCAGAGCGGTCGAGCACGATCGGGGACGAAGGTGCCGATGACACGTTCGAACAGGGCTCGAGCATCTGTAGGATCAGTAAATCAGAAAGAAGTCAAGAAGGTTGATCAAATTCACGACTCACTGATTTTGTCGTTGATCGAGATGAGGAAGCCCAGGTACCGTAACACGAATTCAACCTCATCAGCAAAGAGCTCCAAGCCTTTCTCGAAGATTCGACTTCCAACCCCCGCGCCGTCTTGGGAGCAATGGTACTCCATCAGCGCTAGATATAAATCGTTAAGACAATCATCAATCAACATCAACAGACCAATATGCACTCACCTGCGGCTTCATATACTTCCCATGGCGTCCACCTGTCCTTCCTTGCCCTTCCAAATATTGCTCGTGACGACTTAATCCCTTCCGCCCGCCTCCCGAACCGCATGTACATATTATACGCAAGTCCATATTCAGTTCGTCGTTCCCTGAGCTCCGACGGCTTGGGCGTCTTCTCGTCCGACGGTTGCTTAGTTAATGGGGAACTCTGCGACTGAGAGTTGAGATCGCCTAAGTCTGTTGAAGTAAAAGAATCGCTGGCGTTTTGAGATGCTTCTGTCGTGATACGAGCTTCAAGCTCTACAAGCTTCGCGCTGAGAACACCGAGGAGCCGGTCGTATTGAGAGTGGACTTCAGCAAAGGCTTCCTTGACTTCAAGGGCTTCAGCATACGCGAAAGCGAGAAGGTAACTATGAGGAAAAATTGAGTGGTACGAGGAGATAAGGGGAAATCTACATACCTGGCCGGGTTGGCTTCTATACCTGCCTTCAAAATTGTTATAGCTTCATCATGCTTGCCTACGCTATTCAGCCACGTGTAGGCCATGAACCAAATCTCGGGATAATACCGCATGCGGATCAACGCCTTACGATAGATACTCTGGATGCGCGACACGAGGACAGACTTGTCTTTCTCTTCAAGCATGAGGGGATTGGTCTCTTCCCACTTGAGGTAAGACTTCCACTTTCCAACAAGCGTGCGCTCTGACGTGTTGAATGTCGGTAGAGCGGGGAGAACAAGCTCAGGTCGAGTTGAGGACACAGACGGGGACGAGAGGATCGTCATTCCCATATGATTTATGATCTGACGAAAGGTAGTGCGAGCTTGGATGTATCCCGGCGAGAGGTCGGACATGAACTTCTTTGCCGTAATCCTATTCAGATTGTTCTCAAAGGACTCAAGTTCTTGCCACAACGTTTCGACGCATTCGAGGGGGATCTGAACCGCGCGATGGTAGACTTTTCTCAGCGCGTCCATCTTCTGTTGTTCTTCCCATGTAGTTGTTGTCTCGCCAGAACGTAAAAATTGAATATAATCTCTCCATATATCGCCACTGTCCTTGTCTTGCCCGATATGATTCACTGCGAACTCGTATGACTTACGAACCGCATCTCGTGTTGATGGAGTAGCGTTGACACGCCTAGAGTACATCCGTCAGTGCATAGAAAAGATATATAAATGAAATGATGATATACCTAACATATGTCAGATAGAATTTCCACAAATCTACTTCGGGTGATTTTACAAGAAACTTTTTAAATAAGTCTTCCGCTTCGCCAAACAATGAAGGATCTTGTAAAAAGTGACCAATGTAGCGTATTTGTGCAGAAGACTACGAACAAAGGTATCAGACGCAGAAAAAAGGAACCTTAAGTCACACACAGTATTCGGATATTGTTGCAGCAGCGCATCGAACGACGCGCGAACTTTGTCCAAATTGCCCGATTCTTCCGCCAGACTAATGAGTCTCTTCCAAGCATTTGGATCGTGTGGATGCTGTTTCAATTGCGCTGAAAGTGCTTCATATTCCGTTGGAGGTGGCGACATTTCAATGTCTTGCTGGGATTCATTTTTGACAGCGAGAAAATCTTCTGTTCCTTGTGTATTGTCGCCTGAAGAATCGGCTGGTTCCGTCATGTACACGTAGCCCAATGAATAGCCAATACAAAAGTTATAGGTTGTGGTAAAGAACAAGGACACAACAAAGCTACTACTAGGCAAACAACAAATGGACGACGAGCTTCCCACGGCTGTGGCTGAGCAGACATCAGGACTCGACCTCGACAGAAACTCACGATGGTGTAGAGATTGTTCATAGAGGGATTCTGGTAGACCTGCATGGCTTATAAGGACTGGTCCATGCATTTCCCTTTATCGTCTTCGATCAATCTTCCCATTTTTGCCGGCGTTCTGACTCGAGTCTCTCACACACAACTCCCACCCCTCCTCGTCGAGTCATAAATGCATATGACCCAGATGAGGAGTCATAAAAAAAAACCACAACAGACAAATAACATGACAATTGAGCAGTTTACACAGAAGTAATACAACAGTCGAATAAGCAAATCAAAACGGCCCAAAAAAGCAAAAGATACAATAGATAGATACATAAATAATGATGTGCCAGCACCCCCGAACCTCAAGCATCCCTACTCGGCTCCAGCCCATTCCCTTCATTTGGCGGGACAGACAGCACATTACTTGGGGGACTGAAAAACCCCTCAGCAGTAACCCCAATAGCCTCTACACCCGCCCCACTCGATTTTTTCATCGTCCCCCTGCCCAACGTAATCGATCCCCGCCTCCCACCAACAGTCCCTGTCCCATTCTCGATATTCATCATCGATTTGGACCTGCTGGCACTCAGGTACACATTATTGTTCCCTCCGCCGCCGATGGACCCACTCTGTCCCCTACCTTCCTGCACGGACCGCACAGACTCATGGGAGAGATTACTCCTGTGCTGTGGCTTGAAGCCCCCATTCCCGTTCGTGGCTACCCAAGCACTTGATAAACCTGTCCGGCTTCCGCTGGGTCCAATAGGCATGACGAGCATCGCATCGTCGATACTCTCGTCGTCATGCCCGGGCGTGGGGCTCGCTGATGCCTCGCTGCGGTCCGAGTCTTGGTATGACCGTGAGGGTGGAACAGCCTCGCTACGGTCTAAGACCTCGTCGAAAACCTCGTAATATCGCTCAATACAGATCTTGATGACAACACCAAGTGTAGCAGAGGGTGAAGAGGAAGGGTCGGGTGAAGAAGAGGGGGAAGTGAAGGCGGCATTGGCCACGGAGCACATCATCACGTCGCGCATGGGGTTGGAGCCCTTCAGGAGGTTGGGGCAGAGGACGATGGCAAGGTTTTGAGCGTCCATCCTGTTCGAAGCAGCACGTAGAGACACCTCGTGCATCAAATCTAGATGAGACAGGTCAGTAAGGAAGATGATGCATAAGATGTCCGAAACTTACGGAGAACTTGGCTAAGGAGTATGTACGCACAAGGGAGAATGGCGGACAGAACAACACTGCGAATGTAGGTGACACTCGCCACATCAGAAGAGTCATTAGTAGGAAGTGGACACCGGCGAATGAGTGGATACAGTGCTTCGGGAAAAATAGGTTCTGGTAGGTCGCGGAGATACTTCTTGAGAAGCACCGCAGCAAGGTGGGCATCACCAAAACTTTTCAGTGATACAACGTTCCCTGAATAAAATGTAGGGATGAGACGCCGAGAAGGAATAGAAAATCCTTACCCCGATCGTATGCATCTTGAGCAGCCCTGAGCATGGCGGAGGACGGTGATCTTCTGAAGAGGCCGTCTTCCAACAATCCTGAAGACAGATTGACAAGAACAGAAAGAACAGTACGTCGTCAAAGCGTACCGTTCTCTCTTAGATACTGAATGGAATCTTTCACGACCCTCGGAAGCCCTCCTTTCTCACCATCATATCCCATAAGCTCCTCTAGTGAAACGCCAAAAATATTGGATCGCATGGGAGTCGGCATTGTGATTGAGTCTTCAAACTTCAAATTCTCCCTTGTATAACGCGTTCAGTACAAGAAGAAAGGAAGAGAAAGACTGTACTCACTGGTATACAGCTCGAGGAATATCAATCTGGGTGATCGGGACCATTGTTGCCAGCTCAGAAAGGGTGTCGATGTACACCAGTTTCCGAAAGAATTTGGGACTGGTCAGAAATCAAGTTTTGGTTCTAGGTCTTGACGGAGATAAGATTAACCTTATGATGGCACCTGCCAGGGAGAACAACACTAAAGTTTGATCAATCAGGTTGGGACTCTGGGGTTCGCGGAAACGACGCGACTCACTCTTGGAAAAGAAGGAGGAGTGTACGATGTACTGAAACAAAGTTAACAACAACGATGTGCCATACAAGAGAGTGATATGATACCAGCTGCTTGAGATTCTTACGGTATTTACGGCTTAAATTCCGATACGCCTTCCATACCCAGTTCCACCCTGGCGCATGCCGCCCACCCGCTGCAAAGAACACTACCGTGTAATCCGACTCGACTACAAGTGCAAAACTAAATAAATGAGCGTCCAGGATATGATTGTCACATACCGTAGAGGTCAAAGTACGAGAGTATGCAACTAGAATGTTCACATTTCAGATAAACGCTCTGCAACTAGTAGGGATATGGGTTCGGCGCACGATAAGAGCAAATCATATGAGACCTCGCGTGGATCTGGGAGTGCAGATGCATTCACTACCACCCTTTCTTGTCGATATATCAGTTCAGACAAATCGAGGACCAGAGAATTCAACATACATTGGTTTTGTCCTAGAATATCATGCACCATTGATATGAGTCTAGAACACGTCAAATGAACATAAGGACACCTCACTCAAAGTCAACTCCTGCTTGAAATATCATCCTGTCCATCGCCTCCTGCACCGCACCCGACTCCCCCAGCATCAATGTGCTCTCCTGCTGCGGTCGTTTGGCCCATGGTGGGGTGAACGCTTGAGTCTTTTTCTTCAGCGCCGAAAACGGTGACCGCGGCTCTTGGCCGTTTGAAGGAGAAGGAGAAGAGGGAGATATAGAGAGCGCAGCTAGTCGTTGCTTGAGATTGAACGGAGGCATTTGCGAAAGGACTTCCAGGAAATTGTTTGTTCTGACACTGGCAGGCTTGGCAACGATCAGTTATTAGAGTCAGTAACAAGCAAGTACAAACGGTGCCTTAGTTGATTCTGCCAGAAAAGCAACGAGAGGCAACCCCTTTGACTCCTATGTGCATGTTGCATGATGTATATATGTATGTCTTTCATACTTTCATATAAGAGTATGCTCCCTTTACAGCTACACAAGATGACGGTACTATGATCGACAGACTGCGAACATAGTATGTTATCAGCAGGCCATAGTTTCATCTTGCCACTATGACTGAGTAGCATAACTCAAGTCCTAACATTTTGAATCAAGATCATATGTCCCCGGCATCTCTCGCAAACCATTTCTTTGTTCGTGTGGTGGCGCTACCTTGGTCGAATGGGAAATTGTATGAATGCCGATGCAGATTTTATGTACGTTTCGACAATACCTATGTAGTGGCTTTTCTTATTCCTCTGTATAATCACATTCATCCCCGCAATGTCATATAAAATCAAGTACGTCCTAAACTTTTTTATGCGCCAAGTATACATGTGACATGGCATACAATTGTCAAACTCAAAGTATTCTCATTTCTTCTCCTCAGTGTGCTCCGGTGAGCTTGGTTTGCTATCATCTCGACGAATGGACCTACGTAACCACGCAGCCTTCTCTTTGATGGTTCGCGAGACAGATGATCGAGAAAGAACCTCAGATTTGACCTGCAAATAAATCAGCGTCGTGAAGCTACCAGGACGTCGGCTCTACGATTCTCTGATCACTTACCCGTCTCACCTCAAAGGCCGATCGCTTCGCAAGAACTAGGATCTTTTCGCGTGCCTTCTCCAGTATAAGTTCTGGAGTAGTTCTAACTTCCTTGATGGAAATTCGAACACGTCTCAAAGCCTCTACAGTGGATTTGATGGGTGAAAAGTGATACCATGCATAACCTAAACGAGTTATTGAAATCTTTAGATCAGGCAAAGTAAACTTACGCACCCCCTACGATGACGACACTACCACCAAGAGCACCTGCAAGGAGGTGCGAAGACACTGCCCTTCGGCGCAAGTCCTGCCATGTTCGAGACTGGGAACTACTTCTCCGAATGACCAACCTCGACGCCCCAAGGCTCGGAGGGCGAGACAGGTTACGAAGCAAGTTTAATGGTGATATTCGTGAAATGGACATGACAGTAGAGTACAGCCAGTAGCATATGAAGACAATGAGGTAACAAATCATGATGAACATTGAAAGAAACTGTCAAAGTTAGACGTTAAGCTTTGATAAAGCCGGTACTATCGAGCCTGCAACGTCGCCCTTGCAGTGCTGCCTCCCTGAAATCTCAGAGTACATTCAAGCAAGACATAGAGTTCATCTCGCTCAAAATACTCAAACAAAGAGATTTAAAACGGCGATTTAGATGAATGCCGGGTGATATGCGGTTCTATACTCCAATCATCGACTTGTCATCAACTCATTCATCGAAGGATACAACAAGACAATTAGTATTGATCCACATCATCAATTACAGAATTTTTCTCGCCGAGAAGGAGAGGAATCGACATGAATAGCATGGCACCCTAGCCTAAAGGTGAGCCGTTATTGGCAAAATTCACGTTGATAGATACTGACCGCCCGCCAATCACAGCTAGGCTTTTGCTGAACCATAGGAACAAGGTTGTTTTTGGTCTCGGATCCAACAAGAGCGTCATTCGGCGTCATCATGAGAGCAGGAATCTCGAAGTCCGGCTTGTACAACGTCCTGGGAATCAACGCCGTCATATCAAGATCATGAAGACCACCGATAATGCCAATGTGAACTTTTCTCGGCGGATAAGAGCTACACGAGCTGGCGGGGAGTCATCCCGCTCTTTTCAATCCATTGACATTCTGATCGGTCTCACAATAAATTTGTCTGTTCAGGACAATGTCACCAAAGTTTATGCTGCGATGGATAATCTCGATAGCTTGCAGAGATCCAATCTAGAAAATATAAGGGAAAGAAAACAAAAAAAGAAGTCGTAGTTTAGACCTTGTAAAATAAAACACATATGGTGGTGTCGTAAAGTTCTTCTGTTGTTTCATACAGCGCGCATTTGAAAGCTGAAACAGTGAATATTTCTTGGAGATGCTTGGCTTTACTGAAAGGTATAGCTGAGGGATATTCTTCTTGCGTCAGACCGCGCACCAGTGTCAAGATCTCGCCGAAATACCAAATGTTGCATCGAAAAGGTCAGCTCTAAAATATAAACATCATACTCGGTTGGCAATAAGACACCTTGGATCGGTTCTGGTCAATTCACGACCTTAGACAAGATGTCCTGCTTATATGCATTGGTATAAATGTCGGCATTGTAGATTTTCAGAGCATAGGGGCCCTTAGAGAAAACTTGGCTCCCCTTTGGAAATTCATGTTGATGTTGGTCGAGTATTGGATCCAATTCGAACACCTGTTGATGGACACACCACACGCGCGTACAACGACCGACAAGGTGGCCCCGATCTTCGGCGAGGAAAAAGTGGGCGTTTCGCCAGAGGGAGGTCGTCCATGAAGGTTTTCTCTGCCAATGGTAATCCAATTGACTTCCCTAAACATGAATTGTTCCGACTGGGGTGAGTATTTCAAGGGGTAGAAACAATTTTTCCCAACGTTTGTGATCGCTGTTTCTTTGACGTTCGTTCGTATTCGTTATTAATAGCTGGGCACTTGGTGGAAGTAGAGTCTTCATATTTCCCCTTCATTATGGTCACTGATCGCAGGGAAAAGGAAGGTGTCGTACGAGCTCTGCATCTGTCGCTAGGAGGATCCTCAGAGACAAACGAATAGATTCAATGACGCCATGACCTATATTCTTAAACAAGATACATTCTTCGACTCCAGTGGTATTGGCACGTAGTGATTCCAGTTTGTCTTTGGACCATAAGTCCGAGACAAAAGCGAGTCCGTCTTTGTTGGCGCATATAGACCGTCGCCTGGACAATAGCAGATTTCATATCTGTCTGCTTTCCTTCCCCGGCAATCAACGTGTTTGGAAAACACACAGCAGAGAGGTCGAGGAATGTGGCGTTATCGTACTGTTTGATGTCCGCAAACAGCGAATCGGAAAGGCGAGGGGCGTCGTCTTTTCATCGCAACGATAAACCACCAACCACTCTGTCTCTTCACACGCGCTGTCCGTATTCTCATCCGCTTCGTTCGCGAGATACTCTCTGTTACATACATCACTGAGCAGCTCTTCATCCCGTGTGGATGTCAATGGACCAATCTCGTCTTCTCTATCATTGTCTGAATCACAAGAGTTGGCTACATCTTTCTGGCCAATGAAATGATATAGAGAGTAGATTGAAGAAAGCGGGTTGTAATGTGTAGAAAAATCATAGTGAGGAAAATATCGTGGGATATGTTTCGCTGAGTTGCGGTCATGACGAGCTGATGGTCAACAAGATGGACGATTCCTCCAGATATTTTTTTTCGCGAATGACATCTCGTTCTGGCCCAGTTACAAAGGCAGTGCGATGTAGAGCAAGAAAGTAGAGCTGACAATCCTGGCAGTCCTGTGATCCAAGTGCCAATTGATTATAAGTAGAAGGAAAAGTCGTTGATTTCCGAAGACACGCCAGGGAAACCGATTATATCGAGGAACTGTTGAGCGCCCCGTTCCTGTATTGGCTATTCGCTCCAGGACCAACTATACCGATTCTGCATTTCTTGAGTCACCGTGCCCGTCTTGGAGGCAAGACGGACCAGAGAAGCCGCATGTAAGCAGGCTGCTGGACCAATCGTCACGCTTCACTTCTTTCTTGCCAGATTCAACGGAGAAGATTCCATGGTAAAGAAACCAGAGAGTAATCTTGGTGGCCAGAGAAATGGAGACGATGTTATCGAAGGCATAATCTACGACATTAGCGCTGGCCCAGCGGCGACATTGAGTAATTCGTGCGCGATACTATCCGCGACATCTGATCTCGTTATAGGATTCCCAGACAATTCAAGTTTGCTCGGCTTGACGGGAGTTCCCAAATTGCCACTCTCGCTTCCACCTGTTCATGACTCAGTTTGTACATCACGTACCACGGCAGTATTTCTGATGCGAGTAGAAATAGTAGAAATATCACTATCGGTTCTTGTGCTGCTTCGTAGGCTTATCACTTGCACTTGCGGGATCTGTATGTTGTTCGTTACCCACTCTGAGTAGAAACAAAATAGGGCTACTTACAAGTGCAACTTTCATGTTGCAGCGCGCCGCAAGTCAAGATGGAGTGTGACTGTCACGCGCCAATAGTGGAGGTGTATGTAAAGCTTATGAAATAAATCTAAACAGGATCGTAAGTACTAAGGATTCAATTGAGCACAAATTAAGCGCAAGCGAAACAGTAGCGTGACAGGAAAAATAAGAATATTTGTAATTAAGTTGTACAGGTGCTAAATGCATTGTATGACAGAAATGTCAAGATACAGAGACAGTGGATCGATAAAAAATCATAGTCGAATTGACAACATCTTATCGATGAAGATGGATATCTATTGGGAGAAACTAACTTCAGTTATGAACTCCTTCACGATGTCCAACAGCTCTTTCACAAGAACGTCGCGATCCCATTCGGTACGATGACGCCACACGGATCCTAGGCATGTTGCACGCAGCTGTTCAAGTCCTTCGATTGTCAATGCACTGGTCTCATCACGGAGATGGCGCTGCAGCTCATCAACGAGGGTGTCATCGATGTGGAAGTCGGGTAGAGGTGTCGGTGTACGCTCAATAACCATAGGTACAGGTGACGGTGCCGAGGGTTCTGCTACTATTGGAGTTTCAGGAGATGAAGTCCTGGGGCGGGAGCGTGGCACAGAAGGTGCACGGGAGGGTGTAGACGAGGTCAGGAATGGCACAGAAGAGGCTGCCGAGGGTGCTGAGGTAAAGAAAGGGTTTGAAGGATCGTCGTGCAAAGCTGGTACAGGTGCAGACGATTGTTCCTGACCCGTGACTGGGGAGGCAGCAGTCCCAGGGAACATCTTCTCTACGTCAGGAGAAGGCATGGGATTAAGTAGAGATGGGTCAAATCCCCCAGACCGTGGTTGCATTGAAGGCACATCGTCCACGGCCATGTCAGCAGACTGATCGGCCGAGCCACGACGCTGACCCGAGGTATCGACCTCTGGTGCAAAATGTACTCGCGAATGCAAACCAGGTGAGGTAACGATGTTCAAAGGGTCGCGTTCATCGTCGACGACCATCTTCGAACGCTTAGCATCACGGTTCTCTCCATTTTCTTCTTCAGAAGTATGTGAGTCGCTCGCTGCCTCGTTAGAGCGCTGGCGTTTCAAACGACGTTCTAGCTGCACGGGATCCGTTATGCCCAACTCCGGCTGTTGACCATTGTTGCGCCCGCTTCGCCGAAAACCGTTCGGGTAGCCATTTTCCTCCGGTGCCTTTCCTTTGTCCTTCTCCTTCTCTTCAGCCTCTCTTGCTTTCCTAAATTCTTCCCGACGTTGACGTTCTCGTACTGCCATCCTTTCGCACTCAAGGCGGAATTGCAGGTCGAACTCTTGTATGCTTACTTGCGCTGCAGTAAACATGGCTTGAGCCTTGTACAGGCGATCCATGTCTTCATACGATCGAACGTCAGCGTTATGCAATATTTTGCCGACATCATCCAAGAAATCCTGTGGAGTGAGGTAACGACCCTTGAACAACTCGGAGTGCATTCTCTCCAGATCCATATCAAATAACGGGGGCAACTGGATGACATCAACCTGTTGTTGCTGCTGTTGCTGTTGCTCTTCGTGGTGATGGATAATTCCATTAGGAGCGCCATTGACATGTAAAGTTTCTTCAGGATGAAGGCTATCTTGAACCTCAGGATTGGTCGTCAAGTCAATAACTCCATTTGTCAACTGTTGCGTATCCCGAGGTGGTGTTGAAGGAGGAGCATCGTCTAGCGGACGATCCACGGATATCATCACCGCATCAAAATTGTATTCCTCCTAAGATAAGAATGAGAATGAGAACGGGATCGAGATCACAGAAGCTGAAAAGACGACAAACCGTTGCTCGTTTCGTGAACCTCTTAAACTTCCGTCTAAGCTCTGTCAATATCGGTCCGAGTCGGTACTTGAGTAGCGTTATAAGTCGCTGATCATTCTCCGCCTGCACTGCCAACTCCGTCGCGGTTGGCTTACGAGGTTCCAGAGGTGGCGCGATGGGCAGTTCCTCAAGCACTCTCAGCCTCCTCTTGACACCGTCTGCGAACTGATTTGGAGGCCGTCGAATATCCTTGATCAACGGCTCGAAGAACTCGATACGTTGCGATGCAGACGGTGAAGTCAATTCAACACGATTGTCTTTAGTGGGACCGAACCACGCTTTGACATCCTGTGGAAGTTCCGCATAATGTCCGTCGACGACAACTAATAGAAGGATAGGGTCCGTGGGAGCGAGTGTATCCAGCATTGCGCGCACTGTAGATCGTGACGTTTCGGAGACAGCAGCACACCAACCGACCAGTGACGGGATATAGATCACCGAGGGTTGATGACGTTTGGCTTCAACGAACAGCTGGACAATAGCAGCTTCCACTGTCTTAAATCACTGGTTAGCATGTAAATCCAGATTTATTCAGATGCAGCTTACTCTAGTCGAATCACCCATCAGTGTACCGAGTTCCAGCGTCTGGATGTGATAACCTTCTAGATGATGCAAGGCGGCAGCTCCAACGTACCCCTGGCCCATACCCACAGGCCCATGAATGATGACACGAGGTCGATATACACGGAGCGTTTGCATCGCTAGAAGACGTTGATCAAGGATAAAAGTAACCACGGATTCAAAGACCTACATTGCATAAGCATCTCTCTCTCCAGTGCCCCCTCCTCACCACCATCATCCTCGTACATGGCTTCTTCCAATGCAGTAAGCTTCTTCTCCATCGGCAAGACACGACCGATCACTGTCTTTGCTCGTTCGAGAGCATCATTAAGAAGCGGGCCAAACTGAGGAGGAAGTGGCGTTGCAGACGAAGACGTCGATCTTGCAGAAGAAGGCACGAGCTCTGTTCAACGATCAGTCGCTGGGTCCTAGACAATTAAAATAACAGCTACCAACTTTTGACAGAAATCATAAAGTCCCTCAATCCGACGCCAATCGTGTCCGGCTTCAACAACAGCCTCTCATTAGTCTTATAAATCTGCGGATACCGTCTCTGTATCGCATTGAGCGCAGCCTCTGTACAAAGAGCCTATCAGCTCATTCAAAATCAGTATGATCAACACCACATAAAACAATGAACCAATCAACGCACCCTCAGATCCGCACCACCATACCCCTTCGTCAACTTCGCCAGTCCCCTCAACTTGTCACTCGGCACCCACTTCTTCTTCACTTCCGCCCGATCCTCCTCTTTCTCCTTCTGTTCCTCCACCTCCACCTCCACCTCCACCTCCTCCCCCCACCCCACCCACCCCTTCGTCATAATCCCCAGAATCTTCTCCCTCGCCTCCAACCCCGGCAATCCGAAATAAAACTCCCTGTCGAACCTCCCGGGACGCCTCAGCGCCGGATCCACCGCGTCCGGCCGATTCGTCGCGCCAATCACGACGACCTGCCCGCGCCCATCCATCCCGTCCATCAGAGCAAGTAGTGTGCTCACGATCGAGGCATGAATCTGGTCTTGTTTCGACGAGCGGACAGGCGCGAGACCGTCGATTTCATCGAAAAAAATTATGGAGGGTTGCGAGGCGCGGGCTTCTTCAAAGAGGAGACGCAGCTGGCGTTCGGCTTCGCCGACCCATTTCGAGAGGCAGTCCGCTCCTTTGCGCATGAAGAAGGCTGGGGAATGGGTTAGTTCTGTGGATAAGTGTGGGAGTGGTGGCGTACATATTGAACGGCCGTCTGAGCGGCAGCTGGCGGCTAGGGCTCTTGCAAGGAGGGTTTTACCTGTTCCAGGAGGTCCATGAAAGAGAACACCACGTGGTGGAGTGACGTTGAATTTCTGGAAGACTTCAGGGTACAACAGAGGAAGGAGGGTCATTTCCTTCAAGGCATGAATGTCTGTAAGAAGCGGTAAGCGCAGTCTGTTTCTGAAGAGTCGAACTACGTACGATCATCGAGTCCACCAACTTCGTCAAAGGTGACATTGATATTCACACCAAGAGGATCCGCATCGGCAAGTGCTTCGTTGAGAAATTAGTTTTCGCCTTATAGAGCATCATGAAACTCATACCAGCTTCACCACCAAACTTCCCGTGATTCGACGGCGTCCCACCAGCAGCCAAATCAGCACCCAGCATCCCACCTGCACCACCCGCACCCGCCATCGTCCCATACGCACCTGCACCATAGGGTTTTCTCGGGGTCCTTGTCGGCCCATGGTCCGAATCCGAATCATCGGCATTGATACCCATCCACCGTCCCAACTCAGCGCCACTCGCGCTCCATCCCAGACTCTTCTTGGACCGATGCAGTCCACCATGAAACGCCCCATTACTCCTTGACCCGTTCCTGCCCCCGTTGTGTTTCGGCGGGGGCTTCTTTAGCTCCTCGAGTGGAGGCGGGATAGCGTAGTTGATACGCTGACGCTGGCGGAGTGCGTACGGCCTGCCATCAGCTTCTTCCTCTGGTTCGGGTTCGGGTTCAGGCTCAGGCTCGAGATCTGAAGAAGTGTGTGGTGCATCGTCTATTGAGCCATCCGCGTCTGCGGACGCACCAGACGAGGGGTTGTCGACATAGACGTCCTCTTCTTCCTGGGAGGTGCGCATGGCGTTACGTCGGCGTAAACGCCGTTCACGCTGAGAAGGACCGCTGTTCATCGGTCTCGGGGCAGTGCTAGCGGTAGTAGACTGTGATCGTGTTGGTTTTCTCGAGCGGAGGCGGCTTGAGTACCGTGTGTTGTGTACGGGTTTGATATCTTCATCGTCTTCAGAAATAAAACTGTCTCTTCTTGCTCTCTTTCGGGATGGGTATCGCCTGGGACCGGCATCATCGTCGTCTTCATCGACGTCGTGGGAGTGTCGAGAGGAGCGCTTGGAGGTGGGCTCAGCATCGTCTGCGAAGAGATTAGGCATTCCGTCATCCTCGCTTTCAATGTAGACTTTCTTGGCTGTCCTTCTGCCTCTAGATGAGATGCGGTACTCGATAGGTTGTCCCTCTTCTTCATCAGGTCCATCGTCGTGAAGTGCTTCCAAAGACCTGTCGCTTGCATGATACTCGGACCCAGAAGGTCCTCCGCCACCGCTGTCCGACCCTTGCTTATTGCTGTGGCGAGTAGATCGACGAAGAGCGGGTCCGGCTGCCATGGGAGGTAAATGCAGCGACCCTGGTAAAGGAAGTTGTGAAGGGTAGAAATCTGGTGGAAAGAAGAATTGAGCGTCGTGTTGCGGCACTGGAGGGCCGGGATTAAACATTTAGTGGGTTGACCACCGACACCGTCGAACGATGGCGAGTGTACTAGTGATCCGGAGAAAGAAGCTGTGGTAAACAAATGTGAGGGTGGAGCGGTGATGCACGGGAAAGCTCCCGACCCTGGCGCAGCTGTCGGGGCTCCTTCTATTATGTGCTGAGCTCGCTGTCTAGGACAACGAGCAAAGGAGTATGGTTGCTGCCACAGACAACGACGAGCAGAACTTGAGAGCAGACTGTCTCTCTTTGAGGCTGTGGCGGTGTCGCTTGTTTGATGTTTGTGAGTATTTGTTGCATCATATGCATGTTCTCCTCCTCCCCACCTTCCGGCTGCCTACGAAACCCTCCAAAAACGGACTGACAAATTTATCTAGTTCTCTGCACCCACGGATTCCAGAACCGAAATGAACACTTGGACCTCTTCATTTCGCAGGCCAAGAAAATTGCAAATGCAGCTGGAAAGTAGGGAAGCAGCTTAGACATCCAAAGACACGTTCAAGCGGCATGGAAGTTGCAAAGAAAGGGGAGATTGAGACGATTTCGTCGCAACTTTTTGGAGTGTCTATCTATACCGATATGTGTGATTGTGTCACAATCTGTGACACGCACAGACCTGTATGTCACGCTTCTTGAAACCATGGTGCATATGTCGACACTTGTCGAAAAAACAGAAGAACTTGAAATAAACGTCTTTTGCACTCATCCTCTTTATATTTCTCGTAGCAACTTACTACACTTGAGCTGCAGGCATCTTTCAAGCACCCGATACAAGAGTGTCGGCAATTTCCTGATTTGGCTGACAGACGGCGAACTCAAAATCCGAACACAACCCGAAACTTTCTTTAAACTAGGGTACTGTCTTGCACCATTTGAACGTTAATACAACATCGCGTCCTACGGTGCTTCAATCGCTGCTCTTTCGTTCTCTTGATCCAGATGTCGGACTGCAGTCTGTCTTTCGAAAAACTCTTCGGAATTCTTAGTTCAAACGAACGTTGATCAAGCGTTTACGCCCACCTTAGATCTAATCTCTTCCGTCAATCTCGTGTAAAGAAAGCACCAAGAATCGACGTGACACTTTGGCTCTCAGAGTCTTTTTCTTTTCTTCCATCGACGTATTGATCTATCGTTCATTCACCCATCTCGTGCACACCCATGGACTACCCCTTTGAACCCGAAGTCGATCTGGTACCTAGCACATTGTCGTCTCCGTCTCTTTTACAGCTCAATCAACATCTTCCAGTCCTTCCTTAGCAGCGCCTCAGCCGCCATCGCAGACGGGCAAATCTACCTCGAACAACCTAACATACTCCAAGTCGAAGACATCAAAGACTTCTCGCAGCCCATCTTCGTCGATATCAAACCCTTAATTTCCTTCCCAATGGACGAAGATATAGAGGACGCCGACGCCTTCGATTCGCCAACATGGGTACGTCCACAAACTGCTAGCTGAATTCCAATTCAATTGAGATTCACTTCTAGACCAGTGAGGTCAACGAGAATGGGATTGGAGTCGCAGGCGAAAACGCCTTAGTGATGCTTGATCCAGATCACGACTTGAACCACGAGACACCAGCCAACCGTGAGCATCACAACATCCCAATGCTAGAAACATCTCAAGACAATTTCCCATCTACTTCTGAATCTACCGTAGGTCCTCGTTTCATTTTTTCCATCATTCTGAATCCAATGAGGAGCTCAGACAATCAACCCACTCTTGCTCAACGCCTCTGCCAGCGAATCACTAACAGACCATGAAGAGATCCAACCCATGGAAGAACGGGTCATCCATCCAGAAGCAGAAGGCTCCATAACGCAGCAGGATACCGCACCAGTAAACCTTGAACGCGTTGATTTAGCCCCAGCTTCTGAACAGCCTGCTGACGGCTCAAATATCCTCATGGAAGTAAGACCGAAAATCGACTCTGCGTTTATCCATACACTCACCTCCGTCCTCCAGCACGTTCTGAATGAAACACTCGAACAGGACAAGGCGGATGAATCATTGAATTCTGATCCTGACGGTACCTTCGTCATGGATGTAGATATAGCAGTATGTACATACACACGAGGAGCAACGAATCGATGCTTACGTCAATCTCTGTAGTACCCCACGACCCAAGACATGGGCTCTGCCGACGCTATATTTCTCGAGGAAACCGGTGCTATGGATACAAGGCCTGAGATCCGAAACGATGCGACAGATCCTTTTCCTCCTGGCCTAATTCAAAATGGAGGTCCCTTTGAAAATAAGTCTGTTCCGTCACAAGTTCGACCTGGCCTCCCAGTTTTTAGGCTGAAATCTGAGCTAACGACTTACGACAATGTAGAAGGGAAATTCGAGCAGATTGGGTGTCTTAATGATGCTAGTACAAGTGTATGTTGGAAAACCGAGTGATAGGTTAGCTTTACTTAGCTAATCATTCTTTTTCTCAGGCGGTTGCCACTCCTATTCCTGCAATAGTAGATGCTCCCGCCACACAAGCTCCCTTCCCTGAGCGATTCGGACGCCTCAATGATGCTAGTACAAGCGTATGTCGAGCAAAGAATTTTACTTGAAACCTATCTAATCGTTTTTTGTCTCAGGCGATTGCTACTCCTACTCCTGCAGTGGCGGATGCTCCCGCCACACAAGCTCCCCGTTGTGCGAAGCGTAGGAAAATGATGCTAGATGCAGTTGAAATTCCTATTTTACCGTTGGTCACGAAGGAGAAATATATGGATCAACACGTCCATGCAGATGATAAGAAACTCGAAATCTTAAACAGCGAAAAAATGATGAAGCATCTCAAAAATGTCCGTCTTGCCTCCCTTCCGGATTTCTCTCTACGCTCTAACTCTCCCTCAGCCAAAAGTCAAGAAAGACCAAGCCTGCGTACTAACCGCCGGCACAGTCCGCGACCGACTCCAACAAATCGGTCTAGACCCTTTCCCCATCGCACTCCCCAAATCCATCACCGACGCCACATTCCAGCGCGACTTCCTCAGCCGTCACTACGGCGGTAATATGCGCGCCACATTCCCCATAATTCGGCGGGACATGATCGCCGCCACCGGCCTCGACGATTTCATGTACATCAACCTCCGATACAACCCCCACGCCCCCGAGATGCCCGGTGCCCCCGGACTATGGTATACCGTCGGCCAGGGAAGGAGCATCGCGCGCGCGCACCCGTGGACGAAGGAACAAAGGGTCATGTCGAGGCTTGTCACGGGGATTTGGCAGTATCAGGGCCAGTATGCCCTTATACCTGCTGATTCGCTGACTAAGGAAGAGTGGGGTGCGCAGGATATTAATGTATATTGGGATTGAGGTGTGATGTGTGTCTGATGGCTTACTGTATCGTTGGTTGTCTTAGCTTCGGAATACGTGGGCGCAGGAGATCCACGAGAGAAAGTGGGGTCGTCCGACGAGAGCGCGTATCGCTCTCCGTGTGCAGCTTGGTCGACTACCCACGAGAGTCGAGCTCGCTGCTGCCCTTCGAACAGATTCCAAATACAACGAGGTCACACCTGCACAGATTACGCGAGCATTTTTGAGGGGCGAAGAGGTAAGAAAATGATGGCCTCCTCTGTATCGTTCTTATATTCTCGATTTTTGACGTATCGTAGACCATGGCTGCATGGGCAATGAAATGCGTTGGTTACGACAAGGATTTCCAGCAAGGGCTGATCGAGAAGCAGAAGACTTGGGTACCTCCAAAAAAGACTAAGAAAGGTACGCGTAAGGCGAAGAAAGCTGCTTCGTCGAAACCAGGCATTTCTAGGAAACGAAAGGTGGTGGAGGTTGGATCTGAAAGCTCTTCCGATGAAGACTTTTCGGGCTCGGATGACGACGAAGTACACGTTATTTCGAGGATTAAATCTGGAGCTATGCACAGGCGATCCCGCCACACTACATGATCCTTGCTGTATTTTCATTCTATGCACAGCTTTCGATGCTATGTTCATCGACAGTTCTTTGTACTATCAATGTGTCGGGGACATGAAATAAGACCTAAATACAGTGCAGTGCAGAACTCTAGGAGGCGGCTGGGCTTTGAACTGGCCCTTTCAATTCGTTTCCTAGAAAGGTACCTTCAAACACGCAGCTAATGCCAGATGTTAAGAACTACTAAGAGTGTCAGCTGATTTCATGAGGTATACGGTCGGGGGATGAGAACATTCTGTGTCCCTAGGGAATTTTCTGGCATTTTTTACGCGTATCTTCCCTGGTTAAATAGATGGGCCTGAGCATTAGAGCGTATTGAAATTGTAGAGTCAGCATCTAACTTATCCTTACCTTAGCATAGATAACCTCCCTCTGACGACCACTATTTTCTATGGAGGTTCCCTTACACGCGTGTGATCTGTCTGGCATCAAGAGGTGACAATGTTTGAATCAGATCCTACTCGACCGGCATCAACATGAAATTCCAAAGGGTAGCCACGTTTCTAAACTCCCAGAGTTCACAATCCCGACATTCATACGAGCAGGATTTCTTGCTGGGTCGTGAATCGACCGGAACCCATTCAAGGTGTCTTATTCGTATCTTGACGAGATCTACGCAATGGTCTGATGAATGTCCTCCAGGCCAAATATACCTTCCAATAGAGTCACGCATCAGGAAATCGTTCCTGTTACAGCCTTCAAGCGCACATTGTCACAATTCGATATAATAGAAGAACCTTATGACGCCACCATAGGTGTTTTACAAGGTCTCGTACGGATTATTCCTTTTTATATCTCGGAGCGATTGGATTGCTTCAGCTGACTATATCATATCCATCACGAGCTTTGAAGGGCAATATCTTTCTGAACAAAGAAATTTATTGAGATGCCGATAAAGAATGTCGTGATTTGAAGCAAGGCACAACCAGGTCTTTTCCGCCGAGATATTGTTGACATTGGCACTATTGGTGGTCTTCATGATCTTGATATGGGGTCATATATCTATATCCCCAAGACCATGTACAGGAAGATGTTTGAGAAATCTCCTGTTAAAATCTGCATGTAGTAATGCCGAGGATTGCTGTCAAACATAGTTTTGACCGATACCACCCTCAGACATGACTACTATGACAAGGTTAGAATGTTAAACCTCGAGAAAATCGGGATCTTCTTCCAGTAAGAGATCCATGAAGGCAAAGAAAGATGACGCAGGAAACCCAACCACGTTGTAGTAATCGCCCTCGATCTTGCGAACCAAAAGACCTCCCAGCCCCTGAGTGTCGAATTTTGAGCAGGCCAGATGAGTAGAGCAGACGTGAAAATCACCTGAATAGCAAAACCGCCAGCTCGGTCAAGACCTTCCCCATTCTCAACGTAGGCTTCAACTACATGTCGAGGATTGTCTGAGAAATAGACCAGAGTTCGTTCATCCATGAATCTTCAAGAGATCACATTCAGAACGTAATTAAACACAATTATCGGACCAATTACTTCATTTGGTATCCTGGAGCAGTTAAAACTGGGTATACTGCAACAGCACAGGTAAGATCCTGTTTGATGTAGATGGTGATCAGGACTTACCCACCACGACACCGGTCACGACTTCGCACACACCTCCGTTGATGTCAAGCAGCATGCGAAGGTTGTCCTCCTTTGAAATCGGCTTTTCTAGAAGTTCCTGATTATATCTTGGGAGTACAGAGTATGAGACATCAGAGGTAGACGGCTGGGCATGGGTCAAAACCACTGTGTCAGCTAGCCTGACACGTTCGTAAACACGTTCTGAGATGAAGAGTGCTATCGACTGACCAGCAATAACAAGATCGGGTGGATTATCAGGATCTTCTTCCTATAGTTTATTAGACCATATACAAGCAAGCTCCTGAAGGTACGTACCACTAATCTTTCATAGACCTCGACGGCCTTTTGTGTTGCCGTTGCAACTGGATATTCATGTATATCAGTGAATGAACTAGGAGAAAGATTCTCTTCAAATTTGGAGGGAACAATATCCGGTACAAGCCCCTAGAAAGTCCTATGAGCCGAGATAGATCAGCAGAAAGTTAGCACGTACGAATGTACGGAAGATCTCTTGCCTTCTTGGGCTGTTGGATGCAAGAACAATACGTTTTCCTTCCAGTTTCTTAATGGCTGGAAGTTTCAGGGCAGTAGGCAAAATGTGGTTGGGCATCGTTGTGGTCGGAAGAGCGAGTCTGAGTGAGGTCGCGTGACAAGGCTCACGTGCATTCTTGCAGAGAAATCGTGACACGGGACCTCTGCTATCTCTCCTTTTCCCTACATAAATCTAAGTTGATCGAGATATAGTGTATATGAGCTGATGTGCTAGAAGTGGACAGTTTTTCGCAATCTAGGACTTATCACAGTTCATTCGCGAGACTCTTACTCATTGTGAACCCGATATATGTTACAACTCTGCGTGTCTTTTCAATTCGAATAAATAAGTTGAAAGTCACGCTGGGTTCTCCGCATCATTTTTTCGATCCTTTTGAATCGGTGGATTCCTGACCCCTATTCAAAACCGAGGTCCCTTCAAAAATGAGCTTGTTACGCTTCGAGTTCAATCAGGCCTGCCAGTAAGGAGGTTGGGGTCTGCAGTCGACCCTGACATTTTAATGCATCATACGGTGTAATTACAGTAAAAATGTGATGCATTATCTTCTATGACTAAAATAAGGACGCCCTCACAGAAACAGCCTCCTGCAATAGCACACATAAAAGAAGATGTGCCAGACAGGGAAGGATGCGCAAAATTTGACACTAATTACAGCATTGGGCATACCTAATCTCCCTTAATACAATTTTTTCTGGGCTCATTTGTTAATGTCAAGGATCTTCCAGCCGTTCAAAGCTAAAACCAGTCAAGGAGAATATTTGCTTTCCATTCCATCCTTTCCAGCAGATAGTCGCATCTGGAATCGAGGGAATCTTCTGGAGAGCAGAAGATTGGCGGTCTATGGGTACTCGTATGCTGACCAAATCCAGATGATGTAGAACTTCTACACATGGGAGTTGCACACTGTGCTCACATTCTCAAATTCCTTGTATAAATAATAGCCATCATATCAGCTGTCTTCGGGCTTGTAGGAATCCCTGATGAGTACCACCAGCCACCAAGATTCATATGGATCTATTAGTAATCCATGTTGTACTGTCTTATTCAGGGATTGCAGTGTAGACTTCTCTGCTGCACCATTTCTCCATCTGAGGGGGCCTCCTCATCCAAGTTGATGTTGTCGCTGACTTGGGAAACAGGTTGTTTGTGTTCCATGCAAGGGTCAGGTTCTACCCATGTACTTGGATAATCTCAAGCAGTGATTCTCTGGTCAACTGGTGGATGGAAGGCAACACTACAGCATTGTTGCCAGTTGGAACTCCAGCCTTGAATGATAAAGGTTGAAGTAGAAACTTGTTCACTTATTTGGATGGTTTCTCCTTGCACTATGATATGTAAATCAATGAGTCAAGGCCCCATATTTGGGTCTTCATGAGTGCAGCAACATTCTCTGCACTTGGCCACATTGCAGAGCTCCCTGTATATGAGTGGCAAATGGCCAGGAGGAAGATTCCTCCAGCTTCCTCTGGACTGCATGGACACTTGCAGACAGGCTCTCCATCCCCTTGTCTCTGGGGCACTTGGGGTACTTGGCCTCAGGCTTCTCACCTTTCTTGGGTGTACCTGCCTTATATTTCATGGACTGATCGAAGCTTTTGATTGTGTTTTACTGCTCTTCTTGCAGTAATGCCATCCTATCCAGTAGGTTCAATATCACCACCTGCAGTAATGGAACCTATAGTAAATTGATCTCTGGAGGTCAATCTCTGCCCCAACTCCTCCCACTTTTGGCTCCTCACCAAGTGCTTCATGTTCGGTGGCTTTTGCCCTCCCTCCCTCTGCTGCAGTCAGCTCTGCAGGAATCTCTCCTATTTTTGTGGCCTGAGGTCATGGTCCAAGTAGAGGGTCACATCATGATGGGCCCAGCAAGCTAGGCCACTCCACCTGCTTTCTCAGGGAGCCCCATGGTACATAACAGTCATACTGTACAACCCACCATACCTCTTCCCTCTGAAGTGGAGACAACAGTCAATGGGGCAGGGACAACAGTCTATAGAGCAGAGACAACAAATAGCTCATCTTCAATTTCCTTAATTACACAGCAGAGACTGCACTCTCTGTCTACAACCAGGGGACTCCTCGGTAAATCCTCCTCAACCTTCATTGGCTCATATGACACTTGTCCCCCCATTGACACACACCCCCTCTGTGGCATCATTGGTATGCCCAATGTCTGCATCTCTGGCTGGTGTCCTGCTGCTATGAGCATTACAAATATAGGCATCTGTTCCTGCCCAAACATCTGCTGTGCTTGAAGAAACTGCATATATCCACTGAATGCCTGCTGAAGTTGTATACAGCCTCCTTCCCTCTCTCCCACCTCTAGAGTTCGTTGAGTTCTAGCTAAAGTCAGGTGTATGGTCATGCTGTCAGGATGGGCATGTTGGTTGATAAGAAAAAAGCCTTGAAAAGCCAATGCTCAGTGCCTGCACAAATAGTCACCCTATTACATGCTGTCATTTTTACTCTCAGATCATGTGTCAGCATGTGCAGATGCATTTTGTTCTGTCTATGTACTTTACACCCTGCAACTCCAGGTACCTATCGAGTGTGGCTAACTCAGCACATGTTTTGTATGGTTCCCATGTTGCATCTTCAAAGCTCCAGTAAACCTCAAATTCCAGCTCTTTACCACTCTTCCATTGATGGCCCAGGAAGTGATTGACAAACCTTTGCTGGTCATTGTCTGCTATCTTGATAGTCTTGGTTTTGATCAAGCCTTGGTGATACGATGTTGTCACACCATTGGGAACATAATAAACACCAGAAGTCAAAACAAACATTTATTAAGGCTGAAAACTGTAAGCCTCCTGGTAAAACAAGTCCCAGCAACATTATCCCTTTAAATACACCAGAAGAAAGACAGAACAGGATAGGACAAGGACTATACTAGACTATACACTCAATAATAGTCCAATCACTGTAATGGGAGGGGAAGCATGGGACTGGCAAAAGCACCTGAGTAGCATCAATTCTGGCAAGATCTGGATCTGATCTAAGACTAACCAGATTGGAATGGAATGAAGGGAAGGGAAAGGAAGATGAATGGAGGAATATGAAATGAATGGAATGAAGGGAAGGGAAAGGGAGATGAATGGAAGAATATGAAATGAATGGGAGGGAACAGATGAATGGAAGAACCTGAATGGGAAAGAACCTGAATGGGGAAGAATATGAAATGAACAAAGGAAGATGAATGGAATGAATGGGAGGGAACAGATGAATGGAAGAACCTGAATGGGAAAGAACCTGAATGGGGAAGAATATGAAATGAACAAAGGAAGATGAATGGAATGAATGGGAGGGAACAGATGAATGGAAGAGTCTGAATGGGAAAGAACCTGAATGGGGAAGAATATGAATGGGAGAAATACAAAGGAGGGAGAGATAAATGGGGCAAAGGGAAGCTAAGAATGCAAAGGAGGAATCATGGAACCAGGAACTGGCCTGTGGCACTGAAACAGGCATGCCAAAAGGGGGAATTAGAATAACAGTTATGAATAAGGGGCTGGAAAGTATGGAACTAAAAGTCACATGTAGGGGGTGGTCTGTGCACTGTAGAAAGAGGTATAAATAGCCCAAGTAGAGTAGCAAATGGACAGGCAATTAATAGGCAAAGGCTCGGTGGTTCCCAGGGAGTGAATCACTTAGGCTGGAGTTTGTTGAGACCCCTCTGCATTCAGAATAGAAATATTTTGGAAGTAAACCCCTTCAACTTCAAGCATTCATCAAGACATCAGTGTGGAATTGGAGTAGACTGCCTAAGTCTTCAAGAAAGCCCCAGAACTATCAGTATTACTCTAACCCAGTACTACATCTGGAGCCCACCGCGAGGGGCTTTGGCTTAGAAAGTTTACAAGAAGAAGCACTGTTATCAAGTTCAAGACTTTGTGGACCAGCAAGCAGGGTTCACACATCAAGCTTAAATCAAAATATCATTTGCACCAAGAGGGTCTACCCCAGAAAGACTGAAGAGAACAGTGCCAAAGCAAAGGGTCAACACCACAGAGCAAGTTCACAAGCCCACAACCCACAGCAACAAGACTAAAGCACTCAATCTAATTAGTATTGGGGACCCTGAACAAATCTTAAGAGCAAGCAGAAAGAAGACCACTAACAATCACAATACATCAACATTACAAAATCAAACATTCAACATGCCAGCAGAAGTTTCAAAACAAAAGTTACCACTGTCTACAAGCCGTGATGCACCTCGCTTCACTCATACTCAGCCATCAGAAGTCCGCCGCTTCATCCGGAAGATGGAAAGCCTCTTCAAGGCTGCAGGAATAAATGATGATGAAGAAAGAAAGGAAAGAGTAACAGAGTATGTGGATGCAGAAACAGACAGTGAATGGAGAGGATTGGACAGTTTTAGTGATGGATCAAGCTGGGAGACCTTTGTCAAAGAAGTGCAGAGTTCTTATCCAGAAGCAATATCTGAAGAAGGAAGTGTGGCCATGCTTGACAAGATCTGCAAAGAGCATGCCAGATTAAGTCAGAATGACACAGAAGAAATTTATGCACTTGTCAGGAAGTTCAGAGCAGAGGCCAAGAAGTTGACAGGAGTATTGGGGAATGGAGCACTGGTGGAGAAATTCACTAAATGCTTTACTCCAGCATTCAGGGAGCTCATCTTGGCCCAAGCATTACAGAAATATGGACATTATAGTGATGTTAACAGGAAGAGACACAAAGATGACAGATTTGATCTGAAAGAAGTCATAAACATAGTGGCTATTTTAGTAGACTCTGGAACTTCCTTCAGGAGTGAAGAAACTATAAAAGAAAGAGGGCCAGGGATGATCAAGGTTAAACAGGAGGCTGATTTGGAGACTGAGGGAAGGTTAGCCAACCTTCAGGATGGAGTTATGGCTTTGGGAAAAGAGATGAGTAGCTTGAGGGGATTTATGCAGACCATGAACAATGAGTGGAAGGCAAAAAGTCAGACTCCTGTGCAAGGGGGACTGCAGAATAGGATTGGGGTACCTGCACAGACTCTGCAGACCATGCAGTTCCAAGGCAACAGCAATACAGCTGCTGGGATAAACTGTTATCATTGTTGGGAGCTAGGGCATCGTACCAATGACTGTGGATACCTCAAAACTCAACTCCAAGAGGGAAAGCTCATTCTTTTTGAAGGCAGGCCTAGGTTACCTTCTGGGGATCCCATTCCCAGGAGTCCACCTAATGTGCCTCCTAAAGAAAGGGTCAATACAATCATGGATCCAAAAGCTGCAGCCTTCTATGGTTGGGTAGAAGAACCCTTAGTAACTATGCCAAGTATAGCTACTTATGTGCAGGCAGTCCCCAAAGAGAAAGAAGACTTGGAGAAGAAGATAGAGGAATTGCAGAACTTGGTGTCAAGTCTAATAACCACTAGGAGTCAGGTTTATGAGAAGGGCACCCAGCAGCAGAAACAGGAGGGTTTTTAGAGAACTCAAGGAGGGTGGTAGATGGCAAGGTCCAGCCTGAATTGAGGACACCACTACCACCTGAGAGTGATCTAAGAAGGCAAAGGGGGGTCATAGAGATAGAAAAAGGAAGTCTGCCATTTGAGCAGGTGCCTGCTGTTAATGGAGACAGAGTGATAAAATTTCAAAATGAGAAGAAAGACTTGTATCAACCCAGAATATGGCAAAGAAAGGAGGAAGAAATTGTTAGTAAAATACTGGATAGTGAAGTAACAGTCTCTACCAGGGAACTGTTGAAGGTACCAGCAATACAGGAAGCTTTGGAGAAGACCTGGAGAAAGAAAGAAGGTGCTACCAAATGGTCAGCAGCCAAGGTCTTTGTGCAGGATAGTGAGGAGGAATCTGTGATGACACAAGTCAATATAGATGACTTGCCTCAGCCAAGTTATCATATCTCAAAAGGTGAAGAAGAAGGAATTCCAAAGGGATCAGTGGTTCATGAAGACTGTGTTGCTACCTTCTTGGAACAGCTTCCACCAGGGGATAGGCCTGAAATGGTCTATGTGGCTAGAGACTTGCAGGTGTTAAGGTCTCTGTACCCTAGTGTGAATGACCAGGCTAAGGTGGAAGCCATATTGGATAGTGGGTCTCAGATTGTGTGCATGGCCTTGGACAAAGCTCTAAGTTTGGGCCTAACTTGGGATCCTGACATAAGACTGCGCATGGAGAGTGCCAATCAACAAGTCAATGAGTCTTTGGGAATGGCTAAGAATGTGCCCTTCAAGTTTGCTGAAGGTTTCACAATATACTTGCAAGTGCATATATTTGAGAAACTTGCCTATACAGTACTACTGGGGAGGCCATTTGACACAGCAACAGAGAGCAATGTGCAGAACTTGAAGGATGGGAGTGCAATTATCACCATCAGGGACCCTAATACTGGGAAGAGAACTGCACTACCCACCTTTGAGAGAGGGAAGAAACCTCCTGACAAAAATGAAGACTTGGGAAAAGTGTCAGCCTTGAGGAATTGATCCCTGACCAAGGAGAGGCTGCAGTAATGATAGAGGGCAGTGAAGAGGAGGGTTTCTGGATTAAGGGGTACTGTGTTAAGGAGAAGAGCTTTGAGCAGCAAGAACTCAAGGATGCATTCTTGTATGCTTACCATGCCACTGGAGTAGCAGGAGAAAGGACAGGGCAGTTATTAGGAGCTTATCTGAATGGGGAGCTAGGATACCTACCTGAAGAATTCAAGAGTGGGGGGGAGAAAAGCCAGGAAGAAACAGTACAAGTGTTTGGGAAGTATAAGCCTGTAGCCAAGAAAGTTAGGCCAGTCCTAGGTACTACACCAGAAGAGTTCAGGATAGAGAGGAATATCATTGGGGACCCTTTAAAGGATATGCCACCTTTGAATCCAAATCCACCTGAATTCAGACCTACTGGGAGGTACACAGAGGAGTGCAAACAGATTATAGACAAAGCACATGAAGGGGAGTTTCTATGGCCAGAAGAAAGAAAGTTACTGCACCACTTGATGATGCAGCAAGATGAAGCTTTTGCATGGAATGATAGTCAGAAGGGGAAGTTCAAAGAGGAATACTTTCCACCAGTGGTGATGCCGGTAGTACCTCACCAGCCATGGGTGTTGAAGAACAGACCCATTCCTCCTGGAAAGTACAATGATCTGTGTAAGGAGATTAAGAGGAAGTTGGAAGCAGGGGTTTATGAGAGGTCAAATTCCTCATATAGATCACAATGGTTTGCAGTTCTGAAGAAGGATGGGAAAAGTCTAAGGATTGTGCATAGTCTGGAACCTCTAAACAAGGTCACAATAGCACATTCTGGAGTACCTCCTGCTACAGAAGAGCTAGCCAACCACTTTGCTGGAAGAGCATGTGGAGGCATGTGTGATCTCTATGTTGGATATGATGAAAGAACTTTGGACCCCAAGTCCAGAGATTATACAACCTTTCAGACACCCTATGGAGCTCTGAGATTGGTTACATTACCAATGGGATGGACTAATTCAGTTCCTATATTCCATGATGATGTTACCTATATCTTGCAGGAAGAAATACCCCATCTCACTTGGCCTTACATTGATGATGTTCCAATAAGAGGACCAGAGACTAGGTATGAGCTAGAAGGGGGAGGTTATGAGACCATTGCAGAAAACAAGGGGATTAGGTGCTTTGTATGGGAGCATCTGAACAATGTGAATAGGATTGTGCAGCGCATCAAGTATGCTGGAGGAACCTTTTCAGGGATTAAGTCTGTGCTATGTGCAGATGAAATAACTGTAGTAGGTCACTTGTGCTCTTATGAAGGTTGCAAGCCAGAAACAAAGAGATATGCAGTAGTCATGAGCTGGGGAGACTGTCATAATGTCTCAGAGGTTAGAAAGTTTCTGGGGACTTGTGGCACATTTAGGATGTTCATCCAAGATTATGCCAAGATCTCAGAACCTATTAATAGGTTGACTAAGGAAGATGTGGCCTTTGTCTGGGGAGAAGAACAGAAGGAGGCTATGAAGGAAATGAAGAGGAGGTTAGCAAGTTGTGCAGCCCTGAAACCCATAGACTATGAGTCTGAAGGTGCTGTAATCCTGGCAGTGGACACTTCTTGGATGGCTGTTGGGTTTGGTATCTTCCAGGAGGATGGTAGCAATCCCAAGATAAGGACTTGTGCTAGACTAGGGTCAATCACTCTGAATGAGAGAGAAGCCAGGTTTTCACAACCTAAGAGGGAGTTGTATGGGCTTATGAGAGCCTTGCAAGTCAGCAGCTATTGGTTACTAGGGTGCAGGAAGCTTATTGTTGAGAGTGATGCTAAGTACCTGAAAGGGATGCTAAGCAATCCAGGGATTGGGCCTAATGCCACTATAATGCGCTGGGTGGAAGCTGTACTTATGTATCACTTCACCTTGAGGCATGTCCCAGGGAAGACTTTCAGTATGGATGGTTTATCTCGCAGGGAGAAGCAGCCAGGGGATGAGGAGTATGCTCCTGTAGATCAGTCACTATTGGATGATCCCAAACCAATGATCTTTGAATACCCAGATGAGATTAACAAAGTACCTGGTTGGGAGGAGCATGTGCCCCTCAAGTTGGAAGACTTCATAGACCAGATTGACACAAGAGGAGGTTACTTGCTAGCAACATCTCCAGAAGATGTGCAAGAAGAAGTGAAGTTGGGTAGAGACAGGGAGCAGGGGATAGGCTTAAGGTTGCAAGAGAAGAGTAATAAAGCTGGAACTACCTTGAATCCAGTGGCAGTTCTAACTTTGTCTACACTCTTGTTACCAGAAGAACCCTCTTCCTCTACAGTAGGAGAGTACCAAGAAGAAAGAAGAACAGAGAAGGGGAAAACCTTAGATAGTCTCTTGCCTCTAGTACAGGACTGGCTTAGGCATCCTGGAAAAGTACAAAGAGAAGTGTTAGGGATGAAGGAAGGACAGTTTCTCAAGTTTGCAAGACAATTCTTCTTTGATCTTAAAGGAAGGCTCTATAGAAGAGGAGAAGAAGGAAAACACAAGCTAGTGATAGAGAAGGACAGGAGGATGTACATGTTGAAGTCAGCCCATGATGCACTAGGCCATAGAGGGACCTTTGCAACTAAAGCCTTGTTAGAGGAAAGGTTTTGGTGGCCAGAAATGGAAGCAGATGTAAAGTGGTACATAGACACTTGTCATGCTTGCAAAGTTCGTCAGAAGGTGGCAGTGTGCAGGCAACCAGTGGTAGCTTATACTCCCAGTATATTTGAAACCATACACTTGGATACCATGCATATGACACCAAGTTCAAATGGGTGTAAATATATTGTACATGGGAGGTGTGCTTTGACCTCATGGATGGAAGGTAGACCTTTGAGGAAGGACAACCACAAGTTGATTGGGCAGTGGCTATTTGAAGAAGTAATCTGTAGATGGGGGTGTATAAGCAACATTGTGACAGACAATGCTGGGCAGTTTACAAAGGTGGTACATTGGCTATCTAAGAAGTATGGAATACAGGGCATAACTATTGCTCCCTATAATTCTAGAGCTAATGGAAGGATAGAAAGACCACATTGGGATGTGAGGCAAGCCTTGTATAAAGCCTGTGAAGACAAGACCAAGTGGTATTGGTTCTTCTGGCATGTAATGTGGGCAGACAGGATCACAGTTAGAAAGAGGTTTGGGTGTTCCCCCTTTTTCTTAGTAACTGGAGCACATCCTATTCTACCATTGGACTTAGTGGAGGCAACTTGGTTAGTGGACTGGCCTGAAGGACCAGTGTCTACTGAAGAACTAGTTGGCCTTAGGGCTCAAGCATTGGCAAAGCACTATCAGCATGTGGAAGAGATGAGGAGCAGAGTTAGTAAGGAAAAGTTGAAATGGGCAGAGAATTTCACAAGAGAAAATGAAACCTCTATTAAAGAGTACAAGTTCAAGCCAAAAGACTTAGTATTGGTTAGGAATATGGTGGCAGCCAAGTCATTGAGTGGGAAGATGTCTGCTCGCTATTGGGGACCTATGGTAGTGCTCACAAGAACTAAAGGGGGCAACTACATAGTGGCAGAGTTGGATGGTACTGTGTGGCAAGAAAGGGTGGCAGCATTCAGGGTCATTCCTTACAAGGCTAGGCAACACATCATGCTGCCTACCAGTATAGAAGAATGGATTGATATCACTCCATCTAAACTACAAGAGCTAAGGGAAGAAA